>CAMQGK010000056.1:1037500-1637500 GCA_947000775.1 Pterois miles | reverse complement strand
GCAGCCGTAATATAAAATAATTTGCTGGATGTATAGGTTTGCCATTACCCTGCTGTTTACAATAGCTTAAATAATTGTGCAAATATCTATCCATAACGCTCTTTTAAGTGAGGTTTTATCCATCTATTACTAGTGATTAGTCTCCTTATCCGTTTATATTATTTAAGAATCAAAAAGGATGTCTGGGGGAATTATCTGTATTTGTGTATCTGTAAAATATTGGCATCACCAATATCACCAGTTTACAAAGGCAACTGCCCATAACTGCACAGGTCATACAATGTGTTGTGTACTTAAGTAAAACTCCAACATATTTCCCCCCTCTGCCCGTAAATCACTGGCAGAAGCAGCTGGAATTCACAGATCACCTCTGATATGGATTATGCATGCACACCCACAGACACCAACAAACCCTGGGCTAAATATAGATGGCTTCAGATGTTTCGCGATGCTTAAAGTTATCTTCTTATGTCATAAAGTTAGGCCATCTTTACTTATTATTTCCTGGTTAGCTATATAATATGCATCTTGATTAGTTTGTGCCAACGTGATAAACAGATGTCAGTATGGTCAAAATCAACCCTACTGATAGAACTGAGAACAATAAACACATCATTCTAAAATAATGTGTGATTAAAGCACTGTACTACAGCGTTGGTGGTACATAATATGTGCAGCAAAAGATTTATTTAAAATATTAATTTTGAAAAGTTGTTTCCCTACATGTACAACAGTGTTGACCTTATGATGATGTAACTAAATTCAGGATTGCATCAAAAGGAAAAAAAATGAGCCTACAGACAGATCTGGACATTCAACTATAAATACTGAAGTACTCTGTAAATCAGAACAAACTGGAAGGTACACTGTGAAATGAGAGACAGCTGTGTATGCGACAGTGTTAACTGTGGAAAACAAGTTCAGGCATTTTAACCATGACAAGCCAGAGCATAACCATAATTAGAGCCCATCCAAACTACCAGGCAGGTACTAAAGATTAAAACTTGAATATGGTCGCCAGTTGCCAACTACTACAATTAATTTAATTAATATAGCGGTTCGGCTGAGATATAGCCTACAAGTTTTTAGTCTCTATGGGTCAAACTCCCAAAACACAGGTAGCCACAATTTCCACAATGCAACCACCTCCCAAATGCCCACTCTTTTTTCAAACCCCACTGAGATAACCTTGACAACATCATCTGGGTTATTTACTGACACTATATACAGTAAATGTTCAACTATAAACACTAAAGTACTCCATATAGTGGAAAAAACTGGAAGGTACATTGTGCAACATAAAATGAGAGGCAGCAGTGTATGCTAGAGCATTAAGACATTTTAACCATGATGAGACCGTGTAACCTTTTGTTGTGTTGAGCCACTATATTAAAAAAAAAAAAAAAAAAAAAAAAAAAAAAAAAAAAAAACTGTCAATCTCAAATTAGAGCTGACTAAACTACTAAACAACTAAGAGTAAAACTCCAACATGGTTGCCAGTTGCTAACTACAATTAATCTCTAAGACTAAATCACAGAGCAGTGACATGTCAGTCTTCATACTCTGAATCGTGTATAATAAATAAGAATAATAAACCAATGAAAACAAAGTTCAGAAATAAAACGTTATTTGACAATGTCAGACACCATCTGATCTTGAAAACAACAAGAATAGCAGGTTACACTTCATCTGGGAAAGCTTTTTTGGCACACGTAGGCTAATAGGCGTTGTAGCCATATCAGGTTATTAAATTAAGTACCTTTAAACAATTAAACTAACAGGACGGGTACATGCGTGTTCTGTGAGTCACAGCAACCGAAACAAAAACAGAAAAACATGGTGCACGTCCCGTCTGCTTGGCAACGCAACAGCAGAGAGATAAGATATTTTCTCATACAGCCTGTATAAGACATGTATAAACTCGATACTTGCCACCATCAAGACATGTTGCCCCCCTTTATAGATGATTAATCTACTGTACAGATAGTGGTAGTTTTGAGGTGAATGGTTGGGAGCGCCCGCACCCCTCCCTCTCTGTACACGCCAAATAAAACCTTAAGTATTTGGAGAGAACAATATTCTTTCTGTCAACGTTTGACAGTTTTTTTTTAATTTATTTACTTAGACCGACCTCGTCTCATCGGTTCTCCTTCCTTGTCGGAGTCGACCCAGAGGAGCCAGGCCTTGTTTTTGTCAACCAGCTTCTCGAAAAGATTGCACCACCATTAGCTGTTAACGTTATAGCGTCGGCGTTAATAAGAACACTGGACGAACTGATGAGTGAGCAAACATTATGCACATGAACAGACTGTTGTCGTTTCAAGAACTTACTTTCAGCTTGTATCACACCAAAGCGTCGACTTCTTAACGGGGAACCGACCAGACTGCGAGCTAACTAGCTGTTATTGTTAAGGACAGTTAGCGTTAGGGGCTAACTAGGCGTTACGGTAGCTAGCTAGCTAGCTCGCTCGCTGGCACTGCACTCGTTAGCTAGTGTTGATTTGGCGATGCCGCGTTTCAAATCCTTCGAAAAACGTGTTGCCCTTTGCATGAAAACTAACAAAAACCGTGTCGTAAACTGACGAGACAGATTGTCCACAACTGGTGTGTAAATTTGGCACTTTGCTTAAAGGCTTGCCTACCAGCGAGCTAACTATCCGCTACCCCCAGCTTCTCTCTTCCCCTTTCACTTCCTCCTCCAAAACGACGCCTGCGTCCTACGTCAGACGCAACTCACTAACGTAGCCTACGTACTTTTTAATGTTTATCACAGACTAAACAGTAATGCATCATTTCTGCAGAAATAATTTCAGTTTCGGCCTTTAGTGGATAGAGCAATCAGTTTTATGTTCAGACCAAGCTGCAGGTTTCAAGGGTTTGTTTATCAATACAATCAAACAGTTTAAGAAGAATTCACATTAGGATACAACCGATCAGCCATAACTTTAACAACATTAATGACCACTGACAGGTCAAGTGAATAACACTGATAATCTCGTTACAATGGCACCTGGCAGTGGGTGAGATATATTAGGCAGCAAGTGAATATTTTGTTCCTGAAGTTGATGTGTTGGAAGCAGAAAGAAATGGGCAAATGTAAGGATGTGAGCGACAAGGGCCAAATGGTGATGGCTAGATGACTGGGTAAGATCAACTCCAAAACTGCAGCTCGTGTGGGATGTTCCCGGTCTGCAGTGGTCAAGACCTACCAAAAGTGGTCCAAGGAAGGAAAACCGGTGAACCAGCAACAGGGTCATGGGTGACCAAGGCTCACTGATGCACGTGGCAAGGCCCGTGTAGTCTGATCCTGTGGCTGTGTAGTCAAAGACCAGTCAGGGTGCCCGTGCTGACCTAATGTTATGGCTGTATATAAGCCTACAGTATACAATACGTATCATGTTATATAATCATTAGGGCTGTCAATCAATTAAATTATTTAATAGCAATTCATCTCCATAGTTAATCTCGATTTTTTGCAAATTAATCACACATTTTTGTAAAGTATTTAATACTCTCATCAGCATGGGAGTGGGCAAATATGCTGCCTTATTCAAATGTATGTATATGTTTATTATTGGAAATTGTTAACAACACAAAACAATGACAAATATTGTCCAGAAACCCTCACAGGTACTGCATTTAGCATAAAATTATATGCTCAAATCATGACATGGCAAACTCAAACCCAACCAGCAACAACAGCTGTCAGTGTGCCAGTGTGCTGACTTGACTATGACTTGCCCCAAAATGTATGTGATGGGCATGTCCGTAAAGGGGAGATTCATTGGTAGCCATAGAGCCCATTTTCATTCACATATCTTGGTCAGAGTTAAAGGGACCCTTTTGAAATAGATCATGCCATTTTTTCCTCGCCAAAATTTAGCACAAGTTTGGAGCATTATTTAGCCTCCTGTATCACATTTTTCGGTACCAATCTATTCTTTAATTTTTCTCCAAAAAATTAAACGTAACTTTGGAGCATTTTTTAGCCTTTTTCCCGGCAAGCTAGTATGACATACAGTCATTAATACCAATGGATTCCTTAGGTTGTCTAGTTTCACACAATACCAGTGTCTTCTAGCTTTAAAATTGAGCCCACTACAACCTAAAAATCACAAGGTATGTCAAAGAAATAAGTTGCGTTTAAACATATTTGCATTAATGCATCAACTTACTATGATTGGTACAGTGGGTCAGGTTTATTAGGGTCCACCACATGTGGGTGTGAAAGTAGTAGGCCTATTGCAGTAATTTAAGATTGAGGACTCACAACAATAAATTAAAATAAAAGACAGGTCAAAATTGGGATATAGCATAGCCTCATATCCCAGCCTCATAGTAGAGGCTGTGATATAGCATAAAATATTTTAGCCTCTATGGGTCAAACACCAAAAAACACAGGTAGCCACAACTTCCACAATGTAACTGCCTCCTAAATGCCCATTTTTTGTCAAACCCCACACCCCCAGTTTGAAACATCATCAGGGTTATTTTCTGAGACTTTCGCTGAGTAGCTAACACTCAACAGGACCACAAAACTGAACTAAAATTGGTGGAGTGAACCTTTAAAGCAGATGCAAATATGATTAAAAGGGTCACTCTATATACCGACAGTAGTACATGAGATTATGCCGAATGATGCCAAAAAAAATTCTGCCGACTGCAGATTTAAAAGCTGACGCTGAAAGTTCACTCTTGAACTTGGAAATCAGCAGTTGAGGAAAGAGTCTCAAGGTCCATTCTGGAGCTTTTGATCATATCACATGATTTTCATCACCAGATTTGTGTGTGCATATTATGTCACCACAATGAGGGGCCTCTCTTATATTAATACCTCCCCCACCAGTGATGCCTTTTCATCTTTAAATGATCAGTTAACAATGTGAAGATTCAGTGTGTTTAATTGCAGTGAATGATGGCCAAAAGGGAGAACTGTGATGATCCACCACTAGAGGACAGTATCAACCCACTATGAATGAATGAACCAAGTGGACAGGTGGTTCCAGACATCAGCCCACAGTTATGTTTTGGACCTCTGTAGAGTGATACAGCACTCTGCGGTGCTGACATTGTGCTGAGAAAGTGTTACAGTGGTACAGTGTTAAAGGTGAGCGAGCTGCTACTGTGGTACATGAAAGACTGTCTTTGTCCTCTAAACACAAAAACACAGTGTTGCAAAACATGTAAAGACGGGAATGCAGTTCGCTCTGCTGGTGTGTATGTGTGTGTGTGTGTGTGTGTCATGTGATATTGTAAATGTGCATTTCTGACAAATATGAAATATTACATCTGTTCACCTGTCTAATGAAAACATGTGTTTGTTAATATGACAAATCATTTTAGGATAGAAGAAGAAGAAGAAGATCTACCTTTATTAGTCCCACAATGGGGAAATTCAATTTACACTCTGTTAAACTCATACATGGTACATGCAGACCTGAAACACACATACATGCATTAATGGAGAGATGTCAGAGTGATGGGGCTGCTCCTGACAAGCGCCCCGAGCATTTGGGGGTTTGGTGCCTTGCTCAGGGGCACCTCGGCAGTGCCCAAGAGGTAAACTGGCACCTCTCCAGCTACCAGTTCACACTCAGTTTTTGGTCCATGTCGGGACTTGAACCGGTGACCCTCCGGTTCCCAAGCCAACTCCCTACAGACTGAGCTACTGCCGCCCCCCCATAACACATCCCCATACACATCCCCCCATACCATAACACATCACAAAAAAAAAAATCATACTGATGGAGAACTGATAACAAATGTCTGATAATTTACATAATAACTTCTAATTATGATACTTCATAATGATGATATAATGAAAAAGATTTAATCGATAATGCCACAAGGAATATATGTCACTGTAAACTCACAGTTGAGTACCACAGACACACTTGAAGTTCTTAAAGAAATATGATCTCTGGTTGGCTGCAGCTAAATTAAACTCAATAGTCACATTAGTTTATCCATTTGTCTTACTGTGTCATTATTTATTGATGAATGTGTGCTGTACTATCTTGTGTATGATATCTATTATGTTGTATATATTCCATTTATAAGAGAGGCTGTTGGGTACTATTTTAGGGTACTTTTTAACACCTGACCACAGACAATATATGGAAATTGCTCCCGAAGACTGTGCCATATGTGTGAGAATGAGTACTTAGATTAGATCTTGATGGGCATTGGTCAAATTTGGCACCTTGTATGACAGCCTCTGTCATCACTGTATGAATGTGTGTGTGAATGGGTGAATGCTGACACGTAGTTTAAAGCATGGATGCATGTCCATTTACCATTCACCATGGAAATTAGTCACATAAGATAACTCATTTATAGTTCTTTTTTGTTGAACAATGACTAAATGTAAAATAAAACAATTAAAAAATTAGATATTGGAGAAATTCAGAACTGTAGCCTATATACACTGTACCTGGTTATTGTTTACCATATTCTCAGTGTTGCAATGATCATCTAGATGAGAAGAAAATAAGAGAATATTTCATGTACCAAAAGAAAAAATGTGTAAATATAGGAACTAGAGCTGTCAATTGATTAAAATATTCAGTCATGATTAACTGCATAATTGTCCATAGTTAAACTTGATTAATCAAAAATTAATCACATTTTTTATCAGTTAAATGAACCTTAAAGGGAGATTCATCAAGTATTAATATTCTTATCAACATGGGAATCAATTAACAAAGATAAGCAATGACAAATATTGTGCAGAAACCCTAACAGGTAGTGCTTTAGCATAATAAAATATGCTCAGATCATAACGTGGCAAACTGCACAAACAGTTAACAACAGCTGTCAGTGTGTCAGTGTGCTGACTTGACTGTAACTTGCCCCAAACTGCATGTGATTATCATAAAGTGGGCATGTCTGTAAAGGGGAGACTTGTGGGTACCCACAAAACCCATTTTCAATCACATATCTTGAGGTCAGAGGTCACAGGACGTCTTTGAAAATGGCCATGACAGTTTTTCCTCACCAAAATGTAGTGTGAGTTCGGAGCCTCCTTCGCTATGATCTAGTATGACATGATTGATACCAATGGATTCGCTACAACCTCCAAAAGATCAAATATTGGCCGATGGAGGCCCATTAGACTTTTAAGAAGTTAATTAAAAATCACAAGATGTTAGTGCGTTAAAGAAATTAGTTACGTTAAAACTAATTTGCATAGAAAAATCATGATTTTGTCCTGCTCCATGTTCATGTGTAAGTGTGTCTACATGTGTGTGTTTGTGCTTCTTGTTAGTGGGAGTGTGCCTGATGACTGCTGTTTATAGAGGAATTCCTGCCTTCTCGCTCCTATTGAATGTGGAGTCTTTATGGCCTCTTTGGAACTCCGTTTGTAAACACAAATACTGTGACACAAAAGGACGTGAGTGAGAAAATGGTGCACAGGAGGAAAGGAGCCACATACTCTAAGCATCTGCTGCATTTTTTTTTTAATCTCTACAAACACTGACACGTATGCACATTGATGGGTAAGGGTAAGAGGAGGTTAAAGCCTGCTCAGAATGGGGTTCTCCAGAGGAATAAAACGTTAATCTTGGGTCAACATACAGCATGTGAGACAGGTATAATCACGGAGGCAGATTAGGAGCTCAATCATAACATGAAGTAAGGTCAATTAATCTGTGAAAGACTGGCTGGCTTACACTACTGTAGTGTGGGTGTGAACATGCACCTCTGTGTGTGGCTGTGTGGGAGTCTGAGAGAGAGAGCATGAGATGAGTTAAGGAGATGGACAGATTGTGTGTGTGTGTGTGTGTGTGTGTGTGTGTGTGTTTGTGCATCAGGGGGTGGGTGCATTAGTCCGTGTCAGACAGCAAGAGTGCCGCAGTTATCTAGGAATCTGAGCCAAAGTAACCTCACTAACAGACAGAGAGCAGGAGGAAGAGGAGGACCGGGAGGAGTGAGATGAAATGAAGAAAAAATAAGAGCATGACTGATGCACAAAACTTAGCTGAGGACAACAATAGAAAGATCTATACAAGAAGGATAAGTCAGCAATCACTTTCCACCTGAAGAAGCAGCTGTTGAGGCATAAAGGAAAGTTTCTGAGAATCATCAACAATAAAAGGACAAACTTACAGCTCAGAGAAAGAAGGCTTTCCTCCTGGAGGAGAAGGTGGACCACTGCTCAAGAGTTTAACACAAAGGTCAGCCTGCATTTCTGCATTTTCCCATGATTCCGCTCGGCCCTCTCAGTTTGCTTCCTCTGCTGTCGCTGTACGTGGGAGCGCTGCTGTCGTCGGATGCATCTCCGGCCTGCACGCATCCTCCCTGCAGGGACAGTCTGGTGGCGGCACCCATCCAGCCTGGGACGGGAGCAGGAGTTGGTACCGGGGCCTGTGAGGGTCAAACAGGGACAGCAGCTTGCAGGATGGGGGTTTCACTTCCAGCCATCTCAGAAGTTCCTCTAAGAGTGGAGCACAGGCAGGATTTCTCCCAGGTTCAGCCTAAGGTGAGTGACATCACTAACAGTGATGAAACTTATTGTTTACAAATCTTAAAATGTTATTCTAAGAAAAGCCAGATAATGCAACTTTTAATCTCTGCCATGTAAAAGTGAGATGATTCAGAAACATTGATAGATGAGTTGAAGCAGAGCCGGCCCCCAGAGACTGCAGACTGAGCAGTGTACTATCAGGCACAGGTCAGCAGGTCCTTTCTCACGGGACAGTCGGCACACTAAACTTGGCACCACCTCACAGCCATGGAGCATTGACAGTCAGCAATCAAAGAAGGGATAAAATTAGATCTTTAAAAATGTCCTCATCATATGGTTGTGCTGAGCTCATGCAGCAACAGGTGTGTGTGAGGGACGTGACTACAATGACTGATGTAAGTGTAAGAGACAGATTGACAGAAAACACGCCACTGAGCCATGAGTTTTGAGTGTGGATTAGATAAGATAAGATAGGATAAAATGAACCTTTATTAATCCCCGGAGCCGTTCAGATGTCATCTTCCAAACTGTAGGATGCATGCTGCACAGATTTTCTTCACAGCATTATTATTTTACTCAGCAACATTTATGGATATGAAACATCCTTGGTGAATAACAAGGATTTGCCAGTGTTGTGTGTCTTACCAAGAAGTACCTGCGAGCGCTGTCTTTGCAGACTGGAGGTGTCAAAGAGCGTCTTGTTCAGCTGCAGCGCTGCATGCGCTCTCTCCAGGAAACAGGGGGCCCCTGGAGCCACGGGGGCCAGGAGAACAACTCTCTAGGGGCCATCCTGGCACTGATGGCAGCTGTGCTGACAGAGTGTGACCTCCACTGTCATAGCCAGGCCCTTGGGGCGATGGCCAAGCGACTGGGTGAGTAGTGCACATTTATATCCCCTCCCCACCTCGGCAGCACACACACATAGAAATGCCAGCGCAGTCACTCCCCCACATAGTAAACAGAACCTCAATGAGGCCTGCTAAGTGTCGGTCATAGGTGAGTGCATAGGAATTTAACTGCACTGAGAAGGATGAGAAAAACTCTATGTACATCCAGACGCAGACACACACACTGTATGGTTCACAATGTGAAGATTTAAAGAGCCATCATGCAAACTGTAACCCCTCTGTGTAGTATATAAAGACAAAGCTTCTATTTTCAACCCCAGTGTCTCACTGATAACCTAATCTTTCTCTGGCTTGACAGAGAGTGCAGCTGTGGGAAGAGACGGGGAGAGAGACTTGCTGCTCTTCCTGAAGAGCATCACACAATATCCACCCACAGGTAAGGGTGTCAGGAGTGATCACATGATACAACTGTTTCTTGATAAGTTGAATACAAATGCTCTGTGTGTGGTTCTCAGTTGCTCCCTTGGAGAGGTTACATCCTCAGGACTGTGCAGAGATTTACAAGCTCGGGATCAAAGAGAATGGAATCTACACTATCCAGCCTGACCTGCACCGGCCGGCATTGGAGGTATTTCAGATTCACCACACTCATAAAACTCGCAGACGGACCCCCTCCCTATTCCTCTGCTTTTAGAGATGTGTATGCTATCTGTGGATCACTAAATTCTAGGCTTTATAATATCAAAGTCTTTGTTTTGGCTCAGGCTAAATGTGACATGGAGACGGCGGGTGGTGGCTGGACGGTGATCCAGCATCGGCGGGACGGCTCGCTGGACTTCAACAGGACATGGCAGGAATACCGGGAGGGCTTTGGCAGTCCACAGGGAGAGCGCTGGCTTGGGAACGCAGCGTTACACGCCCTCACCTCCGTGGGCCAACATCAACTTCGCATAGAGCTGGAGGATTGGCACCAGCAGAAACGCCACGCTACCTACAACAACTTCAAAGTGGCCTCTGAGGCCCAGAGGTGAAACTCTCTTTCTGCAACAGCTAGATGAGGGGAATTAATGTAGGCAACAATCAAAGTTTAGAAAGAAATGTCTTGGTTATCATTTATTAAGAGTTTAACGCTTAGAATTTGCTTTATTGCATCTATGTAGTTGTAGTTTGATCAGGTTTGTCATTATGTTTTGATTCAAATATTGCTAAAATCTGATTGGTCCATCCCGCGACCCCTAACGGGATAAGCGGTTGACGATGAATGAATGAATGAATGATTGGTCCATGTAGGTAAGTGACATCACGTTTTTCAAATTGAACACTGCCACAGAAATCTGGGTTGTAGGTTGTACCAGCAGGGTCAGTACATGTCTGGTTGTGTGTGGGGACATGAAACTGTTTACACATTCACATTGTGTAAAACACTGTATTTTATGGTGAGGACTTGGTTTAGGTTTAGATTGAGGTTAGGGTAAGGGTTAGGATTAGGCAAGTCACAGTTACACTTAGGGTTAGGGTAAGTCTCCAGGAAATGAACGTAAGTCGATGTAGAAGAAGATCTACCTTTATTAGTCCCACAATGGGGAAATTCAATTTACACTCTGTTAAACTCATACATGGTACATGCAGACCTGAAACACACATACATGCATTAATGGAGAGACGTCAGAGTGAGGGGGCTGCTCCTGACAAGCGCCCTGAACAGTTGGGGGTTTGGTGCCTTGCTCAGGGGCACCTCGGCAGTGCCCAAGAGGTAAACTGGCACCTCTCCAGCTACCAGTTCACACTCAGTTTTTGGTCCATGTCGGGACTTGAACCGGTGACCCTCCGGTTCCCAAGCCAACTCCCTACAGACTGAGCTATTGCCGCCCCCAATAATGTAAATGCAAATGTAATGTCCTCAAAAGTCATGGAAACACAACTGTGTGTGTGTTTAAAACTATTTTTTATATGATGTACAGAGTGTTAATATAGCAGCAAACAACTATTTGCTATGGAATGATATGGAGGAGTAATGTCTATATGAACAGAGAATGAAGTTGCTCTGCACTGAACCGGCTGTGTGTGCTTTTGGTGCATGTGAGCGTGCCCCACTGGGTAGCTCACCGCCACTACTCTGCACTGTAGCGGTTAGAGTGGCGGTTAGAGTGGCGGTTACAGCGGCAGTTACAGCAGCGGTTACAATGCTGTCCCCAACAATGGTGCATCACAGAAGCGTAGTACCCACTCTCAGATTAACAGCAGCTCTGTTAGCTCTGTCAGCAGTGTTGCCTTTGATTTCACTGTTAGTGCTGTTAGCACCGTCAGCTATGAGCCACCGGCTCAGCTGTCACCATATTGAGAGCTGTGTGGAGGCAATAGATATATAATGTGGATACTTGCTCAATTGCTTACTGTGCTCAGCTGTGTCTTGGCAAATCGCAACTGGATGGAGCGTGTTGCCCACCAAAATATCTGCCAGCTAATTTGCTCACTCAACATGATTTTACTGTTACTTGATCAACCCATTGAGGGGGACAAGTGTCCAGCATTCTACACAAATTTTTTGACCACTTTTCCAATACTTGGCCAATACATGGTCAAAATAGCAAATTGACACAGCGTTGGATTTCGCACACAACCCTAACAAGTGTGTCACATGTTGTTTTGTTTCTCTGTCTTGCAGGTATCGTCTAACAGCGCGAGAGTACTCTGGCGATGCAGGCAACGCATTGAGCTACAGCAAACGGTATAACCACGATGGCAGGTCCTTCAGCACGGCTGACCGAGACCATGACCGTTATGCGGCTGGAAACTGTGGTCAGTACTACGGTGCAGGCTGGTGGTTCGATGCCTGCTTGGCAGCTAACCTGAATGGACGGTATTACCGTGGGCGCTACAGCGGAGTGACCAATGGGATCTACTGGGGGACGTGGTACATCCTGACAGACGGACGAACTGGAGAACGCTACTCTTTCAAGAGGGTGGAGATGAAGACGAGACCCAGGAACTTTGTTGGAACATCCTAAATAATGGTGACAATTCTCACAGATGATCATGTCAACTACAGTTATACTTTAGTCACTGTGTGGACATCACTCTACTTAGAGCAGCTTTCATGTTCCTTATTGACTACATGCAGGTGGCAGCTAATAGTTAAAGAAAAAATAAATAATGTCTAAACATTCAGACTGTTTGAAGCTACACTCCACCATTACTCTATTGTGGCGAACAAAGAAGTAGAAAATGAAAAAACTGCTTGTTGAGTTGTTATTGCAATTAATTTCCAGAATCTTTATTGTACATTAAGAATAACATTCTGTGGTAGTTTAATTAATCACTAAGATGCCTGGTGAGACGTGTCTACATGCAACCACTGTATACATGTAAAGGGTGATTGTATTGTGATGCCAAACATTCACACACAACAAAGATCAAACTGTTCATAAAAGTGAACGTACAAGAATACATGGATTAAAGATTCTAAATTTGATATCCAGAGACTATTTGCTATGTAAAGATATAGAGGAGTAATTTCTACCTGAGCAGAGAATGAAGTCTCTCTACCTGTGTGTGTTGTAATCGGAGTTTCTTCTCACTTTGTTAACAAAGGCAGGCCTGCCATGCATGCTTTTAGTGCATGTCAGTGCATGTGAGTGTGCCCCACTGACTAGCTCATGGCCGCCACTCTGCTCTGCTCTGATACGGCAGTCACAGCTGATAATGCCACCCCAAACCGTACGGCAGCGAGCTGCGACTCACAGTTGCCGTGTTCAAAGCCTTTGAGAGGCAATAAAAATGCTCCCAAATAGCACCTTTAACACTTTTTTATGTGCCCCTCCCTGCAATAGCTCAGGTGTTTTAAGGCCCTATCACATCAAGCAGACAGTCGGCCATCAGACAGGTTGGGGCCATCAGTGAGCGTATGTTGGCCTAGTTTTTTGCGTCGACTCTTGTCTGTCCATGTTGAAGGTTTTTTGCCCATTTCAGCATGTTGATTAAGCGATGGTGCCTGTCAGAGAGAGAAAGGATTGGCAGTTCAGGTAAAATGAATCAGTGCACAAGAAGACAAATGGACAGAGGGAATACAGGACTACAAGTAAAGTCTAGGGTAAACTCTTCTCATTTTTCATCTTCGTCTCATCTGATCATTCCAGTACATGGATATTTTCACACAACGATGGTCATTTAGAGTGAAGCTAAGTGGTATGTGAGAGTGGTGTGAAAATGGTCGATAGACACCTCACTGTTTAATGTACGCATCATAACAAGGCCTTGTTTTGTATAGCCACAGTCTTCGGTCTTCCATCCATCCATCTTCAACCGCTTATCCCATTAGGGGTCACGGGGGGCTGGAGCTGATCCCAGCTGGCATTGGGCGAAGGTGGGGTACACATGTGTGGTAGCTGGCTGTTGGCAGTCATCTTTGCGGTGTGTTTGAGTGCTACTTGTCAGCATTAACAAAGAAGAAGAAGAAGATATTCCTTTATTAGTCCCACGAGGGGAAATTCAATTTTTTCACTCTGTTGTTAACTTATACACGGTACATGCAGACCCGAACACACACATGCACAAACATGCAACAATGGAGAGATGTCAGAGTGATGGGGCTGCTCCTGACAAGCGCCTCGAGCAGTTGGGGGTTTGGTGCCTTGCTCAGGGGCACCTTAGCAGTGCCCAAGAGGTAAACTGGCACCTCTCCAGCTACCAGTTCACACTCAGTTCTTGGTCCATGGCGGGACTTGAACCGGTGACCCTCCGGTTCCCAAGCCAACTCCCTACAGACTGAGCTACTGCCGCCCCCAAAGCGAAGCAACAGGCAGCCTTCATCTCTGCAGGTTCTTTGATGTCGCATTGATGCGTCTGGGGCTTTAGGTCTGATGATGCCATGAGAGAAAATGTCTAACTCTCTGAGGTTAAGAGGTCATTGTGACCCTGCAGGGGGCTTTAACAGCTGGGTGATACACAGCTCCTCAGATTCAAACTTCATGCGACAGTGAGCTGTCTACTCACAGACCCCTGTGTTCTGCCTCCAACTGGATTAATATGGAGCCAAACCCAAAGCTCACAATTTGACACTAAACAGAGAGAAGCCCAGTTTTTCAGAAGCCATTTTTCGCACCTTACCTTGCTCATACTTTCCCAGGTCTAAGCCTGACACACTTATGCTGACCGTTAGGAGCTTTACCCTAAACTGCCCTCCGTCCACCACTATCAAGTCAAACACACACTTGGCCTCACCTGCCTTTTGGAGTTGGCATCAGGCGGGCGTCCTTCTCTCTGGCTGCGCTTCACAAAGGCTTTTCTGGGAGTTTAGAGTCAGTTGTGTTAGCGCTGACCTGCTGTGCATGTGTGATGCTTGTGTGTGTTTCACTGTGTGAGCATAGATGGTTGCACCTATTTTAGCAGCGTTCACGATGAGCTGTCAGTCTCTCCGACAAGCAGGGTGTCTAATATTAACCAGTGAGGGGCTCAGCGGGCTCTGATCTAAACACACAGACTCACTGCGGGCAGACTCCAGACCAGCCACAGTATTTCACATACACTACTTAAACACACACACACACACACACACACACACACAAACTCACACACACACACACACACACACACACACACACACACACACACACACACACACACACACACACACACACACACACACACACACACACACACACCAGGAGACTCAGTGGGTCTTTCAGCTGATAAGGAGGTGCATGATGTGCTTGACTTCATTAAAACAAGTGCACATTAGAAATAAAATGGCTTCCACTGAAGATGGTTTGATCATGCCGCCCTAATTATTGTTATGCAGCCAGGAGCTCCTTTTCCCCTTTTTCTCAGTCTTACACACAGACATGTAAACACACACACTGAGCACAGTTAATCATAAGCAATAAAGACCAATCACCCATATAAGCCATTATACATATCAGCTTTCTTATTTGATTTTGGCTGTGTATGTGTGTTGTATTACTGGAGAAAATAAAGGCTGAAAGGTGAAAGGCTCCATGTTGTGCCCCCTGGTGGCTTCTAATCGTACTGGAGCGTTACAGAAAAGCTTTATTTTATCTTAAGATAACTGAAGATAACATTTGATCAGTTTAGAGTGAACATATTGTCCTGTTGGTCTAAATAAAGTTTATGTTTTTGAGAAATACTCATCATGATGAATCGCTCAAATTCTGCTTGATACCTTAAAGAGATAATTCAGTACTGATGTGAAAATAAATCATTTGTACTCACTGTGTGTCTTTTTCTACTCATCTTTTTTCACCTTATTTCTTGCATTTTATCCCTCATTCTCAGTTCATCTATATAAATGTAATTCTTCTTACTCTGATCTGTAGTCACTTAATATCAACGTGTCCTCTTCTTTATTATTCCCTTCATCCATCACCATTAGTTTTGCTGACAAGGGAGGAACAGAAGTTCAGGGTTGTGTCACCACAGTATCCTGACACAGTGTCTGGAGTGGGGTGATAGTGATGCTGCTGCAGGGTGTGAGGGGAGCCGACATGCTCTGCTGCCCCAGGGCCGGAAGCCCAGCCTGGGCAGCGGTTAGCCAGCACATCCCTCTGAGAAACACAGCACTCCTCTAACGGTAGTCCCTCCATGGCCTGTCACTCATTACTGTGTACCACAAGAAGACTGATTAAAAACAGATTTCTAACTCATCATTATACCACTTTGTTGGCTCTTATGGAGTACGCTGAGAGCATTCTAAGGGCACAGATTCCCAAGATGTCTTATCTGACTGTCGGTTGATGCACAAGCTGATTTGAATCCTCATGATTGTCACAGAAATGTAAGAGATAACATGAACAAAAGCTAAATCCCCAAATGGCCACTGCGAAACATTTAGTTTTAGTTTCGTAATCACATCATGTGTTTATCCAGGCGATATCCGTCCATCAATCCAAACAACTTTAATGATCAGCTTCACAGATCAACTGGTAACCTGCCTTAGTAGTGGCAATATCAAGTGTGACAAAATTAGGGGGACCAGATCCCAACAAACCAAATGTAGGACAAAGAGTATGTTTGTCTGGGAGTCTAGTAGTCTACTGTTTTGATACAATGTCTATCCAACTTAAATACAACACATTTCTATTCTGCCTCTTATCTTGTAATATCCCTTTGCTTTGCCTGAATGCATCCATAGATCAGCATGTCTCTTTTTGAAACACTGATGTTCCTGGTGACTCTCATGAACTGTGTCACTTCATGTCATAAGAAGTTTCACTGTTTTTGATGTAGCTGCTCTGCTTTTTCTTTGTGGTAGTTTCCATCATATTCTGCCTAAATCTGCATGGCTTGTGACTTGGTACTCGATTTTCCCTGTTGGACATAGTGTAGCAGAGACGCTGAAATGTTAACCTGCACTTGACCTACATGTTCACAGTTTGACAGCAAACAGCCCTGTGATGACAGCCTTCCCTGCTTCCTTCACAGCCAATTGGATAAAAGCCAGATTTTAAAAAAAGCATCTGTGCTGCAGTGGTTTGACTTTTGAAAACAAGAGCTGATGAAAATATGGGCGAAATATTTCAGTATGTGGGATGTGGGACAAGGGATGAAAATACTGTGCAGTCCCTTGTAAAGTGGGACTCCCGGTCAACCTAGAAGGCAGTCAAACCTCAGTTTACACGTTGCAATTTCACTTAAATATATAGTTGCAGATTTTCCACAGATTTAATTCAGTTACAAAGAGGACCTGCATGGACAAAAAGCTGACAAAAATATGGTGAGGTATTTCATATACAGCGAGCGAACATCCATCAACAGTCTGAAGCCCATCAGTGCTCATCTTGACTACTTAGAGACTGCATAAGAGAGCCAGTCTGTCTGTTCAACACCAGGTGGCAATGTTGCTCAGCAAAGAGGAGCTTTGGGAAATAATTTTCCCTCCATCTCTTTGACACTTTCACATGAGAAACTGCAACTCGGTCACAAACACAAAGAGGCAGAAACATTAGGACTATAGAAACTACAGAACAATAGATATTGTGCTCTATATGAAAATAAACAGTCAAAAACAATAACTGAGTCATGTTTATGTGAAAACTACTGGGTAAGAAGGTAAATGATGTCATATGTGTGTGTATGAAAGCTACGTAATTCAGTAAAATGTGATTTCTTATTTTTTTTCATGCATCAGTGATGAGTGTAGCTCAACCACTGCACAAAGAAGACAGCTTTTTAAACTTATAAAATGTTAAAAATACAGTTTTTGTTGCAGTTGGATTGTCAACTCAAACCCCCCCCCAATGCTTCGTTTGAATACTAGGACGCCATAATTGAGGTTGGAGGTCAAAGGATGAAAAACACACTACACTGAGAAGAGTTTCAGAAATTTAAAGACTCTTCACAACAGTTTTAATGAGGGATATCTAGAGTATTCACTATACAGATTCGACATCGATGTGTCTGCAGTAGAAAAGGACTCAGTGAAGGTGTGAAAGAGGAGGAGGAGGCGACGAGCTTTGGGGCCTGCACTGGAAGGAACCTTTCATTCTTTAAACTGCTCTCATGGTGATAAGGGTGTGCATGTGGGCTGACGAGGATGAGGAGAGGGGAGGACGGCTCAGGGGTGGAGGAAGCAGGAGCGTGTGAGGTTTAAAAGGTGTGTGAGTACAACAGGCCGTTGGAGGCGCCCCCTCCCTGACCACAGGACCACCAAGAGACAAGATGTGCCTGCTTTTAATACTGGTCCTGCAGAAAACCAGAGCAAAGCAGCGTTCCGTTTGAAACCGGAATTCACCAGAACAAGTGTATCCTGATGTGGTGAGGAGCTGGGGTGAGGAGGGGAGAGGAGGGAGGGGAGGACACAGAGGGCGCCATGTGGCGGGCCTCACTCTCATCTCTTGTCATTTCTACATCTGAACAAGAGAGTGTTTGTTTTTTGTCAGGAAGGTGAACAGACACTGGAGGCTGAGCTGTGTTGTGTGTGAAGTTTTGTCACATTTTAATGAACTAAAACATTTACTAAAACAGTTAACATAATGCAGCATCTGCTTGTTGTTTGCTAAAATACTCATTTCTCCCAAATGGTTGTAAATGATGGCTGTCACACACATGTGTACAAGATAGCTTGTATTGCTAGATTACTTGAATGATCAGCGCTTGATGTGGGGCTGATGAGAATCCACAGATTAAATAATGAGATTACAGCAGTGTATTATGAGCCCTAACGCATGACTATGACGAACAACCAAACCAGAAAGTCTGAAAGTGTAGGTGACATGAATATCAATTTTTCAGTGTCTTTATTCTACCTGGCTTGTCCCACAACTTTAGCTGTATACACTGAAACCTTAAAATGTTGTTAAGGTTTAAAGAGTCAAGATGGAGTTTTAAGGTAGAGCTGTCAAAGTTAACGTGATAATAATGCAAAATCATTTTGACGCCACTCATTTCTGTAACACATTAATGCAATCGATCTTTCAGCAGTTGTAGTGGTTTTAAAGCTAGAGAAAAGATATTGACATCATATGAAAAACCTAAGTAATGTCATACTAGCTTGTTGAGAAGGAGGCCAAATAACACTGCAAACGTACGCTAAATGTTGGCGAGACAAAACAGTCAGCCATTTTCAAAGGGGTCCCATGACCTCTGACCTCCAATATGTGAATGAAAATGAGTTATATGGGTACCCACCAGTCTCCCCTTTACAGACATGCCCACTTTATGATAATCACATGCAGTTTGGGGCAAGTCATAGTCAAGTCAGCACACTGACATACTGACAGCTGTTGTTGTCTGTTGGACTTGATATGTTATGATTTCAGCATGTTCTTTATGTTAAATGCAGTACCTGTGAGGGTTTCTAGATGATATTTGTCATTGGTTTCTGTTGTTACTTGATTTCTATATATAAATATATACACACATTTGCATAAAGCAGCATATTTGCCCACTGCCATGTTGATAAGAGTATTAATACTTGACAAATCTGTTCATTTTGAACAGATAAAAAACATGTGATTAATGTGAAATTAATTGTGATTAACTATGGACAATTGTGCGATTAATCACTACTAAATATTCTAATCGATTGACAGCCCTACTTCAAGCCATCTTGTAAACGTTTCTCTGGAGAGCCCAAATAACTGTTGAGGCTTTCAGCGCTTTCTGGTGCAACACTGTTTCATCTTTATTGCCTTTTTTTGTATTTTTCACATGCATTTCCATTATAAATCTAATCATTCTCAACTTTGCAAGATGATGATATGTCAGCGTAGTGTTCACAACTTGCTCCCCCTGCCCCCAAGTCACCAGAAACAGTTATTGTACGTAAATCTTTTGGGAAGCAGATCAGGACAGTTTTTCTTCATGTCATCTTCTCTCTCTCTCTCTCTCTCTCTCTCTCTCTCTCTCTCTCTCTCTGTCTCTCTGTCTCTCTCTGTCTCTCTCTCTCTCTCTCTCTCTCTATATATATATATATATGCACATGTGTGTGTGTATGTGTATATGTTAGAGTTAATTTCTCATGTGTAAGTGAAAACAAGCTTTAAAAGTGAATTTTTGCCTTCACTAAAATATTTTTGTGACTAATTTTAATTTATGTAAAATAAAAATAAATATCCAGAAATTCTGATTAAAACCTTCAAACCCAATACAATATTTGGTGATGATGCTTCACATCAGTTGCCCTCTTTATTTCCCATTTGTATCTGGTGTTGACTGTTTCCTTTATAATCCACCAAACTGTCACTGTGATGTGGAGCGGTTGAAGAAGGGGAAAATACTGCAGCGAGAGGAAAGGTGATGCGATGGAGAATGCTGATCAGGCAGACTCTATTTCTGAAATCAAAGGATTATCTAATCTGATAATGCCGACTGACGCAAACACACATGAAAGGAAACCACCAGGTCAGAAGCAGCTCATCGTAATCCACACGAAATACCAGGAAAACGTTTTGACACTTAATAAACCAACAAACATGCACACTGTGTCTGTCAAAAATTATGAAACACGAACTGTGTGTATGTATGTGTGATTTGTCACTCCACCACGACTCTCTGCAGGTGCACGAGAGAAAGTGACAGAGAAGAAGAGAAACACAGCTGACCATTAGGCTGCTTTACCACATCCTTCATACTGCACTTCACTTCTTCCCCAGCATGCACACACACACACACACACACACACACACACACACACACACACACACACACACACACACACACACACACACACACACACACACACACCTTGTAACTGCAATCTCATGAATGAACAGAGTGAGAGACACAGGAACACAGAGTGATGAAGAGATGGATCAGATCCTGTTTATTCGCTCTGTGTGTGTGTGTGTGTGTGTGTGTGTGTGGGTGTGTGGGTGGATGTGTGTGTGGGTGGATGTGTGTGTGGGTGGATGTGTGTGTGTGGATGTGTGTGTGACAGGCAGGACCGGTTAGCTCTGGAGAATCAGCTTAAGCAAAGCAGCAGACATTTCTTCACAGCAGGAGAAGGAAAGTCAGGGGATTTATAGACTCGCAATCACTGAGGATCAAACACAGAATGAGCAAAGAGATGCACACAAAAACACACACACATACCTAAGCACACATCCACACACACACACACACACACACACACACACACACACACACACACACACACACACACACACACACACACACACAGAAAGTCAAACTTAAGACAACAGTAACACATGGGTGCTCATATACTGCAGTAAAGTCTTTCTCACTTTAGGTGTGGACACATCACTTTGCTTTAGCTCTTACTGGAGGTGAAGGCCATCGCTGTCCCACAGTCTTCTCTATGAAACGTGGACTAAAAATGCATATAAAGATAATAAAATAATATGGATGATTGAAAAAAAAACATGAGGAAAAGTTGGTCTCTCTGAGCTCCATGACAGCTTCATGGCTCTATGGATGTCAGTGTCAGTCAGTCAGTCGTTGGTCTTTATCCAGACTGAAATATCTCAACAGCTATTGGGTGGACTGCATAGACTGTAACAAGTGGACATAGTCACCGTGACACCACCTATTGGTTTGTGGACTGTTGTTTTGAAGCCATTTAGGCTGTTGCCATCTTGTTCTTTTGCAACCAGAAGTGGCCTGAGAGGGTGGAGCTAAATACATTTTTAGGCAACCAAAAATGTTATAATTAGTTTTCATATAAATACACTTTGAAAGGGTTAAAGTTGTAAGATGAAAACACAGACAATTCCCACACTGGACAATGCCGTGGTAGTGACCTGTCAATCACAAAGGTAGCCACGCCCTAAAGCATACCCTGCTTTATGATCTATCTGATTCTAAATGGGCCGTAATTTACTAAATGAACTTCATGCTGTATTGAAGAAGACTTGAAACTAGTGATTGAGACCATAAACTCATATTTACCATGTTTACTGAGGTAATAAATCAAGTGAGAAGTAGGCTCTTTTTCTCATAGACTTATATATAATCAGACTTCTTTTTGCAATTAGAGGAGTCACCCCCTGCTGGCTGTTAGCGATAATGCAAGTTTAAGGTGCTTCATCATTGGCTTCACTTCTCAGACCCAGAGGTTGCCCACTAGTTGACTGGAATAAAATCTAGTACAGTCGCGGTTCCCAGAGGAGAAATCCTATTGACTTTATTCCCCAGCAGGTCAAACATTTCTCTTTTCCTGTGAAATAGCTCAGGATTTAGCACAAAAATTTGAAGGAAACATTAAAATTCAAGTGAGCATATGCAGTTTATCCAGTTCTCTGCCCAGTTAGCACATATTTCCTGACCAGTAACCGCCTTTTACACACATTTGACCCTGCACACACACACACACACACACCCACAAGAACTGGATTCACATAAAGACAAAATAAAGGCGTGAGGTCTGAAACTGATGAGCACTCACAGGTTAAGAAAAAAAAGCGGTGTTTTGAATTCTGCAACTCCCCGGACAGCTCCAGTGAAGCAGAGTTTGATTGACAGGTTGTTAGTGACAAGGTGTTGTAAACTTTCACTTCCTGCTGCTCTCTGGGCAGGAAGTGAAGTAGTGCACCTCTGACCTCTAATAACTTTGTACAGATTCTTCTCAAGACTACACACGGTGAACTAAGAGATCATGTAGGGACATTCAGAAGATACTGGAGATACTGGAAACTTTCAGTGGGATGTGTGTGAACCAGCTCTCACAGGAGAGCGTGCTGTACACGCAGTCCAGTTTAACAAAAAGTATGAATACTGTATAATTTTATCTTTCACAATATGGAACTAGTTCATAATGAAAAGAGAGACTTCAGGGAAAAAGTTATCATGGTCAACCCATCCTCAAGAGTAAACGTGGCATTTTTAAAACAGTGTGGTGGACCGGTCTCTTTCTCTCGGACCAAATGAAATTTTCAGGTGGAAGAACTTTAACTTATACTCCACTTTATCTTAATGGAATTAGGTCCTTTAACTCTCTTCTAGCTGGACACGTCGTACATCTTCAATGGAAACGTATCACCACCTACCCACAGTAGATGGATCAAGGATGTATTATATTACATCAAGCAATAAAAGATTACATCTTCCCTGAAAGGTTCAGTGAGAGACTGAAAAAACATGTATGCCTTTTCTGGACTATGTGAAGACTTTAACAGTTGTCGGTGGTTGTCGGTGGTGCTTTGTAGCTCAACACCTTTCAACTTTTGTCCGATGGCGTTGAACGTCTGCATCTTTACAACTATTTTGACTTTGATTATTCCATCTGTGTGACGTGTGACGTACATGGATTCTCTGTATTGCTGCAGATATGTTTGTTTGTTTTGTATTCTGAACGTTCTCAGTACCTTCTTTTTGTATTTGATGATCCCCTAAGGCCAAAGCTCCGGGAGGGAAGGAGAGAACGCATATGCACCGTTGTTTGTGTTATCCTAAAAAAATTGCAAAACAACCAAATAGATATGCTTTTAAAAAGTAGCAACAAGACTGTCTTACAAGAAAAAGTCATGCATTCAAAAATGCCCTTATTAAAGGTATTATCATCAAAATACTGTATATTAAAGTAGCAAAAGTTATGTACTCAATTCATTATGCAAAATGTCTCGTTTCAGAACATACACTCACAATGAGCAATTTGGGGTTTAGGCTCCGGTCCAAGGGCATGTTGACCTGCAGGGGTTGGGGGTCAAACCACCGACCTTCTGATTAGTGAACAACCGCTCTTCCTCTAGAGCCACGGCAACTACTGTAGTACTTGAAAATGGAAACACTCATATAAAGTACAAGTGACTCAAAATTGTACATAACTTCGATACTCAAGTAAATGTACACTTTGTTACTTTACTTATTTTTGACCTGTTGCTCCAACACTGCCTCCTCTGGATGTCATCATGTTTCTGAACGAATGTACTCATTATACTTTGACTATCACTGGAGCCAGTCAGTGAATACTGAAGTATTTCAAATTACCAGTAAATCAAATTAAATTAAATTGTCTGACAAATTAAAATAATCACTAATTAAATCAAATAATATAGCTCTTAATCTAATGTGATTAATAATTAAATGAAAACAAATTCAACAATAAAGCTATATCAACTTAATTGTTTTTATTATCTTTTAATTTACTACATTTTAAACAAACTTAAACTAATTAAATATAAAATCCAAGACTGGTTTAAATCTAATAGTCTTCCTGTCATAGGGGTTATTGTACATTAGTATGAAATCAGCTTTATTTATGTATTCATTTATTTGGTAATTATTTTGAATGTGCAATTAATTATCAGACAACTGTGAATATGAGCAGCAAACTTTTGGTTGCAGGAATAATTCTCACAGACAGCTGAAATATTTCACATTCATCAGCACAGCTTTCTCAGTGTCCAAGTGGTGAAACGGTGAGCAAACTGTCATCTCTGGTGTTATTGGATTGTTTTGATTTGTTGGTGAGTTGATTTGATTCTTATTAATTCACCAGCCATCAAAATTTGCTTTTAAAGGCTCATTATTGTTGTATTTTTCTTAAACACTGGAGCAATGAGGCACATTACCTGCAGCACATTACTGACTGTGAGCAGGTCTTAGGAGTCCTCTGGACGGCCTGAATTTCTCCCAGACTTAGGAGCTATTTTTACTAAAATACTTTGTGAATTACTCTAAGATCAAAAACTGTAGGGGACTGATATGGCCTGTATTTTTAGGAGTTTCTCCAAACTCATATATGGCCCCTGGACTATCCGGCTGCTACCCCAAATCTTTGGATCTATATGATCAGGGATTAAAGTACTGCACTTCCCGGCATACTACTGAGGATGTATTATATAACCTCTTTGATTTTGTCTCTTTAGTCAAGAGCAAGAAAGAACTGTGTGTCACCGTGAATAAAAGAGGTGAAGGAAATATGATTTTAGATGGATAAGACACAACAGAAAAATGTAATTATAGCGCAGAGCGATGGCTAACCAAAGAAAATCACCATTCACCACAAACATGAGTCCTTACAATATTAAAGGAAAATAATTCATGTTGTCAGGTGTGGGAGGTTTGCATCTGCCAAAGCATGCCAGCAAAGGTCACCACACTGGTTTAACTAGATAATATGAAAAAATGTGAAATGCTCTGTCACTGTAAGGAGGAGGAGGAGGAGGAGGAGGAGGAGGAGAGGAGGAGGAGGAGCACTCCTGGTTGGCTTGACTTTATGTTTGACCTTTTCGGGAAGGAGAACTAATCCTTGAATATAATAGACTGTAAGATATGGAAAATGACTGTGCTGTTATCTGCGTTACCCTGGAGACCATCAGCAGCACCGAGGGCTGCTGCAGCTGCCAAGTTATTAAGCATCCAGTTTGTATATAATGGAAAAATACCTTTTCTGCCATAACTGGTCACTCCCCACACACTCACCATGCACAATACTTCAACAATTCAGTAAATAGGTTCCTCCTCATTCTTTGCGTCTAATGGGACGCTGATTATATATATATATATATATATATATATATATATATATATATATATATATATATATATATATATATATATATATATATATATATATGTGTGTGTGTGTGTGTGTGTGTGTAAAGCAAGCAAATACAACCTTTGTGTGATGGATATGAAATATTTTATCAACATTTTCATGAAGTTTTTTTATTATTCATTTGGGCTTTAAGTCAAGACAAACCAGAAATTAAAGTTTTCACATTTCCATTTGCTGATAAATTATTGGGAAAATATTAAATAGTTTGTTAAAATAGGAGGGTTATGATGAGACTCAAACTTGACTCAAATCATCAAAAATCATCTTCACTGTTTTCATTATTTAAAGCAACACAATGCGTCAGGATTGCAACTAAACCACCACATAAAGATTTAAAAAATAATAATAATATAATAAAAATAAAAGGCAAATACAACACACAACTCGTGGTTATAAGAGTTTCAAATATCAAATAAATCTGTGGCCTGGAAATAGTCCGCTTAACACCCATGGTTTAACACATGCTGGCATTTTATTTTTTCTTTCTCTTTTTTTTTTGCCAAATTTCCAACACATGAAAACATTATTTAAATATATTTTCCTCAGTTGGTGGAAGCGGCTGCGTCTGTTTAGCTCCTATCCAGTAAAATCCAACATGAAAGAAATAAGATACCACAACAAAGAACCGGAACCTCAGATGGCTCCGGCAGATAACCTAAAAATAATGGAAAGGCGAGCTGTATTTATGCCGTCTAAATACGCAGAATAAAGACTTTGCACATGCAGAACATTAAACTTGTAAATAATAGCCAACACAGCCCCCCCCCCCTCTCTCTAATCTATCTATCTATCATCTACACAGATCTGCTCCAGTAAATGATGCATTCCCTGCATTAGATGTATTTGTTGTGCGAGTTTGAAAAGGCGGCGATAATCTGGGAGAGAGAGATAAGAAATGCCATTTATTCCGCGGCACTTTGGAGCCTATTTCCCGGGCCGATCAGCCCCCCATTCTCCCCGACACCTCCAGCAGCTCGCTGATAACGATTAGGCTATTTATTATCTTCACAAAGAACAAAGATTAGCCAGCACCGATGAAAAATTACCCCGGGATGGGTTATAATCAGTGGGACCCAAGGATCCTACCAGCACTGGATTTCTCCTTCAATCTGGGGGAGCAACGACACACACACACACACACACACACACACACACACAAACACACACACACACAAATATAAGGAGCTCTCAGTGCAGAAAATTACTATTTTAAAATAAAACAGCAAAAATAATAATACTACAAAAACAACTAATATAATACAACTGCTACTAATATAAACAACAATAACTCAATTAATTCGGCTTTAATTAAGATGAATTAATGTCTATATTAGCCCACTTGTCTGTTGTGTTTTTTGTATATTATACCATAGTGACATTTCATTTTGATCTTTATTATGAGGTAAAACCACTTCCTTTCAATGGCAGTCCCTATAATGAGATTCTCGGGCTGCGACCTCTCTCTCTTTCTGCTGGGAGAAAAAGAGCAGTAAAAGAAAGAAAGGAGGGCGGATTGAATTAATGTCAAATCCTAAAATGGAAGTGGATGTTCTCCGCCGATAAGGTTTTATCGCCACGCCAGATCAAAAGGGCTCACACTCAAAGCATGTGTATTTCCACATTATCATGCTGATGAGCTCTAATGCTGCCACACTTGTCCCTCCGGTATGTTCCGCTTTCTTCAGGCTCTACGGCAGATCTCCTCTTTAATAACACTGCTGATGGAAAGAAGAGCCACTGTCTCCGTGTAAATAATGACACTCAGCTCTCGATGTTAAAAAACTACCAGGTTTATCTTAATAGATTAATCATCTAAAGATGCAGTTTATCCTGAACTTGAAGGGACTATTCAGAGAAGTTGTTATGAAATATAAATATATTTTAATAAATGTTAAAAAACACAGAGACAGACAAATATAGATAGATGGATTATTATGTTTACTAGAAAGCAGATTATTAGATAATTAATATATAAGAATTCTATGTTGTGTTAATTATATTCAATATTATTGTGTATTTGTGTTCTGTATTTTGATGCTTTGGCATTGTTTTATGAAACGATAGATAGATAGATAGATAGATAGATAGATAGACGGATAGATAGATAGATAGACGGATAGATAGA
Source organism: Pterois miles (assembly GCA_947000775.1). NCBI lineage: Eukaryota > Metazoa > Chordata > Actinopteri > Perciformes > Scorpaenidae > Pterois > Pterois miles. Next base: position 1,610,087 of record CAMQGK010000056.1, on the reverse strand, counting down.
TGATAGATAGATAGATAGACAGATAGGTAGATAGATAGATAGATAGATGATAGATAGATAGATAGATAGACAGATAGATAGATAGATAGATAGATAGATAGATAGATGGATAGATAGATGATAGATAGATAGATAGATAGATAGACAGATAGATAGATAGATAGATAGATAGATAGATAGATAGATGGATAGATAGATGATAGATAGATAGATAGACAGATAGATAGATTGATAGATAGATAGATAGATAGATAGATAGATAGATAGATAGATAGATAGATGGATAGATAGATGATAGATAGATAGATAGACAGATAGATAGATAGATAGATAGAGAGATAGATAGATAGATAGATAGATTGATAGATAGATAGATAGATAGATAGATAGATAGATAGATAGGTAGATAGATAGATAGATAGATGCACAGATAGATAGATAGATAGATAGATAGATAGATAGATAGATAGATAGATAGATATGTCGTGATTAAAGAGAGTAAATCAGGATTTCCAGCCGGATGAACCCATATGTGTGCCATCATAACTTTAATTCGTTATTATTATTATTATTATTATTATTATCATTATTATTATTATTATTATTATTAAACTTCATCACATCTCTGGGCCTGACCTGTTGAATCTCCAAATTCGTATGTTAGCTAAGAAGATTGCGCACAAAGAGTTGAAAACAAGCTTCTATTCCTATTTCCTCCATGCACAGACTGCACCAACTGGACTGCAAGATAACCGAGTTATACAGCACTTTTTTCTTATAGTTCACATCAGTGTGAACAAACGAACAAAATGCTCGTGGGTGTTAAATAGGTCCTCATCGAGGACATTTGGGTTTTCTGATCTAATCTAACATGTACAGTCCGCCTTGGCGGTAGTTTGTCGCGCAGTGCTCGTTGGCCTGTTCTTCGAAATCACAGCAGAGAGGATGTACTTGATGTATTATTAATGCAGCCACAGTGTAAATATCAGTTGCAGTGTCCTTCCTCGAGTTCATCCGCTGGGACTGACTGCAGCAGACTACCGGCAACCTCTCTCTCTCTCTCTCTCTCTCTCTCTCTCTCTCTCTCTCTCTCTAGAAAAGTTCATGTCCTGATTCTGTTTTTTTCCTCCACTAAGATGCACTGACGTCAGGAAACGGCGTCAAGCAGGCGGCAGTGTCGGCCGACCGGAGCTGCTCGCTCTCCCTCTCCAATTATTGTCTGTCAATCATGCGCGAGAGAGAGGGATAGAGAGAGAGAGAGAGAGAGAGAGAGAGAGAGGGGGGGGGGGGGCATTAAACGATCAACAACAGAGAAAGAAACAGGTCAGAATTGTCCAATTACGCACACTAAATATCTCTGCTTTCCTCGTTCAAAAATAAATAAGTGGGTGTATAATTAACCCTAAACAGTGGTACGTGAATATGAGTTAAAACTTTAACGTTTGAGTGATTTATTTAGGGGACACTGCTGTTTCACATTTATTTTACTGATAAAAGTTTCCTTAAAGCATGAGTGATAGAGACAGTGCTGTTAGAGCAACACTAAACACTTTACATGTGTCAGGGATGGTTTTTTTGTATTAAATGTGACCAGATATAACTGTTTGTTTTACTAAGTCTGGGGTTGCCTGCTTATGAGAAAATCGTCACAATCCAACAGACTGTAGGCTTAGGGAAATAAGCTATAAAAACGTTTGTATACAGCCTATTCATTTTAAATGGATATTATATTATGTTTCAGGGAATATTACACTGGTGATGAAACATTAAATTTCATAAAGTACAACAAAATCATAATATAGGCCTGGCCCTGAGCAGCCAGTGTCTCTATAAGAGTAGCACCGTGGTGATTGTGGGGGAACCGCCTCTGAGGTTTTGCAGAGGTGCTGTACAATTGGCTGAGTCAAAGCTTTAATGGCGACTCCGCCCATGAGCCTGACAAGCCTGGCCCCGCTGTCAGCCCCAGTTAGACGTGTTGCTTTAAGTCCCAGTGGACGGACTTTACTGTGACAAACAGCAGCAGAGACCTGGAGAGGACCTGCAGCAGCAGACAGGGGACAGTTTCCTAAAGAGGAGCGCGCTGATCGGACGCAGTGGATACAACAACAGTGGCAAAGGTGCAGCGTGTTTGTCTTACTGCTGTCATGTTGGGTGAAGCAGCTTATTGAGTGTGAAAGGGGTCGTGGATGAGCAGTGAGGAGAGTGATGTGGTAGTAAATGTGGGTGGAGATGATTTTTATTTTATCTCAAATTGCATCACATGCACCACAAGGGCTCTGCGTCCTCGTGCTGCCTTTAAAATATTAACATCTGATGTTTCCTTGTTGCAGGTTTTCAGTGTCAAACTCGACTCGATGCGCAGGAGAAGAGAGGGATTAAAGTCAGACGAAGCAAAACAAAGTCCTCTACTGTAAATGGACACAGCGAAGATCCAGTAAAGGACATTTACTTTAGACCTCTCCCTGGATATACCTTAACTCTAAAACGCGCAACAGAGAAGCCACGAAGATGGATGTGGCGGCTGATCAGCCCCGCTGGATGCATCACCACGCGGCCGTGCTGAACGGACAACACCCGGACTCTCACCACCACGGCCTGGGGCACAACTACATGGAGCCCACGGCGCAGCTCCTGCCTCCGGATGAGGTGGATGTTTTCTTTAATCACCTGGACTCACAAGGAAACCCGTACTACCACAACCCTGCCAGGGCCAGAGTATCCTACAGCCAGGCGCACGGTAAGATGAGTTATAATAACACAAGGATGCAACTTTACCCAGCAGGCCTTCATACAAGACACAAACTCGTTGTATAGCAGGTGATTAAAAAAAAGTACCAGCTGTAGAGCGGTGTATATTTTTCTGAAAACAGTTGTGTTTTAGTTATTATGATAAATTTTATCTATTCAACACAATAATCAGAGTAAACATCATATCTGTCTGTTTTCTGTTGTTTGAAACGTTAATTTTAACTAATATAATAATTTTCTGGGCATAATTTCTGACTCATGAGTCTCGTAAACTGGTTTCACATTTTTTTTACATTAGCCTACAATTTATGTGATGTAAAAAAATAAATAACAGACATTCACATTCATTAAAAGTATATTGAGATTATTTGTCCAAACAAGAACTGATTTTTTAAAAAATATTATTATTATAATGCATATGTTAGTTCAGGATGTACTGGTTTAATGATGGTCTATTTATTGTACATTTATGTTACTTTATTTACATGTTTAAATCAAGCCAGTTTGTCCAGTGAATCAACAAGTCTAGATATTTTTTTTTTTTTGCATCCAAACACCACACAGTTTCTCTACATGCTAAATAATCACCTGTATAATAAATAGTCTGCTTTTGTGTTATTTCTCAGCTCGTCTGACGGGGACTCATCTCATCCACAGCCCGGGGATCTCATGGCTGGACGGGGGAAAGGCAGCCCTGTCGGCTCACCACCACCACAACGCCTGGTCCGTCAGCCCCTTCAGCAAGCCCAGCCTCCACCACCCCGGCTCCGCGTCCCCCGGCGGCCTCTCCGCCGTTTACCCTTGCAGCAGCAACTCCAACGCGGTCTCCGCCTCCTCGCTAACGCCGCCGTCCCACTCCAGCCCGCATCTCTACACTTTCCCCCCCACACCGCCAAAGGACGTATCACCGGACCCGGGGGCCGCGTCTCCCTCCGCCACCAGAATGGACGAGAAGGAATCTATCAAATACCAGGTGTCGTTATCGGAGGGGATGAAGATGGAGGGCTCCAGCCCGCTGAGGAGCAGCCTGGCCTCCATGAGCGCTCAGACCCCCTCCACCCACCACCCCATACCGACCTATCCCACCTACTCTCTCCCAGCGGCGCACGAGTACGGCGGCAGCCTGTTTCACCCGGGCAGCCTGCTGGGAGCGTCACCCAGCTTCAGCTCCAGGAACAAAGGCAAGACACGCTCCTGTATCGGTGAGCCCACTGCAAACACACCTCAGACCACAGACCCAGCACAAAATACCTCACATCTGGACACATTCACACAGTATTTGGACTTATAAGCAGTCTGTGAGTTTATATAACGATCCCATCACATAGGCCTGCTGTTACAGCGAGTCAGTGGCAATTAAACAAAACCTATAGTTACTGTCAGGTAAATATAAAGTAAATTCATGCATTTTTAAAAACCCTGTGACTCTCTACTGCACATAGTAGTTGTGTATCTGTGGTGCCAGGGTTTATTGATATGCAGTGCAGCTTTGCATCGTTTTGTTTTTATTTGCCACATTCATAATTAATATAATTCTCTGTAAACTGAGGATAATTTCGCTATCTTGTTACATAAGACTCACACAAGCATACACAATTAAACTGCCTATTAAAATCAAAGTGGTTCAACATAAAGGAGATCAATAAGATTATTATCAGGCACCTTTTAATGACCCAATAACATTAATTATTAAAAGGAACATTTACCAATAAAAAAGCCAGAAGAGAGAAGTTTTTTTTGTCAGGAAGGATACAGCTATCCTGCTATATTAAACCATTTACTCTTTATAATTATAAAAGTAAAAGCCATTTAATATATCCAGATTTAAGTAGATTTCTTTTGATTTGTTCTGTATGACCTTAAACACTCTGTAATGTGCTGTGATCTGAGCACCATCAATTATTCTTTTGGAAACGGTATTATAATAAAATAAAATAAGATAAAATAAAATAAGAATAATAATAACAGCCTCATAAATAATAATGCCAATAATATTTTTTTCTAATAAATGCTTGCAGAGGCCTAAACCTGCATTACACAGAGCGACTCTGATAATCCTCTATTGTTAAACGTGACTCTGTAATTATGCCCGAGCTGGCAGCAGCAGAACAGTGAACTGGAACCAGCCCAGAGGTGTGAAAGGAAGATCTGCAGGCGCTCAGCGCCAAAAATCTCAGTATTTAGGTTAGGAGGCTTCTCTGTTACATAAGACATTAATACACTGTCTTGATTGTTATTTGATTACAGACCAGGAGACTACCAGCTTAAGCCTCATTGTGTCTAACCAGTTTATTAGTGCAGAGCAACCCAAACTCACTTTGAATAACTTGTTTTTATTAAATGAGAGATGACACACTAACTGGCTGCAAGATGTATTTTTATGACTTTACTATAACCATAGGTAAAGTGACGATTGCTGCTATAACATTACAATGTCAACTCACATCAGTTCTGTCTTTAAAAAGTGCAACCAAGGGGCTCTGCTTTTATAAAATGAAATATAAATTCCCCATCATACCGTTTTACTGGACATGTTTTACGTAGAAGCATTAGTGTTGAATTGACGTTTTCAATATAGAGGCAGAGGGAATATTTTACAGCAAATTCTTCAACTTTTAGCTGTACTAGAGTCCCTTCATATACATGTAGACTGTTTATTTGTCTTAGCTCACACAAAGAGTCAATGAGTAAGACACATACAGCATACTTTAATCTATAATTGCAGGTGTTGTTTGTGAAACTGCTTATAATCTATGACCGTGAATGCACAAATTATTCATTTAGAAATGTTAGATTAGAAGATGGTATATCGGATTTGACAAGCATTCCTCTGTATGTGTGTGTTCTTCGTCAGAGGGTCGTGAGTGTGTAAACTGCGGCGCCACGTCCACACCTCTGTGGAGACGTGACAGCACCGGACACTATCTGTGCAACGCCTGTGGACTCTACCACAAGATGAACGGGCAGAACAGACCGCTCATCAAACCCAAACGCAGGCTGGTGAGTCTGTAAGACTGTCAGTGAACAAGTGTGTGTGTGTGTGTGTGTGTTGGAGGTGGTAGTAAATAAAGAGTGTAAGGTGGAGGGAGAGGAGGGAGAGGAGGCACAATTCCAGGAAAGTTATATTTTCCCAATCAGTTTCCAGGAATTGTGCTTCTCGCTCACCTCTTGCTCCTTCATGCTCAGGCTGCTAGCAGAGACGGACTATCTGGGTTGTTTCGCTAATCATTATTACTGCTACTCCTGATACTGTCACTGATAGCAAGGCCAGCACCCTATCCCTCAAAACAAAACCGGGCCTCGCTGACACCTTATGGCTCATAACGCTGCCGGGTTCAGCTTGTTTTAGGCTGAGGTGTTTAAGTACGGGTTTATCCATCCGTCCACAAATTTGGTGGTTTTGAATTTTTTAAATAAACTGAAGGCTTAAATGTCCATGTTTTGGGGGTTGAAATTACCCTCCCTGTTAAACTATAATAAACCATTAAAAAACTGTTAGATTATGTGAAAATTGGCTGTTTTTATAGCTCATGGAAAGTTGACATTTTGGAGATATACCTTGTTTTTTTTTTAATGGACAGTGAGTTTGTCTGGAGTTATCTCCCATCATGAACCACTTCAAACGTCAGTGTTGCTGGGAGTAGCTCAGACCAGCAGTTCACAAATGTTTTCACATCAAAAAACCCTAAATGACACAGATTAGTCCCCCATCTGACTGGATTTTCACTTTTATATGTTTTATTATAGAAAATGTATAAAATCCATGACCAAAATAGTCATCGTGCTACTTATGGATGGATTTATAGTGATTATTAGTATTCTCCTTTTACAGGGGATCCCCGGGGGTCCCCGGACCCCACTTTGGGAATCACTGGGCCAAACAGCTTCATGTCATCCTATATGAATAACTTTAAAACTGTTAAAACACATAATCCAATGCACTACCAGGTTAGGGGAATCACAAAGTTATTGGTGAACTCTAACATAAATGAAACAGCAAGTATCAAGTATGCTATAAACTCTATAAAGATCACTTTATTGCATACTCATTTTGACATTTTTAAGCAAAAATAATAATGGACCTAAAATAATGATTCATGCTGTTTGATCATTCTCATAGTAACTTCAAAGTCAGTGTATTCATGTAAGCACCGGTTGTGTTTGTATGATGCATCAGGAGGAAATGAAAACAGTATCTGCAGAGTCGACACACGTCGCTCATTAATAATCAATAATTATAATTACCAGTGTATAAGGCAGTGGGCCATCAGACTTTTAAACTGATGGAAATGGTTTTATTTTGGCAACCTGGACGAATGGACTTGGAAAAAGCGAGACAATAGAGACAAAATCAGTCATTATTTGTAATTGAAGCAGCATTTTGTAATGAAAGAAGCATATTTAATCTGATATGCAAACGCGGAATAAAAGTGCGCAACTTTACTGGAGGAAAAGGAGGTCGGTCGAGAAAAGGCTACCGGTGAGCTTATCGACAAAGACATTATTTTTTTTCAAATATATTGTAATTATAATTCAGAGTCAACCATTAAGATTCATTTTATATGTAAAAACAACATCTGGTGCTCACTTGATGCGGGCTGATGTGAGTCTGCAGCGCTGCGTCAAACCCATCTATTAACCTGCAGACGCGCAAACTGCTGCCTGTTTCACACAAAATATACGAGCGTTTTATTTCAGCGTCTGCTCGCTATAATAGCGTATAATGCAGCCATATATCAGGCCTGGTTTCCGTGTGGCTCGGCCGGAGCTCGCAGCGCTTCAGCGGCAGCAGCCCTCCAGTTGTTTCCTATCCGGATATGTGACCGGTCCAGATAGAGCAGCGGGGCCAGCGCCTGTTTCCTCCTGCGGCCTCCTGCCTCTGAAACTACAGCCTCAGAGCTCATTCCACAGTGGTCAAGCTCTCCGGCCACCACAGAGAAAGTACAGCACAGGGAGCAGCTAAAAAAAGAAGATTGGGAAAGTTATGGGAGCTGATGTTTGACCTAGCAGGGCACCAACCGTGGACTCTTGATATTTAGAGTATTTATGGAGAAGAAGGGGTGATGGTTTATATCAATAACCACATTTGTTGGAACATTTTGACTTAGGGTGCAAATTAATGCATTAATCTCCCGGAAATTAGACCCGACTCAGTTAAAAGCCTGATCAGGAGTAGGAATCCATCATCCGTTGTTAGAGCTCCTCACCCATCATTTTAAACCAGTGCAGCACTGGACTTTGTGCGCCTTAATTGATCATTTGTAATAACAAATGTGGCCTCAAATTAACATTCCCCATGCCACCTACCTTGTTTATACATTTTCATTTGAAATCTGCTGTCAAATTATTGAGGAGGTAACTCCCACAAACTGAATGTCTATAAATATGTCAGCTTGAGTAGGGCTGCAACCAATCATTATTTTAATTGCTGATCAATCTATTGATTCTATTGTCGATTATTCATTTAGCTCTTTGGCTTATAAAATGTCAGAAAATGGTGAAAAATGTTGATCATGTTTCACAAAGCCCAAGACGACATCGTCAAATATCTTGTTTTGTCCACAATTGAAAGATGTTCAGTTTACTGTCATAGAGGACTGAAAAAAAAGAAAATATTTACATTTAAGAGTTTAAGAGGCTGGAATCATCAGAATTTTGACTTTTTTTTCTTAAAAAATGACAAACCAACTAATCACTTATCAAAATAGCCCTGAACTAACTGATTAATCAATTAGAGCTGCAATGTTTAGTTAATTAATCAATTTATCACTTGATGGAAAAATAATAGGCAAGATTGCTGTAATAAATTAATTCAAGTCATTTTTAAAGCAAAAATGTGCTTTATTTTATTTTTAAGATTTACTGGCTCCAGCTTCTCAAATGAAAATATTTTCAGTGTGTTTTCCTATTATATGATATTAAACTGAATATCTTTGGGTTTTGGACTGTTGGTCTAACAAACAAGACATCTGAAAATGCCATCATGGCCTCTGGGAACTTGTGATTGTGAGTATTTCACCATTTGCTGAAGTTTAATATACCAAACGATTAACATATTAAATAATATAAATAATAATAAACATTAGTCGTGGCCCTAATGTCATGAAATGTTTAAATCAATAGATTAGATCATGCACACTGAAATAAACTGCCCCGTGCTGTGCTGTGCTGTGCCGTGCTGAGCTCTAATCAAAGCGTAATATCTTTCCACAGTCTGCTGCCAGACGAGCAGGCACCTGTTGTGCTAACTGTCAGACGACCACCACCACACTCTGGCGGCGCAATGCAAATGGAGACCCGGTGTGCAATGCCTGCGGCCTCTACTATAAACTGCATAATGTAAGTCTTTGACTGCTGATCACCAAGTTGGGACCAACAGGGTCAAGTAGACAGGAAGTAGGCAGGCAGGTCACACTGATTGTTGAGGGATAACAGAGGCAGGGGAGAGAGAGAGAGAGAGAGAGAGAGGGCTGTTTTACTCTCAGACACTGTTGGACTCGTTGGTGTTTTCTTTCTTTGTGCTTTATTGTTTCCATGGTAGGCGTAATCCCCTTGAGAGTCACAATGGTGGGACTGTTGTTGAGTGGGACTGCCACAAGGCTCCATATGAATAGCATTAAGATGGGAGGCATCATGATATATAATAGGTACTAGGGATGCATATTTTTAAAGGATGAATCTAACAATTTTATAGTTTTCTTATTGTCAGCAAATCCCTATCCTATTTGTGCCATAGACCTACATCAATTGTTCTCCAAAAAGTATTAAAAAAAACCACTTCACACAAACTGCTCTGGTGCCAGATACACTTAATAGAGTACCAACTGTGTATTAATGTGAAGCTGAAAATAGTCCCCAACAAATGCACTATTTACTCCTCTCTTCACTCCTCAGCTGTTTTAGGGAATTATTTAGCCTTTTAAAATGAATAAAATATACACTTGTCACCCATTTTAAAGATTTACTCAGACAGGATGGTAAGAAAGCATTGGGGATGGAGTTGATTTTGGTCTTTTCATGGGGAATGGTAAATTAGAATGTTATCGTGATGCGTTCAAATGTAAATTACATTTTTGGCGAGAAACTTTAATAAATCCATTTGTTTGAAGGAGATGTTTTCATATCACTATTTTTATTAAAGGAGTGCATGTTGAATTACATGGGATTAATTTTTTATTTAATTTAGCTTTTTTACTGTGGTACTGAATTCGGTATCGTGAATCGTGGAAATTCACTGGTATTAGTATCGACTACTACATTCCTGGTATCGTGACGTCCCTACTCCAAAGCCACGCCCCCAAATTTATCATTATGAACGTAAGCAACGAACATGGCTAGTGTTAGTACTCAAAGCTGTCAAGTTAGCAGCTTGGTGACAAACGATAAGTGCACAGGCAGAGAGCGTGCAGTTAGACAGGTAGGCCGACTGAAATGATTAGACCAGCCACAGATACTGGATTTTTAATTTTTAATTTATTTATATAGCATTTGATTTATTGATTGCTGTCAGGATGTAATGAGAATATCAACTAATATAAAAAATGTTTCTAAAATCTTTACCAACCCTACTTTTAAACTTACCAAACTTAACAAAAGAAGTATGAGATCTTCAAAACCAAAATTCATAATTTCTTGAACCAGATCACTCACCTCCTCACTTCTCTCCCTCGCTAAACAGGTGAACCGGCCTCTAACCATGAAAAAGGAGGGAATACAGACACGCAACCGAAAAATGTCCAACAAATCCAAAAAGAGCAAGCGGGGCTGCGACAGCTACGAGGAGTTTTCCAAAAGCCTGCATGACAAGAGCTCTCCCTTCAGCTCCCTGGCCGGACACATGTCCATGGGCCACTTGCCGCCTTTCAGCCATGCTGGACACATGCTTCCCACGCCCACCCCAATACATCCGTCCTTTGGGCACCCACACCACTCTAACATGGTGACGGCCATGGGCTGAGAGGGGTTAACATACAGGAACGCTGGGGGAACCTGAAATGATTGTGTGAACGGGGGATGAGGGTCTTGCTAGAGGACAGTGTGTGCAATGTTACAGACATACAGCTTGTGTGTCTTCATCTTGATTTTCTCTTGATTGATAATGCCAACCGTGTGTAGGAGAACAGATGTATCATGGGAGGAAATGACCTTTTTACTCCTTATCTATAGGTACCTACTTTGATGGAGGAAGTCAGATAGATACTCTGCTTCCCGTCAGCCAGGCACCCACATGTAAACACAAAAAATGTCATTGCACCTCGTAGTTTTGTCCCCACTGACAGCCTGACTGACTGCAGTGTGGCTCAGTATGTGCCGAACAGGTTTATAGTAACTGTGAATATTGTAAATGTGTGAGATCGAAGGGGACAAGATCACCTCCGCAACATTAAATGAAAATATGCTGGATTTTTTTTGCTTATGGACAATTTTAAAGGAATTTTCACAAAAGAAAGAAAGCAAACAAAAAAGGTTTATGAATCTTAATTTGACACTGTTTACTATAATTATTGTTATTATAATTATTATTGTTATTCAGATAATTTATTTTCACTGCCTTTTTTTCTTTTACTATATCACCTGAATCATAATATGGATACTGTTATCCTAGTTATGAATATATTTTTAGCTGAAGCGCTTTCTTTGAGCTGGTCAACATTTATACTCGTAAGAAATAAAGAGATCAAGTTCATTATCCCATCTGCTCCTTCTATTCAATATCCAATGATCAATATTTAAGTCTTCATAATGAGAACAGGTACAGAAATTAATTTGGCTAATTGTGCTGTCCTCTGTGCCACACTGGGACAAGGTACCACACAGGACAGATAGATATGACCCACTTCATATTTAATTCATACATTTAAAAGCTGTCAGTAACAGTGATTTTGTTTCTCTGTACTATTATAATAACTATCTTAGGTTCATCTTCCGTGCATCAAATGCTCTGTACCTTTCTATACATCCTTGTTGATACCTGGATACATTTTCAGAAATACGCTTTCTTGCGTAATGAAAATACTGATACTGTTCTCCAATCTGTGCAGCAAATATGAAGTTACAGCCAGCAGCCGGTTAGCTTAGCTTAGCTTAGCTTAGCTTAGCATAAAGATGAGAAATAGGGGAAACAGCTAGTCTGGCTCTGTCTAAAGGAAATAAAATCCATCAACCAACACCTATAACAGCCTCTCTATTTCCTGGTGTCCCTGAAGTTACTAACCTGACCTGCCAGATGGTTTGTTACGCAGAGCTATCAGAGAAGATGTCATTGTAAAAGGGCCGGCATTTGTAAAATTACTTGGCAGGTGATTGAATGAACCATCTGTCAATCAAATTCTTGCCAAAGCCAGTCAGGAGAAGAGCGAAAACATTGCCTTCAGTACCATACTTTGCACGTCTTTCAAATACTCTCCAAATACTCTCCACTTCTGATATAAGTGATGCTATTGCGGCATTTATGCTAACATCTTCAGGAGCCGCCATTGTTGTTTAGAGCGAAAAGTTGCTGTCCACACACCTAAACCATGTCAGTAGCTTCTCACAGAATGCTGATTGGTCCGTGATCTGGTTTGCCAGAAACAATTGCATTACTTGAAGCATGACAAAATGTATTTTCATGTGATATGTGATCCCGCGATTCTCACGTGATCTCGTGCCATCGCGAGAATCAAGCTGGCGTGCAAGGTAAAGAAGAAATATTCCACCACATAAACCTCCATAAAACCACACGACATGGCATTTACTCTTTGTTGTTTGTATGGATTAAACAGACGCTTTGGAGGTGCTGTTAGGTGGATGTTGTTATCTTTGGAGAGCTGTTTCCAGTAACTTTATATTGACTGTACAGTGGTATCAATCTTTTCATCTAAATATTGTCAAGAAAGTATTAAAGTGGAGCTCCCAAAATGACTATTACTTAAACAGTTTCACCATTGAGGAACATCTTTGCAGCTGAACGAGGGGGAAACACTGTATAGTGAAACTTTCTGTTAGCCTCTAGTATATCATGACTTTTGATCAACACTTTTATCATCCTGCCAGAGTCCGAATCCATGCTTACTATTTGCTACCTGTAACAAAAAGGTGAAAATACGGTGGCCATTGCATACTGTTGATAATAAAGAAACTACAAAACTAGCAGTGATGACTGAGAAAACTTATTTCCCTTCTGGAGGGATTTGACTAAACAAAAACAAACAAACGAACAAAACAATACTACAACATATTTCCATTAACAAACGCTGCCATTTATATTTATTAAACTATCAAAGAATGATGTTTGTCTGACCGGAACATGGAGGGGCTTTTGTAACACTCATCAAACCTCCTCGGCTGCATAACAAGTCATTAATATCCTCTCCTTTCAGGTCAGCCTTTTCAGTAATTCTCAATAGTACAGTATCAGTGCATTGGAGTTACCCTTCTAACCCTTGTTGACAGGGACAACCACTTTCTAATAAACATGTTACTTCACTGAGCTACGGAGATTAGAGCTGTTGACTGAAATTGATCAGGTCGAGCCATATGTTCCCACAGTTACTTAACCAGTCGCATCTGCTCATTGGATAATACTCTTATGACACTGGCCATCTCATTATCTGATGCTACAGTGATATAAGACATTTCCTTTTACACATGAACCCTTTTACTATAATATATATAAAGGATGTAGATGCTGCATCACTGCTAACCATGTTCTATATCTTTTAGATTTTTGAACGTGATTTTCCTCCTCCACAAGTTAGTCATTGCTTTAAGTTATGAAAACTAGGTATCGTCTTGTGGTTCTATGACTCTGCCATCTAGTCAAGTTGCAGTTTACGTCCATATCTGTCCAAAATGTCATTGCTTCCTCCTGTTAGACATTTATGTGAAATTGTCAACAAAAATGTGTGTTACAATGCCCTTGACCTTTGGCCACCAAAATCTAATCAGTTCATCCTTGAGTCCATGTGGACATGGGTGCCAAATTTGAAGAAATTCCCTCAAGGTGTTTCTGAGATATCTAGTTCAAAAGAATGGTATGGATGGACAAACTTATATAAGGATGGACGGACGGACAACCCGAAAATATAATGCCTCCAGCCACAGCTGTCGCTGGCGTGGAGAAACTAGCTTATAAACTAGCTTGAAATAAGCAATTAATCACAGAGAACATCACGTCTGATTTAAGGTCAAAGAAACATTATTACTGTGTGGTAGTGCAGTTCAAAACTTTTAAAATCATATTACATTATTTAACTGCATTACCACATAATGATAACTGAAGCTCAAAACAAATAGAATGCATTCACTGTGAAATATTACCTATTGCAAGCAGGTTTAAAGCCTGTGAATGTTGATTTTAACACCAGGTAATGATAGTAAACAAGTGGGGTATAATTTGGAAAATGATCAGCAGTAATGTAAACTATATAGTTGATTAGTAGATGAGGTAAAAACACATAAAAATGATCTAAAAATCTTGTGATGCAGACTTGAGTTCCCCAGAAAGCCAAAGGCTGCTGTCTCTGCCCCGAGGCTACAGCAGTGAGCCTTGTGATGACACACCGTTGAGGGTCAACGTAAGTACAGCATGCAGCCTCCTCTCAAGACTTCCCTGACCTCTCACCCTGGAAGCACTTACTCTGTCAGTCCTCCAGCCCTCCCACACCACACTAAGACTTATTCACAGACCCTTTTAAAATGTCACATCCTCACCGAAAATATGACAGAGCGAAAGACTGAGATTTTCCCCATAAAAGAGGAGATTAAAAGCAGCCAAGTGTCTTTTCGAGGTGAACCTCTCTGCGGACCTTTGTGGAGGAGTTTGGGGACTGGGTGGGCACCCTAAATCACCGGTGAGATTTATGGCTCCCACCTTTCCATGAGCGCCCCCTTCTTAGACCATTTGTTTTTCTACCAAACTCAATTAAAGGAATCGAGAACAAGGCCAAAAGGGACTTCAGAGGAGGGAGTTAGCAGAGAGATGGTGATAAAGGAGATGAAAGGGGGAAGGAGCAGCGTTTTATCCAGTTCAGAGCCCTAATAATGATGAAGGGAGCAGGCGTCTAGCAAAAGTAGGAGAAAACAACTCATCCACATTATGTCCTCAGAAGTTAAGGTCACGTACGTCAAAGAGCATCTACTGAACTCAAAGACAGGAGGTGGTGATTACAGGATCAAACACAAGTTAAGAAAGTAGAAACTATCTTGTGATGGGATCACGGCAGCCTTGACTCCATTTCGGGCCACTTACTACCCGTCTACTTCCGGCGCCCTTGCTCGGACCACACCCATCCTCACACTCTGCCTTTGTTTTGATGTCAACTACATACCTGTGATGTTAACATTACTAGTACTAATTATACCACACAACTGTTTGAGTCTGAACAGTTATATCCATAGCGAGCAGGGATGGATATTGGTATTAGCAGGACATTCAGTACTAGTGCTGTGCACGCTGAAGTTTAGGATACTGTATGACCTGTCTAAAGACTACATTTATATGCAATTTCAAACTCCAAGGGAAGTAGTAACTTGAAATTAAATTTATTTTGTTAGCAAAATAAATGACTTCTACTCATCCTCTGAAAAATGGCTGTATTGTAGATGGGTCATTCTCCTGGAGGACTATAGGGGATGTGAAATATGTCCAATCTGCACCACTGGGACAAGCTCCAATGAGATCTGGGTTTGAAACACAAAGGTTGTTGTCTCTGCTGTGATCTCAGGAGGACCAACATGCTCAAAACAGTAGGAGGGGAGAAAAAGAGGGCTTCTCTCGGTAGTATGTGACAGAATCTGCTGCATCCCAGAGGAGAAATGAACAACAAATCACTGACAAAACTTTCATGTCCCCAGAGACACAGTGACATACTCTCATGAAGTCTCGTCATGAATGTGGACATGGAGATGCATCGCAGAGTAGTAGTTTCCACCAAGGTACAGCGATGCCTTAAAATAGGAGATATCATAACATACACTAGGACTGCCCCCTCTTAGTTTTAGTCTTAAGGGTCTTATTAGCATGGGAAACATACGTTTACACTGCAAAGCAACTGTGAACTAAAAACAAAAAAACTGGTCCCCTCTCAAGTTTCCACGGTGGAGTGGAGGTCGTGTTGCTCAGGCTCTATCTGTTTGCCGTGGAGATGAAGGTCGGGTTGTTCTGGCTCTGTTAACGCTGGGACATCTTCCTGAATCCACCTTCTCACGTATGTTCACATTATATGTATTAATTTTGTCATATGGATTGTCAGCGTTGAATTTTCATTATGTTGTTACTCTGTACACACATCTATTGTACGTCTGTCCATCCTAGAAGGGGATCCCTCCTCTGTTGCTCTTCCTGAGGTTTCTTCCTTTTTATTTCTGTTTTTCTACTAAAAGCTTTGGGGGGGAGGGAGTTTTTCCCAATGTGAGGGTCGTACTGTAAAGGATAAAGGGTGTAAAGCCCCCTGAGGCAAATTTGGGATTTGTGATCTTGGGCTATACAAATAAAATTGACTTGATTTGATTGATCCTTTTGGTCTTAGGCGACAAAGAATTCTTTAGTCATTTTTGAACAACTTATTTCTGAGACTCTTGTGACTCTTTACACTCTTGTCTAAAAAACGCACACACACCAAGGTTTTCTTGAAGCGGTCACACCTGTAGCAACGCATCTCTGCGTGATCAGCCTCTTAGTCAACTAAGAGTTTCTAATCTAATTTCTAAATCCCTAGCAGCCCCTACAAAGTAAGATAAAGCTTCCTCTAAACAGGAAAAGGAAGACTCAAAGGAAACAGTTATAAAGAAAACTATGACAAATAGGAGTGATCTGGGCACATGTATCCTCATGTAACTATGCTGTAGCAGTGATGCACACCAGACACACATGCACAGATGTGCACACTAACACACTCATGCACACACTGTAGGCTGGGCTCTGCAGCAAAGGTAGAACATTCATACAGCGCATTCTCTCTGAAAAGTGGGACACCCTCCAACCACCCGATCCACAGCCACTGACAAGTCCCTTTCAAACTGCCTTTCTTCTCCTGTCTGAGGCAGACAAATTCATCCCTCTTGTCTCCAAACAATCCCCTCTTTTCTTCTCCCAGTTGCACCAATGAAAGAAGGAGGGAGGGTCCAGGAGAGAGGGAGAAATACATCTGCCCCACAGAGCTACACTGTAGGCACCAGGCTAGTGTCCTGTGTGTTAGGGCCCCTGGGACTGGGCGTCTGGGCCCCACTATCTTATAACACAGTTGACAAAAAGCCCAGGGCTTAGCCCTCAGGAAATCTGAGAGACGGGGTATCTAGGCCGAGAGGGCAGGAGAGAGGGAAGGAGGGACAAAACATCCCAGGTACGTTGCACCTGCGCTGGCCCATATTTGCTTGATACAAACTTTGTTCTGCGTGTCATAAGACCATGTTGGAAGGCAAAAGTGTACCACACTTGTAGGCGGGGCTAAAGGCCTACTGTCATAAGTCAAGTTCGTATCAGTGGGCAGCCTCCAGGTCTGAAAAGTGAAGCCAATGCTGAAGTGCCTTAAAGCTGACCTAACAGCCATGAGGGGGAGACTCCTCTGGTTGCAAAAATAAGTCTGATTGTATCGAAGTCTATGAGAAAATGAGCCTACTTCTCACTTGATTTATTACCTCAGTAAACATTGTAAACATGAGTTTATGGTCTCAATCATTAGTTTCAAGTCTTCATCAATACAGCATGATGTTCATTTAGTAAGTTATGGTCCCATTTAGAGTCAAATAGACTATAAAACAGAGTCTGGGAGTTGTCCATGTTTTCATCTTACGACTTTAACCCTTTCACAGTGTGTTAATTTAATGCTCCAAATGTTTCGAGAACAGTAGCATAGTGTCCCTGCTCAAGAAGGAAGTCGAGCCAATGATAGATATACATCAGTTTACACGTAGCACTGAAGACACCATCCTCAGCATTTCATATTTTATATCTAAGCACCTTGAGAACACAAATCCTGTGCTCAAATTTTATTTATTGATTTTAGGTCAGTATTTAATACTGTGCAACCCTCCGTGGTTTTAGCGAAGCTGAAGGATACGAATGTTAACTCTCCTCTGATTAGATGATTTTGTTTGTAACTAATAAGATACAGAGTGAAGGAAGGGGTGTAAGAAAATATTGGAAATACTGAGAATCACAATATTATGTTTTGTGAAACTGTATTGACAGTTTCACAAACAGTCTCAGAGACAGTCTCAAAAAGACAGCATTAGTTTTTAATCAATATGCAAAGATTAACTTAGTCAGTACTTTATTTCACTTTATTTGCAGACATGCGTTACAGGGTCTGTGATAAAATGCAGATCCACTGTTCTGACTGCATAAAAAAGTGAAACTTTTTTTACCCAGATTTTATGTATATGAGGCCGTGCTCTTTATACTATGACAGTTTTCCTAAAATCAGATTTTTAAAAAAAATCTCTATATATCGCCTCGCATTCGGTATCACAATATACTGAATCATAAACCCTGTATCATGACACATATCGTATGACCAGATTCTTGCAAACACACAACCTTAGTCACACAGAAATACAGGGGTCCTCCATCTACACTCTGTACATTGTACACTATGACTGCAGGAAAGTACACCACAATAATTTTATAATAAAATTTGCTGATGATACCGTGATTTTCTTTCTTCTTCACAAGAACATGGACCATTCTGTGTACCACGATGAGACAGACACCTTCATCAAGAGGTGTGACCCTAACCATATCATGTTAAATGTCACCAGAACTCAGGAGATGATCAGTGATCCAAGGCAAGAGACTAACCATGAGCCAGTGGTCATCAAAAAGCAGACATTAGTCCACATAGACAATCGTCTTTACTGGAAAACATACTACTAACTAACAACTAATAACCTGTGCAATAGACTGCAGAGGAGACTCTGGTAACACTTCATTTTATAGGTCCACAAATTTCATGGTAATTAGATGATAATTAGCAAGTAACCTATTTGAAATTTCTTTGGAATTACTGTCAGATTACCCCAATATTTACCTCAAAATTGATCAAAAATTACTTGTCTTAACTTGGGACTTGACTCTGGACTTTTATTATTATTATTTTATATCTATTATGAATATAATTTAGTAATCATATTCTGCTATTTCCTAACAAGCAGTAATAAATACCTGGTAATTTATTTAATATATTTCCAGGAAAAGAATACAAAGTTAATTGATATGCTTTATTTCCATGTCTACTGATAAACAGATGATAATTAGCAAATAACTTAATTAAAATTTCTCTCTGAATCATGACATCAGCTACCAGGTTACATGTGTGTAAACAATAAGTCACAATGGTGAGATTTATGTCTGATCAGAAGTGTCTTCTATTAGTTTTGGTTTTCCACCTCAGCACACAACCACTTCTCAAACCTAAGGGCCTTATTTTAAACATTATATGCTATTTTAGCATATAATTATCAAATCATGCTTATAATAAAGTAATTTTTAGTGATTTTTAATTTTTCAGGTACACTTTGGGGTGAAATTTCAAATTAGGTTATATAATTAATCTCCTAATTACCATGAAATTTGTGGATCTGTAAAATTAAGACTTTGCTTCCCAATGTGATTGAGACTGTATGGAGTGAGCAGCCAGATCATGCTGATGGTCTACCAGGTAATCCTAGAGAGCATCATTAGATACAAAATTACGGCTTGGTCTGGCAACCGAACAGTGCAACTGAAAAGCAGGCTTGCCAGCCCAGCATGCACAAAACATCTATGAAGGTAATAGAGATGATATACATATTCGCAGAGCCTGTACGCGCATGCAGTCATGAAACAAGCAACATAAATCATAACGGTCAGAATCAGCTACTGATCAGCACCTCGGCTGGCAGGCATTCATGTTTTTTTGCTCAAGGACACTTCAGCCGAGGGGAATCTGTGCGTCACTGCACGAATGTAGACACACACAGCAACAATGCACCCATTGTAGACGCTGATCTCCCTTTGTGTTTCGTGTGTGTGAAGACAGATAGACAACAATGTGACGCTGGTGCACACACACACTCAAACAAATCAAAATGTCCTGTGGTGGCCATGAGCAGGGATGCTTGAGAGAGTGCAGATATTCATTGTTAGGGGTTTACGCTGGAGGCCAAGTGTCTCTGCTGTTAATGTAGCCTCTCCGCTGACCTTCCAGTGACCTGTAGAGCATACAGCAGCTCAGAGCAGAGGCCCCCCTGTTTGGCTACGGACCAAATTACTGGAGAGAAACAAACGAATGAAAAGACAAAACGAGAAACACGTACTACCAGGAGGGTTGTTGCGGCACAAAATAACAATAAAACAGCCAGAAAAGGGAAGACGTGATGACAGACGAACAACGGAAGCTGTGAGAGGAATAACAGCGAGTTTGTAAAAGAAGGAAGAGTGTGTTGGGGCTTGTGTTTGTTGATTTAAGTGATCAGGTTGTCTTGAGCAGAGCTGAGCAGCATTACAGGCTCAGTATTGAACCCAGTCACATCATACAGCTCATATGTTGCAACTACAGCGATTTCTTTCTTTTTTTTTTTTTAACAGCACTCACTTCCCTCAGGCAGATCACAGCTCAGATATCTCACTCAGAGCACTGGAAATGATGCAGTTAAAACTGATAATGAGCTAAATATGCAAAACCAGATACGCATGCACCCACACATACATACGCAGCATTACACACGCAAATCCATAAAGCTCTTCCTCATAAGGATTTGATCGCAAAGGTGTCCTGATGTGTGCACTGCTATCTCTTTCTTGTCCTTCACATCTTTCTTTCTTCTCACTTCTCTTCTTCACTTTAATTTGAGCCGATTGCCTTTTTGACGAGTGCACCTCCTATCACCCTCCACCATCAAGCTGCGTTTCATTTCCTCTCCTTTTATTGCTTTTCTCTTTTTTCTAACTTGTGCGCCTCTTTAACCCTTCCCACACCCATTGATCCTTCATTACTCTTTCATGCAGAAAGTCATAAAAATTATTCATTTTCTCCCATTTTTTTATCATCAAAAACATACTAGCTATCTCATAAGAGCATAGCTTTCTGTCTGTGAAGAGGAGATTCACCCAACAGCACAACTTTCACACACTTAGGTGGGACAAAGGGGTGGAAATCGGGCCAAGAGAAACTGGAGACATGGATGTGAGTGCTGAGAGAAAAAGAAGCAGTGAAAAAAAGAGTGACAGACATGGATCCGCCTCACCTGTAGCCTCTGCTGCTGTTTGAGTGCCGTTTACAACCCAGCAGACCCCCCTCCTCCTGCTGCCCTAGCCCACCTCAACCCTCTATAACCATTTCCACACGGCCTCCAACAGCTTCACATCTTTAATTTCACTGCTATTGTTGTGGTGGCCATGACACCCTGTTGTATTGTCCCTTATACAGCCCTGGTATAATGAGGCTGTTTTGTCACTTGTAGATGAGCCATTTTGAGCAGACAGAAATCACTGCAGGCATTTGCTGCTGCGACAACTCAATGGGACAATGTGTGTTTCCTAAACAGTTTAACCCAATTAAGCATTCACTCCCTCATAGACAGACACTTCATTTTACAGGTCCACAATTTTCATGGTAATTAGGTGATAATTAGCAAGTAACTTATTTGAAATTTCTTTGGAATTACTGCCAAATTACCCCAATATTTACCTCAAAATTTATTAAAAAAAATCCTTTATTATAAACATCATTTAATAATTCTATGCTAAAATGTCATATAATTGTTAAAATAGGGCCCTTAGGCTGAGAAGCAGCTGTGTGGTGCTGTTCATCTGAGGAAAAGCAAAATTAACAGAAGACACTTCTGACCAGACACAAATTTCACCAGTTTGACTTATTGTCTCCACAAATGTAACCTGGTAGCTGATGTCATGAGTCAGAGAAAAATTTCAATATGTTATTTGCTAATTATCATCTATTTATCAGCAGACATGGAAATAACTAAATAATAAATAATACTTCAAAGTTTATCAAAAAATACTTAATCATTAACATTATTTAATAATTATATTCCACAATTCCCCAATAGCTAAAAAATCCAGGAAAAGAATACAAAGTCAATTGATCTGCTTTATTTCCATGTCTGCTGATAAATAGATGATAATTTATCAAATAACATTTGAAATTTCTCCCTGAATCATGACATCAGCTACCAGGTTACATTTGTGTAGACAATAAGTCACAATGGTGAGATTTGTGTCTGATCAGATGTGTCTTCTGTTAGTTTAGGTTTTCCACCTCTGATGAAGAGCAGCTGCTTCTCAAGCCTGAGGTAATTACAAGGATAAAATATTGGGATAATCTGGCAGTGATTTCAAATAGATTACCTGCTAATTATCACCTAATTACCAAGAAATTTGCAGACCTGTAAAATGAAGAGTCACCACAGACGCCTACATGCACAGACAGCTGAGGTCTAATAATGCTAATGTGAGGGTCTCCACCTTAACAAGACATTTAGTCTCTTATCGTGTCTCACTTTCTTAAAACAAATGAAAACTGAATGGAATTATATTTGAGTGCAAAATGGGACATTTGGAGTACAGCATATTTTGTCAAGGAATCATCATCAAACAAATAATCATTGAATTTTAGCAAACAAATTATCTCACTAAATGTATTTGTCAGTATTAGCTGTTATTCACACAATGTCCCATCGCTCGCTTAGATTAGACATATAAGTTTAATGCCATAAAAGAAAAGAATCAGAACAGTTAGGGCTGTCCTGAGTACCAGTTTTTGGGCTTCGAAGCTTTGGTCAGACACATACACCTCTACACACAACAAACAGCGATATCCGTCTGAGAATAACTAATAATTAGAAATGTTGAACATGAATGATGAATAATGTTGTAAAATTATTCCTTATTTCATGGGTCATTTTTGGATTAACACTTTGTTATTACATACTTATATAAAAAACAAACAAACAAAACAACAATGCATTCAAATACTGATTTGGAGGTTGATTACCATGGCAACAGTTGAAGCTTCAAAGTATTTGGGTCAGCCCTTGAAAAATACAACTTGTTTTGAGCCAAATCAGCTTGTTTAGTTGACTTATTAGATTTGAGTAAACTATATTATTTCATATGAAAAAAAGCATTACTTTATGGGTGAATGGTGAGTGTACAAAGCGCAGGACTTTAGCAGAGTAGACACACAGGATGTTTCCATATCCTTAACCACTGACAGCATGTCAGTGCTAAACATTACAATGAAAAGTCTTAAACTATTTGTGCCTGCAACTGAAGAAATTATCATGCTATATCTAGTCTTTGGGAACATGGGACTACTGTTTTTCAATAGACTCCATTATATTTTAGGCAAAAATGCGCCCCATGTGCCCAGATATGATTGAACATGTCTGTATCTCAGAAATCAGTTGAATAGCAAAGATATGCACACATTTGCAGTGTAAAAAATCATTTCATATAGAAAACATTTAAACATAATGTTAGTGTTTTTCCACATTTTTCAAAAATCCTGACTTTGATTATTAATATAAAAGTGGTATTTTTCATATGCCCTAAAAATTTTAAAAGTTTAAGTTACTACGAGTCGATATATTGCAAGAACAGATATTGTAGTAAATGAAAATTGTTGTAAGTGAACATTTTGGGGAAACATTCACAAGAAATGTTTCTTCCTCATGTTGATAAATGTTAGCATTATGTTTCCCTAAATATGCAGTATTTGCCATTTTTTTAATTAGCGAATAGTGATAAACATCATTTCTCAGAGAGGGGTGGAGTGGGAAAGAAAAGATGTGGAGGATGACAGCTACTGAAGATGACAATATCTGGAAGTTTTACTGTTTCTTCTTCAATCAACAAACTCTCAGTGCAACTGAGGCTTTTTCACATTCCTCTACACTCAAGTTCGGGTTTGTTCTCCTGACCTGCTGATGAGCGAGTCAGATAGCATCCAAGCAGTCTCCCTCCACGCCGTGTCGCCACACCACGACCAGAGACGGGTGGGGGTTTGGAGGCTGCTTTTAGTACAATGTTTTTACTGTGTAGCTGGCAGACCTCTGCCATTATAAGGGTCCCGGAGTCAATGTGGGCCCAAGCTTAACCAGTTACATCAGTCTGAGCCTGAGACTTTGACCTTTACAACACGTGCAGCATCCAGTGTCAAACTCTGATAGAACGATACACCCATAAGAAATCCACTGTTGTATATAAAATAAAAGTCACTTGTGTGAGTTACAGCCACACGAGATTTTCACACAGTCTTTCAGCCCGTGCTCAAGTACACAGTGTAAGGAAATACACCTGTCTCCTCTAAACTGGATCTTTTGTGAAATAAACATGATCAAACTGCTCACTTACACCCCCTTATTGTGCGTTTTATTGTCATTTAAGAAAATACTTCCTTCGTGAACCACTGCCCTAGGCCACATATGAGGACAATGACGCTCAGATTGCCGTGACAACGCAGCCAGGGACCTTCGGCACAATCGCTGTAGATTGAGTGACGCTGTGAGGTTATTAGTCCGTGTTCTGAAACCTCACCCTGCTCACCCTCTCCGCTCATCTCCGCCTATAAATTACACCTTGTACTGCGCTGTGCTCCCGTTACACTTGCCTGACTAT
The DNA here is from genome assembly GCA_947000775.1 of Pterois miles. NCBI lineage: Eukaryota > Metazoa > Chordata > Actinopteri > Perciformes > Scorpaenidae > Pterois > Pterois miles. Next base: position 1,585,741 of record CAMQGK010000056.1, on the reverse strand, counting down.
GAGTGCCTCAGATACCCTGTAAACCAGTGTTACTGGACCTTAGTCTGCCACAACAACATAAGTCCTGCTTTTCATAAAATCTGTAACAAAACGTCAAAATCAGTGGTCGTTGTGTGAGAGCATTGGAGAGGGACTGACTGGAAGTTGTATTCACATTAAATAGTTCCAGTGATGATACAAGTAGATCTTTCAAAGTGATCATATTGTTAATGTAGTAGCTTTCAAAACACTTATTGTTTCTGCTGTCGGCATCCTGTTGGATATTCCCATAACATATGAATGTTTGTCTTCATCTCCAGAAAAATGGCCAATATTAGCTGACATGACCAATAGAAACAGATTCCTGAGGACGTCTCCATCCATCCATATTTGGTTGGATGGCCAAGCTGACTTGTTCTGTTTCTAGTTTGCAGCATCTACTACTTCTACTCTGTTTACTGGTGAATGCGTAGCATTTAGCACCAACTCCTGACCAAACTAAGCCGGAGCAGAGTTTATTCTCTCCAAACCAGTTGATGGAAACAGATTTCTTTTTGTGGTGACATTTCAAAAGTTTGATTAAAATTTTGGCAACTGAATGGAAACACATCTTTTGTCAAAGTTACACTAATAAAATTTGTGCCATGTTGCAGTATAATCTTTCTGTTGTGGTGATATTTTTGATGATTATACCACCCGTTCACCTTTCATTTTCCATTTTGGTCGGTCTTTGGTCTCTATTGTGAGCAAGCAGCACACAAACATTATATCATAGACGCGCACACACTCACCTACAGATGGCTGCTGAGGGTGTGTGTGTGTGTGTGTGTGTGTGTGTGTGTGTGTGTGTGTGTGTGTGTGTGTGTGGGGGGGGGGGGGGGGGGCGTGGTTCCGTGAATTTCTATAACAGGAAGCCAAGCTGGAGTCAGCCCACACACCAAGGATGCTGGGAGGCTGGAGGCCCTGGGCCCCAACCGTGGGAGAGACGGGAGAGGTAAGAGGAAGTCAAATCTGCTCAGCTAATATTAACTTGTATCAGCCGGTTGGGGAAATAATGATTTGAAAAAGAGGGCTTTGACTCCAGTTGGGTGAAAAAGAAGTAGTGACATGAGTGACAGAAGGCACACGTCCTCTATTAACACAAAACCAAGCTCCACCTCAGGTCACCTCATCCATCCCTCACCCCACTAATCCCCTGATGACAAAAAGAGAGAGGGAGAGTCAGCAGAGAGGAGGAGAGAAAAGAGTGAAGACAACAGGGTTACGGATGAAGAGTACACACACACACACACACACACACACACACACACCTACACACACACACACACACACACACACACATATATATAAAGAAGTCAGCAATTAGGACACCTGCCTCGGCCCTGACAGATCAGAGACAGATCGGGGGATAAATGAAAAGGATTCACGATGATTATGTGAAATATTGATTATTCTCTATATTCATAAAACGCTGCACTTGGAGACACAGAAAGTGTTTATTTGTGTGCATGATTTTTGAATGTGTTTGTATGTGCAAAGTATGTGTGGTTGTTTTTGAGTTGCGTGTGCGTGTGTGTTTGTTCAGATTAATACTCCATTGTGAATTGAGAGGGAGGGCAGCAGGGGATCATGTGACAAGAGTCAGACTGAACACGGCGCCTACACGCTTCTCAGGGGTCACGCCGGGGTCGTCACATGGCTACTGTGCCCACTGCCAAATACACAAACACACACACGAAGCATAAGTGTGCACAGACACACAAAAGCACTTAAGCACATCCAGTTAACAGACATACCAAGGACACAAATGGGACGTCAAGTCTGGACTTCATTCAATGTAATTATTTCATTTTTTTCTGCGTCATTTTCCCCCTGTACCGACAACCACTGGTGGAAAGTAACTAAGTTACATTCTGTACTGTATTTAAGTACAACTTTGAGGTACTTCTCCTTTCCATTTCCTGCTACTTTATACTTCTACGCCAGTACATCTCAGAGGGAAATATTATACTTTTTACTCTACACGACCTTTATCTGGCATTAGTTACCTTACAGATTCAGATTATTGGTACAAAATATAATCAACTAGCAAATGGTGATGTATTACTATAGATTAAACTACCCAGCAAGTAATTAAAATTAGCTCCACCTTTACCTGCAACTTTAAACTGATGAACACATTAATACACCGATAATTATAATACAACAATACTATTCTGATATGGGGCACTCTGCAAAATGGGTACTTTCACTTTTTGTATTTTAAGTATATTTTAATGCTGCAGGACTTTTACTTTACACAGTGGTATTAGTACTTCTACTTAACTGCAATATCTGAGTATTTCATCCACCACTGCTGACAACACATGTACACAACACACACTAATATGCACTTCCTTTTCTCTCACGTCCATGTCTTCTATCTACTACTACTCCTTCCTCTCCTCTTTTTCCCAGGTCATGTAACCTGAGAGTCCCATGTTCTGTCCTTTCTGCAGCCATTAGTGACATCAGCTCAGTTTAGACGTAGCAACAAGGAGACATTTGGGAAATGACGGCGAACAAGCGAGACATAAGAAAAACATTTTCTACGGAGTAAAGAGAGACGTTATTAAGATAGAAAGGAGGGAGCAGGAGAGAGGCCGTGGTTCAGGTTTCAGTGTGTTTTCATGGTTTCCCCCATTACAGTAATGTGCCGGGGCCACTTAACTAATGCATTAAAGCACTGTGATAAACACAATAAACGGCATTACACAATGAATTAGAGTATGAGAGGTAGACATTGCCACTGGAAATTGTAGACTGTGCATACTTGCCCTCCCGTCCTCTCTTCCTCCCTCTCTAAACACACACAGTAAGATGACTAACTTCATTACCCTCTCCATTCCTCTTAGTGAGCGCAGCGAATTGAAACCTAATTACCACACCAGAGCCAAATTAAAAGCTTTTCCTCTCAATGGCTGCAATCCATCTCCTGACAAATGAACAGCGCTACTTCCACTGTGTTAATGCTCGCTTTCTCCCTCCCTGCATTCAGACATCTTCATTCATGCCAGCACGCTCCCTTTCAAACAACACTGAGGCAACAGCTTTGATACCAGCAGCACATATTATCTCACTTATACTAATATCAATCAAATTTCAAAGACATAATATTGGGAATAAAAAACAAATCTGCCAGATCACATTTGTTATTCAGTACGCTTGGTGTGTTCATTTGTAAAGCTTCAATGAGAGATTACATCATCGTCCATCCTGAAGTCAGCTGTCATGTTGACATTTTCCTTTTCTCCCCCAAACTTTATTTTGATCAATCATCTTCTGCTGTCTGTTTCTTCTCTGCCGCTGCCCATCGCCAGTCCTGCATACATCTGGCACTCATACAGCTAGCTCAGTTCTTTGTGTAGACTGACAGCCACAGTGTAAAAGCTAATGAGCAATCCTGCAGATAAATGCATGCAAAAATAGCTATTACTCTGGATAATTTTCATTCTAGTGCTACTATCAGAAATACAGAATTACATTCAGCATACATCTAAACAATGCTCTAAACAATGGTTGACATTTAATGTCTGGATCACTCTTTCATCTTATTATGTGTTATTGTGTATTAATGTTGTAATACCTCTTGGACCTCCTGCAGTTTTCCTACCAGGTGGCAGATATAAACAGAACAAGGCTTTAGCTTGCTAATGTTAGTATTTACCTCACAGAGCAGCTAGCATGGCTCTAGACTCCTAGTCCCTAGTCTACTCCTAGTGTTATTAATTTTTCTAGTTATATGTTTAGTTATTTCACTGTTTTTATTTGATAATTACCAACTAACCTATTTGATTACTGTCAAATCACCCAAAATATTTACCTGAAAATGCATCAAAAATACTTTATAATAAACATTATTTAATAACTATATTCCACTGTTTCCCAAAAGCTGGTAATTTATTTAATACATTTCCAGGAAAAGAATACAAAGTTAATTGATATGCTTTATTTCCATGTCTGCTGGTAAATAGAAAATAATTAGCAAATAACTTTTTTCTTCTTTTTGTCTTTAAAAACATCTGAATCATGACATCAGCTACCAGGTTACATGTATGTAGATAATAAGTCACAATGGTGAAAATTGTGCCTGATCAGAAGTGTCTTCTGTTAGTTTTGGTTGTCCACCTCTGATGAAGAGCAGCTGCTTCTCAAGCCTAAGGGCCCTATTTTAACCATGATATGATATTTTAGCATATAATCATCAAAAATGTTTTTTTATGCCAAGAAATTGTTCCAAGTGCCTTGAGTATATTTTCTGACAATTGAACTCATACTCCCACTGTCTTACTCATAATCGTTACCTACATGTACTGAATAACTGCAACAGCCATCAAATCATTCATGAATGTCCATTGCAGTCAAACTCACAGACAGGAATGTGTGAAGCATCTGCACACAGCCTGCTGCCATTTTCCTACTTTTAAAAGCATAAGTGTATTTAAAATGATGTATGTTAGTGCATTTTAGTGTCAGACTTTAAAAATGTGCCTGGGATACAGTCGAGGACCGTTTTACCATTTGTCCAGCTGTAACTGCACTTAGTAATTAATAATGGCATACATCAGTTAGAGATCAGATGTTTTGGGTTGTGGGAGGGTATGCTTAATCCAATGATGTCTTCTTTTAACAGATAGTGTAGGCTCCCAGACAGCAAGGTTATCAGACTGGCTCTCTGCTTGCTGCCACTTAATGGAGATCCCCGGCAGATTACGGCTCACAAATTCACTATTACCGTTACATTCTGTTATCTTTTCTCGTGTCTGGTATTTCTACTTTTTACAGGGGGATTTCTGGCTGACTTAGAGGAAACGGCCACCATGACTGATTATTCAGGGAACAAAGATACAAAGCAACGCTCCTTGCTGAACATGTTCCAGTCAGTCAGTCACTTCTTATTGTGCTGCTCGAAACAAAGATGGTCAATGGAAAGCTGGTTTAGGATGAGATTCCATCTGATTGATTTACAGTGACCCAAACCATTAAAAGCAACCAATGCTAATACATGTGTAGCTACTCTGTCCATTAGATTGTGAAAGTGCCATCTTAAAATGTCTGGTTATCACATGGAGGGCAAAGTGCTCTTCATTTTAAAGTCTTTATCACTCGTCAATCATGGCCGAGTGGGTTTGGATTGACGACGGATCACTAGTGCTCAGTGTGCAGGTACTAATGCCATTATTTCCCTGCTGGTGTCCATCTCTATCTGTCCATCCTAATCCAGTTAGACACAATGAAACGGACCCAGAAGAGGACCCATCCAAAACACATTACTACTGCTGGCCTCACCTATGTCACCAAAACCTTTCTATTTCTTTATGGCATGTGTTAAGTGAGCATTGTAATGTTGAGTAAAATAAAATTGGATTGTGCCAGTCACACCTTCTGCAAGGCTTGTGGTTGATTGACACAGAAATCATATCTTCCAACGACCCTGTGCATCCCATTACTCCCCCTTCCTGCTGAATCCTGCAGTGTTATCTGTTCTCTCCCCTGGGAGCTGCTTGTAACGGCACTTTGTAGCATCTGTCACATAGTGAATGAGTGATGGTGGCTGCATTGAAATCACTCCAACGCTCTTAAAACAGTCCGCAAGACAGTGTCTTGTTGACATGTTTTAACACTAAATACAACAGACTTCATCTCATGGACTTGTATACTACATAATAACTTGAGAAAGAACCTGCTAATGAAAAGAAAAAAAGATAGACAGCTTAAACAGTGCCAAGCACATCTAGATAATAATTTTTCTATGTAACCTATGAAAACAATGAGATAAAGAAGTAGTTGCAGCACAGCGAGGAGGATGATAGTCGACTCAGTATGTGGAGGAAAGGAGCTCGGGAAGATAGTGGTGCAGATGATGAGGAGGGAGGGGGAGTATTACAACAAACAAAGACGAAGAAGAGCCGAACAGCACACCTGGTACAAAGAGAAAGATATAGTGGCCGCATTACATGACTGCCTGTTTTTGTGCCTCTGTATAGGGGTGGTAATTGTTTTATGCAACTCCATAGTTTGTCATTTGAGTGCTCACTTCGCTCTTTGTCATGCCAACAAAGCTGCTAGGTATGGTGGGTAATCTTAGACTGGGCTGGTTGTAAGACTGAGTACAGGTTGGATGTAATGGGGGACAGGAATACAGAGTGATTGAACCCATTTCAGTGAGGGGTAAATCTGATATTGTGACAGTCTTAATTTCAGAGGAAACATGAAAAATATCAGCTTGGTACTATAGAGTTACAGCTGTGAATACTAACAAATTCCTAATAGACATTAAACAAATAATTACAGTAGGCAATGTACAAAAGTTTAAAAGCTACATATTGTGGTTTTACAGGGGGGTTATACCATGATTAATTTCATTATTTACACCCGTGATTTTCTGACAGCTAAATCATAGACTGTATACATAAGTGGACATGGTCACTGTGATGTCACCCATTAGTTTCTTGAGTGCTGTTTTGACTGAGTTTGAAGCATTTTGGCTGTCGCCGTCTTGTTTTTTTGCAACCAGGATTGACACGAGAGGGTGGAGGTAAGTTCAACCGAATGCTGAATAAGACAATATTAGATGACCAAAATTTTACAATTAACTTTCGACTGAAAAAATATCGTGAAAGGGTTAAAGTTGTAAGACGTAAACACAGACAACTCCCACACAAGACAAGGCTGTGGTAGTGACCTGTCAATCACAAGGTAGCCATGCCCTAAAGCATACCCTACTTTATAGTCTATCTGACTTGAAATGGGACCATAATTTACTAAATGAACATCATGCTCTATCGAAGAAGACTTGAAACTAGTGATTGAGACCATAAAATCCCGTTTACAATGTTTACTGAGGTAATAAATCAAGAGAGAAATAGGCTAATTTTCTCATAGACTTCTATACAATCAGACTTCTTTTTGCAAGTCGCCTCCTGCTGGCTGTTAGAAAGAATGCAGGTTTAAGGCACTTCAGCATTGGCGTCACTTCTTAAACCCCGAAGTTGCCTACTGTGTTAAATGGTAAAATGTCTTGCGTGAAAAAAAACCAACCTGTTGTCAGGTATGTGCATCATGTCATCCTCACACATGTGCATCCTAATTTCTGTCTCCATAGCACCACTAGTGGTCAAACACCAACCCTGCACACTCTGCTCTGCTGTTAAAAACAACCACCTCTCTGAGAGCATTGAAAACATGGTGGAAGAGAGGAGGAGGGATGGAGAGAGGTGAAAGGCAGTTTTCATCTTCATGCAGCGTCACTACAAGGGGAGGTCAGATACCAGCAGTGGTCCAGGTCTTATATGGAGCTGCAGTCTCCACTCCACGTCTCCACTGTGTTGACCAACCGGCCCAAAACACTAAACTCCCTCCCTCCATCGCTCTCCTCATCATTGTAACCTTCTTTCACTTTGAGATAAGCACTGTGAGTAATCTCCAGTTTTCCTCTCTCCTATTGCACCCTCTCATTTTCATCTGTCCGTCTCTCCATTTCTACTTTTATCAAAGTCATTCTCTTGCTCCATCCATCCTGCTCTCTCACTGAAACCTGCAAAGCTCCAGCTCTAACAGCCCTAAACCCTTAAGCTTTCACTGCAACAGCAAAGATGGCTGAGTCAGAGGCCGACATGGTGTAGAACGATAAAACAGTAAACACTCAAAGTGAGGGAAGAGCGTACAGAGAGTGTGTGAATCAGATCTTTGTCCGTAGATATAGACAGAGGTGTAAAAGGAGGAGCGATCTGCACAGCTTTGTCCCAGCAACATGATACAGCCAGCCGAAAGAAAAAGGAAAGAAATTTATACCTCTTGTATGTATGTGCCGCAGCCGTGACGAAGGACTTCTAGATAGAAATCAAAATCATTTAATTTTAAACCATCCATGATTGTTTTAGTGGCTGTTTTTGTGGATGCTACTCAGACCCTCAGGTAAGTAAAGGTGTCACATCTTAAATGGAGACCAGTCAGAATCCATTCACGTTTGCCTGAATGTTTACTGGAAATGATAAAAACTCTTTGATAAAACAATTACGTAGCCTGATATTTATACAAATCTTATTATAGCTGGTGCTTTAGGGATAGAAATGGCAGGTTTGTGAATGTAGATAATTAAATCATCTGCATAGAAACATAACATATGCATATGTCTTCTCTGCAGACAACAGACAGGTCTGCTTCACTCCTTATAGCTACAGCCAGGGACTCGATAGCTTCAGTATACCAAAAAGACAATCTAGTCTCACTGGAATCCACACAAATAGCACAACATTATACAGACATCCTGCATGTCACGAGGATGCATTTTAAACTTTTTGCATGTCATTTGTACGCTATGGTGTAGACTATAGTAACATCTGCAGTTAGGCTGAGGCACAAAACCACATATTAAATTAGATGCCAAAAGCAAGAAAGGCATTACATGCTAAATAAATGCCTTGCACATTATTATGTTATACTTTTTCGTGTAAATGGGCTGTAAGAAGGGGACAAAGTGAGACAGCCTTGTCTGGTACCTCTGTAGAGAGCAAAGCAAAAAGCAAATTAATTAGAAACCATGTTGTTAACTAAAATAAGTTTCATCATATTTGTATACAATAAAACATGAAACACTAAACTAATCTCACTAAAACCATAGAAGGCAGAAGAGGAGAAGTTATAATACAAAGAAGTACATAATAAATAGTTTCTTATTTTGCTAAACATTATTCTAGTCGTAACATTAAAGCTACACCATTAAATTTAATCTTAACACATACTTTCTGTTTATAAATCTCTGATCAGGTTTTGACAATAAACTAATGGTCAATACATAAAGTGTTCATATTAGACTGGTAAGTTGTCACAGGTCATCCGATAAGCCTGTATTATTTAATTTCTACTGATATGCTGGAAAGCAGAGAATGGTGAAGTCATAACATTTTTAAATAAAATTGTCTCTTTATTTAAACAGAGAAACCAAAACAGTGTGATCAAGTCGACAGATTCATTTATTTGTGCAGTATGTGGTGATTTCTTGTGTTGGTGCTGCAGACATTAATCATAGATTTCTGATCCTTTTGTTGGAAAACTTAATGCTGACTTTACTTTTACGATCCACTTCAAGCTGGATCTTTTATGCATTTTTAACAGCGCTCGTCTCGGTTAACCACACACGATCTGGAACGAATCCTCACCGCACACAACACTTAACACTTGACCTCTAACTGGGCGAGCAGCACCACACACTACGAGTCACGGGCCGTTAGAGAGGGGGATACATAAATAGTGAGAGGCAAAAGAGAGAGAAGGAAGACATGAGAGGACTGACTATATCTTTCCACTTAATGTCTCACATTCAGTCAGAGCTCTCTCTCCATTATCACAATATGGTTATCATGACGGTGATTATCTGCCAAAGATTGTGCCTGTATTCTCCATTCATATGTGCGCACGTTACTATTTCTAGACGCTCTGAATCAGATCATAAATTGGCATTAGTGCCTAAGAAGCTTCCTAGAGGAAAGATGAAAAGCTTCTACCTTGTCTTCTCATTTGTGCTCTGTCTTTGTCAAGTGACGGCCCGACTCTATTCATAGAGCTACGACCTCTCTGCTCTCTGCCGTGTGACAGAGGACTAACAAGTTGTCAATACAAATGAACTGAGGGAGAGGGAGAAAAAGCAATTACAATCTCCTTTTAATCCCTAGCAGTTCCAAAAGTCAAAGATTTAGCCTCTTTGCTCACCTCACCTTGTCACTGTGTGTGTGTGTGTGTGTGTGTGTGTGTGTGTGTGTGTGTGTGTGTGTGTGTGTGGGGCCCTAATCAGGATATAGTGAACATGGATCAAGTCTCTCTTTCACTAAACAGGATAACATGTCTAATTAATCCAATCTCTGGCTCTTGAATCTCCATTCAAACTGAAGGTGAGAAAGATGAACCTTTGAAAAGCCCTGATTCTTTTAAAAAGGGGACAAAACAGGTGGAAAGTGATTCAGCTGGTGGTGTGCAGATGTGGGGAGTGACAGGATGGGAAGGTGGTGGTGGTGGAGGGCAGGTCTGGATTAGTTTCCACCTATTCCCTACCTTCAGTTAGAGGAATTAGACAGGGGGGACAGGGAAGAAGGCTGATAGTTTTAACAGTCTGAAAGGAGCCCAGATAAGGAGCAGAGAGAGGCTGGGCATGGAGGGGATCGAGATGGGAGGGAGAAGTTAATTACCTGAGCAGAGGGCATGGAGAGAGAGGTGATTGGAACGAGGGAGAGAGAGATATCTCACATGGCTACCCTCCAGAGTCCCTGATGCATACTGAAACAGATTTAAGGGGGAGGAGTGGGAAGAAGGGCTTGTTTAAGTGGCCTCATGTTCCTTCCAAGACCACAGACAACACTGGAATATTAAACAGGAATCAAAGGGAGACAGTCATCTTTAGGCTATATCCCACAGAGCCACCGACCTGCAGCAATAACAAGCATGAAGGAGTGTTTTAAGTAAAGGTTGTTATGGCTTGCTGTGAGGTGCTACTGCAGAATTGAATTGAATAGAATTTTTTCATTTTTTTCGATATACCTAGAAATTAGGGCTAATATATTGCATAACTACACAATAATACACATTAACTCCACTAATTTCTTTAACGCATTAATGCAACTTGCAAATTTTAGGGTGTAGCGGGCTCAGTTTTAAAGCCAATTATGTCATACGAGCTTGTTGTAAAGGAGGCTAAATAACACTCCAAACTTATGTTGTATTATGGCTAGGAAAAACTGTCATGGCCATTTCCAAGGGGTCCCTTGACCCCTGACCTCTAGATGTGTAAATGAAAGTGAATGGGTTCTATGTGGATCCACGAGTCTCACCCACTTAATGATAATCACATACAGTTTGGGGCAAGTCATAGTCAAGTCAGCACACTGACAGCTGTTGTTGCCTTACCATGTCTGTTATGATTTGAGCATATGTTTTATGCTAAATACCTGTGAGGGTTTCTAGACAATATTTGTCATTGTTGTGGCTTGTTGATTGATTTCCAATAATAAATATATACACACAGGAATATTTGTCCATTCCCATGTTGGCAAGAGTATCAAATACTTGACAAATATTAAAATTGACGGTTCATTTTGTACAGATAAAAAATGAGTGACTAATTTGTGATGAACTGCAATTAACTATGGATAATCATGCGATTAATCATGATTAAATATTTGAATCGATTGACAGCTCTACCAGAAATATATCAGTATTTGTGACACAATTGTGATATGATTTCTATAAAAACTGTGTGATCTCTTAAAGACTGTGCCTGGAAGAACAAGAGTTTCCCCAGACATAAAGAGGAATGCAGGGATGGGGAGAATTAAAGGATATGAGAGGAAAAAGGAAAAGCAGAGTACCATTAATAGAGCGAAACTTCAGAGCCAAATTACTGAGGCGCCGCAGAGATAGTGATCAGAGCACGGCCGTGCACCCCGGGTCTGTTAACGCAGCACTCAGTGCATTTACATCACCATCATTACTGTCCTTATCATTAACATCATTCAAAGCTGCACATGAAGCCCATATAAAAGCTATAATGGAGTACATTAGTTCACATCAGGAGAGGTGAGCTCTTTGGTTGGGTCCAAACTCATCTCACAGAAAGGGGGATATATTAAAAAAGTCGGCATTTTGGAGTCCCCCTTTCTCCTTTCAAAGGAGGAAGTGGTAGAGCCGAGGCCCTCTATGATTGGTCCCTGCAGACCAGCCCTGCGGCTCATTCGCTGGCTGGACTGTAATTTTGTTAAGGGCACGGGTTGCTTCCTGTGCTGGCTAAACATATCTGTGTAAATGAGGTTTAGGATGCCTGAGGGGAGCAGGGCTGAAGGGAGGGGGGCTCCCAGTTATGGAGCCAGTTGAACAGAGCACCACAGGGAGACAGAAAGGGGGCAGGGAGGGGGGTTTGAGGAGGGAGGACAGGGACGTGGAATGAAGAAACAAGGCCGAGATAATGGAGGTTAAATGAAGTGGAGATAGAGGGAGAAATACAGCGGCATCAAACCTGCATTAGCTTTGATTAACAGGCCTGGTTTGAGTTACCGCTCCAACATTTCCAGACGTCAAACAAAGTTGACCTGGCGAGCTGAGAGCTGTGTTCTTGCTGACCTCCCGGGTCACCACCACCCTAATGTCTCTCACAAAGCAGAACAAAAACAAACACATCGCGGCCCTCAACGGCTGAAACTGCTCTGACTCAAAAGGGTGGTATATATGTCCTTAACCTCAAAGAAACCTTCAATCACCTTAAACGTTTCAGTTCAACCAAACTTCTCTTAAATGGAAATATGTCAATCCTTGATACAGTGCTGCTCAGGAAGCTCTAATGGACGACTTGGAATAATTATTGAAGAGAGACAAAAGAAGACTCATTTAGAGACAGATAGGGAAGAAGAGATGCCCTGAGCTGAGCAGCTGTTTTATGTTTGCTAATAAATACTGATCAGATCACATCTTCTGCTCGAGTCTGGATGGCAGGGGCAACTCTACCCCATGGTCCACTCCAAATGCAATTACAGTCCAACAGTGACAGTTAGCGGCCCAGGAGCCAGGTACCCCATCCCCCGAGGCCGACACGCCCCTCTCCATCCCATCCGTCCCTCCCCGGGCTCCATCGAGCCCCTTGCAGACCCATAATTGAATTGGTCAGCAGTTAACTCCATTACAGCCGAGCAGTCAGGCACTTGATACTTCCAAGTTGTTGGCAGTAATTTGCTCCTATTAGCAGCTTTTACAGAGAATAAGAGTCACAGCATAAACAATCAATAAGTAGGCATTCAGTGTCCAGTTCATGTGTGTTTGTGTGTATGCCCATGTGCATAAAGGGTGTTTGTTTCAGAGAGAGATTCAATTTGTGGAGTCAAATCTAATCAGAGGACACAGAAGTCTTACAGGACAGAGTGTTGAAGTGGTGTCAGAAGGGCCTGGGTGGCTCCAGTTACCCCAGAAGTGATGCAGTTATGGGACGGCTGGATCACCGCGCTGTCGTCAGGGTGAGGACGGAGTGGAGGGTGAAGACATGAGATATCTGAATAGTGTGTGCGCAACTGTGTGTGGGGAAAATTAAAATCACAATGCAAATATGTTCAAAGGATGATTTAAGGCAACATTTCATGTTCGTGCCTCTGTCATCTCAATACGAAATGAAATGAATGCTTGTGTTGGAATCAAACAAATGTGATGCACGTAAACAGGAAAATGACAACCATCATATTCACTGTTTTGAATATGGTTACAATTTATTTCCATATTATTTTTTTCTTTAACCGAGGCCATTGTAGTTACACAGTGTGTTACATGGCTCCAAGGAAGTATGTCAGCATGTGATCTTCATGTCCAATATGAGAAATTTAAACTCAACTTGCATGAAAACAGAAATCACAGACAGACGACTGTAATAATAATATAAAAGCCTAAAGTATAGCGCACATAGGTCTATAGTCTTTGTAATGAGATCCCAATTTCTTTGACTGTAAAAACCCCAGCATAGTGAAAAAATAGGAAAAAGTGCTACCGAAGTCCATCTATGTTTAAGTTAATTTTGTTACCACAGCTGGATCAGACAGATATATAGATAGTTGACTTTATTACGCCAAAGGTTATGTGTAAATAAAAAATATAGGTGCTGTCTAATGTATTGCCTTAGTTATTTGCAGCACCTCGCTCACCTTTTATTGTCTGACAACACTGAATCAGAGATGATAAAATGTGGCTTTTTTTTGCAAGGATTAACAGAAAAAGACCCTTGAAGGTGAAAGTGAAAACAAATCTCTAAAAAGTGATCTCAGTTAATCATAAATGAATAAATGTCTTCCGACCACTCAAAGTGCTTTACACTACAGTCAGCATTCACCGATTCACACATTCACACTCTGATGGCAGAAGGCTGCCATGCAAGGTGCCAACCTGGCCATCACGATCTAATCTAAACACTCATTCACACACCGATTGTTAAGCCTTTGGGAGCAAATTAAGGTTAAGTGTCTTGGATACTATGATTTGTGGACTGGAGAAGCCGATGATGATCCGCATAAGTGTTCACCTTATTTAAAGGTTTTATTGATGATGAATGTTTAAAAAAAATAATAATACATCCACAGAGCCTTTAGAAAGCATGTGTTTTCCTGAATAATAAAAAAAAAAAATTCATGTCTTTTTAAAAATGTTGGCGGGTCCAAAATGAATGTTTTGTTTATCTCTGTGGAAGATATCTGACATTTGGTTCCCACTTCTATCAAGGCTTGAGCCAATAGCAAAACAACGTTGGTATCCCGCAGTATCTCCGTGTCGTCAGTTAGTTTGCAAGAAAATGTCTGAAAATGACAGTCAGTGTCCGGCAACAACTTGGTGTGAAGTAAATGCAATGGAACAGAGGAGGGAGGATGTGACAGCTAGTGGCTAAATGTCATGATTAGCACCTTTAATAGGACACATATTATCACCAGTGCAGTTGCATCCTTAGTTCAGTGATCACCTGTGTGTAGTTCAGTGGATTGTATTTCTGGAAAGTCCAACTTTTTGTCATTTGGTGTCATTGCAAAACCTCCAAAGGAGCACTCCAAGCAACTCAACAGAAAGGTCACTGGCATTTTGACATTAAAGGGTCAGTGTTAAAAAAAGAGTCACACTTAATCTACTTAGATTCAGTAAAACATGAAAACTTCTGAGGGCATGAATACTTTTTATAGACAATGTACAGTATGTTGGCATTGTTTTGTCTTCATTGTATCGTATATGATGTTTTGTACACCTTTATCATGGTGTGTAGTTAATATAAGATGAATCTGAAATTCCCATGAAATCCTTTTTCAATGGAGACATGGCCAAAACCGCAGCAAAACTTAAGAGGCAGGACCACACATACAATATTTAAAGTAAGAAAATAGAAGTGGGGAGAATAAGAAAAATAAATAGAAGTGAAGAAATAACATATTTAACATACACTGACGTATAGGCTAGGTACATTTCATTGCGTGTGGATAATAATTTGGCCTTACGCTTCCTTCAGCAACATGGGGAACATAAAACTGAGAGCAGAGGGAGCTCCAGGTCTCTACAGGAAACAATAATCTAACTGACGATAACAATCTGAGTGAAAGAAAGAGGGTGGTGGGTGGATGGGGGGGATGAGGGAAGCTGACAGTCGAAGGTTGTTTTTTTCAGATTCATCCAGCTCTACTTGAGGCAGGTTATTTCTCCAGTTTAACCTGGAGAAGGTAGACTGAATGAACTAGGAACAAGAGGCCAGGTTTTCCCTGACAGTCCATCTGCAGAGGAATGGGAATATCTCTCTATGTGTGGAGACAATGGTGTCCAAACCCAATCAATCAGATGGAGGAGGAAGGAAAAAAAAATAAAAGGAAATGTCTGGACTCTTGTTCTCATGTTAAATCAACCTTTTCTCTCCAGTTTGTCTGCCTCCCTCTCTCTTCTGCTCACCATGTGCAGAGAGAAAAGAGGAGAGCGGTTTCCTGACATTCATTTTTCCAACAGAGCGAGGGGAGACTTGAAAGAGAGGGACCAGGCAGGGTGTACATAGGAGAGAAAGAGGGGGAAGAGGTGGGGTTGTGTCTGGGTGTCTGTCTCTGAGGGGGACCTCTCCACCTGTCGGAGCCCACATTCCTGCACATTCCAGGGATCCCACAGACAAAGCGTGGTGAGAGGGTCAGGAACTGACCTTGGCTCTGCCTGTCAACAGCAGATCGCTCTGATAGAAATTGCAAGGGACCTATACTCACATGTGCATGATACAAAAAGACACAAGAAAAACACATGCACGACCAGGCGTGTGCACATGCACACATGCTAACACATATTAAATATATATATAATATGTAAATATAAAATTGTTCCACTTTTCTAAACAAGTTACAGATCTTTTGTTTGTCAATTCTGATGGTTGTCAATTCTGTTCTTTCAGGAATAGTCAGACATTTTGGCAAATACGCTTATTTACTTTCTTGCAGAAAACTAGATCAAAATATTAATACCATTCTTATGTCCGTGCAATATGTAGCTTAGTGTGGAGAGGAGGTCGTGTTGATCTGGCTCTATCTTCTGCACATGGGGACCAAACAGTCTGCTGAAGCCAAAAACAGCAAAGTAAGAATAAAAAGGAAAATACAGACAGAGGGCAGAGTTTCTGCCACCAAATAATTCTGTTTCCATTACATTTTTCTGTCAGTCTATAGTTTTTTTAAGGAAATTATTGCATATGATATGTTTAAAATACAAGTTCTGTGACTTCATAAATTTAAATTATTAGCTTTCTTGTATGCACAGATTCTCTGGATGATTTAGATTTCTAATAATCAAGCAAGATTGACAACTGACAAAATCGTCCTAGAGGTTCCATGTGAACAAAACTTGA
Organism: Pterois miles; assembly: GCA_947000775.1. NCBI lineage: Eukaryota > Metazoa > Chordata > Actinopteri > Perciformes > Scorpaenidae > Pterois > Pterois miles. Next base: position 1,569,354 of record CAMQGK010000056.1, on the reverse strand, counting down.
ATTTTTGTACAGTATTCTTTAGAGCTGAGACAATCGTAACAATCTCTCTTGATAATCACAAAAATTTTGAATATTTACTAGTTCTAGCTTCTCCAATGCAAGGATTTACTTTCTGTTTTATACAGCAGTGAAAAGTAACTACGTACATTTAAACTACTGTACTTAAGTATTATTTTCAGGTACTAACACTTTACTTGAGTCTTTCCATTTTTGAAAGTTTTATCCATTTTTCAGAACTACCCCAAAAAGTGATTAAAATCATCCCACCTTTCCCAGCTGCAACACTGAAGTGATGAACACATTAATGCCTGAATAATTATTATCCTGCATGATGAGTACTACATTTGATACATTACGTGTATTTTAATGCTAGTACTTTTGTACTTATACTCAAGTAAGATTTTGAATGCAGGACTTTTAATTGCAAGCAGAGTATTTTTACAATGTGGCATTAGTACTTTTACTTGAGTACAAGATCTGAGTACTTCATCCACCAAGGGTCTTACATTATGCTAAACTCAGTATTATTGGATTGTTGCTCAGACAATAAAGCGATGTGAAGATGTAATCTTGGCCTTTATTAAATTGTGATGGGAATTCTTTTAACTATTTTCTGATGTTTTATAAACTACACAATTAATAGATTGATTGAGGCAATAGTCAGCTGTTAAAAAAAAAAAAAAAAGTTTATGTTGCTTAAAATTTTGTGGGGTGGCCGATTAGTAAGTCCTCTGGTAAATGTCAGCAGTAACCAGGTCTAGGGATGGTCATATCTTCACACACAGTACAGTATATTCAAATCAGAAGAGCGGGAAACTAAAGCCACAACAGGCTCCACACAGATGGAGAATATCCTGAGGCTATCTATCATATTGCTGTCTGTCCACCTCAGGTTCATACTACCGTCATCTCTGAGCCGTGTAGCATTTCAGCTGTTAACAGAGTGGAGGGATGGCAGTGAGAGGTGGGGCCGGCAGTGTGGAGGGTGCAGCAGCGTATGAATGGAGTGTATTCTCCCTGAGAGGACTTCAAACAGGCCCGCATCAATCAGCCAGGTGGAGCACCAGCGGCCGAGCCATGCCCGCCGGCCGTCAGCCCAGAGGTTTCAGATGCACCGAGCATGCCCTCTCACATGACAGGCTGACTGACACACTGACCAGGAGTGAGCCAACTGGACTGCAGTCACACACAAACACACACCTCCACCCAAAACCTTGAGTCCTCTGGGACCCTGGCACCGAGCACCAGCTTGGAGGTGCCAAGGATGGCTCAGTGTCAACTCCACTGCAAGGCACACACATGAATCTCACCCCCATCTCTTGTCTCAACTTTGTCTCCCTGTGCATGTTTTTCCCAACCCTATTGCCAGACACTAACATAGATCTTGAAAGATTAAATGAATAACTGAATAATAACTGCACAAAGCAATTATGGTGTGGTTAATCTTGATGGTTATGGCATGTAAAACATGCATAAGTTTGGGTTTGGCATGGTAACTTTTATTTAAAAAAAAGAAAATTGCTGAAACTGTCACTATATCCTGACAGCAGTACATGAGACACATAATCTGTGAATATTTAATGGTATTGGCAAGAATGAAAAGAATCCACTGTGCCCGAACAAACACAGCCAATCAGAGCCAGGAGGAGTCTCTGACGCAATGTCAATCACTACTCGTCAGACACACAATAGATGCATAAAGAGACCTGGAAACAGTGTTGTAACTGGGCCCCTGTTCATTCCTATGAGAGCTGCTCAGTGGCACATGAAGTTAAAATAGCTTGACCTGGATCTTCAGGCAATTTTTGGCAACCATGAGCCCAAACAGCAGGCGCAGTAGCATTTCCTTTAACCCCGCCTCCCAGCCCTCAGCCTGGGGCTCATTATTAGTGAGCTGTACAACTTTTAGGACCTAATGATTTAAATAAAGGCTAGTCAAGTGTTCATACTAGGAAATTGATTTACCTCAAAAAAAAAAAAAAAAATTCCACCACGTTACTGACGTCTCTTTTCCAATGTAAGTCTATGGGAAAACATTTTTTGGGCCCAGTGGTTTCAAGTGACAGACATAGAAGCTGTAGTACCAAAATTATGAAAATTTGGTTCAAAGCCCGTCGCTCTTCCTGGAGGCCTGAGATGAGCGAACAGCTGGCGAGTTAGCTTGTCTGTTAACTTAACCTTCAACCGCATTCAGAATCAATCAATCAATCAATCAAGTAAATGAATGTCACTACTACACTACACTACTTTGCGTATAAGGTAAAATGTCATATATTCATGTAGTAAACATGTTAATCACAGGTACAAGCAATAAGCTTAAAGGATAGGTTCAAGTCTATTTTAAAACAACACTGACACGTCCATATGCAACACTGAAAGGGTCATTGGTTGCTGTAATTGTTCCACCTCCTGTCCATAGTGGTTGCAAAGAAATATCCTCCTAAATTGAATTCTGTGTAAGTGATGGGGGACAAAAGTGAACCCACCACCATATCCTCCCTTTCTTCCCCTCCCTTCAGAGGTGCCTGCATGAACCGTGAAGATCCTTTATCTCTGTGTCTCTTATCTGCGGGTGTTTTCAGAAGCGGGAATATTTATCCAGCCTTAAAAAATACAAGGAAAAGGAAAAAGGCATTGTGTTTCTTACTCCTAAGCCACATAATGTGACAAATACTCCTAGAAAAGCCTTAAAACCTCCTTCACAACAGTTAAAACACAGTAAACACACTTCCATTTGTACCTCCCAACAGGTATGTGTGCTTCCTTCTTCCTTCTATGGAAAACAATTGCCATAACTGCATTTGCCTCCAGGCTTTAACCAGTCAACAATAGATAATAGATCAAACCAACAGAGTGGACAGACACACTACTGTACAGCTTCTCGAAGGTCCAACTGGCACGACGGCCGGGCCTCTTAGTAGGTTCGTCTTTGTGTTTGTGCTGCAATTATGCGCTCTCTCTCATCCGCCCAGCTCCCCTCGTGACCTCTGGGTAAGGGTCAACATCCAAGAAGTCTCTTCCAACATACACAATGGACCTCCATTCACAAACCAGGGGACAGAGCGAAGGAGGAGAAGAACGTTCCCTCAGACATCAGACTCCCTATCGCTCCATCTCTCCATCATTTCCCCTCATCTGTCTGAGCAGCGCAGACTCTGCCCACATCCTCCTGCAGCAAGCAGACCCCCTGTCTGCCGCCCTTCTCTCAAACAAACCCACTCAGCCCATATCCCCCTGCTCTACAAAACCAGGTTGTACACTATGTGTGAACCGGTGCCAAAGCACACTGGGAACCGCCTGCAGCGCGGGGCATGTCGAACAAACTCCACCATGCGAGCTTGCATCGTAAAAACACACAATCCATCTTTTTCCTGAATAGCAGCTGATTCCAAAGCATCCGTGTGTCACCTGCTGCCCTGTGTGAATTCAGCCTGATGCCAGCATCACAGTCAGACAGGGGGTTGAGGAAGGACAGAGCGGACCCTCAGGGTTGGGGGTAGAGAAGGGGGGAGTGGAGGACGGCAGTGGAGGGTGCACAGGGCTGGTGTTGATGGGTGGGCGGGGAGGCAGCGAGGATTTAAATGGAGATTGACGCCCAAGGGGTAACCTGGCAACAGGCAGGAGCTGCTGTCAGATTAGGATCTGAGAGAGAGAGATAACCACTTTACTGCCCCCTGGACTGAGGAGAGCTGGAGGGCTGCAGCATGTGTGTGTGTTTAACCTGCAGTGCCATGTAGCAGGAGGCAGCTGCAGAGTCGTTTCTAAAGACCTGGTTTAAATGCCACACAGCAAAGCACATCCATCAATGACTTCTATCTCTGACACATAATGTATGAAGAGGACACACACAATATATACACATGTAAATATCTAATGTGTGCAATTGTGATACTTCACGTGCATGGTTTAAACATATAAGAACATTTACTTAAATAAATACAATCTCTGTCCAGAATCTGACATTATGACACCAAGCACAATAGACCACCAGCAGCCTGTATTTACATGACAATAGTCCATCAGTATGGTTTTATAGCGTCCTAACAACAGCAAAGACAAACAGCAACCTCTTTACATAGTGTGAAAGAGCAAAAGTCATGCATGAAAAGCCTGTTGAAACCTGCTGAAAAGAAACAGGCGGCGTCTGAAATCGCACACGATGTACTACAAAGCCAATATGTGTACTATAAACAGTAGTATGTATCTTTTCAGATGCAGTGAGCAGCGGTTTATGTCGTCATTTCCTGACAGCCTCCTTGCCGGTTGGACACATGTAACTGTGTAACTTAAAATATATGTTACACCTAACAAAGCAAAATCTTATGTGTAACATTTAAATTGAAGCATTACAGGCGTTACAGAGCTGTCCATCAACGTCCGTCATGAATGTTGTTGTCTCTACCATATTGCATTTTGGGAAATTTATGCAGTGTCTAGCCTTTGCGTACTGTGATATTTCATTGAAAATAGCATTCACTTTGTGTACTGTTGGTTTCATACTAAGGTTTTGGACATACTAAAAAATCTCACAAATTGTTTTAGTGTACTAAATAGCATGTTAGTGTGGAATTTCAGACACATCCAAATTCTTTTTGAATAGACACCAGCCTCTAAGATACTCGGGAACTGTATGAGAGAGATGTAACTTTAGCTTTCCTTAACTGTCACGAGTCTGTGTAATAAAACATGTCAGTTTGATCATAAATGTAGCTTAGTTGTGTCTTTCTAGCCAAGCAGCTACCGGCTGCTAACGTAGCAGCCAGGCAGCTCACACCAACAAGCTGCGGCTGCCGTCGGCCCGTGATTGGCTCAGGCAGGTATGTGGGCAGGACCTCAATATTGCAGCTTCATTCCCCGATCACTACTGTATACACTCTGGCTCCAAATGACATCAAAATCCCAAGATGGCAGCTCCTGTATCCAGGATATTTTGCCTTCACTTTTGTGTAGCGGGAGGAAATGGAGACATGTCATTCATCTTTATATATACAGTCTATAAAATGCCTGCAAAACTAATTATATTTCCATCAGCCTCAGCTGTACTTGATGCTAATTCGCAAATGTTAGCATGCTAACACCCTAAACGAAGATTGTGGACATGGTAAACATTATACCGCAGGTTAGGTTAGGGGAGGTTACGAGTGTGTTAGCATGCTGACATTAGCATTTTGCTCAAAGCCATGCTTTGCTTATGACTGCAACCTCACAGAGACACTAGCATGGCTGTAGACTTGTTATCTACTTGAGTTAGCAATAAATGCTGCAGCATATTGGATTTCACAAATCTAATTTACTAAGAAGACACTAGTCTTTGGTGAAACTTTTTTTAACAAAAAAAAAAGAGATAAGATGGATTTATAGGAAGACTGGTCCACCAGATAGACATATTGATGGATGAAGATTGACAAACTGATCAGACAGAGGATTGATGAATGCAAGCTGGCTCAAAACAAACTTGTATCTGATGTCCAATACGCTGACTGGCTCTCCAAGTCAATCAATTGAGTGTGTGACTTTCTTTTTAAAAGCAGTAATCAATTAATTCTCCTCTCAATCTGAAGGACAAACAGCATTAAAATAATCATATTGGAGTGGCTACGATGAGACACAACATTCAGGGAGCACGACAGACACACGGATGCTAAGCCCATAAAATATACTGATGCACACTCAAAAACTGAAGACCGTTTCAAAGACACACACATGCCCACTCGGGGCCTGCTGGCGGCGGATTGAGAGGGATTTGTTGGACGGCACGCGACTGTGTCATGGCAGCGCCTCCACCTCCTGTCAGCTGTGTTTGTGCAGTGACCGGGTGGGAGGGAAAGGGAGGGAGGAGATCCACAGAGGAGGACAGTCTCTACATAAAAGAGCCAGAAAAGAGCATGTAAATCTTCTCGACAGGGAAGAGGACTGGAGAGAGGGAAGAGGGAGAAAAGCGGGGGCACGGGTGAAAGTTGAAACAATCACTTTTTCTCTTGTGCAGGTGTTTTTGTGTATGCACGAGTGTAAAAGAGAGAAAAGACGGGGTGTGTGGAGAGTGAATGACACAGACAGACTTAATGGCATTAACCAAATAAGCCGAGTTCAGATCCGCTTTCTCTTTTGGTTTAACTTTCTGATGATTTGCATTTGCCCTTTGGCGACTGCAAACACTGAATATATAAGTGTGTGTGTGTGTGTGTGTGTGTGTGAGACTGTAAAGCAGAGAAATGAGAAAAGTTGTTTAGGTTTAATCTTTTCAATGCAAGAATTACAAAAGGGCTTTATTCTGATAATGTTATATCATTATACCACATTAACCACAGTCCACATTTAATGCAAAACATGACCCATGTTTTTTCCTGTAACAACTGTTTGATAAAATAAGGCTGTAATTGATGCCATGTTCACAAAACAGTCACACAAAGCCAAATATGAGAGGACGAATCTGAGCCATTACCTTCATGACAACCACTAACCAAATGAAGACCAATAAACTAGCAGGAGATTGTCAGTGCACCTAAATAAAGATAAATGTTTTATTGTAGAGCTATAAAACCTAATTTATGTTTTGACTATGAACCTAATCCACCATCAGAGCCATGAGTGTGGTCTGAGATAGCAGTAGATAACAACAGTTTTATTTTAGTGTCTGTCGCTATGTAACCACTCAAGTTTCATTTATAAAGGTATATGTGTACAAAGTCAGTATTATACAACAGGTAGTTCCATCCAGGCAATATAATTATAGACAATATAAAGATGAATGTGCTCAAGTCTAAAAATGCACAGCAAACTCGTCTTACAGTAACTGTCATACGTACTTCATTGTGTTGTAGGAGCGCTTCTTTGTTAAGAGCATCAGTTGTAAACATGCACTGGTAGCAACACATAAGCCTGCAGTTATGGATGGATTACACTCTGGTATTCAAACACTTTCACAACTTACTGTAAAACAACAAGACAGTTGTGCATGTTTACAAGCCCTACAGCTGATTTGCCTGTAATTAATGTGGTCGTGATAGATTTGCATCGACAAATGATGTGAAAAATCATACAGAAACTCTTTTGTTTCAACTTGACTCTTTGTTTCTTGCATATAAATGGACACAAAAAACCTGCTAAAACATCTCAATGCCAAATAAGATGCCTTCAAATTTAATCAAGTACTGTACTTAAACCTGCAGTTGGCAGAATATTTTTATATTTTTTTATCATTGGGCAAAAATGTCAAAATTACCTTTCAGCATATTGTAATTGATGTGAAAGAAAGAAAACTAGACTTCTGCACCTCCTCATGGCTCTGTTTTCAGGCTTCAAAAAAATCTAGCTCTGGAGACTTTAATCAATCACAGGTCATTTAGAGAGAGAGCGATCCTATTGGCTGTTCATTCAACGGAGGCAGCTGTCAATCACTTGTGATCTCCGATCAAACAGTCAAACTAGGCAGCGCTGATCAAATATGAATCAATATTCTGTTACTGTAATGCTGATTTCTCGCCGCAGATGTTTTCAGAAACATCTTGTAGTTACTGTTTAGCTGTAAAATGAGACAGTTTGCTCCAGTTGGTGGGCGGTGCTTGGTATTTCCTTAGCAGATCTCAACTTTGTTGCCAGGTCACAAACGTTCTCATTTTATACCTAAACAGTAAATACAAGATGTTTCTGAAAACATTTGAGGAGAGAAATAGTCCTTACAGTAACAGAATATCGATTCATATTTGATCAGTTTGATAGTGATTGACAGCTGCTCAGAGTTGGCTGACTCCAGATTAGCTCTGATTGGTTGTTTTCCTTCAGTCTGTGAAATCTTGCAGATGCCATTAGGAGCATCGGAGGACACACAGTAACATGATTTTTTTTTTCAATATATCTTATTATTTTTAATGAATAAATATAAATATAAATATTCTATCCCCTGCTACTTTCAGTACAAGTCTGAAGTACTTTTACTTTACTTGGGTGTTTGAATTCCACACTACTTTATACTTTTACTCCATGACAACGAAGAAACTATTATTGCACTTTTTGATCCACTCCATATGTCCAACAGCTACTGTATAGTTACTTTGCAATTAAGATTTCAATCTATAATGAGCATATAAAATACAATGCATTTTACTACAGTAAATTGAAACATGACAACTGATCATAAGCTAAAAATGTAAGCAGTTCAGTCATTCTTGCAGTGAATGTGAAGATTAGTAGAGTGATTCAGCTTGTAAATATATCACAAGAATTACAAAGCAGCTGTAGTTGGTCGAGGTGGAGCTAATTTCAACTATTTGATATACTGTTGAATAGTTTCATGTATAAATATGCATCATATTGTGTAAGCTTATTATATGTTTTTTTGTTTTCTAAATAAATCTCGAGAATAAACAAATCAAGAAGCAGCTGCTACAGTAACAGCAGTATAACTACTTCTTTAACGCCATCACATTTGAAATATCATCTGCCATCTAAAGAAAGAAACTAGTAATGTCATGTGCAACCTTTCTGCAGCTCCTCTGCACAACTCCCAATTTTCAACAACTGCAAGAAGAAAACAGAAAGGATTTTGGAAACAAAGTTGTCACAATTACAGTAAATAATGGGCAGGATTTGGTCATTAGATTATCAATATTCAGCAGAAAGCAGGGATGGAAAGGAGAGGGCCGTAAAGATGGGAGGATAAAAGAAAGAGAGGCCACTCTGGTTCTCATTTCCAGTCTGTGGACATTACCGCTTCATTAGCAGGCAGCATGTGCTAAATATTATTCTGACTCTGATGGCTATCACACTCCTATGTAATGAGATACAGGCCTTGTGAACACACACATCTTAGACATTTTCTCTTCCCCTCCAACACCTCCTGACCCTCCTTTTACCTCTCAGCAAGTGTGTATGTTAATGTGTCTGGAGTACGTGGACATAAATTGTACTTGTGAAGGCTGTAGTGCAAACACCAGAGAAACATAAGTGGAAGGAGAAGGAAAAAAAGAGGTAGAAGAGAACGATACAGATCCCTGAACTCTAATCCATATCATAGGCTACTACGTCTCCCTCCCTGCGATACCCAGATCTCATTTCAGCTCCAGGACTTTAGGACCTCGCTCTTCACTCTCATATCTCCCTCTGGCCGATTTAGGAGAATTATTCAAATGAAGGAGAAACTTTGTCCGATAAAGAGCCTCAGATGTTCTTTTAAGGACCTTTGAAGGTTGCAGATGGAAAAGGGATTCCTCCAGAGTCGTTCCCTCATTAAGAATGATAATTGAGATCTGGATGTGTTTGATATACACCATTAAACTAAAGGTCTGAGCCGGTTACTGAGGGAGAGAATAGTTCGGGGCAAAGGGACATTTTCCACTGTGGAAAACCTCCTGAGTATTTTAAATGATTTGTCATACACTTCAGTTCAACTCAGTTCAACATTTGCTAACATATTACACAGGAAGACAAAATAAGTTTGTAATATTTATAGGACTGTCAAAGTTAATGCGATAATAACACATGGATGCGACTTTGTTTTAATGGCACTAACTTCTTTAACGCATTAATGCAGTTTTTGCACCAGGCTCAGTTTAAAAGCTTAAGTGAAGATACTAGTATCATATTAAACTAGAAAACTTAAGGAATCTGTGGTGCCAACCAGGTCATACCAGCTAGTCGTAACGCTCCAGATTTAAGCAAAACTTTGGCGAGAAAAAAAAACGCCATAGGCATTTTCAAAGGGGTCCCTGCAGCTGTTGTTGCCTGTTGGGCTTCAGTTTGCCATGTTATGATTTTAGCATATTTCTTTATGCTAAATGCAGTACCTGTGAGGGTTTCTGGGCAATATTTTACATTGGCTTGTGTTGTTAATTGATTTCCAGTCATAAATTATACACATATTTGCACAAAGAAAGCATATTTGTCCACTCCCGTGTTGATTACTGAATAAATCACCCTTTAAAATACTCTTTTAACAGATATAAATGTGAGATTAATTTGAGATTAATCGCAATTAATGATAGACAATCATGCAATTAATTGAAATTAAATAACTTAATTGATTGACAGCCCTAAATGCTTCATGAAAAGTTCTCTTTAAAATGTGTTTAAATACAAATAACAAAACAGAAGTGACTGGTATGGTGTGCAATCACTTATTACTGAATTAATTATAATGCACAGCTATAAAGTTTTTTACATCTATTAAATTCACATATAGGGAGAGGACTGACAAATTTTCTTCTCATTTGCAATAATGTAGATGGATTAGCTGCCAACTACTAAATTAATCGCCAACTATTTTGATAATAAATTAATCAGTTTGAGTAATTTTATTTAAGGAAAAAGGTCAAAGTTCTCTGATTCCAGCTTCATAAATGTGAATATTTTCTGGTTTCTTTACTCCTCTATGACAGTGAATATCTTTGAGTTGTGGACGAAACAAAACATTTGAGAACACCATCTTGGACTTCAATCAACAGATTAATCGATAATGAAAATAATCGTAAATTGGAGCACTACAACAGTCCACTAAACACAAGGACATTTCAGGCTCTGCCTTCATTATCGAGGAAGAATTTGTGAAAGCTCAGCTTTTATGTGACTCCACGATATGTGAAGTCAATGTTCCTTTTGCTCCTGCTGCCATGATGTGTTAATAAGTATGAGAAGTGACATATTGGAACTATAGGATTTAAAGCACTTAAATGATTGATTGATGCACACATTAAACATGGTATGCATTCATCTCTGCATCAGACAGCAGATTTTTACTATCACAGTGTTGGGAAAAGGAAGAAGATAATTATGAGGAGAACATTATTAAACAGCCCTATTATTATACATCTACTGTCATCACATGACACTATACTGTATATCTTCTATGGGATTTATAGATTTATAATTACGTAAATTGACAGTAAACAGGACATAAAACGGTGACAAATAAAGCCACTGATAATTAATCTGTCTAAACTCTGATAGTAAAACCTTGTTTTATGTGGATGCACTGGATCCTCTGAAAAGATTAAACATATCTGTCTTTTCCTCATTTCCATCTGCACACACACACTGATCAGTCACTGGGTAACCATTCTTGATTACTACTACCCCCTAGAGGTACATATTTCACTACAGGAACATCTTGAAGACAAAAGGTGGAACTACTGAACTTAACTTTTAGTGGCGATAAAGAACAACATTTCAGATATGTAATATCAGGTTAACAACATGTTAACAACATGTTTCTCAAAAAGAAAAGTTTGGTAGTTTGGGATTGAAAGTCCTAAATCTGTGTTCAGTTTGGTTATAATGCAATAAGGATAATATATAAATCAATCATGTCGATTCTGGCAAAACAGCACCTGAAAATATGAGCTGCTATAATGAAAAAAATAATGGCTTTAATTTGGTATGGGCTGACTTGGCTGGTTGACTCATGCAGAGTAAGATATGAGTAAGTTGTACATTGAAAATGTCACTAATACTCCTTACACACTGTACCCAACATAAACTACATTACTCTTTATTAAAAGCTACTCTCAGTTCATGTACTAAATTACATGTTGCGTAACATTAAAGGTGGGACTAAGGATGGAGAGGGCGAGGGTCTGGTGGAAACAGCATGAGGGTCAGAATATAATGTGGAGTATTATGAGAGCGTTGGGGCTGAACTCTGGTATCAGTGTGTTTTATCAGGCTATTTATGCTCCGTTGCAGTGAGGCAGTGAGACCTCCCAATCAGAGCTGGGCTCAGAGATAAAGACCAATCAGAGCTCAGAGAGCCGATAAAAGCCAATCAGAGAGGAACAAAGTGATAAGGAAGCAGACCTGGCCCTGCAGGTGATGGTGATCCGGCCTCAGAGCCACGCAAACCACATGCAAATACACACACACACACACACACACACACACACACACACACGTACACACACGCACCACACACACACACACACACACCCACACATACACACACACATAATGGTAATTCATATTCATAATATAATTACAATTCATAATAATTGAATTATTTCAGTCACAACTACTAACGTGGAAATTATAACAATTCCCAGAAATTTCACTGTGATTTTAAATGTAATATTTTTTTAAGTTAGTTTAATATTCAGCATATTTATAACCTGAACCACGAGTAACCAACTTCTCACCCTCTCACCACACAACTACACTCACATTGCGAGAAGAATTACTTGAACTGTGTCATCACAAATCAATCAAATCAGTTGCATTTGAACTTTTAACGATTTAAGGTCACTTCATACAAAGTCTTGATGCCCATAGACTCAAACAGGTGTGTAGATGTGTACATAAAAACACAGATTTTTTTTCTTTGAGTTGAGATTTAACAAACATTTGTGTATCTTTGAGAGTAGTGACAGCTCACACTGTGACTTTTCTACATATCTCATACATTTTTCATGCCACTGCTTCAGCCAGTACAAACTTACAACAAAGCATGTTTTCTTTGGAAAGCTGTGAGGCTATAATATATTCAAAGTATCTCAAATACCCCCCCTCAAAAAAAAAAAAAAAAAATCCACTTCATTCAAAACTTTGACAGAGCAGCAGTTGACCAAGTACAGCGCTGTCAAGCAGACTACAACAGAAATCAAATATTATCAAGCCTGATTCACCGTTTGGCAGGTTCCTGATTATTTGTGATGTTTACAATAAATCAAACATGTAGTTCAAACACAGACGTTACATTAGTGTTCCATCAGCAAAGAACCTGATTTTCTTTTCCAGTATTTGAAGTGAAAGGGTTGAAGGGTGACAACAGGGTGGAGGAGAACATTTGAAAGACCTTCAGAAAAATGAAAGCTCGGCCAAAAAGATCACAGGCTGCAATTACAACAGCGTGCCGCAGTGATGGAGGTGATAACGTACGCTCTGGGGCGAACAGAAAGCAGGCACTCTGAACCTCAGCTCACCCCGTCTTCCTCCACCTCGAGACCGAAGCGGCCGAGCAGAAGTCCTTGACTTTTTTCAAAGGGGTCTCTCAGAGGTCAGGCAAAGGTCGCATACAGGAAAGAGTTGGGAAGTGCACGACACAATCAAAACTTCTTATCTAATGGTAGGTCTACTTCTTTTTTTTTTTTTTTTGTCTTTTCCATTTTAGCTGATTTTTCTGTATTTTCTTTGTGGCTGAGACTTTTTGGCCGAGGGCATTTTCTTCAACCATTTAAAACTCTTCCCTGGGAAAATGTGCTCACATTAAAGGGGCTCAAAATGTGTGTGAGTGTGTGAACATTAAAAACAAAAATTAAAAACGAAAAGGCTGAGGACGAAGACGCTGCCATGGCAACATCCTCTATGGTTCGTCTGCTCTTCAAGTTCCAAAATGCACGACGCATATAATGTGAATTTAAAAAGCACCCCGGAGAGTTTTCATGTAAACAAAGTTCTGTTTGCTTTCAGTGCTACTCATTGTATTCTTTGTGTGTATCCTTGAGGCCTGACAAACATGTTGAACGCATTTCCTTCCTTATAACACATTTGCAACTGAAATATTTTCATGTGTATTTAAGGCTACATGTTTCCTAGCTAGTAGTCTCCTTCTTCGCTGCCTTTGTTAGCACCTTCCTACTCTTTGACCATGTTACCACCGCCAACTGTAAATCAGCAGCTTAGCGTCAAAGTGGCAACAGGATAAAAATGAAAATTTGAAATGAAAATTTCAGGATCAGAATCAGAAATACTTTATTAATCTCTGGTGGGAGGGAAACTGGGATGTTACAGTTGCTTTTACATACAACCATAAAGAAATGAAAGAAACTTAACTCAACTTAAACGTAACTTAACTTATTATGTAACAAAATTATGTACATAATACTACAATATACAACACAATACCTTAAGAGAAATATATGTAACTAAGAATAAGAAATGAGAGTATAAGAAATATGTACAAATATGTGCATTAAAGACATACAATATATAACACACTGTATAACCATGGTGCAAATAAATAAGAATAATTTATTAGATAAATTGAATATAACAGAATAATATAAATTCATGATTAAATATGAATATTTCTTGAAATGTACAGTATAAATGCAGTATTAATGCCATTGTATTGCACAATTGAATTATTGTACAGTTGAGTTAAGTCAGTATTGTCCCTATAGTACTACCAGTGGTCAAAAACTCCACAGGGTGCCTTTAAATACTGCATTTGACCCCATATATCACAACACATACTGTATATACTGTATGTCTGCATGTGCACACACGCACACTCACATCCATGTGCATGCACTCACAATTCACCTCCCTCTCACCCCTCTTCCCTGGGTGGGAGTCCATTTCCGTCTCCTGATACATAAATAAATAAAGGGGTATATAGTGCCCCAGGACTGGGATGGAAGGGACAGAGTGTTAACGCAAGAGGGAGAAAGAAAAGAATAGTGGCGGACAGACGGAGGAGAAATGAAGAGGAGGAGGAGGAGGAGATGAGGAGGGGGGAGCTGTAATTGTTTCCCAGCTCAGGGAAGTTCAGTCCCGATGCGACCGGGCCGTCTCTCCCCGCGGAGCCCACCTCCCCTCTCGTCCAGACACGAGAGGGAGGCCTCAATCAAACATACGAGCCACAGAACATGACCCAGCAAGTTCAGCAGGAAAAGAGGGGAGGAGGAAAGAGTTAGTGTGAATTGATTGAATTACACTTGGCCAAAAACACCATGTGTGGGGCTGAAAGTGGAGAGACTGACAGGCTGCGACTCTACGACTCTATGCTCTCATTAAGGCTGTTGTTACCACTGCTTTTTAACATCAGTGCTACACTATTACCATTATAGATCCAGTATCAGAGCCAGTTACACATATCTGTGTGTGTCAGATGTCTTCTAGAAATAGACAATTAAAGGGGAGAAATGAGGTTAATTGAGTTTGTTTTTCGATCTAATGACGGGTGAAAGAAATACAGTTATGCCTATCGGGGAATGAAGGAGAGACACAAAAAAACTAAGAGATTTTGAGCAAATACATTTGTCTTCTAGGGATCATATATCCTCTCCCTTTCTCTCATCTCATCCCTCTCTTTCCCATAGAGGAGAATAATAGCTCAAAGCACCAAAAATAATTAAGCTTCCAAATTTATTCATTTAATTTAAAATGGCCGTCCGCACAGAAGCATTGTGCATGGTAGAAAGGGGGTTTCCTCGCGCTAATTCTCGCCCTAAGTGTTGTTTGTTGTCGTATATATCTCTCGCAGTCGTATCAGTGTGGGCAACAGAAGCAAACTTCACCTGCCAATCATAAACAACCCCCCAGCTGCATTAATTACACAGGAGTACAGACACTGTATCCATGTCAACACAAAGACCGCACAATAGTATACATCTACAGTCTACATATAGACTGTATATAAGAAGTGAATGTAGTCACCGGGATGTCACCCACTGGTTTGTGGACTGCCTCAAGTTCACTATTTTGGTCATTGTTTTTTTGGAAACAGAAGCAACACAAGAGGGTGGAGCTAAATACAAACAAATGCTGAATAAAAGTCTTTAAGCGACAAATAAAGTTTATTAACTTTCATGAACTGATAACACACTATGAAAGGGTCAAAGTTGTAAGACAAAAACATGGACAACCCCCAGACGGACCTGTGACCTGTCAATCACAAGGTCGCCATGTTTGAAAAGTGAAGCCAATGTGGAGGACTCTTAAACTTGCATTCTTCCTAATATCCAGCAGGGGGCGACTCCTCTGGTTGCACAAAGAAGTCTGATTGTATAGAAGTCTATGAGAAAATGAGCCTACTTCTCACTTGATTTATTACCTCAGTAAACATTGTAAACATGAGTTTATGGTCTCAATCATTAGTTTCAAGTCTTCTTCAACACAGCATGATGTTCATGTAGTAAACTATGGTCCTATTTAGAGTCAAACAGATTCGTTGAAAGGACTAGCTGTTACAATCCCTAGTGTTGCACCGCTTCTAATGGGGAGTCCTTGAGGAAAGGAAAAAGAGGAGAGAAACGGGCTGCTTTAAGGCTTTGCCACTGGGACACATCGTCAGTTGTGTACCTCTGCATCACCGGGTGTTTCGGCCATTTATCACAATACACCCTCCGCTGAGGCAGGCCCACCACAGGTTGATCAAGCCTGGGTGTGTGTCCCGTGGTTAGGTGTTTGCCTTAACAGCCCAGCTGGTGTCACTCCTCTTCAACCACAGCCAGTGGCTCGTCCTCTCGGCAGTGTTGGCCAGCTCTTTGATGGCCTGTCTGTGAGCCTGTCCCCTGACTCCAACCTCCCTAAGGAGCTTTGCTGCTATACTGGCTACAAAGCCCCGACAACCTACCTCCACCGGACGCACCCGTACTTTCCAGCCTCTGTCCTCTGCCTCAGCTGCTATGTTGGAGTACCTGAGCTTCTTACGTTCGTATGCTTCTTCGATGGCGTCCTCCCAAGGAACTGTCAGCTCTATGATGTAAACAAGCTGGCAGGTATTGGACCATAGGACGAGGTCTGGTCGCAGGGTGGTTGCTGCAATCTCTGGGGGAAAAAATGAGCCTCTGATCCAAGTCAACGTGCATTTGCCAGTCCCTGGCTGCATTCAGTGGACTCAGATCAGGATCTGAGGGTTTAGTCCTCAGCTTTTTTCCCTCCAGAACCAACGGTGGGTGTCGGCCCACTTTCTGGTTGCTGGTGGGTTGGGCGTTGATGGATACCCTCTTGCACTCAAGTTTGTCAGCTAAGCATCTGAGGACCTGGTTATGTCTCCATGTGTATCTGCCTTGAGTGAGGCTGGTTCTGCAGCCAACCATGATGTGCTTGAGCGTTGCTGGAGCTGTACACAGGGGGCATGATGGATCCTTTCCAAACCATAGTTGCAGATTTGTGGGAGATGGTAGCATGTCGTACGTAACTCGGACAATGAAGCTCAGCCTGTTGGATTCCATGCCCCAGATTTCACTCTATGTGAGTCTCTTCTTTTCGATACCCTCCCACCTCATTCAGCCACCATGTCTGGCTTGTGTTATGGCTTTGGAACGTCTGGCTGCTTCCTCCTGTCGGCGCACCTCCTCTACCACCATGGTTCGCCGTTCGGATGCAGATGCCTTTTGCCAGAGAGGAGCTATGGTTCCAAGGCCAAAGCCTCCTCTGCTTTGTTGAACATGGCCCACTATGTCGCGATGGAGGAGAGCAGATTTGGCCTGTAGTACAGCAGAGGCTGGGGTCCACTTCTTCCCTGTTGCTAGGGTAGGAGCTGTGCCTCTCACTACAGGGTCCCGGGAGTCAGTAAGGGACATGTCCAGCCTCACCTTGGCAAATTTGAACTCTTCAACCAGGCTACAAATTGGCAGTGCCAGGGCTCCGTTGCTGTAGAGTCCAATGCTGCTGAAACACTTTGGGAGTCCAAGCCACTTCCTCACGTGGGAGTTCACTAGCCTTTCCAAGCGATTGGCATGGGATATTGAGACCTCATACATAGTTAAGGGCCACTGGAGTCTGGGTAGCAACCCAAACTGGAGGCACCAGAGCTTCAGTTTCCCTGGTAGTGCCGTGTTGTTGATCTGCCTGAGACCGTTAGCCGTGTCCTGTCGTAGTTGTTCGAGTTGCTGGGTGTCTCTGAGGTCTGCATTATACCACCGTCCGAGGCTCTTGATGGGCTTCTCTAGGAGTGTTGGAATTGGTTCGTTGTTGATGTGGATCCGCTCACCTGTGAGTTGGCCTTTGACCATGGAAATGCTGCGTGACTTGCTTGGCTTGAACTCCATTCGTGCCCACTGAATGTTTTCCTGGAGTTTCTGCAACAAGCGCCTGGCGCATGGTTTTGTTGTTGTAATGACCGTCAGGTCATCCATATAGGCTCTAATTGGTGGAAGACGCAGACCACTCCTGGTCCTCTCACCTCCCACTACCCAGCGGGATGCCCTTATAACCAGCTCCATTGCCATGACGAAAGCCAGAGGGGAAATTATGCAGCCCGCCATGATGCTGACTTCCAGATGCTGCCAGGCAGTGATGTTGTTCTCAGCTGTTACACAGAACTGGAGATCCTGAAAGTAGCCCTTGACCAGTTCAGTGATGTGGTTTGGAACACCAAAGTACTTGAAGGCCGCCCACAAGATCTTGTGTGGGACTGACCCAAAGGCATTGGCAAGGTCCAGGAAAACCACATGTAGGTCTCTTCGTTCCTTTTTGGCAGTTTGTATCTGGTGCCAGATCATATTGGCGTGCTCCAGACATCCAGAGAAGCCCTGGATACCGGCTTTCTGCACTGACGTGTCCACAAAGTTGTTTCTTTGCAGAAATGCAGAAAGCCTCTGGGCAAGGACACTAAAGAAGATCTTACCTTCCACATTGAGCAGGCTGATCTGGCGAAATTGGCCTATGGATGACGAGTCCTTCTCTTTGGGGATCAGGATGCCTCCTGCTCTTCGCCATGCTTTTGGTGTCACTCCTTTCTGCCACGCTAACCTCATCAGCTTCCAAAGGTATTTAAGGGCTCGGGGGGTGTTCTTGTAGAGCCTATACGGGATACCATTGGGCCCAGGTGCTGAGGCTGACCTTGCATGCTTCACCGTCTTTTCCACCTCAGTCCATGTGGGGGGTCTTATGTCCATTTGGTGTTCAGGTGTATGAATTGGTGGCATGTCGTTCGGGAGGGTGACTGGCTCATGCCTCCGATCATCAGAGTAGGTCTTCCTCAGGTGATCCTCCAGGTCTTTAATGGGCACTTTGAGGCTCCCACTCTTCTCTTGGGCAAAAAGACATTTGACAAAGCTGTAGGGATTGTTACAGAAAAGGGCCCTTGTCCGTTCTTTCCTCTTGCGTTGTCGTCTGAGGTGCTCTGCTCTTCGCAACTTTGTCAGTTGCTGCTTTATTTCAGCTTGCAGATCTTCAAGTCCCCTTCTCTCCATCTCTGTGGCCTTCCTCCACTGCTTTCTCAACTGTCTTCTTTCTTTTACTAATCTGTCAATTTCCCGCTGCCTCCTGGACATCAACTTGTTTAGAGGGCCTTTCTGCTGCCTCTGTGCCTTGCGCTTTATCCCAAACCTTTCATAACCATAGCTGTAAATGGTGGCTCCCATGTTCTCCAGTTTTCTTTCAACAGGACCCTTCTGTTGTTCTAGAAGGAGGACCAGCTCTGAATCAATGGTCTGCCACTCCCTCTTCTGGCTGGATTTGGGCCAGAGGATCTGAGCCTTCCTTCCTTCCATCTTCCTCTCTGTTGCTGGCAGTAGTTGGCTGGGCTCAGTGTTGGAGACTGCTGCTGGCTGGTTGGGCTCCTGGCTGAAGACCGCTGCTGATTGGCTGGGCTCCGGGCTGGAGATTGCCGTTGGTTGGTTGGGCTCTAGGCTGGTGACCGCTGACGGTTGGCTGGGTTCTGGGCTGGCGACCACTGCTGGCTGGCTGGGCTCCGTGCTGGAGCCTGCTTGAGGGTCTATGTGACACTGAGCTTCACTTGAGGTGTTGATACCCTGAGGACTGTGGGGGTTTTCCTGCCTCCAGGCTTCACTCATCTGATTTGACCTACTTCTTAGCAAGTAGTGGTCAATGCGAGACCTCTTGCTGAGCTTGCTGAGGCATTTCTTTATGCCTTGATGGATTTTTAGGCCCCTCGCTGTTGTTATCTTTGACCAGCTGCAAATACAGTTCTGCAGCATTTGTCCTGTTGACTGATCATTAGTTGCGGTGCTGGTTGTTCTATTCTTTGTCAGTTCCGTTGCGTTGTCTGTCACCGTGAGATCCGTCCGTAATGGGTCATCTTCCGCCCCCGCTCTCGCAGACCCTGGGGGTATTTTCTTCCTTGAGTTTTTAGTAGCAATGATGGGTGGAACCAGGAACGCTATATAGTGCTGGGTCCTGCCGGTATGAGTCGCTAACCCACACCAGCCCCGATGGGGTCTATTCCCTCCAGTCACCACTCTTTCCAGGCCGTCATCTGGTCTTTCCGTGATTGTCAGCTGCTTTTTCACAGCAGTCACTGGATCTTCTCCAGACTTCAAGATTCGTTGAAAGGACTAGCTGTTACAATCCCTAGTGTTGCACCGCTTCTAATGGGGAGTCCTTGAGGAAAGGAAAAAGAGGAGAGAAACGGGCTGCTTTAAGGCTTTACCACTGGGACACATCGTCAGTTGACGAACAGACCATAAATCAGGGTATGCTTTAGAGCGTGGCTACCATGTGATTAACATGTCACTACCACAGCGTTGTCCAGTCTGGGAGTTGTCCATGTTTTCATATTACAACTTTAACCTTTTCACAGTGTTTTCAGTTTATGAAAGTTAATAACCCTAACCCTCTCGTGTTAATTCTGGTTGCAAAACAGAAGATGGCGATGGCCAAAATGACAAACTCAATACTCCAGTCCACAAACCAATGGGTGACATCAAGGTAACTACGTCCACTTCTTATATACACAGTCTATGGGTAACACTGTTCGCCTCATATCATTCATATCATAGTAACAACTTTAGGAGCAACGGAAATCAGACAGTGGGTGGCAGCACCATGGTTTTGCACTCTGCAGTGTACTCCTGCTCTTTCACACTTCACGCACACCCACTTTGGTGGCCTTCAGGTAATGTAAAAATGCAATGATGGACTCAGTGAAGACGACCCGCTCCTTCTGTAAATATGAAGGGCTCATTCTAAGCGAAAACACAGTTCATACTTTCAGGTGATTATACACTAATGAAAACATAGTTCTGAATATTATATTTAATTTCTGCTAATACAGCCGCTGAAATGTTACACACCAGCCCTTTTAAGCACTTGAATTGCCTTGTAGTTGTAAGGTGCTCTACAAATAATCTTGCCTTGCCTTACAGACTACAAGTGGCAACAGATAACACACAACACACACAGTGTATTTGCTTAAATTTGCATGTATCCAGACCGCACAAAGCATCCATTTTTCATAACTGCTGCATTCAACGCCTCAGAGTCTGGTGGAAACACATTTTGCTGGAAAACAGAAACTGCCCTCAAGATTAGAAGTAAAATCCAAAAGATTTTGTGGTCCCACTGACCAATGAAAAGACTAACATGAGTGTTAAGTCTCTAGTACAGAGCAATGTTAGTGACATAGTGCACCAGCCTTGTCAAAAACTGGGCCATACAAACATTTTTTGTCCTGTAAGATTGTAGAAAATCCAGCGCAGCAGTCATCTCCAAATCTCCAGCATCAGTGGGATATTGGGGTTTGAATGTAATTACACTATGACCACTTAGTTCAGGCTGTCACTGCTAAGGTCACATGAATAAGCCTCCATATTTGTCTCTAATCGAGCCACTAATCTGAAAGATCTAAAAGCCTGAATCAATCCTCCATTCTGCCTCTATTGATCTCATCTCCTCCGTCTACCAGTTTCACTCCCGCTTTTTCGTCTCCGTCTCCTCCCCAGCATGCTCTCTGCAGTAATGGATACTGAAGATGTCAGGCAGATTTAACATTTATTGCTTATTTAAAACGGCCTCTGACCCACACACAATGGTCTCCACCACATCCCTGCAGACATGCCTAAAAAAAAAGAAAGCAGCGCATCTCAGTGGGTGCAGTTAACGTTGAGGGGCTGTCATTGTTATTGTTGCAGTAGCCATGAAATGATCACGCTTGGCTAATGGCTGCCTTATCTCTGCACCAGGCTTAATAATGGCTGTTCAAAGCCTGCTTCTCCAGGTGGGAGTTATGTCATTAAGCATCTATATTACACTTAGACTTGGCACAATAACATGGTCTGCGTTCAGAGCAAGATACTGAGAGGTTTTCAAAGCCTGGAGGTCTGGACCAACCGATCAAAGTATGGGAACCTGATTGTAAATGTCTACATGTGTCCGTTCTTCCTGTGGTAGCAATTATGTGCACGCCCGTTTGTGTGTGTACAGTCAGTTGCACTCATGCCGCTTTACATACCTCGCCTGCAGTGTTTTCACAGGCAGCTGAAGTGAGAAATTATTATTCAACATCTTCTAATTGGTCAAATTGCACACGGCCGAACTGCAGCGCTTCATTCATATTTATACAAAAGAAATAGCAATTTGAAAACCCTGGGGGAAAATCATCCATACCACAGAGTAACAAAATACAGCCGTAACCAAGGCACAGCATCACTTATGGAGACTGCACGACAGAGATGGATGCAGAGTTTAAGACTCTTAAAAGAGTAAGAAAGCATGTTAAAGGGTGTCCAAGCAGGATAAGAGGATGGACAGTCTCTGTCCTCTTTCATCCATAAAGTAAGTGAGTCTTGAGTCGTGAGACTGTGTGGTTATTACGCTGTAATGATATGTAACAATGGTATACATCATAGTTGGTCTGCAAGATGAGAGGAACAGAGCAACGATGTTTGTGTTCGGAAACAGTTTTGCTTCATTAGGATGAAGAGGAAAGAAAAGGCAAGTAAATGAACGAGTGAACCAAAATGTGTCTCCCATAAATCAAAACAACATCCAGATGAGTGAGCCAGTCAGCTAACTCTTTCCACACAAAATGATCCTGAAGTCTATTCTGCCTGCGGAGTTTACCGAGGCTTCAAATCAACCGCACATCTTATTAAACAGGCACTGGGATTATGGAGGTTAATACACAGAGAGATCAGACCATGACAATGACCGCCATGTTACATGAACAACGGGCGATCCAAATCACTGCTGCAAAAACATACACTACAAAACAACAAACATGCAGTGCTGCAGTTCTAAATATAAATGTGTCAACTTCTCGTCTCTGAAATGGTGGATGAGGGACAAACCCAAGTGTTTCACTGCTGGTGTTTACAGAAAACACAGCCAGTAATAAAACCTGCGTACAGCGGGTGTTTTACAGTTTGTATTTATCAACCTGAGATGGAGGTTTGTCACTTCAGCTTGTTGAAAGCATTCTTTGTTTTGCATGACAACTATCTTCTACCTACACTGTCACTTACTATTGCATGTTGTTTGTGATCACTTTAAAGTCTACAAAAGGATTTACGGTGTTTGATTTCACTATTGGATGGGTTACTCATAGCCAACTACTGAATATTTTCATTACAGATTATTTTTCACATTACCTGTGAACCATTCAGTGAATAAAATATTGAATAATAGTGAAAAATCCCCATCACAATCTCCCTAAGTCCAAAGTAACTTCTTGTTTTGTCTTGTTTTTCTCCTCCAACCAACCAAAGAAACAGAATCTAAAACACATAAACCAGAGAAAAGCAGAAAATCATCACATCTGAGAACCTGAAACTGGAGAATGTCTTCTGATGTTTAATGGATTACAAAAAGTGTTGGTGATTATGTTCTTTTGATCAATTAATTAATTATTCATCTGTGCTTGATAAGATCAAGACAGTGTAATATCAAATAGGAAAAAATATGTAAAAAAGGTATATAATATCTCAGAATATATCACAGTTTCACAATATCAGTATTACACTAGTATTTTTATTATTATTAGCAGTAGCACTAATATTATAATTATCAGTTACAATGACCCTTAAAGGAATGAGAACAGAATTACAATAAACAGAATTATAAACCTGATAAAAAAACAGTATATAATTATGTTATGTAAAGCATGTTAGTTTACGTAATAGCAGCACTATATCATGTCGTTAGAAAACTAACATCAGCTGTGATATTTTAAATTAATGTCCTATCATTATTTTATAGGATTACTATCATGTGACCATTAAGATACGACAGAGCAGCCAGACTGTGCCTGTATCTTTAACTCACACACTAACTTATGCTGGTTATATTCAATACCATAGATAAGCAAATGTACGCGGTATGAAAATCGCCAACTATCATATGACGGTGTACCTTGATACTGGTGTACCATTACAACCCTAAACCAGACTAGAAAGTGTCCTCTCTTTCCAGAGGCTCTGTAGCTGTGATTCTCAGTAGATTTGCTTGTTGTGGTTTGAGTATGTTTTGGCGTTTCTGTGCTGCTCATCTGTGTCTAAACTCCATCGCCCCTCATCACTGCTGTGTGATAGCTCACCACCTCGCCGTCTGGATCACAACTCACATCAAAGGTCTGCTCAGCGCACCGATCATGGCCTCGCGCTGGCTGATAAAGCAACATATCATCTGTAACTTCAACCGCATCCCTCGCTTCAGTGTAATCTTCCTATCTACTTGAAACCGGCCTGTACTTGCAGGTCTGGAGCTTATTTTTCAAGATCGCAAAACAAAACTGCAGACAACTACAGCAGGAAAGTTAAGGCCAGCAAGAGAGTCAGTGGTGTGCATGCTTAACTTTACTGCAACGTCTGTCTGTAACAAGAAGAGATCCAGTTACATGCTTGAAATACTGTCTGGGCAAATCGGAAGCATTCAAGACACCCAACCCTCTCCCAGATATTGCTGATTAAGTAATAAAAGCATGATAATCGGAGCTGCATTTCTATTTATGAAATGAACTCACAGGCTGGTCTACTGCGGGGACCGTCGCCCCAAATCATTCCCAAACAGTCTGCCTGACTTCTGCACCCCATGCCAAATGCAGAGAGGGAGAAGGGGAAGGAGAAAAATAAATAAATCCTCAATTTTAATGGCTCATTTCCGTGGGACACTACCCTTAAGCCTTGGGCCTGACATCAGTAAAGAGACAACCCCTCAACCCCAATCTTCCCATCCGCACTCTGACTAACGCATAAGAGTGGAGAGTATGTCTAATCTGATTTTTCAGTTTGGTCCTCCTCTCCAGAGAGCAGACAGACAGTCGGACCCGTTGGTGGCAGGTGAAGCTACCGGCCCAAACAGGCTGAATTCATGATTAGTTATTTATATGCTCACTCATGTTTGTTTGTTTGTTTGTTTGTTTGTGTGTCTGGGAAAATTACCTGTGAGGCTATAAAAACTTAATGTCCTGGAACATACAAAGGAGATAAGAAGTAACAGTGATGGTTCATTAATAATAAGTTGTATTTTCTGAACTTTAAAACTCAAAACCAAATCTGTATTGTTTGGCCATATGAATTATAATATATTGAAGAGTTTAAAAAACATTTAGCTTATTTGTCTGTAAAACTATTATATTATAGATAAATAAAAAATAATACACCAGTAAAGGAAGAAACAACAATTAATGAAAAGTTAGATGTTATGTAGTATATTGTATTTATTAATAAAATGCTCGTTGTTAATGCTTATTTCAAAGTAGGTTTTCTTGAGCAAACTGAAAAAATCATCCGCTGATGAGATTGTAACACATGTATAAACAGTTTAAACCTGCCTGTGAATGACTGTAAAAGATTTGTGTATAAATGGTTAATAAATGTTTTATAATATGCTGGAAGAATCTTCATTCAACTTCATTCATATTTATACACCAGTAGTGGATGCTTTAAAGGAGTTGAGGAAAAATAAATGAATAAAAACTTAAAAATGTCTGTACATAAGCTTACGTTGTAGTGTGTTATAAACACTTACTACTTACAGCTGCAACTAATGATTACTTTAACTGTCAATTAATATGTCAATAATTTTCTCGATTAATCGATTAGTTGTTTGGTCTATAAAATGCCAGAAAATGGTAAAAAATGTCAATCAGTGTTTCCCAAAGTCCAAGATGACGTCCTCAAATGTCTTGTTTTGTACACAACTCAAAGACATTCAGTTTACTGTCACAGAGGAGTAAAGAAACCAGATGACATTTACATTTCAGAAGCTGGAATCAGAAAATTTTCACTTTTTTCTTACATACATACATACATACACATCCTAAAATGCATGATCATGTTGCTCATACAGCTTGTGTGGACTTGTGTGCATCCAGCACTGATGCGTCCTATAAAGAGTAGCAACATAACAAACTGTCCATCTGAAGCTTCAGGACGCAGATGTGGAATCAGATGGAGAGAGGAGAGAAAGAGATATTTTGTTCTGCGCTATCAGTCGCTGTATCTGCCATTCGGTGTCACCCTCGAATGGCCTCTGCTCCTCTGCTGTCTCCTCGCAATGATGTTATGTACACACACCTGATTATTAATATGCAGCCATGAAGCAGAGAAAAAAGGAGTGAGGGGTAGAGGCAAGACAGAGGGGAGAAAGGCCTGATGGGAATCGTTTCAGGACAGTAAACACTGCATGAATTAACCTATCAGAGCATGTGAATGTGAGGCGTGACCAGCAAATAAAGGAGGGCGAGAGCAGAAACTATATATATATATATATATGTATATACATACATTCTCTGTATTACTACTATTACACAAATCAGAGGTCTAATATATTGTTTTACAGAACGCTTATGTATGCATGTGTGTATAAGTGTGTAGAGTGTGTACTCAGTGTCAATCAAGCCGGTTTCTAATTAAGAGTTGCTGTGCAAGGTTAGTGATTGTTGCTAGGGAAGGAAATCACTATCAGCGTCCCATTTTCATATGAATGAGCTCTTTTAATTAAACTGAGCAGCTAATGAGAGCCTATATCAAAATAATACAATGTTTTACCAGCTATGTAAGAAGTGAACAGAAAAGAAAAAAACGCGATGATGACATATAGGACGAAAAGGAGCTGAAGAGAGAGAGACAAACGGAAGTGAAAGGCAGGCAGATTAACTGGTTCTGAGCAGAAAACAGATATCTGTTGTCTTTGAACCTGTAATGTTGTTTCTGCGCTGACAGAAGTTCAAAGAATCCGGAGGCCCAGATGGAGTTAGACTTTGGTGCACAAAAGGAGCGAGGAGGAGAAAGAGAGGGAGAATAAATGTCGACTTGCATGTTGTAAAGTCTGGTGCGTACCAGTCTGAGAGAGAAAGAGGCAGGAAGGGAGATCTTAGATGAAAAGCAGAAAAAAAAAAAAAACTCTTCCATTGTTGGCGTCTGTGTGTTTGTGTGTGTGAGGCTGTCAGGCGCATACTTGTGTGCCGGCTATAATTTCTCCATTTGAAGGTTAATTAACGCTTGAAGTAAAAGCTACAGGACTACAAATCAAAGACAGTAAACAGTCTTCCAGCTGCCTCAGGGGATTATTAGAAAAATAAATGAAAGCTGCATAAAACAATTAAAATATTTGAAATGTGAACTTTGAGAGGCAGTTTTCCCTCCGCTTTCCTTTGATAGCACTAAAATGATCAAGGACAAGTGAAATAAACTTAGCGGAAAAGCGTGCGAGCATCACACTGTACAAAACCGTACGCCATGTGGAGGCTGTCACTGCAATGTATTAATAGAAAAACAACATATAGAGCAATAAGACTAAGTGTTTTGAGTCTGTTTACATGAGGAACCCCCACACAATTACCTCTGCAAATTACAGTAAACTTAATTTCAAATATAGAAAATGACAATAATAATCATAAACGACGAGTTTCTCCGCTCTGCATCTGCCACTTCAAACAGAAAACAACAGATTATTGCAGCAGCCAGTGGGCAACCAGCGGAAAAAAACAACAGCGGGGGGAACACAAAAAATGCAATTTAGGCTCCTTGAAAGTAGAAGAAGTAAGAAAGTGTGCTAGTGGTTGGGAGGGCAGTATATATATTTGATTTGGGGCTGTGCCGTGTGCATGTCAACACCCTCAATCTGGCAGACCAGAGGGATATGAGCTAATTAAAGAGGATGACAACCGAAGGGGCAAAACAGAGGGAAAAATCAAATTAAAGGCAGGAGGGGATTAGTGAGAGAGGCAAAGCACTTTCTACTTTTTCTAGAGTTTAGCTCAAACATTTGGAAAGAGAGAGGACAAGACAAAGTGGGGCGGTGAACAGGGAAAAAATAGTTACAGAGAGCTTTGGCTAAAACTGGTTTGGAAGTTATTTCAGACCACATTTGCATCAAATGAACCCCCCTGCCCTTTTTATATGTTATATGTCTTACTGTCCCTTTTTTGCTCCGTCTCTGTCTTTTCTGTCTCCTTTTCGTTCTCTCAGAGGAGCTGTCCCTGTCCCAGCCCCGGAGCTCATATCTGATGGGCAGCGGGCCACTGTTTTCATAAACACAGTTTTTGGAGGGCTAGCATACATACATAAACAGCAGCACCACAGGCTGCAGTGTCAGATCTCCTCTAAACCTCCGTCACTCACTCTGCTCTTCTAAAAGCTCCCATCAGCCAGTGTTTGGGCCAGCCTGACAGTGCCGGGCTTTCAGACGGGTCCCAGACAGAACCAGAGCCATGTTTGGGTCCCCCTGGAGACGCTGAGCCCCCCGACCCCATCAGGACCCCACTGTCCCCACATGTCAGTCCAGGATTAACTCTGTATACACACCGGCCCATTACAGTACACACAGCGTAGACCTCAGGGCACAATAAATATCCTTTAATCTGATAACCTTGTGTTTGCTTGAAAAAAAGAAAGTATAGAGGTTTGGGTGGGTTTAAAATGGTATGTTAGCATATTACTCTATGAAGACCCTCTAAATCTGTAAACTGTTTTTTTTCTGATAATTAAAGAACCATTTGTGGTTTCCTACAGCTGAGAGTCTGAGGTTTTTAAGTGTGCTTTTGGTTTTCTGTGGCAATAAAACACTGGATGGCAGTGCAGCAGTCGTCACATACATATAAATATTTATATGAATACATAAAAAAAATCTATCTACCTTCATAACAACAGTAGCCCAGCAACTCTGTCCCTAAGGAAATAAATGTTGTAAGACCATTTGTGCGTCAGTGAGAGGTTTTCTCCAAATAATCAGTGTTTTCAATCATTTAAAGCCGCTATTAATCAATATTTCTATATTCACAATGGATCAAATAATTACATCTGAATGGGTGGCAAGTAATGATGAATCCACAGATAATTATCACTTGACTTAGCTCTATGCAGCATTGTAGCCTCTTTCAGCTCTTTGGTTTTGATTTCAGGTTACCGCTTTGGTTCACTCTCACCGCTCTCATCAGTCCGTCCAAAAATAAAACTCTTGAAACCCAACTGTGCTCTACCTGCTCCGCAACAAACAGGAGAAAGACAAAGTTAGTGACTAGCTGTTGAACACAGTGGAGCATTTAGCCATTAAAGAGACAGATATTTCCTTCGGGAGTTGGTGGAGACCAAAACAGAGCTAAAATAAAGCTGTATTTTGGACTTACATTCGTCAGGTGAACAGCAAATGAATGACAATGTTGCTCTGTGTCTGCTTGATGAGTACAGAACTTTTTGCTGACAAGTTCTTCATATCAACTCAAAAAGGTGAAAATATGTCAGTTTTGTGTTTACAGTGTTCATGCTGCCACCAGCTTTAAATAGTTTTTAAAAGGTGAACTTACCAAAGTATTGGTTACCAAAATTTCTAGCCATTAAGATTTAACATGCTAATACAAGGACATTTCTCCTGCACACAGTACTCCTGTGCAAATGTGCAGTATTTGTACTTGGGTATGTCAGTTCTATGCTACTTCTACTACCTATACTTTTACTCAATTACAATGGGAAATATTGTACTCCATGCGTCACTACATTTATTTTGCAGCAGGTAGTGATTACTTTACAAATTGAGATTTTACCTGACAAAACATATGCTTACAAAATATAATGTTATAACTCAAACTAAGCAACAGTATCTAAAATAGATCAATTTTCATCAGTAAAATGCTGCTTATACTGTATAGTCATGCATCAGAGATAATAACCTAATTAAAAACATATACTACTACTGTATATATTATTCTGCATTGAGGTCTTCGAGTTTTGATTTGAACATGGGGTATTTTTGCACCATGGCATTGCTTCTTTTAACTGCCATAATGAAATGCCTGTGTTTACCCTTTATCTCAGGCTTTATGCAATGCAACGCAGAGGATAACAACAATAAAGAGATTTTAGGTGTCATATCGGAAAAAAAAAAAGAAATCTTCATTCCTTCATCTTTCTGAAGGAATTCACAATTTAGAGAGTTTTATATCAGACACTTTGACATGAATATGATACTGTTTGCAACTACTCTAATAAATTAAAATAATTCACTAAAGCTCTGTGGATTCAGAAAGCTGACAGACAGCATGACACATAAGGAGCGAGTTAGGACTGCTTTCTTTGTTTAGGACTATCATGTTTGGCGACTAATCTAAACATAACATCTACCTCTGGGTAGCGGCGGACCAAATGGACTCCCCTGAAGACATTTCATTAGATTGTAAAACAAGCATGAAAATCCAGGAATAGTTGACATCTCTTTGACATCTTTTAGAGTGGAAGTGACTTTTCACATGACCCTACACATCACACGACCCCACCAGCAGCAATTTCAGCTGAACTGGACCCCCGGTTTTAAACGCTTAAAGTCCCCTCAGCAGTAACACAATGCTGGAAAGGGAACAGCTTCAGGCCTTTCCTTCAAATTCATTACTATGTTGGTTTAACATAATTATTGGGAACATTTTTGTGCCTACATAGGGAACTTGAACCAAAATCCAGTAGTTTAATAATAGTTAGGGCTGAGCTGAAAGTCTTATTAAGAGAGAAAAGTAAGATCAACTTACTGTTCTGCAGAGAATGTAAACTGACTTTGGAAAATCACAGTTTTGATCCACCAGATGAAGTCAGCAGGTGATAATAGGAGTGTGTAATAAGTTGCCAGGGACGATGTTTTTGGCCTAAATATAAACTCGAAAAAAAAGTTTGGAAATTAGTTTGGTCGATAATTTCTCTGCTGCTACAATGCTAACTGGCATCTTATTTTACGTCATCGGAAAGCCTGTTTATTGACATGATTTCCTGCCTGATTGGCAGCAAATCATCTGATGTCAAAATCATGTCAGAGAAGAGATGAGGAGTTTTGTTTTGAAACCAAATTTTGAACTGAGCCTGAAGCTGACTTCAGAATGAAACGGATCACTTTGTGATTTCACTTGGGTGCTACCCACATAATCAGCTGTGCTGCTCATCCCACAAATGCGTGATCCTTACAAGCTGGACATCATTGTAAAAGCAAATAAACAGGCTTTCCAACGATGTAAAATACAATGACAATTAGCATTATAACAACAGAGAAATAATAACCAAACACACATTTCTAAAACTTTTTTTTCAAGTTTATAACATAAGCAAAAAGTCCTTTAAATTTGTTTATTAAAAGAACTTGGACCAAGCTATCTACTGACCAGGACATTATATAGTGGAAAAACAAATGTCAGTGCTCTCTGGTGTACCTATAATGTAACAGTGACACCGTCCCTAAGATACCAAAACAATATACCCCACATTGTTTCTGCACTGCAGTTTCTTGTTACTTTGCCAGTACTAATATATCTGTAATAAAAAGTAAATTGGCCTGGTGCTAATTCTGAACTTAGCTCAAACATGAAACAACAAACCAAATACTCCAGCGTAATGTCTTCTTTCAATATAGTACATGAGGGCAAAAAAAGAATAGTTGTAACGTAAGTGCAGCAGTAGATTGTAGTTGTTCTACTTTATGTGATTAAAACCACGTGAACTACAGAGAGGATAGCTGTGATTAACAAGCGTGAGGAAGGATGAACAATGACGGGAGGCTATGGGAGACGTGTCCTCCGTCTTGTTGATATTTTTCTCTGACAACTGAATCATCTCAGTGTCCTTTCGCTTGTCACCTCAATCTCTGAGTCACAGCAGCAGGTTGAGATGCTGTTAACATGCATTTCTGCCTCCCCCTCTCCTACATATGTGAAGGTGAGTGACGTCAGCTGGCACACAGAGTACTGGCGGGCATTTTTCAAGGTGATGCTGCAGGTGACCTCTGACCCGGACGACCGGACTCTGCTGAGCTCAGCTGTAATGATCGACTGTTGTTCTTCGCCCGTCGGGCTTTCACCGGCTGTCCCCTCGTCCTGAGGTGACGAGGAGGGAGAAGAGAGGATGACAGCGGGAGTAAAAAAAAAAAAAGCCGACTGTATGTGTGTGTGTCAGTGGATTGAAGCAGTGTATCAATACATTTGCATGTCTTTTTTCTGCTTGTGTAAATGAGACAGGAATAGCGATGTGATGGGAGAATAATGGTGGTCTTCAGGGTGTTTCTTTCATTACGGTGTACTGCTTAGCCCTGGCAATAATGTTGTGGACATAGCAGCTAATGAGCCTCTTGGGTAAGCAAAGGAAATTTGGTTTTAGTAGCTGATTGCTGTGATGACCCCTCCCCACCATTAGGTGTGTTGGCTCGCTGGTCTTTTTTCTGTTTCTTGCAGGCTCTGGTTGAGGTTGGGTCATCATTAGATGATGAGCTAAACCTTGGCCCATTGTAGCCCTCATCATAAAACCCTCTCCCCCATTCAGATCTAGCTCTCATCATCCTCTCACACTCACCACTCATTTTGTTTCTTTTCCATGCACTCACACACATACCTCCATACATGTCTACACCACTGAATACTGATACTGATCTTAGCATTTATTTGTTCACATCTCAAAGTGTCTGCACTAAAAATCTGAGAGAGAACATGTTCATTAAGAAGTGTTTACGACGGCCATGCGGAGAAGAAGTTAAGTTGGAGTTGAAATGGTCAGACTAAAACCAAATTTAACAAAAAGTGAGACAGATAATCCCGAATCATCCAGGTCCATATAGATGTCTCTTCTTTTGTTATCATTAAATTATAGTTCTCAACCCATTTACAAAAACATACTCCACTGTCAGAAACCCCTGTTATGATAGACAATCAGCAATACTTGATTTAAATAGGGCTCTAAGATTTATTACAAACTGTGGATCTGTCATCCACTATTGTGTATTACACTCAAAAATGAATTGGTCTGCTTCATGTCCACACCGCTTCAGTCCACTATGTTATGTTTACAAAGATATTCTTGATAAAATTCATACCTACTTATCTTCATTTATGGGACTTACAATCTCTGTTCGCAGGACTTTTTTAGTTTAGTTTTATAGTTTCCAAAATCAGAACTGAAATGGGAAACAAAGCTTTTAGATTTTTTGAACCTGCTGCATGAAACAATCTACAGATTGATATTAAGCTTCAAAATATAATAACCCTTAACCAGTTTAAAACTATGGAAAAACCTGGAAAGTCCAGGATAATGGTGTGCAAATGTTTTATCCATTAAGTTTCAGTGTTACTCAGTTTTATGTGCTTTTGTTAATGTTAGTTGTTGAAACTCTGTTTTGCTGCTATTCTTGGCCAGATCTCTCTTGTAAAAGAGGTCGACAGGACAAACCTGGTTAAATCCAGGCTACATAAAAAATAAAAAGCACAAAAGGCTGACTCAGTGAGGCTCTGGGATGTTTGTTGTTGTCATACAAGATGAGGATGTTCACAGGTTCATTTGTTTTCACCCCTCAATCTGAAAAATAACAACTTGTGATATTTGTTTAACTACTTGTTTAGGGCTATATGAGTGCTACTCGTGATACATTGTATGCTGCAACACAAAAGCTAACTATCTAATCGTGTCTTCTTGTAGTTGCATTAAGCTGCTCCACTGAATATATTGTAATTATATGCTGCACAAAGCCAGACGTGACGACATACAGTTTAGAGGCACTAACACTTTGCTTGAGTATTGTGAAACTTTCTACTTCTACACCATTTCCTGCACTACAGAGGGAAGTTTTGTCCTTTTTATTCTACTCCGATTCAAGAGGTGGCTGAATTCATGGACATAATTCATTCTATCCAACATGATATAAAGGAATTAGAATAAGTACTAGGGGTGTAAATCACAGTTTTCATCACAATGCCATATCATAATGATTCTTTGAACGATGACGTGATATTTGCTGATATCTGATAGCTGGTATCACAAAGTCATGCCACAATACGATTTTGATTTTGATCAACTCACAAAAAGCAACTTAAACACGATTTTACAATTTTATCACTGGGCTCTTCCAGACATTTAAATGAAAAGCAATCTATTTTTTTTAATAAAAAGACTAAATATAAAGTGGGAATTTCAAAATAAAGGCACATCTCAAAGACAATGAGTATCGATATTTTCACTTTGCATAGATGATATTGGATCGTTGATCAATCAATCAATATGTTGATCCAGTCACACCCCTAGTATGTACAAGCTACTGCATTAAAACACTATTTACACAATAATGCATAAATAAATAGGTGTACTGTCATTAAGAACATTTTGCTGTTAATACTTGAGGATTACTTTCAGTGCAGGGCATTGTGGTGATCTGAAAACTAAAATAATACCAGAATTCAGCTGTTTTAGGAGCAGTGAACGCAAGTCTGATGTTACACCTTAATATAGGTGTAATTGGCAGGCCCATATCTATGACCATGATTTACAAAAGCATTAGTAAAAAAAAAAAAAAAAAATACTTCCACCGTTGATGTGGGGGTGTGGGGGAGATAAGCAGTGCCGGAAATGGAGGAGTCGACTGAAAGAGGCTGCAGCGGTATTAATTAAACAATGCCCATTTTAATCACAGCTAATTATATTTGCAGGCGAGGGTTGAGAGGAGTGAGGGGGCTGAGGGTGATTCTATCAGTCGCTGTGCTCATTAGTACGGCGGGGCTGTCTGATACAGCTTCTGTCATCAAATAATCAGCAATAAACATAATCTCTGTCGGAGGGAGGTGATACTGTTAAAACTGGTAGAGGAAAGAGCAACACTGGCACGTAAACAGAGCTGGTACGGGATCGACCACAGACAAATGAGAAAAGAAGTACTTTCAAGTTCGAAAAATCTGCCGTGAAACAATAAAGAAGGAAATCTAATAGTCTGGAGTAAAATGGAAATATATGTGAGCAAAAAGAGCAGCCTAACCACCACCCCACTGGTTAAATTGTTAATTAATGTTGCAACGGCTGCTAATTAGTCTTTTCAATCTCCTCTGCCTTGAACCACAATTTAAACTCTTTTCCTGCCCTCCTCCCTCGCCTTGTCAATAATCCAGCCGCCGTTCCCTTCCCTCTGTTTCTTTCCCTTACACAGCCGCCTGTTATCTCCGCTCATCAGCGACCGTTTCACATCTATAAACATTCAGGAGCTCAGATGTTGACCCTCGACTCCTGGCTGACCTGGAGGTCACCAGCAAAAAGGGACAGCACTATTGAAGGGAAATCATCCTGGCTGAGTCTTATCTCTGGTGGAAGAGGAGTGATTTAAAATCAAACTATAACGGGGAAATGTAGTTAAGAATATGAGCACTAGGCCCTAAAATAAAGGTCAAAATGAACAGGAAGAGCAGTAGGTGAGATCATTTTCCCATGTCAGGTATCTAGTCTACCTCTTATCCTGGCTGCGATGTGTGTGGATGTGTGTGTGTGTGTGTGTGTGTGTCGAGGTGAGAACACACTCCCAGCTGCAGTCCCATAGCCTCCCTGTCTGTTACCTCCTGCCACAATCAGCTACGGCTCTAAAAGCGGATTACGGAGTCCACCCAAACCTCCTCACCTAAGCTCGGAAAGGACTGCAGTGTCTCTCTCAACACACACACACACACACACACACACACACACACACACACACACACACACACACACACACACACACACACACACACACACACACACACACACACACACACACACAAACAGGATTAGCATGCATGTTAAAACATAGGGAAATGAAGCACACAGCGTCTGTGTTAATGAAACGTGAGAGGATCTTCATCAAGATAAAGAGGATGAAAATAATCATCTTCTCATAAGACGCATTGGCAAATTGATTCAGTGTTTACAATTATATTAAGGCAAAATGCATTTTATTTTTTTCTATTAAGTTGAAATGCAAGACAAGAATGGCTTTCAGCTAATTTCTATACTGGTGTGTATGTTTTTAATAGTTTAAAGATAACAAGCAGATAAAGATACAGATTGGATATTAGATATGATCTGACTAATATGATTACGAGTTTTTAAATCCCAAAAAAATTTCACATCCATCTCCAACTAGAATGATTTTGAAAAAAAAATGAAATTATTTTAGCTGCTATTGCAATTGCAATATGATTTGCGATAACAGATGGAATGATTTATACATCATTATTCTCATGATGATTGAAAAACACATTAAACTGATTATGATGTGATTTTTGCAGGGATCTCTACTAAACACAAAGTCTAGTCTGTAGAATATGTTATGTAGGCAAGAGCATCTCTGCAGCACCACAATATTTTATATATATTTTTATATATATTATATATTTTGACACGCACTACACCTTTAACAAATATTATGCCTCCTGCAATTTGAAAATTACAATAATTTTGATACATTTTTGATTAACTGTTCAGCCCTATTCTCTAAATGACTATATTGGAGCAATGGCACAAATATGCGCATCATCATGGTCTGCCTGTGAAATTAGGACATTAAGGGAAATATTTAGCCTCAAAGATGATTTCCATTACTGAAGACATGAAGAGACATCAGACCAGTAATGGACAGAGAAAAGGGTTTTCAATAAAAACTGGGATGGAAAGAGGGGGGTGGAGCGAGAAAGAGAAATTGGAGAGACACAGGAGTAAAAAGCGACAGATTTCCCCCCTGTCTGGTTTTCTATAAGAGGAACGAGAGGAGATAAGACTAAAAGGACTGTCACTCAGAGGAACAATCCTTCCAGTGTCCCCTCTTGCTCCTGCTGCTCCTCCCTCCTCCCTCCAATTTCCACTGATTCCTGCTGAGATAGAGTCGCCGTTCACAGGGACAGTTTGCTGACATCATCCGCCACATACTGAGCGTCCTGCACTCTCATTGCCCTGCCCCACAACACGCCTGTGACAGGACGGACACGCACATACACAACACACCCGTACAGTTCTCACTGTGGCTGATTAATAGCACCATCGATCACCTACAACATGGACTGTCATTGTTAAATTTTTCTTACTATTGGCCAGATTTCCTGTTTGTTCTTTCATTGTGTATTCATTCAAACATGGCAAATCTTACAGTAAAAGACAGAAGTTAAAACATATGCAGAATAAAAGACATACAGTAGATAATGTCCATCTCTCTAATACATGATTCAGTTTAGGGCTTCACAATTAATCAAATATTAATCACGGCTTTGGCTTCCCACAATTAAATGAACATGATCAACTGCGATATTGATGCTTAAAATGCTCCACTCACAGAAGACTCTGCTGCATATCAAATCAAGCGTATTACTTTTTATATTACTCCTTTTGACCATCAAAATGAAAATGCAATGAACTCAGGTGCCTTGTTTTAAGTCTTGTTTTGATGCAAAGATTTGTCCATTAGCAGAAATAGTAGCACAACATGGAAGCGAAAGCAGTCAGTAAATATTTTGTCCCTAAAATCAATGAATGAGCGTGACAAATAAGCTTCGACTGTTGCCATGGTACGTAATCAACCTCTAAATCAGTTTTCAAAAGCTTTGTTTTTGGTTTTATATAAGTACATAACAATAAGGAATAAAACCCCAAAACAGGCGATGAAATAAGAAATGATCCCACATTATATGATTATTAGTTTTTCTCTGATGGATACTGGTGTTTGTACAGTGGTGCCGCAGCGGCGCTGTCTCAGGAAACGGGGGATTGAAATGGAGACAGACGGAAAAACATGTCAGCCTGCTGTGCTGCGAATACCTTCGAATAATTCTCACCGAAGCGTCGAAGCTCAGAAAATGGTATTCAGGACAGCCCTACAATATTGATCAAAATTATCATGATAAAATAAAAAATAATCATGCAGCCTTATTTATTGCTTTTTCAATTCAAATAGCAAGTTTAAAACCAGTGACAAAATGACTACAATGTAAATAGAAGTCTAAAATTACCAGAGGTCCCTTTTCTAAATTTTACACCAGGTGTTGATTATGCTTTTGCAAACCAGTGCACATTGTTACGATTCTGAGGACGGTTTCAAAATACATGCTACAGTTCAGTAAACTATTAGTTACAGCTCGGATTGTATATGCATCGAACTGATTCTGGCCAGAGTGACATCTGGAAAACTCATTTAAAATGTGCCCATTATACTGCAAAGTACATATGGCAGCATGACAAACTATCCAAAGAAACGCAGGTTAGACACAGATTAAAGTTTAGGGTTCAGTGTGTATTTAGTGTGCAGGAGTTGCAAATAAAATATGTGGATAGAGCACGTTTTTTACAGTTTTACATACTGTATCATACATACTGTTCATACAAACTGCAGCTGGCATGGAGAGGCTTTAAATGATGTGCTGATGAATTCAGCTTGTTCTGCAAATAGAATTTGATACACAACTCTTCTTATTCTATACATGAAGGACAATGATCCCACAAAAATCATCACTCAGAAATAAAGTTTCAGCATTGGTTTGCTTTATTTGTCTTTGTGTTAAGATCAGTATTCACTTCAATTCACCCTCTTGAACAACTGCTATTCTGGGTAAAATGCTGCTCTACACACTGCCATTAAAGTAGAATGAAATGAAAAAGAAAAATATTGAAATATGGACAAATCCTTAAAGAAAAAAAAAATCACACACCCAATGAAGCCTGAAACATAAGATGACCTTTATCCAGAGCTAGAGAGCAAGATGCAGAGCAGAGAGTACAGGGTTCAGTGTTTCTGTAATGCTAGCTGATGTGTTTATGCCAATCAAGCCTCAACTGAATTAGAAACATACTGAAAAAAAGTTTGCTGCAAGTCAAAAGAATTGATTCAGACTTGCAAATAGTTTTTTTAAGAGTTTTTTTGAGACAAAATGCATCAGGGACAGATGGTCGGCTTCCACCCTTTTGATGGAGCAAACTGGATTAAGTCCATCTCCATGAAGGGAGATAAAGACAAAAAAAAAAAATCAGCATTCAACAATCACTGCATTTCAGCAGACTGTCTCCATCAGAGGCTGACAGAATAAAATGATCATACCTCTGATACAGAGGCCAGTATTCCCCTCATCTCTATACAACCTCTGAAACACTGTGACACAATGTCAGGCTCAAGAGCATGCAACAAAAGGTCAAGACTGAACCATCTTTTTATGTGGATCAAAGACATACCGCTTGAAATGCAAGTGAATGCTAACCGGCTGAGAATCAGTTTTGGGCTCCTCTTCATTTGCTGGTTCTCCTTTGCTTCCACCCTTCCCTTTCTTCTTAGAGGTGGAGGATAACAACTGCTTGGTTTCTGGAGAAAGACCCTCTAAAGGAGGATAAACAAGCAGGTCAAGCAAAAAGGTTGATTATCTAAAAGAAAAGCAATTATATACAGTAAATAGATCGCCTTGTGTAATAAATCTAGATTACAACTGTCCTACACTATGTGCAGTGCTTAGGTCAACCGAATCATCTAACAGTAGGTATATCTGATGTTTGATAGAGATCTTTTCTTCCTGGTTATGTGTGTTGTATCAGTGCCAGAACTTGTTCAGTGTGCTGACCTCAAGATCAAATGATGCCTTCATCCTCCTGATGTAACTGATGAACAGCTGCTCTCTGTGTTAGTCTGGCTCATCCTGACACTCTTCCTTCACTTGGGCCTCATTCTCAGCCACACTGTAGCTGCTTCCTGTGAACACTGGGCTCATGCACACACTAGAAATTCTCCTACGCCGTCATAACTACCCCCTCGTCTATCTGTATGTGGCTGCTTGTTTGCTGTTTTACACACAGAAGCTAAGAAATGTTCTGGGTTCACTGCTTCACACGCTGGCTGTCTAACCTCACGTATAATGGCGCCAGCATTCTTCTTGTTATCGTTATGCCAATGTGAGGGTTGTTATGGTTGCAGCGCAGACAGAAATCTCTTCTTGTTATCTACGATCAGCTGAAAATGTCCGTTTACCACCACAGAACATGCTCACACGCCCAAACTAAAATGATTTGTGTTCGCATACAATTGATTCAAAGGAACTGCACTTTTACACATCCTCAAACACATTTCTAGGTTTTTGTGTGTAGAAAATATATTTAAAAACATCTACTAAATCATATAATAAATATGCAGACTTAAAGGGAAATGGGACTATCACTGAAGCCTCAGGATAAGTGCATGAGAAAGAATAATGTAATGACTAGTGGTGTACTCATCAGAGGAGGAGCAGTGTGACACCATGTTTAAATCACCATGTTTTCTGTGCTTATAACAGAGTGTGTATGAAGGAATGATAATCTCACTGTCCCCCTAAATAAATTGACAGAAAATTGCCAAACACACTCTAATTCCAAGTTCTCAAATGAGCAGATTTGCTGCTTTTGCTCATTTGTTCGAGCAAAATTTATGTTTTGGGGTCAAACACAACAAGGGATTGAATGGTATCACCTTAGGCTTTAGGAAATTTTGATGGACATATATGGATGAAACAATATTAATTAAATAATAGAGAAAATAGTTGGCAAATTCATAGATAATGAAAATAATGGTTAGCTGCAGCCTTAGACATAATGCAGGTATGGGTAGTAGAGGTGTGAGTAACAGAAAAGCATTGACCAGAGAAGACTGCATGAAAGCAAACACACTCACACAGTTTCATTCATTCTCTTCATCTAATATACTAGTGCAGTGCGATAACTTAGCTCCAGAAGTGCTGCTTGCAGCGCTGTCAAGAACCGCGATGTGGCTGCTTGTACCCGCAAAGTGTAAAGTTGTATAGATGAACGGTTCTCAAGATACACGAAGGACATTCATGCATACACAGACAGAGAATACTTCCTTTATAGTTAGATGATGTCGCTATTGGTCAAATGGCACCAAATTTCTAACCGTCACTCAGACATCATGGCAGCATCTACACATCCACCAAATGTGGTCACAAAAGCACGAAGTGTTTAGGAGATATGACATTTTTTGCAACAAAAGCCCACCACTGCATTTAAGCTAAATTTGAGAAGCAGCTGTAGTAAAACTGTAAGGAACATCAGCAATCCGGCTCGGTCCAGAG
Source organism: Pterois miles (assembly GCA_947000775.1). Lineage (NCBI taxonomy): Eukaryota > Metazoa > Chordata > Actinopteri > Perciformes > Scorpaenidae > Pterois > Pterois miles. The sequence continues at coordinate 1,528,679 of CAMQGK010000056.1, read as the reverse complement.
ATGTTCTGTAGCTAGTTTGAGGACGACTGCAAATTTTAAAATAGCAGAAAATCAGTCTTGATGGAAATGAGCGTGGCTTATATGGATATTTTCGTCTGGACCAACAACATCCAGGAAAAAAAATAGTTTTTGACATTTCGTTACAGTTGAAAATTCACAGGCCAGAATGTAAGGTTCATTGCTATAGTGCCAACATCTGGCCAAACTGCACCACATTCGTAGCAATACACCTGCTAAGTGTGATGTAAATTGGATGAGCTGTTCTCGAAATATGCAAATAACATACAGAAGGACAGACAAACAACTTGCTTTATAGTTAGATGCGCCTGAAAGAAATGACAGCGAATGAAAGAGAAAGTCTATGGAGCAACAGGCAGACCACGGAAACTCACGATACTGACAAATAGCAACAAGTCATGCATTACCCATCAAATCAAACAGCTTTGGAGAGTTTCAACATACAACATGTACATTTGTGCCATCATGCAAATATGAAGCTTGCAAAAAACTTAACAGCCATAAAGCAAAAGTTCGGAGTTTAATGTCAGCAGTAAAGGTTAGATACACCTAAACCTATCATGACACTGACAATAGCATACTGAAGTATTGCAGGAGACCATATTGGCCAAATCAATAATTTGACCTACCCTTTATCAGCAGAATAGTACAATACATCTCAGATGAACACCACTAGATGTTCATATTATGTTCCTGCGTGAAGATGTGTGTGTTATTAATATGTCTGAGACTTTTGACTATGTGAGGCAGTGAAGAGGATGTAGGTGAGGTTCTCTTTCTAAATGTTTTTGTTTTCTCGTCCCTCCTGGTGTGGAGCAGTGGGTTCGGAGCAACAGAAGGTAAAATAAACACAGAACAGACTTCCACCGGAACACAGGCAATCCCCAGAGGAATCCTGGGAATGTGGCTCAGGATGTCGGGCCTACCACTCTTACCGCATCCTGAAAACTGTCCGCAGAGAGAGCCCCGACATCCAAGGAAAGACAGAGAAACTGCTCTGGATGTGTTTATTGATGAGGAGGGAGTTTTGTGTATGCAACGTCATCAAAAGCCACAGTGAGTTTGATACGTGTGACTCAGCCTCCATTAAACAGCATCAGTGGTTTGATACAGGTGTGACAGAGGTGAAGAAGACAGTAAGTTCTCACCTCAGGTAATCCTTACCTTGTACTCTGATCTTGAACTTCCCGCTCTGTCCAAATCCACCCTCGATAACGGCAGTCTCGCCTGTCGACAATGTGACCTTCAACCCCACAAACAGCTGGAGGTTGGTCTCCTTCTTGAACAGGCTGCGGCCGATCACAGTGTAATCGTCAGTCACCTGAGCACAAGGAATGGGAAAGAGCCTGATGAGCTGCAGTACTAATGGCAGATAAATAGAAAGCACAAGAAGTAAAAATGGTGTGAATGTGTGATCTAATTATGACTGTGAAAATGTGGATGCGTTATCGGAAATGCCTCAGATACAGCCTAAAATGCTGGATCGGGTATCGGTGAGTATCTGCACCAATCTAATTCTGATATGACGGAATCATATTATTTATCAGCTCCTTTACGCTACACAGGACCAATATGTCATTCAGTACCCGATCCGTACATCCTGCATGCTCAATACTATGCATGTAGCCAACAAGTGAGCCATCTCGCTTCTTTCTCATCTCTCTTGAGAGTTTCACATGCACAGTACAGAGAGGGACGATGTAGATAATAAAAGAAAGTCCTATGGCATTCATTCTCAGTTTGTTTAGGTTCATGTTTTACAGAGGGTTTAACCTAGGGCCATCCAAAGTACCATTTTTTGGGCTTCAAAGCTTCAATGAGAAATATTCAAAAGGTTTTCGAAGCTTCGTGGCAGGCGGATGTGTTCTTCTGTCTGTCTCCATCTCCTTCGTTTCAGTGATAATGCCGCGCCACTGTACACACTCTAAACACAACAGTGATATCTGTCTGAGAATAACTAATAAAAATCAATGTTGAATATGAATAATGAATGATGTTGTTGGATTAGTCCTCATTTCATGGGCAATTTATTGAAAACTGCATTTAAACTCCAACAAGCTGTTCATCAGCTGATCAAAGACTATAGCCCTAAAAAGCCCCAAAACAGAACTAAAAGTGTCAAAAAAGGACTCAGTGGTGAGTAGCCCCACTGTTGTTGTTGATCACTTCAAAAATTCATTTAGGCATGCTTGATGCAAGTGTTTCCAGGTGGCTGGTGGGAATGTTGCTCCATGTGGTGAAGATGGCTTCACAAAGGGCATCCACGGTCTGGAACTGATCTGGGGAAAAGGCACGTTGGTCCAAAAGAGCGACGTTATTCTCCTGGAAGAAGCAGCGTTGGCCTGTTGAAAGACCCAGTCATTACCACACAGACGAGGGCCCTCAGTCAAGAGGGATGCCCGCTGCAACATAGCCAGCTGCCGTTTGACGCCTCTGCAGGACCTGAAGCTCCATTGTTCCATTGAAGAAAAAGGCACCTAGTGATGGAGCCTCCTCCACTGTGCCGCATAGAAAATATCTCCAGTGGTATCTCCTTGTCATGCAAGTAACGTTGGAAGCCATCAGGACCATCCAGGTTACATTTTTTCTCATCAGAGAACCAAACTTTCTTCCACCTTTCGATGTCCCATGTTCGGTGCTCCCTTTCAAAGTCCAAACTAGCAAGTTTGTGTTGTGGGAGGAGATGTCTTTTGTTCTTTAAGTCCTTCTCTTGCAGATGCTGTCTAATGGTTATTGGGCTGTAGTCAGAATCAGTAATGGCCCTAATTTGGGTCGAGGATGAGCCTGTGTCTTCACAGACAGCCCGTCGGATCCTCCGGCTCAGAGCAGGTGAAAGTTTTTTGGGTCTAACACTTGACTATTTTTGTCCCATAACCCTGAGGATCTTTTAAGAAATCTAAAATGACCATCTTACTGCATCTAACCTCAGCAGCAATGGCGCGCTGTGAGAGGCCTTGCTTGTGCAGCTCAACAATCCTGCCACATTCATAGACAGAAAGCCTTTTTGCCTTTGCCATCAGGAGGTCACAACAGTGTGAATGCCTGAATGAAAATGACATGAAAGCCAGATTTTTGCACAGATTTTGACTTTTTAGGGCTATGGTCTTAAACTTTTGATCAGATGATGAACAGCCTGCTTGAGTTTAAATACAGTTTTCAATAAATTGCCTACTCTTTCTCCTGTTTCTTCTTTTTGCATTTTAAAGCTTGTACTTATACTATATATACATATATATATATATACACATACATATATATATATATACATACATATACATATATATACAACACACACACACACACACACACACACACACACACACACACACACACACACACACACACACATATATATATATATATATACTAATTTGGAGTTTAATTACCATGGCAATGGCCAAAGCTTCGAAGCATTCAGGTCAGCCCTGGTTTGACCTGAGCAAGGTCATACGACAATGATCATATCACATCCAAACAAGGGTTAGCAATAAACAGCTGTAGTTTTTTTGTTTTTGTTTTTAAACACACTGGTACTGGAATCAGTATCAGGAAGGTAAAAAAATGGTATCAGATCTTGTGGGTTGTCCTGATTTCACTCAGTCATCATGGTAGAGAGAGAAAGAAGAGCTGATCTTCTGCCTCGTGGTCATCATCAACTGTACAACTCGCCGTAAGCCACGTTCTTCGAGGCTCGCCGCCTGGCTGTCTCGCACTCTCTCTTTCATCCTTCACATTTTATGCTATATTTGTTTGTATTTCTTTCTTATCATCCATCCCTAAGTCGATCTAACCCGCCACTAATCTGATAACATGAGGGCACCGCTCTGTCTCCAACTCACCCCCCACCGCCAGCTATTCCTCTCTCTTCTGCCTAACCCTCATTCATTCTTGAACATTTGACCCAGACGTCCCTCAAGCGTGACTGATGTGCTGATAAAAAAAATACAGTTGCTGTACAAGTCTGACAGACCGTATGAACTGTGACAGGATGACACCATCATATCTCAACAATGCCAGTAATGTGTTCTTTTACAAAAAGGAATTTTCAAGTCTTGAGACATGCCTCTTACTGCGAGACAGATGAAGGACAAATCTAACGTCACATGACCACGTTCTGACCTCTCTAATGCACGCTGCTTTACTACCGAGTAACTGCGTGGAGCTGTCAACAGCCTGAGGTGCTAACAGCAGGAAACTAGTTCACACACTTGACCTCTGAGCTGAGGCTGAACAATGGTTCAGAAACTTAACTGTACAGCGCAGAATGACAAGAGTCACAACATCTTCCACAGATGGAAATACAAATGTGAGAAGTTGGAAGATGTTGACTTTTTGTTTTTTAAAGAGCATTTTTGATGCCTTTAATGGAGAGAGAGAGACAGTGATAGTTCTGAATGGGGGAGACAGAGGGACTGACATGCAGCAAAGGGCCGCAAATCGGGTTCAAACCCCAGACCGCTGCGCATCTACCAGGTGAGCTACCAGGTAGCTTCAGGCATTGACTTTTTGAAAAATTCCCATATCAGATGTTAAAATCAATAAAAAAAAAAAACAACAGCATTAGATACGATGAGATATGGATCGGATCAGTATGAACTGGAGCGCAGGATTTAGGACAGACCACAGTAACACAAAACCGCATATGTGAGAGAGAGAAAGAAGCTGAGCCAGGGAGAAGCGAGGGAAGGTTAACTCACACAGTCATGTGGGTATTCCTGTGCCACTCAGGTGTGTCCAAACAGTGCCAGCCTCTGACAGCTAGACAGGGCTAGTGGCGTCAGTTGGCCACCCACGCACACCCTTGTGTCACAGCACATGCTAAGGCATGCATACCCATCCATGCCTCAAACACTGATCACCAGGGCTGCATGAGCATGCTTGTTTGTGTGTGCGTGTTTATGACTGGCTACAATAGGGGCTCTGTCTGAGAGTCATGCTCCAGTGCCACCAGCAATGAGAAACATCCAAAGAAGAACCACAGCCAGAAGAAGTAGAACAAGGTGACAGAGAGGGCAGAGGAGCAAGGGCAACACTCAAGGGTAAGCAGACAGGATGACAGTCAGAAAAAAAGCTGCTTAGTGTCCCACTTACCCTTTCCACCTGTCCCTCCTTGTGTTTTGTCTTGTAAATGCGCAGACGAGGCAGGGTGGTCTCAGCGTAGCCTTTATCTTCAAACCCCTGGAGCAGACGGCCTTGGAAGGCCAACCGGCATGTATTGGCGTGGATGTCTGTGTCCAGCTTGGAACCAATCACCAGGCAGAGTGAGGGGCATGTGACTGGCCGCTCAAACTCCAACAAGGCCCACTGCTCTGGGTCAGATCCTGGACTCGCTTCTCCCTGACCGGTGACATATTCATCCTGGTAGAAGTACTCCCTCTCGAAGGTGAAGGGTGTATCCAGTGAGCAAGGCTGTAGAAGAGGTGGTTTAGCCTCTGCAGGCGGCTCTGAGGCACCCACAGGCGGCAAGCCAAAGAAGGTAACCCTCGCCATGACTGTCTCATGACCCACGGTGATGTGGAACTTGGCACGGGTGGCGAGAGAGCCCTTGAAGTAGCCTATCTTCCTCACTGAGATGACTGCTGCATAGAGGGTGTGCAGGGACCCTGGGGTGCACACCACACCCCGCTCTAACAGTTTAGGGTCAAACTGTGTCACACACACACCCACACGATCCCCCTGCATGGCCCCCGACACCGGCTTCCGAAACATCTGCACCGACTTTATCTTCTTGGTCACCTGATGTCAGAGAGACAGATTTCTAACATCAATTTAATACCTATTTAATTCAACATCAATAGAACAGATTTAGTACACAAGAGAAAGCAGAAAGTACATAAATCCACAGTATGCTACATTATTGCTGTTAACAGTTCATAGCTCCCAATGCTTCAGCCATGCATGTGTTTGTTTTTTACCATTTTCAAAAACTTAACAACATTAATTTACATTTAAAACCTAGAAACTAAACATGGAATACAACAAAACAAACTAGGGCTGCAACTAACAATTATTTTTTCAATTAATCAATTAATCGTTTGGTCTAAAAAATGTCAGAAAATAGTGAAAACGTCAATTGCAGTTCCTCACAGTCCAAGGCAATGTGTTGTTGTATCAGTCCAAAACCCAAATTTATTTAGTTATTTGCATAAAACAGAGAAAAACAGGAAATCTCCATATTCGGGAGGCTGAGATTTTAAAAGAAAAAATACTTTTAAAGGAACAGTGTGAATGATCTAGCTGTATCTTGCGGTGAGGTTGCAGATTACAACTTCTCCCGTGTGCCACATGTATCATTCCTACGATGGCTGATGTGAAAATTCAAATGGCCTTCTCTAGAGCCAGTTGTTGTAAGAGTCGAGTGTTTGGTTTGTCCGTTCTGGGTTACTGCAGAAACATGGTGGACTCCTTGGAGAGGACCCGTTAATATGTAGATATAAACAGGTCATTCTAAGCTAACAAAAACACACAGACTCTTATTTTCAGGTGATTATACACTAAAGAAAACATACTTATTAATATTATATTCCATTTCTAGCAATAGATCCCCCTAAATGTCACACATTGTTCCTTTAACGATGAATTGATTATCAAAAATAGCTGCAGATTATTTTTCTGACAATTGACTAATAGATTAGTCAACTAATCACTGTACCTCTAAAAAAATATCAGTTATTATCTCCAGTACAGAGATGATATATAATATATTTGAGGGAAAGGTCCGATAGACGACTTAGTTTTTTTGGACAATAAAATATGCACATACAGTATGAAAGTACACGGCTCACTGAACATGCAAAACTTGCAGTTGTGTTAACATATCTGAATATGTATGCAGTGATATCAAGGTTTGATAAAAACTTAATTACTTTGTTTTGTTTAGAATGTGCGCCTCCAAACTAATCACACCTACACAAATGAACAATTAAAAGATATCTGTTTTACTACCTGTTCATCTACCCATCTATGAGTGGGTTCTGGCATACCACAGTGTTTCTGTTCTTGTTTTTGTTGTCTGACAAAAATCAATAGTGGTGACACAGATCAAGACTGTCCCAAATGATTGTTAATTTAGACATTTGCTGCCACCAAGAGGTGAACATTAAAACGGCAGACAAAACTGCTGAGCCTGGATGAAATTGTGCATCTGGACTAAATTACCAAACTCCTATGCTGCCAGTCCACCCCTAGTCCCCTCATCCTTCCCTCACATTAAACTGACACATCCTCTGCACCCACTCGGACATCCCTCCCTCCGTCTGGCCGCTTCCACTCAACTTATGAACTTCCGAATCTCTGTGGTTTCTACGAAAGAATTTCCAGCGCTCTGGTATGATACCTGCATGAGTGTAAATAGCAGAGATTCAGAATTCATGCCCATTTTTGGTGCATACCTTCAGTGCTGGGATTTCCACAGTGTCATTGATGGCCAGCGACCCCTGCAGGATAGTTCCAGTCATGACTGTTCCCTGACCACGGATGGAGAAACAGTGGTCCACAGCCATCAGGAGGTCTCCTTTGGGGTCTCTCTGAGGGAGGTATGTCTGTTTCTTCAAAAGCTGAGACCGACAACCAAAAGGGAAAGAAGAAAGACATTTATTTATACACACACAAAAGATAACTGTTGTCATAATACTGCAAGGTCACACATACTGTACATACATAGGGAACCAGATAAAAGAGAGACACTAATTAGATCCACATCTAGCTACTAGTCTGACTGTGTGGTGGCTTAACAAACACTGACTAACACACACTGTCTCTCATGTTATAAGACCTGTTCTGGTCCTGATGTGTGAGTCCAACTGCTGTTTTTCACAGCCCAGGAAAAAAAGATATAACCTTTTCAACTGTGGCATACTGTGTCAGGACTCAGGTAAGCTTGACAAGACCACAGCCTGACTGATAAATCAGCCGGGCCAATATTAGCTCGCAGCAGATGCGTTGGTAAGAAATTGCAGTACAGAAATTACAAAGATATGTGTAGGAGCCAAAATGCATATATCGCCTAAGTCATTTATTATTATGTTTAGGCTGCACACATTCTTTTTGGTTGCTATAACTTCCGGTAACTGGCGCAGAGGAGTGGTTTTCACTTTATTTTACCTGTTCACTTGGACAGTGGGATCGAGACAAAGAGGGTAAACTAGGCCCCAGTATTTTCTGTTGACCATCAGCTACTTTAGTTATTCCATATAAGTTACTGCTTGTAATTCTTTTCATTTATTAAACATCGTAAACGCTTCTAGATGTATGGATTTCTTTGAAGAAGTCCCAGCTAATAGCCTACTTAGCCTCTTAGATTGATAGTAGTCAATACTATATATATATATATATATATATATATATATATATATATATATATATATATATATATATATATATATATATATATATATATATATATATATATATATATAGAGAGAGAGAGAGAGAGAGAGAGAGAGAGAGAGAGAGAGAGAGAGCATGCATATATTGTACAGACAGTATGTACAAGAACAAATAGAGCAGCAATGATTAATTGTTTAGTTGTCAAGTAATAAATTAATCACCTATTAACTATTTTGATAATTGATTTGAGTCATTTTTAAGGAAAGAAAAGGTAAATTCTCTGACTCAATCTTCTGAAATGTGAATATTTTCTGGTTTCTTTACTCCTCTACGACATTAAAGAGTTGAGGACAAAACAAAACATTTGTGAGGATGTCATCTTGGGCTGTGATTGACATTTTTCACCATATTCTCACATTTTATAGACCCAACAACTAATCACCTAATCAAGATAATATTGGTTTAGGTTACGTAAAACAAAAAGGATTATCTGATGTTATCGTCTTTATTTTAATACCAAAATCTGTAGGCCTCAAAATCCAGTATTGGTTAGGATATAGATAAGTGCTGACAATGCTGATTTATAATAAAAATGTTTGAATTTCTTAAACTAAAGTTTCTCATTGATTATTTGACTCCTTTTATTGCAGTACATACTTTACTAAGTACATACTTTGTTGACTGAAGAAAGTATTCTGTTAGTTTCAGTTGTGTAGGTAAGCAAACAGCTGAGGACTTGCTTTCCTATTTTACCACCACTTGAACAATGTCAGCTGACTTACAGCACTTGCTCATAAGTGAGAACTTATGTGCTCTTTTGAGCTAAATTAGTAACAATAGAGGGGGACCAGTGTGTTTCCGGACTTTACCTCTATTAACTCTGGCACTCCATGTGGCTCCTCTGTGTCAGCAGCCTCCGGGCCCCCAGGCTTCGCCGCCACAGCAATCACTGGACATTCCTTAAATCTGGCAAACAGAAAAACAGTCATATTGAAGTGACTTCATGCTTTGATGTTGAAGTAATGATTAAAGTTTCTTTGAATAAAAAACAAGTGGGTCTGACAGACAGACCACTGGAATGCAGAGAGAGGAAGCTTGACAACAATCCTGTGCCACTGGGACTACATGGGATGCCCTAACCCATTTAGCTGTCTGGGCCCACATTTCCACACTATCCTGATTTAATTTTTTACATGTAATAAATGCAGACCTGGTGCTCTCTAGAGTTTTGTGCAGTCTCTTGGTCATTTTATCAATGGCACTTTGTCTTTTGTTGGGTGGCAGTAGGTCAATTTTGTTCAGGACGACCACCATGCGAGGGCAGGTCAGCTCTCCGATCAGCAGACACTCTGCAGTCTGAGTCTGTACCCCTTTCACCACATCCACCACCAGCATCATCAGGTCAATGATTTGGGCACCTAGAGAGAGCAGAAATATAAACAATAATCAAGAGGATGTCTGATATAACTGACAGGGAAGAAATAACTGCAAGCTGAATCAGAACAACAGAGCAATATGCTGTTGAAGACATTCTCACTTTCCTGTTGTGCACCTATATAAAGATGTAAGAAGAGCTGACAGTAGAGACTACGAAGCCGACAACAGCAACACAAGCAGGAATGGACGCAGATACCCAAAAATAACAGTAGAACAAGAAGAGAAATTAGAGGAGGGGGTGCACAAAGAGAGTAAAAGGCTAGAGGGTTGAAACCAGAGCTGCAGCTCACTTGGTTGTCTTTCCTTTTCCTGACTTTGGCAGTCTCTCTTTCCTGTGTTCCCTTCTTTTCTCTCCTTCTATTTGGCTCCCTCTCTTTCCTGTGCTCTCCCCACTTGGGACAAGAGGGGAAGTTTAATACATACCCTAATCCACACACTTTCCTTCCTCCCTAATCTACAGCATGTGCCGCCCCACTGGCTCATAGGTTTCATTTAGTATTTTGGTAACACGACACAGCAACTTTCAGAGCTTGAGTGCCTCTAGACTGCTTTAATACCAAGACCATTACTTCCAGACAAACAAAGTCTGTGTATTTAACAGCCTTTAAGTTTTAAGAAAAAAGTCTGGTTCTGGTTGTTCATTAAGGTGACAAAGTATTAAGAGAGAAAGCAGGCAATGAATACAGTGTCCCACTGCTTCAGTGTCCTTATTTTCTGCTCTGGACATCACTATAGTTATTTCTCCTCATAATCCCAACCATCCAAATCAATATGACATGATCAACCTAACTGCTTACAGAAAAAGGCGCCCTCTGCTGGATAGTTCAAATTTGTATAACAGTGAGGATGTAGTGTAAAATGCATCCTATAGTGATCATGACTGCAGCATTTAGATCTATATTAAGAACACAAGGTGGGATATGTACTCATGTATCATCTACTACTACTAATATTGCAGTGCATTCTCACTTCTGTTGTTATAGATATACACTGTTACCCAGTAGTATCAGTGTTTGTGTTAATATAGTAATATATCAAGGTATACAATGGTGGTTGTTTCCTGTTTCTGCTTTGCGCAGCTAATATGTATGTTAAAGTTAAATTAATATATAGTTCACCTTCATTGATATAAATGGGGTGAACATATACAGTACATGATAATCACCTCTTAAAGCGACGGTAGACTGAACGTTTTTGACATCATTGGGCAACAGTTCCACAATAACCTTTCAGAAAATTGTAATTCAAGTGTTCCAAGAGAAAAGTAGACTTCTGCACCTCCTCATGGCTCTGTTTTCAGGCTTTAGAAAATCTAGCATGTGACGGGAGACTAACCAATCACAGGTCAGGTTTCCGAGAGAAAGCATTCCTATTGGCTGTTCATTCAAGGGAGACAGCTGTCAGTCACTCACATACTCTGATCAAACGGTCAAATTAGGCAGCGCTGATCAAATATGAATCACTACTCTGTTCGTGTAATGAATATTTCTCTCCTCAAATGTTTTCAGAAACATCTTGTAGTTACCGTTTAGCTGTAAAATGAGAAATTTTGCTGGTGGGCGGTGCTTGGTAGATCCTCAACTGATCTGAGGAATGGCTCCTTGGACTGGTTCCTTCATATACAGTATGTGTGCATAAAACAATAAATATGGCCTGCACTCTCAAAAAGTTCTACAGATCTTGGTCCCAAAGGTTAGAAAAGAGCTCTGCAAAAAAAAAAAGCTTTTAAATATGCAGCTCCTTCTTTGTGTAATGCTGTACATAAGGATCTGAAATTGTCAGAACTGATTAATATGGGGGAACTTGAGTCTACTTTAAAGGACTGAGAAATTGGCACTATAGATTGGTGTGATTGCTCTTGATTTTCTCACTGAATTGTTTTGGTATTGACCTGTTTGTGCATTATAGCTGGTTTTGTGTTGCATGAAAACTGGATGTCATGCTCGTTCACTTGTGGTGTGTCACTGTTGCATTGGTCTGCTTGTATTGTTTGTTTTTAATGTCGTTACAATGTCTGTGCTGCCCCCTTGGCCAGGTTACTCTTGGAAAAGAGATTTTAATCTCAGTGAGTGTTTTCACCTGGTTAAATAAAGGATATACAGATTATATATGCACACAAGATGTTTCTGAAAACATTTGAGCAGAGTTTGTTAGTGACTGACAGCTGCTCAGAGACGGCAGACTCCACCTCGGCTCTGATTGGTTGTTTTCCTCCAGTCTGTGAAATCTTGCAGATGCCATTAGGAGCACCAGATGACACAGAGGTACATGGTTTTACTCAGATTACATGTCTCGTGTACTTCTGTCAGGATATAGTGACTGTTTTTTTTTTTTTTTTTAAATAACGTTTTTTTTATTCACATTTGCTCAAATTCTACCGACCGCTTAATGGGGTGCAGCACCACAAACCACAGCCTCTAAAATGACAACATTATTGAATAAACACCCCTCTAAATCCGTCTGATGAACTCTACAATCTTCATAAAGGCATAATTTATTTCACGGTCGTTGTGTTGGACTGGATTCGTGTTTAAGAGAAAGATAAGAAAAGATATTCCTTTTTTATTCCCCCAGTGGGGAAATTTACAATTAAATTAGTAACTGAGTATCCTGACTGTAGCCTAGTTAATGTAGTCATCAGTGACATCTAGCACCAACAGTTGCAGAGAATCCAGAGAGCTCACCCCCAATGATAGTCCGAATAAGGGAGGCGTGTCCCGGACAATCCACCAGGGTGAACTGCAGGCTGTCATACTGCTGGTGGCCCCCGTTGTCCCGCAGCTGATCAGGAAGATCCACCGTGAAGGAGGAGAAGCCGAGGTCCAGCGTGATGCCTCTCTCACGGGACTGAGGGTTCTTGTCGAAGGCAGCCGTGGATGCGGTGCTGCTCAGCGCCCTGGCAAGCGATGTCTTCCCGCTGTCGACATGTCCGAGCACCCCAACGTTGAAATTTAACGTTTTGGTGCGACTGTCAGCAGACTCTGACATTTTGGCGCCAGTTTGATGTAATGTTAACTGGCGTGCTTACTTTTCTTTACTCCTAGCTGGACCTTGAACTCAGCTCCAACAGAAACGTCAAACGGCGTTTGTTGTCAGCAGTGTTTTCCTGTGTTGACAGCCGCTTATTAAACCTGAAACACCTTAAACAAAACGTTAACTAGTTTGTGGAAAACGTATACAGCTATAAATAAGACTTCAACGTTACTTCTTCAGCATGAAAACAGTTGAGAGAAACGACTTCCTTGCTGTCAGTACACCAATCCTCGGGACATGCTAAAGCGGAACGTTTCTTCAGTAGCAAACAAAATTAAAAAGAGGAAATTTGACATGATATAATAGCTATTTGATTAAAACATAACTTTAAAATGACGATGGGAACGAAAACCCTCTATCGGTTTAGTTCTGCATTCGTTTCAGGATCTTGTTTATACTTTATTTCTAAGTTCCTAGTAGTTTCTACTACGACAAAGTAACGGGAACACAACATCTAAAACGGAAATGAAAGGTAACATGGGCGGGGTTTTGTTGGTGGAAATGATTGACATGGATATTAGCCAATAAATATGTTGAATCAGGCGACAAGGTCCAATAGTTTTACTAGATGGTCTAAATGGGCGGTAACGTTACGTCAAGGTATCACTTCCGCTGATGTTCCTTAGTAACCCACATGGAAACCGATTTCCCTGTGTTTTGAGTTTCGGCGCCGATTGTGGCGGTGAGAAGTTATCTGAGGCACAGGAGCAATTTTCTTCACCGTAAGCCTGCCTTGCAGTTTTTACACCACATATTTGTACAATAACCGTAACTATGAAGATCGAGGAGGTAAAAAGCACCACGAAAACGCAGCGGATCGCCACCCACAGTCATGTCAAAGGACTCGGGCTAGACGAGGCCGGTAATGCTAAGCAGACAGCATGTGGTCTAGTCGGCCAGGAGGCTGCAAGAGAGGTAATATTCGTGTTTGACTTTACCTACGTTATTCTTGTATTGTTTGGAGAGGTGACCTCGAGAGCAGAGGATTTTTGCAGGGATGATTTTGCTCATTGTAGGCGGCCAGGTGCACCAACAAGCTACTTCCGTTAGCACTGTGGTGTCGCTGTTTCATTCACAGGTCAACGGTGAAGTGAGCTGAAGGGAAAGTCCACTCTAAATAGATGTCACACTCATTCATAGTTTCTTTTAATAATTTGTTAAACGTTTGTTTTGTAAAGTTTTAACCAGCTTCATTCACAGCCGAATAGTAACTCGACAACATGTATTGTAAACACAAACGAATCTGCTGTACAGACGAACACTAACCCATGGGGAGCTGATTGAATTATGTGGATATTTTCTCAGTCAAACGGAGAACCTGTATTCATTTAAAACCAATAAAGATATAAAGATGTGTCTCAGACAATAAGACATCATCACCATCAGACATCTAGTCATCAAGATGCTCTGATTACCAGGCTATGGAGGAATACATTTACTGTCTCAATGTAGTAACACAGATAGATGGATTAACAGATATATACTAAAAGAAAACAATAGATAGAATCATAATACAGACACCAAAAAAAAAAGTATTTAAAAAAGAGTTACAGGTTGTTAAGATAAGATAAGATATTCCTTTATTGGTCCCACAGTGGAGAAATTTACAAATTTGTTGACATTCAGGCTGCCATGTTGGACTACTGGAATCTGTACACAGGCACAAGAATATTATATATTATACAGGGGTCCATGTGGCAGAGAGGCAGCGATAATCACACTCAACATACATAGGTAGAAGACGCATCATTAACTGTGGCACCCATTACTATATTTTTTTTTTCTCTCTCTCCAGGCATGTGGCATCATTGTCGAGCTAATCCGTTCAAAGAAGATGGCAGGAAGGGCAGTGTTACTGGCAGGGCCACCCGGTACAGGAAAGGTAAGTGTCTAGTGTTCATTCACTAGCAAGATGACAGTAGCTAAATGTGTCCTCCATTGTTGCTGCAGACTTGAACTATTTTCTTTTTGTTCTTCCAGACTGCCCTCGCCTTGGCTGTAGCACAGGAGTTGGGAAACAAGGTGCCTTTCTGCCCCATGGTTGGAAGTGAGGTCTACTCATCTGAGATTAAAAAGACAGAAGTGCTGATGGAGAATTTCAGGAGGGCCATTGGTGAGTGTCACTTAAATAGGATTTGGCTCCTTGGCCATAGGTGTTACCCCCAAAACCAGTCACTGTTACTGAGGTTACTGGTTTGGATAGGCTCTAATCTGTCGGTGTATGAGTTGGGGGTTGTAAAACTGTCATGATTGGTTACACACAACACAAGTGCCATTTTTAAATACTGGCAATTGGAAAGGATAGTAACGCCAAGAGAAAGCGAGTGTTAAAATGAAAGAAAATGCAGATTAAAAAGTCATATAATCACAAGACTTTCTATTAAGACATTCTACTGACAAAGATGCAAGTGAAAACAACAGCAAGGTCGGGGGATTATCCTGGCTAAACATTAAATTGTTTGTGGAAAAACATGAAACTAAAACTGTATGTATAACTAGATATCACTTGGGGTAAATGAAAAATATATATATCTTTACCACTTTATCCATCTCTTTGTGTTAAAATACCCATTATGTTCAACTCATTCCCTCAGTCAGGAGTCCTTGGCCAGGCAGAGCAAGGTGCCCTGCACACACTGTTCTCGTGAGCTGAAAGGCAACACTTGACAGTGGATTTGTGAGAATGGTGTTGAGAAGGAAGGAAGGCTGGGGAAAGGTGAAGGGGTTTGTCTGACCGCTGATGGTACCTGTCGCAGGGTAGGAAATGGAGCTTAGGTAGAGGGAGAGGTGGTCATCAGCACCTTTTTCTCCTCCCATAGAACAGGATCCCCAAGGGGGAGGGGGTCTCATTTTGAAGTTGTCATCACTCTGCCGATAAGAGCGCCATGACAGATGGTCTCGGGCCTTAAGCATTGCTGTCTGACCCTCACCACAGCAGATCAGCTACCTGCTCATAGTCAGTGCCACCGGCTGCATGAAAGAGGAACAAAAGTGTGATTACAGTACACAAGATGATGCCCAGACCTCTTATGGGCACATGCACACGTGTTCCCTCTCTGTAATAAAATGCATTGTTCAGCAGACTGAATGATGTAGTTGATACAGGAATACAAAGGGCTGATTGATCTCTCCCTCTGTGCTTTGCATGTGTGACTGTAATGTTGCCCACTTTCAGGATTGCGTATCAAAGAAACAAAGGAGGTGTATGAGGGGGAGGTGACGGAGCTGACCCCCTGTGAGACTGAGAATCCCATGGGTGGCTACGGAAAAACCATCAGCCACGTCATCATCGGTCTGAAGACGGGCAAAGGCACAAAGCAGCTCAAGGTCAGACTAATAAAATTCATCTTGCATCCAGATTGTGCCTAGATGTGATTTTGATTTATTTGCCTTGCAAAACTCTTACCTGAACACTGATAGTATAAACACAATTTTTCCTCCTCCACATGGTGTTCTGACAGACCATTTTTGTTACCAAAAATCCAAGTTCATTTGCAACTTTCATTGATGTCTTACTTGAAAATCTCTCATTTCCTTAGCTGGACCCCAGTATTTATGAGAGTCTTCAGAAAGAGCGTGTGGAAGTAGGAGATGTCATCTACATTGAAGCCAACAGTGGAGCTGTCAAGGTATTGTTACTTTCTCACAACAGCCACGCATTTTAATCAGCCGAGCAAAGTACAAAAAGATGTATATACTAGGCTTTGATTCACCAGATTAAGTTCACAAACACAATATTTGGTTAGACCAAAGTTCAGTGCTTTCTGTCTTGTATGTCCTCGCCAGTCCTTCATGGTGGTGTTCTGTCATCTCTTTCTGCATCAAAGCTCTGCTGCATTTCTACTGTACTCTGGAATGCAGCTCTTCATGCTCCCTCTATCTCTCCATCTCCCACAATGCCTCTTTTTCCAGCAGCAGGGCTTGTGGCCTGTGTTGACAGGCCACAATGATGGTTCCTTTAATCGGTGCAGGTGGTCCAGGGAGTGGGACGGCTCCAGTCAGAGGCCAAAGAAGGAGGGCTGGACGACACATTTGTTACTGTTGACAGCCATATCATGACCTGCCTTCTGAAACTCTTTCATCCCTCAGCCGCCTGCCCTCCTCTCTGCGATGGCCTGGCACTGGGTTCAATCATACACCTGCTCTCCCTGCACTGTCTTTTGTTTCACTGTTGTCCAGAGCAGTGGGAGGGTTGATTTTTAAATTCTTCTTATTAACACATATTGGTGTGATGTGTCTTTGCAGAGACAAGGTCGCTGTGACACTTTTGCTACAGAGTTTGATCTGGAGGCAGAGGAGTATGTGCCGCTCCCCAAAGGTGATGTCCACAAAAAGAAGGAAATAGTCCAAGATGTCACACTGCATGACCTTGATGTTGCAAATGCCAGACCCCAGGTATGGAACTGCAAATGGCTTGTAATTTAATATCAGTGCAGCTGTTCACATCTGACCAGTTTGCAGACTTATCCCAAGTATGTTTAAACTAATCACTCACTGTTTGATCTCAGGGAGGCCAGGACATTCTCTCCATGATGGGACAACTGATGAAACCTAAAAAGACAGAAATCACAGGTAGAGAAACCCTGACTTCCCAGCTCACATCACCAGCCAGTTTCACCCCTATTGCTATTTATTCATTCCCTGTTTTCTCTCATATGTTAGATAAACTGCGTGCTGAGATTAACAAGGTGGTGAACCGCTACATCGACCAAGGCGTAGCTGAGCTCGTACCCGGCGTGTTGTTTGTGGACGAGGTGCACATGTTGGACATTGAATGCTTCACATACCTCCATCGAGCGCTGGAGAGCACCATCGCCCCCATCGTGGTGTTCGCCTCCAACAGGGGAAACTGCTTGATTAGGTAGAAGGTCTTAGAAATTGTCAAAATTCAACAGAAAAGAAGTGTTTTTCTCACTAGGATTTAAGAGTCATAGTATTAACAAGTATTTGTTGCTCACCAGGGGGACAGAGGACATCAGCTCTCCGCACGGGATTCCCCTGGACCTGCTGGACAGAGTCATGATCATCCGCACCATGTTGTACACATCACAGGAGATGAAGCAGGTGAGTCTCAGTATCTCTAGTACCTGCATGTGTGACGTGTACCGTCTGTGCATGTGTCACTAATGATGATGTGGTTTGTAGATCATCAAGATCCGCGCTCAGACTGAGGGGATCAATGTCAGCGAGGAAGCTCTGACACACCTGGCAGAGATCGGCACCAAGACCACTCTCCGGTAAGAATATACATCGTGTATCGCTGAATAGAGTGAAGAAATGAGCAGCCATACATTGAGTGTCCACAGTGGTCCAGTTTAGAGCAATTATCAAGTAAATAGAATGGGGGGGAAAAAATGACAAAAGTAAATTTTCAAAGGGAATCCTTGTATCATAAGCTTATAATATACATTATATGTGTGATTATACTGAGTGGCTCTTGCTGTTTCCTCTCAGGTACGCTGTACAGCTGCTGACGCCAGCCAGCCTGCTGGGCCGCGTTCAGGGAAAAGAGAACGTGGAGAGGGAGCAGGTGGAGGAAATCAACGAGCTGTTCTACGACGCCAAGTCCTCTGCCAAAATCCTCCAAGATCAACATCACAAGTTTATGAAATAAAACTGAATTTCCACCCTTTTTTTCCTTTCACATCTCACAGGGCTGGTGTTCAGTCAGCTGTTAGGTGACATTTTCTTTGCATTTTTCCATCTTTTCCCTCCACACCACAGATCATTCTAGCATCCCGGCCTCATCTACTGCAGTAGTTTTGTTCCAATAAAGTTTTATTCATTTTGTTTGTTGATGAAAATAATTTTTTTGAATAAAAAGAAAAAACAAGAATCGACTCAGTTTCCTTTAACATTTACTATATTACTGGTACTTCTTACAGTGAAAGACTGGTTGGATGATATATTTTGTGGCAACAAATTTCCAAAAAAAAACTTTTTTTTAAAAAAAAATACTAAATATCAAAACATACATTTTCTTAAATTTTTAATGCAGTTGTTTCAATTGCATTATTGTGTTCCTCATTATTACCCTGCAACCTGAAATAGTGGATGAATGCTGGTGTGACAGAAACAACAATAATGGTTAAACAAAATTTCTCTAAAGTCTCTTAAAAATGAAAAGCTGGCTTACCAGTTGATAGAAACTCTTCTGTTTGAGGGGAGACACTACAGGCAAAAATGTTTTTCATGCACTGGTCAGTTTTGACATTTTGGGCTTTTAATGCCTCCATACTATTTCAGGCTAGTGAAAGAAATCATCCAGAATACACATTTAGCTGTTTATTTTACTACTTTGTCTATTTGTGTCTGTAAATTCACCAAAGGTAACCATTAGATAATGCTTCATTTTAATATTTAAACATAACATTTCAGAAAACTTGTAATACAATAAAACTGTAAATAATCAACTGGGGCTGTTTCATGGTGACATCTATTAGTTAACATTTTACCCTATTAACCTGTAGTGTCTTCAAAATGTATGGAAATTAACAGTCCACATATTTCAAGTCCATTATCTCACAATCTCCACTTTAGTACCACATACACCAAACTTCTTGTTACAGTTTTTACAGAGGGGTTTGTCCATGTATTATTCATAGCCTGAATTATAGAAGATTTTATTTGTATTTATTTCTAAAACATGTCAAAAATAGATTTTTTTTAGTGGTGGTTGAGAGTATTTTCTGATTTATAGAAGGATAAAAAGAGATATCCAGAAGTATCTCTGTAAAAACCTTTGGCTCTAATATGTCAACACAATGAAACAAGAATTCTGACTTTATCCAATGTTAAATTTATGCAAATTATCACATTTGATAAGATAATGACTAATTTGCATATTTAAATATACACTTTCTGGAGACAATACAAAAAATAATTGTCTTAATTTAAGTAATCAACTGGGAAAATTTCATGTTGATATCTATTAGTTCATTTCTGACCCTAGTCACCTTTAGTGTCTCCCTGTATGGAAGTTAATTATCACCATGATATCAGTGCAAAAACATGCCATAAACAAACAGAAGTGAGTGCAAAAACAAAAGCTTCAGGACAGTGAAGAACACCCAAAATCAGAGGGTTTAAACAACTGACCCCAAACCCACAAGGTGGAAACAAGTGTTGTCCAAGCATGGTCAGAGAGTCCACTGCTACTTCCTGATTGGTCGAGCCGAGCGTGTGCTCAAAACAGTCTCGGCTCCTGACCTCATTCCACTGAACACAGAGGGAGCAGCTTTGCCAACTTTCTCTGTGAAGAAAGAGAAACATCAACCAGAATATTTCACTGTTAATGAGGCAGTAAAAAGGGTTACGTATTATGGAGGATATGCTCTGTAGAAATACACACACACTTCATCCCACTGGGTGAGAGGAAACCCTGAAGGACTCTCCCATCATTACAACCCTCCTCTCTGTATATGGAGTGGAAACTTGAGCATCATGAGGGAACGCCCCTCACATAAACACATCGCCATAATGTGATTTGAGCTAACCAGACGCAAAAAACAAAACTTCCTTTCAGTTTCTGTCCTGTGTCAAATCATATTTCCCTGTGTTTATGTGTGAGTGTCCTCACCGCACTCCTCCATCACTTCAAATGTCTTGCTCTTCGGTGGCCCACTTATACCCAGTTTGGTCTTTGCTTCGGTCAGGTCCTCGTCTCTCACCTCAGGACGCTGCATGCGTTCATCTTCTTCCTGGCCTGGCTGTGGGGTGATAAAGAGAAATAAGTTCAATAACACACACCTGTGATTTCCGGCAATTAAAGTCTGCGGAGATTCTTTTCAACAATGTGATAAAATGTCAGTGGTCTTACTTGAGACATGTTCTTTGAGCAGCTGAAGATGTGCTGTAAGGAAATCTCCTCTCGGCGTCTTTTGCTCTTGTGAGTTCACACACTCATATAAACTCAACCTAGCAGTGATTCTCCAGTCCAATACATCTGTTCTCAATGGTAAGAAATGACGCAATAAGCTCATATGCTCCTCCTCTTCTCTGTCTCTCTGCCTCTGGTGTTTCTAGTGGTCTGCTTTCCTCCCTGCTGCTTCATCGGGAAATGATGAGATCACTGCTACAACCTGTGGCGTTACACTTCTCCAAATAAATCCCAGAGAGGCAAGAATGTGACAAATGAATGTGTGTGTATCCTGCCCTCTGGTAATAAGCAAGCCAAACTATTTGGACTCTAGGTCAAAAGGTATGAATCTAAAGATAAGTGGCTATCTTTGAACATCAACAACTGGTGTAAAAATACAAAATACATATAAAGAAGAAGCAGAGAGGAAAAGAGAAAAGCTTTGCCCTGCTTTAAAAGAATGCTGTTCCCACCCCTTCCTGCCCCTTTATCACAATTACATCATTATTCAGCCCTCTGGGACCCTAAATTCAGTGGGATTTAGTACAGAGGAAGGACAAACAAACAAGAACGCAAACTGCTGAACTCAAATCTACTTAGCTCCCATAAAGTAAAATATGACAAAAAGCTGGTGCAGTGTGCAAATCCATGCTCTACCAAGTGTTTACTCCCTTACATTATACTGTAGCAATGAAATTGTCACCAGACATAATATACATACATTTATGTCAGTAGGCTTCTTCACCTTCTCATGACTCTGTTTTCAAGCTTTAAAAAAAATCTAGTCTGTGACAGGAGACTTTGGCCAATCACAGGTCATTTCAGAGAGAGAGTTACGATTGAGCGTTCCTATTGGCTGTGCTCCGGATGGTGGGCAGTGCTTGATACTTCCTCAACTTAACTCAACATGGCTGCCAGGTCATACACTTTCTCAATTTACAGCTGAACAGTAACTACAGGATGTTTCTGAAATCATTTGAGGAGAGAAATAGTCATTATAGGAACAGAATATTGATTCATATTCGATCAGCGCTGCCTAGTTTGACTGCTTGATAAGAGTTTTGAGTGATTGATAGCTGCTTATAAATGGCGGGCTCCAGCTTGGCTTTGATTGATTGGTTTCCTCTGGTTTGTGAAATCTTGTAGATGTTATTAGGAGCACCGGAGGACACAGACCTGTCTCATGCACTAGTCTCAGAATACAGTGACCGTTTTATAAAAATAACTTCTTTTAAATCATGTTTGATCCATTTCTACCCACTGCTGTTTTTATACAGCTGGAATTCTCCAAAATTGGCAAAAAGCAAACCTAAAATTGGGAGTTTTAGTGATTTTTGAACTCACATTACAGATCCTTTGGACTGCTTTCAGTGAATAAATTCAGATTTTTTCCCATTAAAGTAATTAAAACACCACAAATATTAATTAGTTTGTCTTGTTTTACTGTGTAGGACAATCAATTCCTGTAACAAATTCAATAGTGTTCTTAAAATACATTCATTTCTTTATCGGCGACAAATGAATCCCAAATTGTCCATACCTGTATGAACCAACACAAGAATAACCCAGTGAAAGTGTTACATCATCACAAATACACATATAAATGTGAGGTCAACTAAAAAAAAGGTTGTAATGGACAGACTGTGATTGTAATGGGCAGCTTCCAGGTGTGAATGTGATATGGGGCCCTGTTCAGACCTGGTATTAAAATGTGTCTCCACATGCATCTTAAGTAGCTGCTTGTGACTTCCCTGCTCTGTATGCAAAGAAACTTAATAGTAGTAGTAAATACATGGTCAAACAGAAATGTCTAAAGGAATGTCAATAGTAATATTTTGAATTTTGGTATATTTTATTAACATTTTTATAACATAAAAATATAAGGTTATTGAACTGGTGGTCCCTGGGGACCTCTGCAGAACTGGCACCGCTACCTTTGCCAGACAATAGGGGAGTACAGAGCTTCAGAGAGCAGAGAGGAGAGCTAACGAGCAGGCGGTCGGGTGGGCGGGTATCAGCTCAGCGTAAAGCAGTGGAATAAAAACAGACAGTATCATAATAATGCACTTCCTGTTCACTGTCAGGTAGTCTGTAGACTATGTAGCCTATAAATAGATAAGGTATATTTTAATAAAATGCAGTTGTACTGACAGAATACAGTAGAGCAAAGAGGCTGTTTCCATGCTGTGGGGCAGACTAGCGCTCGCCTGTCTATTCACCCGAGCAGCACAGAGGCCCCGCAGATCCCAGCGGGACGTCAGTTGAGTAGGTGGTCCTTAATGTGGCCCAGGACACATTCGTGTACACACTGCTAAAAGAATGTGGTCATATGTGGCCCAGAAAACCTCTGAATGTGGTCTGAAATGTCTGATCTCAATGCTTCCTCAGTGTGTCTTCAGTGCATTCATACCTGTACTTACACCTGTTCACTTGTGATGCAATCACTGAGGATGCATGTTAATACCATGTCTGAACAGGGCCAGGGCATTCCTGAAAAAGTGTGCCCTGAATAAATAAAGGTTAAAAAATATTGATAATACTGGCTGGTTTGGTACGCCCTAAAACAAAGCTAGCTAGAGCGGAGCTCGAGCTGAGTCTGAAGAGGGCACCAATCACAACAGTGGGCCAGAACACAGCATTTCAGACAGAGGATGAGTTAGTTAGAAGTGTTTTTGAACATGTAAACATGTTCCACTACAAACCCAAAATATGTATGTATGCACCTGAAAATTAGCATAATAGGTCCCCTTTAAGTGTGTTTCTTTCTGTATTGGGGCAAGAGCTGAGTCCTCACAAACTGAACAAGCCGAGTCTCTGTGAAAAGAAAAGCCACAAACACGCCGAGCAGACACACAGCTCCAACGCCGATATGGACCAGCCTTAGCAACGGGCCTCTGTCACAGCATAACAAACCCTGCAACCACAGAATAAAGACGCTCAAGTTAGGGCCACTGATTTGCACACAATTCAACATAAATATAGACATATACTGTAGATATTAGGGCTGTCAAAGTTAAGGCAATAGCACGTTAACACAAATTCATTTTAATGCCACTAATTTAATGCATTAACACAATGAATCTTATAGAGGTTGTAGTGAGCTCAGTTATAAAGCTATAGTGAAGATACTGGCATCAAATGAAACTACAAAAGCTGAGGAATCGATTGGTACCAACTAAAGGAGGAGGAGGCTACATAATACTCCAAAACATAAATAATGTGAGGAAAAACTGTCATGGCCATTTCCAAAGAGGTCCCTTGACCTTTGACCTCAATGTGAATCAAAATGGGTTCTATGTGTACCCATAAGTCTCCCATTTACAGTCATGCCAACTTTATGATAATCACATGCAGTTTGGGGCAAGTCATTGTCAAGTCAGCACACTGACACACTGACAACTGACAACTGACAACTGGGTTTTTAATTTTTTAAAATTTTGGGGGTTTTTTTTTTTTTTTTTTTTTTTTTTTTTTTTTTTTTATATATATATATATATATATATATATATATATATATATATATATATATATATATATATATATATATATATATATATATATATATACAACAGACATGCAGTTTAGGTTAACTGATGACTCTAAATTGCCCATAGGTGTGAATGTGAGCGTGAATGGTTGTCTGTCTATATGTTGTCTGTCTCTATGTGCCCTGCGATGGACTGGTGACCTGTCCAGGGTGTACCCCGCCTTCGGCCGATGCCAGCTGGGATCAGCTCCAGCCCCCCTGCGACCCCTAACGGGATAGGCGGTTGACGATATATATATATATATATATATATATATATATATATATATATATATATATATATATATATATATATATATATATATATATATATATATATATATATATAATGGTTATTATTTAGAGATCAATACTGAGTGGAGAATGAAAAGACATAATTCTCTTGTACCTCAGACAGCGACGTGACAACGGCACTGACAGCAAGTGCCAGTAGTAGGAGCGGGGAGGGCAACAGGCCTCGCAGAGGTTTCCATTGACTTGACTGGAAGTAACGGTGAATGTAAAGCAGGCTGTTCAAAATGCGGAGGCCCATATTAAGGCTGTTTGCCAGTATGAAGCCCACACTGCCAGCCCATCTTGTCAACATGTAGGACAGGAACAGGAAAGACACAGACAGAGCCAGCATCACCAAGTTATACCTGAGAATGAAACACAAACACGGTGTTAACCGACAAGATGTGTGATATGTAATTACTGATCGTTATTTCTACGATACTTACTTGTCAACTTCTTTTTGGCTCATGGCAGCAAATACAAAGCACTCCGTTACACCATTTACAGCGAGCAGGAGAACATAGAAGCTGTAGCATCGCAGCAAAGAGGGCCCTTTAACAAAAAAACAAACACAGAGCAGTGACTAAGAACACCAAGCAAAGCAAAACATTTTCGCAATTATCAAAAACAGCAAGTATGTTTTGGCTCTGTTACCTGCCCCACTACTAAGTAGAGAGCCGCCATAAATGTCCAGAGCCAAGTGAGAGTAGGCATAGCCAAATGTTGAGATAATCAAACCAACCACCAGCACCAGTTTCAGTAGACACTCCAGGACCTCTGCTGCAATGGCAATGTCTTCCTGCAGACAAAACCCCACAGCATGAATTAAAACGAATGATACATCCTTTCTAGCCATTAACAAAGACTTGTTTTGTATTGATATCCAAGACTTGCACCTGTTTCTGACTTTTGACGTCACGTCCTCGCACCAGCACTTTGGCAAAGAAGATATAGAAGCTTTCCTCGACAGGATAGAAGAAGAAGCGTGGTACCAGGGAGCCCAGATTATTGACGATATCATAAACTCCCTGGTCTCCAAAGTTGAGGACATTCAAGAAGGTCATGATATACCGCTCACCCTCTGACAGGATCTGCTTCAGGAAGGACTGCTTGTAGAAGCTCCATGTGAGCCTGGCCAGTGTCCAATCAAACAGCGGCTATAAACAAAACAATAGAAAAGGATCATTAGTCCTGTATGTAACTTGTCAGTTTGGTTTTGTGAAGATAGACCATGAATAATGAATAGTAATATATTCTCTTGCTCTACTACCTCTCCTTCAGCTCTACAGGGCAAGAGATCTCCAACACTGCGTAGAGGAAATCCCTTCTTGGCTGCCTCTTCAGAGCCTATGAAACGAATTAAGTAAACAGCGTAGCACAGCACCAGGGATCCTGTGAACACCATCTAAGAAAAGCCCACAGCTTAGAATCATTACATACAAAGGAAGTAATCACAGAAATAATACAAAGAGGACTTCCGCTTATTTCTTACCTGAGCAGCGGAGAAGATGTAAAGGCCCCATTCACTGGCTAACACCACCAACACCACGGTTGTACTGCACTTTGTGATCATTGCCAAGCTCTCAGCAACCACCTTCACTTGGACAAACATGTGCACTTGAGCCAGCACCCAGAGGGGCTCAGCCAGAAGCTCCTGCACTCCTGACAAAGCAAACAACACCACAGCAGGGCCATAGTAAGGGACAGTTTGGGAGTTTGGTACCTCCAGGAGCCACAGCCACACACAGGTCAGCAGGACTGCCCATAACACACCCAGTGGCAATCTGAAGGGTAAGAAAGGCAAAGACAAGACACGCAGGTAAACGTCCAAGCTGAATGCACTAGATTAAACACACTTTACTCATTTTGTAAAATCACTCAACTCACGTCAGCCATAGCAGGTTGATAGCTTGTCTCCAGCTGTATTTCGTGTTAGATCCCCCACTCAGACAGGCTCTCCGGAAAGCTTCTCTGGATAAAAATACTAATGTGGTGTACAGTAGTGTGAGCCTGCATAATAAATAAACACACACACACACACACACACACACACACACACACACATACACACACATATTCTGTAAGTTACAGCAGCTAGTGCAGTGAAATGTGCAGGCATTGTGCTTTCTCATCTTGGCTGGTGGCAGTGTTCTCCTATCATCCTTACCTGACGTTGACAACACCAATCAGCTCTTTGGTCACATACCGCAGTGTGAATGCATTCAGCATGAAGGTGAGGAGACGGAACAACACCTTAAATTAAAAAAAACAAAAACGGAAAATCATATTCAACGTTTAATGAGACATAATTATTAGTTAACTGAACTTTAAAACATTGGGCTGGTATGGTGTTATATGCCAACTGTGTGGGTGTTCATGTACCTGTAACAACACATTGTACGATAACAGAGTGGACGTGTTCTTCAGTATTTCCTGAGAGCTCATTTTGGACTTCCTGTAATTTGCTGGAAATCTTTGTCAAGCGTGACGACCTTTCTGTTGCTTTCTATGAAGGAAAATCATTGTAGAGTCATATTGTAAAAATCGTCGGTGTGGCTGCATGAAGACCCATAAAACAGCGATTATGTCTTGGTGAAAAAGTGTAAGATTGCATTTGTTGAAGAGTAGCAGCAGAAGCTAACCTAAACGCTAGAAGCAGGAGCTAAGCCGTATCACTTCCGTACACATTATACGGAAGCACGTTACGTGATGACGTCAAAGAGCGTTACGTCCAACGTGGGTGTCGCTAGAGGAAGGTGGCGTTGAGGTATTGGATTATAAAACCTTGAATTGTACTTTTAAGGTTAAGTGGATTATAAAGTGTTTGAGGAATCCCAGCAGTATTGCCTTCCCATATTTATTTAATTGTATGGGTCGTATTGATTTTTTTTATTTTTTCCGTTGACAAAATCCCAATTAAACTAGCTAACTATCACAAACACGTTTAGCCTGGAAATTAGCGTACAAACACAATTTCAGTCCTTATTGATATTTTTATTTGGATGATAAGAATATGTTGTATAAGAATAAACCACTGTTTTATCGGTCATGGTTTGACAATGGAATTTTGTCAGTTGGTCAATTGGTAAATAATAACGGTGTGTTGATGTCATATTGTCAAAAATTTAAGATACCAGTCACCCACATATGCTGTTATTTTTTTATGCATTTATCATCGGTAATCTCACAGAGTCTGACACTATTAGTTCTGAGCATATTTTTATTGGAGATATTATATTGTGAATAGTCATGCACTAAGACATTAGAGATGTTTTGAACTGTTACACCTCCTGAACCGAAATCCCTTTGGTCTATTATAGGTGATTCACAGTGGAAAAAGGCTTCTTGTATTCTAAACAAATGCTTGTAATAAAGTGAAAGAAGTCGCCTTAAAGATTTTACCTAGGATTTACCCTGTTAAAGAAGTATTAGAAACGTGAAATAAGACTATACATGTGTTTTCTATGATTCAGATCGAGAAACAACATTTCCTTTGTTTGTTTTTTTCATTGTAATTATTCGACTGTATTTTGGACTGATGTGCAAAATTTCATAAATAGAAAAATGAATACTAATGTACAGATCAACGTATTTGATGTGATGTTATATTTTGTGTTTTATGGGATGGACAGCAACATTACTTATATAATTCAGCTTCTGATTATTCTTGGTAAAGTCCACATCCACAAATCAAAATGGTCTGACTCCAAACCCTTTCGTCGGTTTCTTGTTGATCTCAAGTAGTATGGCACACACCAAAAAGCTGTTAAGACTTAAAATGAATGGACGCTAAACTCTTCTTTCTTTGTATTACTTATACTTTATATAGGTCTCTGGGGTTGAAAATAAAAACGCAATCATAGGAAAAATAGTGTCGCTAGAGGGCGTAACCATCCGTCTGATAATCTGCAGTCATGTTCCTTGTACTGTGAATCTCCATCTCTACTTAATGACCAAATGTTTGTAATGTTTGTTACCAACATATTAGACAGACAGACAGACAGACAGATAGATAGATCGATTGATAGTTGAAAAAAATCCACATTCAAAAGATTAATTCTGTTGAGAAAAAGCCTATATATATTGTTTTGTCTCACAGATCCTAAAATATCTGTAATAACATTTTATTACAGCTGTTTTGTTTCTTTTTTTATTGTTATTGATGAGAAGACAACATACAAATAATTTGGGTAAACAGAAGCAGCACATACAGAACAGATAAGAGTGGTACAATACAAATACACAAACCATAAAATAAGATTAAAGGACCGTCAGCTTTTCAGTTTTATGTAAAGTCCTCCTTTCTTTTGTTGTTTTTTACATTATGCATGTTTGTTTACAAAAACAATGTTCCTACTATATATTATGATTAACAGTAAGCACCTGGCAAAGACTTGTTGTGAAGTGAATGCAGTGGAACAAGGAAGATTGTGACATCTAGTGGCTGAATGTTATCTATGTTATCAATATCACCTTAAAGGTATAATATGTAACAGTTGTCAGCTGCTGTTTGTAAACACACTACATACAAAGTTGGCCTCTCCTTGGCTCAAGTAGCAAGACGGAGGGAGAGCAGAGATGGTCAATCAAGCTAATGGAGAGAGAGCACCATTAGTGAGAACAAAGCAGTGAATCAGAGAAATTAATTATATTTTCTGATTGATTAATGGTGGTTACCTTCTAAACACAAATAAACACAAATAACTGCACAATCCTACGGAGAGGTGTCGAATTGCCAGATTTTGAATGAAAGCGCCAGGCTGTCCTCTCTGCCAGGAGAGACAGAGGAACACGGGAACTCAGCGATTTGACAAACCCGTTTTCATCCGTCTAATATGGCCGCAAAGCATCTGAAGGGGGACTTGTGCCTTGGTATCAGAAGCTGAGGGGTGTGACAAAGCAGCAGTATTTGATAAGAAGAGAACATTGTTCCAAAATGTTAAAAACCAAGAGATAAAAACATAAAAAAACACACAGAAGTCTTGGTAATGCAAATATACGTGGTACAAACGCTACCAAAATGAATATCCACATGGAAATACTAAAATACAGCAGTATCAGCGCTGTCACCTTGCACCACAGATAAGCCCTGATCTGAGTAAACTCTCTCAAGTTTCTTGTTTTTGAGAACTTAATGTTTTATAGTAGGACGACAATGTAAACTGCTCATTTTTCAAAAATAGCAGACCAGCCTTGGGAGTTGATGTTTTCTTTAATCAGATGTAAAAGATGGAGACAGTAAAAAAAAATACATCCTTAGCGAACCAGTGTTACAATATACATATACATTGTCTATATACAGTATTTCAGTGAGTCCCCAGTCACTGTTTGAAGTCACGTACCTTTACCTCACCTTTTGTACCCAACTGCATCCCCTGTACATAGACAGGACCTTTCACTTCCGCTGAGACCAGCTGGTACTCTGTTAAAATATGTTCTTTACATGGCACAGGAGAGTCAATCACCACAAGTTCTTCTCTGTCAGCCAGCCATGATTCATCCAGTCGAAGGCAAGACGTCAGGCGTTCCAAAGACAGATAACATTCATTATTAATCTATATTTAAAGATGGGTGTTTTTTTGTTGGTCTATACATGCAGTCAACTCATTCACACACATTTGAAGTATACAATATAATTTATTCCTATAGGTTTCTTTCTTTCTTCATACTTTTTCATCATCATTGAATGTTACAAAAAAAGGACATAAATGGCTGCAGATAGTAGCGGCGACATCAAGTGGAATGTAAGGACTTTCAACCTCCCGCCCTAATATTATTACTCATACAGGCCTTCACAAACTAGACAAATAATAAGCATGCACACAAATACAATAACGTCAATATGTACAATACAAGGGCCCGTTTCTACTCTTATCATTTTTACACGTACCCGAGGAGAACAGTTCGTGCTTGAAATAAGGTCACACAAATACTGATTGTGGAACAGCTCACTCAATTGTAAGTTTAACCAATGTGACAGAATAAGGGATGTCCGTAAGCAGCAGAGATGTAACCCACGTCTGAGTGTTATCACAACGGTCACTTTTCTAAAAGATGCTCCATCTTAGGGTTGATGAATGAAAAGCCAGCGAATGCCTCCTGATCCATGGAGTCTATGAAGTTCTTATCGCTGTAGGAGAGACGAGGCTTCTCGCTGAGGAACTCCCGATCAAAGTTGCTGCAATCATTTGGAGCTTTCTGTAATTGACAACAAATGTATCTCAGCAAAGTGATAAAAACAGAGGCAATTATTGCAGATTATAGGTATATGTAAACATAGTACATGATCCATACTTTTTTCAGAATTAATCCGCAGTGAGCTGTATGTGGGGCTTACCACTTTGGGTTTGAAGGGGGGTTCAATCTCTCTCCTCTCCAAGGCCGGCCAGTTGATGGCCTTGAAGAAGGGGTGTAAACGGATATTACCCACAATTCCAAGCCTGCGAGTGGGATCTCTCTCGAACAACTGCATGGACACAAATTCAGTAAGGGTACGTACGCAAATCACCTCAAAAACAGCTCCTTTTCAACTACATACTTCTATACTGTTTAACTGGATTTGACTTAGGGCTGTCACTTGATAAAAATATTTAATCACACATGTTTTATCTGTTCAAAATTTTGCTTAAATGGAGATTTGTCAAGTATTTAACACTCTTATCAACATGGGAGTGGGCAAATATACTGCTTTATGCAATCTATGTGTATATTTATTACTGGAAATCAATTAACAACACTCACAGGTACTGCATTTGGCATAAAAAATATGGTCAAATCATAACATGGTAAACTGAAACCCAACAGGCAACGACAGCTGTCAGAGTGCCAGTATGCTGACTTGACTATGACTTGCCCCAGACTGCATCTGATTATCATAACGTGGGCATGTCTGTAAAGGGGAGACTCATGGGAACCAATTTTCATTCACATATCTTGAGGTCAGAGGTCAAGGGGCCCCTTTGAAAGTGGCTATGCCAGGTTTTTCTCATCATAATTAAGCTAAAGTTTGGAGTGTTTTTTAGCCTTGTTTGTGACATGGTTGGTACTAATGGGTTCCTTAGGTCTTCTAGTTTCATATGATACCAGTATCTTCATTCATACAACCTAAAAACTGCAAATTGCGTTAATGCGTTAAAGAAATTAGTGGTGTTAAAACAAATCTGCACTGATGTGTTATTAATGCGTTAACATTGACAGCTCTAGTTTGAATAGATTTCATCAAGAGCTGTAAAATTGCTAGAGATCCTCAAATTTAAAACATAAAATAAGTACACCTTTCAAATACCAGATTTCCCCCTATGACAGATGTATTTTCTGTAAAAGGTATGGTACAGACCCGTTCAAGCAGGTCCTTGGCCTCCTTGCTGATCCAGCGTGGATAGTGTGGAGTATCCATGCGGATGGATTCAAACAGCTCATCCTCATCATCTCCATGGAAAGGTGACTGACCGACCAGCATTTCATACAGCAACACGCCAAATGACCACCAGTCAACGGAGAATGAGTATTTCTGTCCCAACAGGATCTGAGCAGAAACACAATGAGAATTATTCTACCCTGATAATTACACGTTTGCATGCAGAAATGATAAAAGCAAGTCAGTTGCACATTTGAATATTTCAGAACAAGAAAGTGTCTCTACATATGAAACACTGTACCTCTGGAGCAATATAGTCAGGTGTACCGCAGAAAGTTGTAGCACGATTCTCTCCAAACACGTTCTCCTTGCACATGCCGAAGTCAGCGATTTTTATGTGTCCCTCATGATCCAGCATCACATTGTCTAACTTAAGATCTCTGGAAACAAAACAATCATAGCAGGATTGGAAATAAGCACGAGTGGTTTTGAAGATGATTGTGAGGTTGTGAGTTTGCAGTTATTTGATCTGACAATTTGTGTTTAGCAGAAATAAGTTAGTGTCACTTAATGCTCACATTTTAAATGAATATTTAGATGATTAAATATGTGATTAAAAAAAAAAAGTTTTTGCCAGGTGGACTGTGAGATCTTGAACGCTTACTGCCTTACCACACCAATAACCTTGCTCACGGCTTACAAAATGTTGTGAAGAACCTCACCAGTGGTTTTGCAGATCTTACACATTAAGTCTAAGTTGCATAACTTCATTTTAGCATACTTTGAAATCTGAGTTTAACTTTTATCTCCAGACAGCCATAAGGTTCATTTAGTTTCACTATGATTTGAACAATCTAATTCTTGCCTGAGATAGGTGATTTAAATATTTAGTCAACTGTTCATGTGTTCATTTACTCAAAACTTTGTAGAAGTTATTATTTTTACATGGTTATGCAATCACAAACAGTTACACTACTTGTGTGCATTTTACTGCAAGAAATTAACAAATTCACAGTTTCCTCAATAGTCCCTGTTCACAACTGCACAATGATACTGAAACTTTCAGACGTGTCAAAATGCGTGGGATTAAGTAACCAAGCAAGTTTCGAGAGTGATCAAGTTCATTTTCACATTGCTCTTGCAATGTGTCCGTGCCTTTAACTTGTGAAAAGTAATGCAATATGGTCAGTTGTGATGTAAAGAACAGAGTGAAACCTGAAAAATTACCAGTGTGGTCATTTAGTACATGTACTGTACATCCAGATGTAGCACATATTTTAATGCTCTGACCTGTAGATGATCCCTTTGGTATGTAAGAACTGAAGACCACATATGATCTCAGCAGAGTAGAACCTGGGAAGACAAACATGGCAAAGACAGATATCAGGGACTCATCTCTGGTGGAAAGCTACAGGTTCGCTAGCTGTAGCTATCTCACTGGTGAGCTGGCAGCTGAACACCGGTGTCACTGTGCAGACTCATTTCAGTGTAGAGCTGAATTATTGAGGAGGACATTTGTATGGAGAAGCAGACAGGTGAATAACGCTCTCATAATGTGAAACCTGAGAGCCGCGGCGAGCCGAAAGATTAGCCTATCTCTGACCTGCTTCTCTTGTCATCTGTGTCAGATGAAACAATCGAGTCCTGAGAAGAGACAGAGCAGCCTCCGCTCTGTCCCAATAACTGTCTGTTCACTGCAAATGACCAACTGACAGGGACTGAATAGGCTGCCAGGTTTTATCTATTGATCATCTCTCACTTAAAATATAGCTTTCTTAGAAGAAGTTAGAAAGTACACATATACAGTATATGTACATGCACCTCTAAATATGCTCTACCAACAACACTAAAAACACAAAACAGAAGGTCAAATTAAGTCTAGATACAGTATGAGGAAGTAAGTTGGGCTCTGCTATGTGAAGAACATTGAGACGCTGAACGCTCTACAGCACCGGGTCAACGTGTTAGCCATAGACACTGCTGGGTGAACAGCGCCATTGTGCTGATTAAGACATCATCAGAAACTCTACAATTCAGTCGCTGCCTAAGGAGGACTATTGCATAACCAAATCCAGGAGACATTTATCATTCTAAACAAACACGAAAACACATTTTGTTAAAAACAAATGCATTGTGAGATAATGAAACAGCCCATTCTCTTTTTTTCTTATTCACTGACGGTAAATTATCCATCCAGGCTGAATACAGTCACTGAGTGAGGAGGGTTTTACTGGACGCCAGCACCAGATCAGGTGTCTGTGTTTGCTAAGTAGAGAATTACTCCTGTCATCTCATGGGCCCAGGACACACAGCCACTAGTTTAACTACAGGAAAGGTAATGGCAGACCACATTTTAATGAACCTGCATTTTAAACACACACCAGTAAGTTCTACTGTACATACTATTGTAGAAGAAAGATAATAGTAAATGACATCCTTCAAAACATAAAACTAGCTTGCACTGAAGTCTACTGTGCTTATCTTTGTTGTTCTCTGATACATAGAATCAAACCAAGCCAGCTTTGCTTCACCTTTAAGGTAAATGTCCAAACAGTTTGTTTATTTTTCCTTCTCAGTTTTTCAACCTACTTAAAATCTTAAAACACTTAATTGGTATCCTTATTTGTCTATTGTTTAGGTGCTCAAAATAACAAAAAAAATTGTCTCAAAAAAAAAAAAAAAAACGTAAAAATGTGCTTAAGTCTAAGAGCACTTGTAAAGAAATGTTTCACTTCCATCTCTGTTAGTAAATGTGAGACTTTAAAACTGTTGCTGGTGGTGGAGCAGGTGCCACCAAGCTTGAGACTTCACAGTGCTCTCTTTTACTAGTGTGCCATTGTTTTTTTCTGGAGGGATTCCCACAGCGTGATCAGTAGAGAGGTGGGTGGCAGTAACTGATACCTCCCCATAAAAACAGTACACAGGCACTAAGAGCTGCTTAGTCCTTACAAGGCCAGTCTGCTAGTGAGCAGCAGCTAATGGGTGCCAGCCCCAGTCCATCAGGGTTCAGTATATCATGTAAATGGAAAAAAAAGCCATAATGGGAGCAAGACAAAGATAGTGACATGGGGAGAGTAAACACTGGCTTGTCTTTACAGAAGATCCTGTATGTGTGAAACTCTGCACAGCTACAGCAACTCGAGAGCAATGAGTAATGATGGCAGGAAGTGTGTGTTTGTTACACCAGGTCTGTATGTTGTTCTGTCTGCATAGCAGGTATGACTCACGTGGTTCTGTTGAGTTCGAAGCGTCCTTTCTCCTGAATGTGAAACATCAGGTCTCCTCCGTTCAGATACTCCATCACAAAGAACAGATGCTCCTGTTGACAAGTTTCACTTTGAGTTTTAAGGATACAATTCCAACTAATGTTGTAGAGTTGGGAAAAAACAATGAGGGATATTTCACAAGCTAACACTTAGTCTGTTTTAGTCAAGCTCTAGTGCGGTTCATATGGGTAGGTGCGAACGCAGTTATCGTACTCTGATGTAGACCAAAACAACCGGACCCAGACCGACTGCAAGTGGTCTCAGACAGTTTCCAATCAAACTGAAACACAGGCTGCCTGTGTGGGCATTTATTGATATGAACACAGGTAAATGACAGATTAGCACGAGCAGGAGAGGACTGACCTGGACTGTCCGATGTTTACTTGACATCCGGGCTGAAGACAATGTACAGAATATGCTAATTAAAGTCCACAAAAATAGTGATGTTTATCAAGTCATTTGAGATAAACTGGAGGAGAAGGGATTCGTCCACACAGTAAATCAGTGCCGAGTCAAAGTGAAAAAAATGTCAACAGCAATACATTTTGCATAGAAGCGGCAGCTCTTGAGACAAAAAAGATAAATTTGCTCCGTACAAGCCCCTCAGCAAATAAAATATTTTATTTCATTTGCTTTAATCTGTGCACTGTGAAATCGAACCAGACTAAATTAAAAATTAACCAACAGCATCAACTTAGCTTGTGAAAGCACCCTAAGACCCTGATGAGATGGAAGAAGACTACCTTGGTGTGGAAGGTGGAGTAAAGGTGTGTGAGAAAGGGGTTTTCCCAGGCTAAAGCCAAGACCCTCTTCTCTACCATAGTGCACTCCACATCATCATCCATCAGCACTACATCTTTCTTCAGAGCTTTCACTGCAAAGTACTCTCCACGACCCTTCAGCTCTGCCAGAAGAACCTGTGAGGCAACGAGAAGAGAATCTCTAATTGTTTTCTGTCTTATTAAGAGCATGAAGCTTCACGACAACAGGAAATATGGAAAAAGCTGAATAAACAATGGAAAACTACCTCAGCCCAGTCCTGGAGAGAATTTGGGTGGAAACATATAATTACTATATACTTTAAAACACCTGCACACAATGCCCTCTTAAATAAAAATATCACTTGTTGGAGATCTTGTGGGGAAAAGAAGGGAAATCATTAACATGCATTTTGGCACTGCCCATTGCTCCTGAATTACTGGATTCAAATTAAGAATATAATGGAAAAAGTACTTCAAGTGTCAGTTCCATCAATTTTATAACCTTGTACCGTGGTCTGAGACCTGAGGCCATCAAAGGTCTGTCTAATAAATACATGTTCAAGATTTTTCTGATTGCTGGCAAGAAAGCTCTCACAAGAAAGTGGCTGTCAGGAAACAACATTTTTGAGATGGAAAAACTCACATTTATTCTACGACTGTAACAAGAGAAGTTTACACAAGTCTCATGTGGCTATAAATGGACTTGACTGATGAAACTATTGCACTTTTCCCCATGAAAGAAATTTTGTAGTCATGACGTGCTGTAACTCAAATACCAAAAATTTGAATTTGAAAAATTTGAAATTTTTGAAAAAAAAAAAAAAAAAAAAAAACGGAACAGAAATTTCATTTTAGCTCTTCCCCATTCCCACATCTCAAAGTCAGTGTTTTTGGTTACAAATAATGTCTGTTGTTAACACAAAAAAAAGCATGAAGCTTGACATATCAAACTGTTCGCAGTTCACAATTTGATAAAACACTTATAAGTTGTGTCATTATTCCTACATGAGGCCTGTGTGTACCAGTGAAAATGATAGTAAAGTGTTAACGAGTGTTGCTGATTCTCTCATGGTTATCTTCTCACTCTTTTATAAAACAGCAGTCTGACCGTTAGCTTCACACTGATAACATTGCTTTGTACCTTGCCAAAGCTGCCTTTTCCCAAGACCTTGTGGAAGATGAAGTTGTCCACATTGATGCGAGTCGAATGGGTAATACGAGGCTGAGGCCGTGGGTTGGACCCCTCCCACAGTCTGCCATAGGGAGATCCATCTAATAGACCAACAATAACCAGTTACCACACATAAAGACATACTTATTCATGTAATTATCTTAAACACTGAACACTTTTTCATATTATTCTGCAAGCATTATTATTAGTACAAAGTCTATACTGCTCACATGAATACATGTAAGTACATGCACATACAGAAAACCAATCACTTACCATTGATTTCCAGTCCAGCAAGCTTACTGACTTCATCGTAGATTCCAATATCAGGCAAATTAGGCAGGTTTGGATCAGAGCGGCGGGTAGACGATTTCTGATTAGAGAGAAACAAAAAGAAAAAATAAGCATGAAACAGCCAGACAAATACTTTCCCAGCAATGTATATGCATCTAGTTGTGGTTTATCTAATGTAAACACAATTTGACTCATTCTTCTCTTAAACAATGATTGCTCCGACTGTCCCCCAAACTACCCACGTTCCACAGCGAGTCCTCAAACACACCAGGACAGGAAGCTCAGATTCCCATCAAAGTCAGATGCCACACTCTCAACAATTAGTCAACACACACACTGAGGATATAGAGTTTCACATTCAAGGGACACTCAGTTTGATGATTACATCATTTAGATAGTCCACCGGGATCATAATGTTAGTAACCAATGAACTGAGTGTGATACTCATAGATGATATTATAAAGAGCCTTCTACAGGTGTGCTCTGGCTGGGTTAAGACTGGCTTTCGTGTGGGAATAATGTTAGAAATAGGCCCAGATGAGAACTGGACTGAAATGGGGTCAAGGTTACAGCAAAGACAGGCTAAGACCATGGTTAGAATTAACAGCGACACTATCTTGAAGACCTGGCTGGGTCATGCACCCAACTTTTACTGCTCTTAACATTGCGATATTTCTGTTTCATAAACACTTTCTACAGGTGTCTCTGACAAATGTCACACTCTTCTGCCTCATCTTTCATGTCCTATGTCTTCATTCAAAACAAATCTTAACACCCTTAAAACACCCTTAGACTTGGACAACATCCAAATTGAGTGTTGCCAAGCTGGCTTCAGACTCACCTCCAGATTTACAATCCCTAAAAAGAAAACAATGCCACATTTGTATGTAGAAATGTTTATGGAACAAAAATGTGTAAAATTCTTATTACCTGGGGCATTAAAATGTATTAAGTGCTTGTATACAGTTGTGTTTATCATCTCATCATCAAGATCCATTAATATTCTTTATACCCATCTCAGTATAGAGAGTTAAGTAAGAGATAATGTAATACCCACAATGCCGGACAGAGTCACGGTATGATTTAATTAAGATGGTATGGTACTTGAGTCAAACTTGTCCTTCAAATTCTTTACACTTCGCTTTTTCTTGACACTTTGTTTGACCATGGGTTGAATGGCTGTCTGCATGAACTCACCTGGCTGACTTGTGTGAGTGCTTCAGCTAGTAGTTTCTGGTTGATACCACAAAGGTTGGCTACTTTATCCTGACACTTGTGATGGACATTCATGGCACAATCTACAAACAGAAAAAAAAAACGGCTGTTAAAGACAAAAGCACACTTACGCTCCATCAATTAGTCAACTGTATCTGCACTGTACCTTCACACTTGAGGCCTTGTTTGACAAGACCCCATAGCAGACTTCCACAGTGGTCGCAGAAGGTCGGACTCATGTAGTTGTTGGTCTTGAAACGGTGCGGCATGTCAATTTTGAAGCGCTCCTTCTGGAACTGTGGGGACAAACAGGATTAATCGTCTCCATAAATGGCACATGACATCTCACACACCTCATTTTCTTCTTTTCGTTTTGCTTTGTCGTCTACTTCCCTCTCTGAGCTTATACTGTTAGAAGTGACCATGCTGCTGGATGAAACATTTCTTGTTTGTTCCCAAGGCTGCCTCTACACTGACTTTGAGTGCCTCTCTGAGACCACACCCCATGTGTGTGCTTGAGTATTTCCATGTAACACTTATCTAGGTCAGTCAGTCTTTGATCGTCTCTATCTACCAATATTGATGATTACTGGATGTGGACCCTGACTGGTGTCTGCTTTTGTATTAAACTCTGACCTAGCAACACCTGCCAGTTCAATGACATTATCATCATTGTTCAAAGTGTTAAGGAGGGATACTTTATTACAACAGCAAAAGAGTGCAAGAAAGCCAACACTAAAGTGTAACTGTGACATATGGAGAACACTCACAGTACATGGTGTACTGTGTAAAAAAGTGATACGTACCACAGTATCCCGACTGTTGGCAGCAGTACCGGTACATCTGCCGATGATTTTGTCTATGCATTTCTTGTGGATGGCTGCATTACATTCTGATAAAAGAGATTTTTGTAGACCTTGATTCAGTATCTGAGCATATCATGTATACTGGCAATGCAAATAAAACAAATAAAGTACATATTTTTAATATATAGTGTACCATCAATGCACTGGGTTGCTATTTCTAGTATTGCACAAAGCACAGGAGTTTTTAAATATTGTACACTTACGCCTGCATTTATATCCTTGCTTGTTGAGTCCCCTGAAGGAGGCAAAGTGACACAAATGGGTCAGTCTGTATCATTTTTTGATCATGTGAATGTTTGCTGATTAATCATTTAGTTGGTGATAATGAACAGCTGCAGTCATCAGCATGCTGATTTGTGTATCAGGGTTTCCTTTTTCTACAAACTTCCTCTCCAGAGACCAAAATGGGCTTCAGAGCACATCTGTAGCCATCAGAACATGACAAACATTGTCACTGCCACAAATGGGCGTTACAACTTAAAGGGTAAGTTGAACTTATTTTATCAATAAGATCATAAGCAACCAGTTTGTCTAACTTACTTTGAGGGAAATCAGACAATTCAGAGAGTATTGTGTGTGTTGTTCTCTCTGCTGCTTTTAGTTTATCTGGTCTGTGACTTAGGAGTTCCCCTTTAGCTGTCTTGAAGGTTTGTTTATGGGGCTGAAGAGTAGAGCGGACTGACCAGACAAATTCTCTGCACACGGAGCAGAAAGTGGGCTGTCTGAAGAACGTGGCGATGAACTCATGGTTCTTTATGAAGTGGATCTTGGCCTGCTTGATGGCCCCTCGTCGACGATTCAGGGTAGGAGCCTCCTCCTCCTTGGCAGCCTGCTTACTCTCTTCAAGATAGAGAAACACAGGTCAGTTATCCCACAACACTGCAAAGGGGAAAACTACGGTCAATTTGTATATGTCACAAATTGATAGCCTTAATGATAATCTATGGGGACCCAAAGGAATTGCTTATGTGAATGTCTGTGAATGATAAGATTATATTGGCAAGGAAAAACACTGACATGTGGCTGGACAGTCTGTGCATATATGTGGGTGCAGGGTTTTAAAATCTAAGGAACAACAACTACAGACTGGAAATCAGACAAGCTGGTTGTAGAGCTACAGCTAAGGTTTTATCAACATGGTGTTCGATAATGTTAAAGTTAAGAGACAGATGTAGGAAAGATTCTTCCTCATTTTCATACTATGAAAAAATCAATCAGCTGCTTACTATGAGTGATGGATGGGGTCCTACATGAACACAACATTTTCTGCCAAAAAATAGTTATGGTTATTTCACGAGTGATTTCTACATTTGTTTGTGTTTTATTCTGTGATCTGATTTGAAGTGGGTGGGTCTAAGTTAGAAAAAAAGGCGATGTCCCATATGTCTATGCCCCAATCAGATTTTAACAACACTTGAATCTGAATCTGATGACAGATTAGGGTCTGGGGGCAGTTTTGGGGGGGATCACGCCCACAATGGGCCAGCTCCTTCCTATAAGGGTTTGGGGGTAACCCAAAACTGGACCAACATCAGCTGGAATAAACACAAATCATGATTTAAAAAACAAAAACAAAAAAAAAACAGTGTTGAAAACATGGTAGTAACAGTGCAAAGTTGAAATGCATACCAATAATTACAAAAGATAATAATAATACTGTTGACCCAGCGGAAGTGATCACGCTGAGCCGTTGTGGAGCTTCCTGATGTTGCCCTGATTCGGCTTTGCTGCCAGTGGCCGGAGCAGATGTACTGCCAGCACTCTCCCTAGCAATTATTATTATCATAAAAAGTTGCTTTAGAAAGATTTAATGTTATAGTACAGGGGTATTCACTTAAAATTTAAAGAGGTCCAGTTACTAAAATTTGCTCCCAGCAAAGGTCTGAATCTCATAACGACTAAGTTGTTACCTATAGCTTACCCCTACATCTGATAAATAAAATTAACAACGTGCATTTCCATATAATTTCACCAATATTTAGTGTCAATTTTCAAAGTAGGATACTTATAACAGACAGACACAATGCTATCTTTACCATGAATAAAGTTAGTCCTAG
Organism: Pterois miles; assembly: GCA_947000775.1. NCBI lineage: Eukaryota > Metazoa > Chordata > Actinopteri > Perciformes > Scorpaenidae > Pterois > Pterois miles. The sequence goes on along the minus strand of CAMQGK010000056.1, from coordinate 1,487,198 downwards.
CACAATAAACTAAGGCCTACATTTCAAGTAAGAGAAACTCGCCTCTCACTGCCCTGCCAGTAGTTTGAATTTTGGCTTGAATGGATTTAGTGCCATCCTCACACATGTGTAGGTGCTCATTGGTGAGCCTGGAACAGTACTTAGATTTAGTAATGTTCATACATAGCAAAGAAAGCTGACTCACAGCTGTAAGTCAATCCAAACATGGTCATGGTGTGTAGTGCTACTTTGGTTGACCCAGGAAAAACAGCAGCCTGAAAGTAGCAGGGAGTTGCTTCATGCTCCATGTTGTCATCTCTCTCACATCTCTCTTACCCTGTTGCTCTCTCTAGCAAACTATCTACACATGATAAACAATCTATTTGATTGGCTCACTTGAATAAAGTTAATGCCTTTTTAACTGGATGCGCCCACAGTCTATAGGCATGACTGTCAGAAAAGGAAACAACGCTCTGTGAAGTTACCGGTAATTATTTATTCCTGTTCATTTATCAGAAATTGATCATGGGTCTGGATAGAACCATCACTCCGTCTGGATGCCTGTTATAGAGGAATACTCTAAAAACACAGACTTTGGTGACAACATGGAAAATGTTAAAGAGGTGAAAACAAAGCAACTACACAGCTACAGAAAATGATATAAATTACTTAGCCCACAAGCAGAGAATTTTATTTAATTTACCTGTATCCACTCCCTCCAGAAAATACTGCACTGCCATCATCACTTTCCCAGAAGGATGGAGATCCACCTGAACACACAAACACACAGTTAGACACACAGACAGTTACACTTGAACAGTCTGAAAGAGATGGCTCTACAGGGACAGAGGACAATCTATAATGTCCTACCCAGAACTCAGCACGGCCATTGGCTTTCTTGCAGCGCTCAGCAAGGACAGACACTCCAACAGTGACCTCAGCCAGCGGCTCCTCTGCTGTCTTCATCAGCAGTACCTCCAGCACACGACCCTCATAGATGTGCGCATCAAAACTGGCCTTCCAAGCTGGGTACATGGTGGGTTTCCGCTGAACCAGCGTCTTACCTCGTTCTAGGTAAAGGAACGACAAACAGAGTAAAGAAAGAACTATCTTTTGATGTTTTCAAGAGATGGAAACGAAAAGGAAGTAAGACATTTTGACAGAAATAGCAACTTCTGTAAAAGACAGGGTGGTGTACGCTATCAAAAAGTTTCTCACCAGTTGTCAAGGCCTCCTTCATCTTGATTGCACAGAAAGGTGGGTCGACTAGAGGAGGCAGGACGCCCAAGTCGTACGCGTTAAAGGCGATCCTCAAGAAAGGAGCCATGGTAACAAGTACCAAGGTCACCTGCTTTCAGAGATGAACAAACACAGTGTTACCCTGGTGAGATTTATCTGTAATGAAATAGTTACACACACAGCTAGTTCGTCATCATATATACTTACATCCACACACACACACACACACACACACACACACACACACACACACACATGTTGCATATTCTGCAATACTGGTGGTTCACAGTTAGGCATTAAGACAAATGTTAAAGGTATCTGTATTTACATTGTGAGACCATACAGTATCAGAGAAAGAAGATAGTGCTCCCTTAACTGACATCTAAGAAGTAGATTTAAAACTTATTCTGACATCCTGTCAGACACCTGCACACAAAAAAGTAGATGGCTATGTCAGCAAGGCAGAGCATCTTCTACTGAAGTACAGTCAATTTTATTCATAGCTCAATATCACACCGTAGAGCATACAGCACCCTCTATGCTTAGACCCCGGGCTGGGCAACATGACCAAACATCATCAAAACGGTATAAAAACGTAAACCATATATATTTTTCTGAATCATTTATATTTCAATATAGGTTAAGCTTGTATTTATTTATTTTTTCTCTATAATTTCACTTAAAACTGTTATGTTAATTTTGCACTCAAATTCTTAAAATGAGAAAATACTTTTCATTTGTCATGTATTTAATTCACACAGAAGTATACAAAAATAGGCTTTATCATGTGGTTATTTCATGTTAATGTATTGAATTACCAGAAAACATGCTGTATATATCATTATTAAAGATATGAAATGACCTATATCATCATTGAAGATTTTGGTCATACCGCCCAGCCCTACTTAGATCCTTGATTCAGGTAAGGAAAAATTACTTCAAATAACTTTTAACAGGGAAAAAAAATGGAAGAAACCTCAGAAATTGCAACAGAAAATGAATCCCTCTTTCAGGATGGACAGATACAATAGACAGTGTGTACAGAATAGACTAACAAAATTTTAAACTTGTACTTTGTCATTTCACTTCGAGACATCTCTACTCAACATGATGGAGGAGGGACACAAATATATTTACACCTCCGTCAACAACAACTGTTTTTGTGCAAAGGACTGAGCATTGGATGTGTTTTGTGTCTGATTCCAAAGCTGGCGGTCTGAGGTCAAAACAAACACATACACACTATGATCATATGACACTTACAGTAATATGTATTTCATATTTTTTCCAATATGACAATTTTTATAGCTGACTTTGTTGTTGGGAAAAGGCTTGTGCTGAATATCTTAAGATTTTCCCCCCGGCTACTAAGAAATGATAAACAGTTTGAAAACAGCATTTTGGGCTCTTGTGATGAGCATATCATTTTTGTAGAGATTTGTGATAAAGAGACTAAAATTATCAGATTTAAAGCCCTATACATTAAAGATGATGGACATTACTTGCATCCTTGTGCATTAGAGGTGAAATATATGCAGATAGTGACATACTGGTGAGAGATCAATATCATCCAACATGCTGGGCACTAGCTGTTGCATACATGCTTTAATGGTTGCATAAGCTTTCAGATGCAACCACAACTTTCTCTGTAACAGCCTATGCACCACCAGTTTCTGTATGTGCAATGCCTTTAATCTTACATGTTAGCCAGCCACCACAGTCACGCCCTTACTGTCTTGAATGTTCTGTCCACACCTCAACAACATTGTCAAATGCTACAGCATAACTTGAGCATCTGCTACATGTCTGGTTCCCTGTCACTGTGTTTTCTTGACTGCGTAGTTTCTGAAAGGTTGCAGCTGCAATAGTGGAGGTGTTTTCCTGTACTACAAAGGCAGAGCGAGCCTCAACATGTCGCTAATCCAAATACAGGCATGTAGTGCACCACAGTAGGCCTAGCTGGTATTCACAATCCTGAACCCATAACCGCCCACACTGAGACCAGAAAAGTATGACGCGGTGAAAAAAAAACACTGGGAAGAAAACAGTAAGAGGGAAGGATGATGAACAACCATATTCACTCACTCACCCACTGCTGCTGTTAGCTGTGATGTTATGGTTTTTGGAGTAAATCAATAGCAAGCACACTGTGTTATTGAGGGCGGTCGTGATTGATTACCTAGCAAACTGTTCATGTGCTGTTTCGATTTGTTCCATCTGGTAAATTCAGTAATGTCCCATGCACCAGTATACTATAACTTCCTAATATTCATTTAACTATGTACTTCCTGATACCTCCATTATGACCTACACTAAAGTGTGTTTGTTTGCAGGGGTAACAAATACTGCTGCAAAGCGGTTATTACACCAAGAATCTGGGCTTAGAGGCGATGTAAACACGCTAAAGAAAAGTCTGGATTTCTGCATGTTTGCTTGTATTTGAACGTCATATGTTAAAAATAAGATAAGGAGTAGTGACATTAGTAGCTTGTCTACGGGTATGCCTGGAGACTAAGATGTGTACTACCTACAATCAAGTTATTTGATCTAATAAATGAATAAAATAGGGAGGGGTATAGTACCCTCCCTGCACCGTGACAGGAAATAAGAGAGAAATAAAATACAGAAAAAGAGAGGGAACTTGTACAGTGATCTGCCATAGGGTTGCACCTCATAATATAAGTATTAAATTTGTAGCATGTCTGCGTTAAAATATACCCTTACCGCTGGTGATGGAAACATGCCCTCACTTGTACTTCTCTGAGTCACACTCTCTCTCACACACACACACACACACACACACACACACACACACACACACACACAAAACACACACAGGTGGTGAAAGTGCACTACAAATATATTGCAACCAGTTTTAAATCATGCACATGATGCTGAAATATTAAAACATCATACAAAGCACTGCTCAGTACAGTGAAGCTGTTACACTGAATTACACTAAAACTGTGACCATGCAGCCGTTCAAAGAGAATCAGCATCACCCGAGAATCAGTCTGTGTATCTGATTTTCTGTCTCTAAAGGATGTGGTTTATTTGACAGTTGGTTAAACACAGATGTCACATCGTGCCTGTCTCAAACAACAGTTTGACACACGAATGTAAGAGTTAATTTAAAAAAAGACTCCCCTTTCTTTGCTGTCTAGACCTCAAGCCTTCTCACGCCCGGTGTTACAACGTATTCTGTGACCCGTGAGATTCTGTGACCCTAAACTGGAATTCCATATCACCACCATGGCCGCACAACTGTTTACTATAGTCTCCTTCCATAGCTTCCAAAGCGACCCCATTGTGTTGAGGAACGGTCACACATTTTCAGTCCTACCACTTCACCTGTCAATGTTTATCCAACCAATCAGTTTTATTTTCCATAGTGGACTCTGTAACCCCTCAGGTTACAGATTCCGTCGCACCATCTCAGTTTAATTAAACGAGGCGGCGCTATCCGAAAAAGTTGGTCGGGGTTATTACTTCCATTAGAACAGCCTACATTGATAGTAACGATGTTTTAATCGCCATAGAAAAGGCATATATATAATGTGTTAACGTTACTACTGTGAGTTAACGTACGTTCTCGGTCTGGCAGCCTGTAAAGAACTAGCTAACGTTAGCGCCAACTGTTAAACGAGTTAACGTTGTACTTTTACGTTATACTTTCCCCATAGACGACAGAAGAAGAGGGGCTAAAAGTTTATTTAAAAAAAGACTCCCGTTTCTTGGCTGTCCCAGACCTGCCCACATTCCTCCTCACGCCCGGTGTTACAACGCCTTCTGTGACCCGTGAGATCCTGTGACCGGAGCACAACTGTTTACTGTACTTTACGGTGATTTCATAGCTCCTTAAGTGACCCAATTGTATTGTGAGAGGGTCACACACTTTGAAAGCTGTCATAGGACAAAGTGGCGGCCAGTATCGACCACTTTGCAGAGTCCTACCACTTCAACCAATCAGTCTTTTTCCCCCCATAGTTCAGCCCGTAGCGCCATCAAATATAACAGGTTACAGATTCCGTTGCACCATTTCTGGTTAATTAAACGAGGCGACATCCGAAAAAGTTGGTCGGGCTTATTATGTCAGTCAGAGCAGCTAGCTGGCTTGTGACTATGTTTTAGACAGGCTATAGATGATGTGTTAACACCACTACTGTAAATTACCGTAGGTTTTCGGTCAGGCAGACTGTAAGGAACTAGCTAACGTTAGCACCGACGGTCACGGTGGAACGTTACACTTCGTCTCCCCACAGATGAAAGCAAGAGAGGGGACGTTTCTGTTGCGTTTGAGGGGGTTCTCTGGTCTGTGGAGCAACTTTTTTGCAAACGTAAAAGACGCTAACTCTTGTAAATAAAACAAAAAACAAAAAAACATCGACTGAGGATAATAAATAAAGCAGTCTCACCTCGTCCTGCAAACTTGGTGTTGTTTCTTTATCACCGCAGCTCGATGAAAGTTGCTCTCTCTTCCTCTCGTTTTTTCACTCTGTGATTCCGTCGATTGAGGAAGTGTGGCGCGCGCGAGCAGAGGCTTTCTCGGCATGCTGTGACGTTTACTTGCTACACACACACACACACGCACACACACACGCGGTAGTGTCAGTGCAGCCAGCTGCCCTATTTTGAATAAAGGTGCCGTCAGTTATCGTTTTTCAGCCACACAACATTTTCCATTTAAAGCAGCAGCGGGTAGAATTGGAGCAAATATGATTTTATTTAAAAAAAAAAAAGTTATTTTTATAAAACCGTCACTATATACTGACAGTAGTGCACGAGACAGCTAATCTGAAAGACATTAGGTGCATCTGTGTCCTCTGGTGCTCCTAATCGCATCTGCAAGATTTCACAGACCGGAGGAAAACAACCAATCAGAGCCGAGCTGGAGCCTGCTGTCCCTGAGCAGCTGTCAATCACTAACAAACTCTGATCAAAAAGTCAAATAAGGCAGAGCTGATCAAATGCGAATCAATATTCTGTTACTGTAAAGGTGATATTTTTGTAGGCCAACCAGGAAGTTATCTTGCTGGTTGCCTTGAAAAAAGGGAATAGGATTTTTCCACTGGGTTTTGGATTATTGCAGAAAATAAACTGTTTGGCAAACAGAAATATATACTGCTTTGTTCACCAAGATAATCTTCACAAATTAAGACCACTTTTATAATTTTTGAAGTGTAAATGTAATAGGCAGAATAAAAAGGTAACGGCTATAAACCAACTACACCACAGTCATGAGTGCAAGTTTACACAACGAGGCTGTAACGGCAGGCGAGTCGGCTTGATGACGTTTCGTAGTCTCATTTAGCCACTTGTTAGCAACCGCCTTTTTTAAGACAAGTAAAGGCTTCCGAATTCATGAGAAATTCATTTTATGTTGAAGAACAAAACATTGAAATCTCTTAATGTCGTGTTAACCACACATCTTACTTCAGGCATCTGACTAAAAACCTGCTGACTCAAGACAAGGGAACAGGAAGTACAATGTTACTTCATTTCCGGGTAGTAATCTATTTCTCTCCTCATATGTTTTCAGAAAGATCTTGTAGTTACTGTTTAGCTCTAAAATGAGAAAGTTTGTGACCTGGCAGCCATGTTGAGGTCAGCTAAGGAAATACCAAGCACCGCCCATCAGCTCGAGCAAACTTTCTCATTTTACACCTAAATAGTAACTACAAGATGTTTCTGAAAACAGTTTATTTGAGAAATAGTTATTACAGAAACAGAATATTTATTCATGTTTGATCACTGGCAGCTAGTTTGACTGGATATCATGAGTGACAGCTGCCTCTGTTGAATGAACAGCCAATAGGAATGCTCTCTCTCTGAAATAACCTGTGATTGTTTAAAGTCTCCCATCATGGTCTAGAAATTTTAAAGCCTGAACACAGAGCCATGAGGAGGTGCAGAAGTCTAGTTTTCTCTCAGGAAACTTGAATTACAACATGCTGAAAGGTTATTATGGAATTTTTGTCCAATGATGCTAAAAACTTTCTGCCGGCTGCAGACTTAAACTCCCTGGCTGATTAATAACGTGATGATGTGTGTTCATCAGTGCTGTTAATCACCTGAGCTGAAAGAAAACCTGCTCAGGCAACTGCAGTATAGCTAAAGATAAAGATCTGCATTGCTGGTGAGTGTGCCCTAGATTGATGTAGCATAGCCTAGTATGTGGGGGAAGATATGGTTTTCTTTCCACTTCAGTGTCTGTGTGGTAGGGGGTGGGGTCACGTGGCCAGAGGCTGCGGGGGTAGTTATGAGGTTTGAGCTGGGTTTTTTGCCGGTGAGGAGGTGGCAGATCTGGCTCCTGCAGCCAAAGGATCTTTTCTTGTTCTAAACTAACAAAAGCAATCCAAATGATCCAGTATCCTTTATCTATGTTATTCCTGCTCTCACCCACTCACAAACACATATCCAAATATATGTTTGTACAAATGAACAAAGGTAGCTCCTCTCATCTGATGACACTAATGAGATTTTGGCTGAAGCGAACAAACATCTAAATGAGGAACGTGGTAGATAAGTTCCGACTGAGTGACTCATAATTAAATGTGCGGTTTAAAAGCATGAGACTGCATGTGCTGTGCACTGCAGAGTTATGGCAAAGTGAAACATGCCAGGAACAGGCTGACCGTGCACAGGTGTGTAAATGTTCCTCTCTCTCCTATCAGGACTTTTACATAACAAGCAAGTTGTGAGTTGTGACACAGGATGTCTACAGAGGAGACTAGGTGTGTGCACTAAAAACTTCATTGCTCGGCTGCTTTTCTCTGACAGATGATCATTCAGAGCCTGAGGAAGCCTCTCCTTCTGTTCCTCCTCCAGCAAACACACACACATCCACACATACCAACTGTCATAGTCCACCCGTGGGATGTATAGGCTGTATAACAGGCGGATGTTAAATTTAGCATAGAGAGAGCCTGATGAAGATCCACGCAGAAGCTTCTTACGCACGGAGTAGCTGAGCCATATGGCTGTATGGCTCTGACAGGAGACATTTGTAGCTGAGTTTGCTATTAAGCTGTAATAATGATATGCATATACAAATAGGTTATGTTTTTATTGGGGTCAGAACCATGCCAAAACATTCAGGTGTTCTCCCCCATGTTAGTGTGGGTTTTCTCCAGGTTCTCCGGCTTCCTCCCGCAGTTCAAAGACATGCAGTTTAGGTTAACTGATGACTCTAAGTTGCCCGTAGGTGTGAATGTGAGCGTGAATGGTTGTTTGTCTCTATGTGCCCTGTGATGGACTGGCGACCTGTACAGGGCGTACCCTGCCTTCACCCAATGCCAGCTGGGATTGGTTCCAGCCCCCCGCGACCCCTAATGGGATAAGTGGTTGAAAATGGATGGATGGATACTCTATTGTCACACAAAAACGAAAAAAACCCCAACCTGCTGGATGGCAGTATTGTAAAAAGTAATATTGATCATGAAATAATAAGGAAAGCTACCCTGTTTGAGAGCCACCACACCAGCAGAACTAGGAGTCCTACTATAAATTTATGCAGGCTGCAGCCATATCTCTGGTAATGATGCTACTACAGCAAATACTGACTATCCACAGTTTCTTAATATGATACTGTGTTGTTTTTATTAAGATTAGAAATGTACAACCTCCCCCTTAAAGGAATACTTCAACATTTTGGGAAGTACACTTATTCAATGAGAGTTAGGTGAGAAGATTGATAATATGGCATTTACTGCTGATAATGCTGTTCTAACCCACGACGTCATTGGGTCTGAACAGAGGTAGGACACAATTCTGGATTCAGCTATTGGTGCGTTTTACAACTTTTAGGACTTTATGAATTAAATAAGGGAGTTGGATGACCTAAAAAAAAAAAATTATCTGCCGAGTTATAAGCATGACAGACGGAAACTGTAGTACCACCATTTGGCCACCACAAACACCTGGATCAACGACCAGCGTTCTTCCTTTGGGGCTTGGCTGGCACTGTTCATGCTGATAGCACCATTAGGTGCTAGCCGTCGCCATGCTGAAAGCCGTGAAGAGGCAATCCCTCAATCATAGATATAGAAAGGCAAAGTCCCTCCCCTTCCAGTGGACCACCATGGGACTTTATTTCAGATAAAATGAATGAATTGCACCATGAAAGACACATGATATTTATCATTTCTAAACATAATTTTGCAAGTCGAGAAAGTCACAGTTTGTTGTGAAATATAAAGTGAAGTGTGAAAATATGCAATTAGAAAGACCCAAAAGTGTAATTCATGGCACAACTCAAACTGGATCACAAAATTATTTGTCTCTTGCCGTTGACTACTGTACATAGTCTTTCCGAAATAAGGTCCTATGGTGGTCCACTGGAAGGGAAGGGTCTTTGCCTCTCTAAGTTATATCTGGATTTTTAAATCCATAAAAACACACAATTTGCCATTTTACGGGTGTTGTGTGCAGGACTATTTCTTAGACTCAGCAGTGACTTCCTAGAGTCCACTGGTTGCCTGGCAACCGCTCCTAGCCAAGTAATAGTCCGGCACCCTGCAACTTGTCAGATTAAACAAGACAAGATGTAACATAATAATTAATGAGCCTGTTGTTGTTACCTCTGTGCAGAACCTGGCTAGCTGTTTCACCCTATTTCTGGTATTTATGCTCAGCTAAGTTAACTGCTGTCGCTATCCTGCGGAGTATCCATCTTCTCACGCTAGAAAGCTATTTAGTTTTCTTTCCAAAATGTCTAACAACATCCTGACTGTCTATGTCTTGGCTCAAAGACTTCAGACAGATTTTACATCCCCCATTGTCAGCTGCTGGTCCCGTTGACACGTGTTTATACTCCTCTCTGCAGATAGTCGTCGATGACAGAATAGTCACATGAGAATGGCAGGCACAATGCAGGCTCCATGTTTAGGCAACAGGGAGAATTCAGTAAATGTTCAGTCGTAGGTGCAGGGTGCTGAAGGCTGTGTGTTTCTCTGCTTGTCCTGCTGAGGGAGAGTGGGCTATTTCAAGCTTTAGGGGAGGTGGAATAGGTGTAACATTGACTTGGCAGTGTGGGCTGCAAAGAGTTTGCAAAGTGGGACATAAGAGTGTGTCCCTCTATTCTTCCAGCCTCTCCACATTTTTTTTCTCCCTCCCTCTCCCATCTCTGAAGGGCGCAGAGAGACATAAGACAAGGTGCAAACCCAGAAATGTCAACCCAATGTCAAGCGGTTATGGCTATTTTCCCCTTTGTCCTATTTCCCGTCTTTTTATTTAAATCTACAGCTCTTACGTAATGAAATCTTTCCCTTACCCCTGAGGATCTACCGCCCACACAACACTATGAAAGATGAGAAGGCATTCTGCTGTAGCTCACGACAGCAACACAAGCACTGCATTGCCTTCTCAAGATAAAACTGAAAATAGCCAGAAAATTTGTCATTAAAAAGATTTGATACAACTCTGCTCTCAAAGCCGGGTAAGAAAAAAGTCATAGATGATCAGAAGAATACTGTAGTTCAGCCTCTTTGGCCTTAGCTGTTAATGACTCCTGAGGCACATACTGTATAACAGAGCTGAATGCATCCGGCTTTATTGAGTAGGCTGTGTGTATGATTGATTATTTGCTTCTCTCTGCATTGCTCCTGCCTGCAGCGATATGGAAGTAAGCTTGAATTATGACACTGTTGCTGGCCCACTGTAAAAAAAAAAAAAAAAAGAAAAGAAAAGAAAGTTTTTTCAGCTCCACAGCAAGCTTTCATCACTTGTTTTTCTAGTTGATTAGCACAAAGAGGACAATGAAAGTATAACTGGACTTTCCGGTTTTAGTCTTGTTTACTCCTCCTCCAGCTGAAGTCAATGATTTCCAGTTTTCTGCTGCTTTGCTGTGACCAGAAAATGACAAGCAGAAGTATGGTAAAAATACAAACTAGGGCTGTCAATTGATTAAAATATTTCATCGAGATTAATCACGATTGTCCATAGTTAAATGTGATTAAATGCAAATGAATTGCACATTTTTCATGGAGATTTGTCATGTATTTAATACATTATCAACATGTGAATGGCAAATAATGTATGTTTGGCTTATGCAAATATATATACGTATGTATATTTGGATTTCAATAAACAACACAGAACAATGACAATTATTGTCCAGAAACCCTCACAGGTACTGCATTTAGCATAAAAAATATGCTCAAATCATAACATGGCAAACTGCAGCCCAACAGGCAACAACAGGTGTCAGTGTGTCAGTGTGCTGACTTGACTATGATTTACCCCAAACTGCATGTGATTATCATAAAGTGGGCATGTCTGTAAAGAGGAGACTCGTTGGTACCCAGAGAACCCATTTTCATTCACGTTTCTTGAGGTCAGAGGTCAAGGGTCCCCTTGACAATGAAAATGGCCATGCCAGTTTTTCCTCACCAAAATTTGGAGCGTTATTTAACCTCCTTCGTGATGAGCTAGTATAACATAGTTGGTATGGTTTCCTTCAGTTTTCTAGTTTCATGTCAGGATCTTTGCTCTTGCTTTAAAACTGAGCCTGCTAAACCCTAAATGTCACAAGTTGAGTCAGTGGGTTAGAAAAAATTAATGGCATTTAAACCAATTTGTGTTAATCCTTATCACATTAACTTTGACAGCTCTAGTAAAAATACAAACGTAAAAGTTCCCAAGCAACTACTGAGCTTTGGTGTTGTATAAAGATGAAATCAAGCACTGAACTACAGCCAATTAAGAGGTTACTGCAGCAGAATGATTCAGTGAGAAGGAACAGGTGCAGTATGTGTGGGATGATATTGTCATGTGAAAATAATGTGTGTATTGTGTCACAACCAACAGTAAAAGAAAACACCATAAGGTTTGATAAAAGAGTGAAGCAACAGAGGAGGGAGAAAACAGAATTGGGGCTAGAGAGGGAGAGAGCAGAGTGATGAATGATCTGTCCTCTATATAGGACGAGGTGTCTGCAACTTTTCAGGAGCCCCAGAAAGTAAACTTTCCGGCTAATATTATTCTGGGTCAGGACGCCTCAGGGGGGGGGGGTGGGGGGGTGGGGGGGGGGGGGGGGAGAAGCAGAGCAGGATTGGCCTTTCTTTGGCCGCACAGCACACTGATCTGTGCATCACTCAGTCCCCGGTGTCCCGCAAGCAGCTCAAAATGTGATCTGAAACACATCAGATCAGGCCACACATGGACTACATGTCGGTGCAGACTAATATACAGGGATGGGGTTCAAGTGAAGTGCAGTTCGGCAGCATAGCGGCTCATCTTTCCATTTTCAATGCATGTACCACGCTCCATCAGCAAGGACACAGGAGTGGATGGCAATGCCATCCTGTTGTTATTTCATGTTTAGTCCACCTACCATCTAGAGGACATGAGGAGGATAAAGAGAAAACACAGAACAGATTGTTTCTATTGTTTACTTGAATTGAATAATAATAGTGTTAATCAGGTACAGTACAAAGTCCAAGACACTGATTATGTAGATCAGTGAAATCAGTGAGTCATGGTTCAGTCCAGGGCAACAAAATCAGTACACAACTGTAAGTGGAGTTTTTATGTAAATTAGAATTTACATTATACTCGTTTTAGGCATTTAAAACAATAATGACATAACTGGCAACATTTTAAAAAGTATGATAAGTAAATTATGTAAGTTAAAGGGGAAGTACAGCCATTTTCAAAATGTATACATGTTATTCCCATTGTTTAAGACAGTCCAAATGTTAGAAAACATAAACAGTTATCTCCCAAATACCAAAACTAGAGTGCTAAAACTCAAACTTGTGATGTCAAAGGATATAATGTGTGGAGCTGCTCCATAGACAATGAGCGGGTAACAGATTTTATGTACTCACAGAATGATTTTTTGTTTTTTATACCCAAATGAGCTTTATTCTATTGTCATGTTGTCAGTTGTGAAACAGAAAATATACTCATCATCCCCCTGGTTGCTCTCTGTATCATGGTCTTAGACCATAGGAATAGCATGTATGAATTTTGAAAATAGCTGTAATTCCCCTTTAAGGACAGTAGCTGAAGCTTTTGGCCTCTATGACAAAGGTACACTCATATTTCATACTTTTTATATCAGTGCAAAAAAGCATAAAAACTGTTCACTTGCAGGACCATCTCCAACAACACAGCTACAGACACTTCTGTACATAAAACTCAGTCTTTGACACAGCCTGTGCTTCCAAGTATCAGCCAAAGAGATGCATTTAATCCAGTAGAAGAACACAGGTTGAAATGAAGGCATATCTAATTCAGTGTTTTACTGAAGATCAGGCCATTCCAGATTTGGGCATTTTTGACTGAGGTTGAAATGTGTCACTGTTTTTCCAGCCTTCTGTGGTTAAAGGGACAGTGTGTAACATTTAGGGGGATCTGTTAGCAGAAATGTAATATAATATTCAGAACTTTGTTGTCATTAGTGTAGAATCACCTGATACTAAGGGGAGCAGGTCCTAACAGAGTCCACCATGTTGCTCCACCATGTTTCTACAGTATCCCAGAACGGACAAACCAAACACTGACTCTGGAGAGAAACTTTCATATTTTTACATTACCTGAAGACGATTGTAGTTCTCCAACACGGCTGTGAAATGGCAGTAATGTGAGCCCCAGAGTGCAAAACTGTGGTACCGCCAACCACCGTCGTCGTCAGCATTACTATGGTTTCATACTCGGCGGCTCACATTACCAGTCATGGAAAGGGGGAGTGAGCAGAGAGGTACTCTGTTGGTTGCCATCTGCAACCACACCACTAGATTGAACCAAATCCTACACACTGTACCTTAAATTGGCTGTTCAGTTAATTCTTTATGTTTCTTTTAATATCTGATACGTTGAAAAAATAGCTGAAATCATGGAATATCGTTCTTTTCCAAAAATCTATAATGTTCCCCATGATTTGGAGGATTGACGCTGATTAGCTGCTGGGGAAATACAGGTCACATCACTGTAACGTTCCACACTGGCAGGTATCTGGGCCAACGCCTCTCGTGGCTCTCAGCATCACACCTGCTGTAACAGCAGGCCAGGGACGCTGGAGGTGACAAAGTAGGTGATCGTGTCCCCTCTCAAAGAACACAACGTCGTCTTTTATTCAGTCCAGCCAGACAAGTTACAACTTGCAAACATGATCAAATATCATTTTTCCCTCATCTTCCACTTATGGTTTTCACAGTCTGTTTGTAGCAGAAGAAAGGCAGCAGACTTCTATTTTCAGCAACCCACCCGGAGAAGCTGATCCTATAAAACTGTGGCTTCCTCCATGGCGTTTACCCACCTGTATTAGGAAATGTTACATTAAGAGAAAAACAGCATGAACTACAGTTGTGCTAAAAGAGTAATTTCAGTCACCTAAAATTCTGCATCTGTCAGCATCACCTACATCATTAACTGAGCTAATTTTATGGCGTGCTAATAAATTTGAAAAATGACGCAGTATTTCATGTGAAAAGAGAAAGTTTTACTAACATTTGTTAGTATAAACTCCACACATTGCTGCTCTTCGGAGAAAATACTGAAACTCCAAATTTGGTGTTGCTCATGTTTCCACTTGAGACCAATGAAGTCAAGAATTACATGGCGGTCTGTGGGTCAAGGAAAACTATCCAATCCTGGGCCCATAAAACCCCTTTGGGATGCACTGAGTAATGTGAAAGTTAGACCATTTCTCTGTGAGTCATCAGACTAATCAATCTATAAAACAGGGAATATCTATCTGTCTGTCTTTCTGTTTGTGCTTTGCATATCTTGGGAATCACTCATCTGATCTACTTCACACTTCCAGAAGGGGGTGCAGTGTTGAACGTGGTACAATGTGACCAGATGGTGGCGTTATAACAATGAACTTTATGTTTAAATGTTTTAAATTTATATTAAATATTTAATTGAATCCAAATCTGATGTTTTGCTACTCTTCCTACAAATATTGAGCAATCGTCACCAAATTTGGTGCAGAACATCTCTGGACTAAGTCGGGAAAGTTACTAAACCTCACTGCTAGTTAAAATGCTGTAGGCAGAGCTTATATTACAAAAAATATTGCCTGGAAAGTAGACAAGATCAGGCAGCAGCAGCAGGGGGTGGAGACAGAAAGCTGCGATCAAGTCGGACAATTTCCAGCCGTTTCAAGCAGCCTTCAAAGAATTTACAGAAAGTCACAGAAAACAATGGCATCCTATTGGAGTTTGATATGATCTGTAGTTTTCAGATCACATTGGGATTTAGTGAAAATTTTATGTGAAAATGTGCATGTATCTGGCATTGGATTCTATCCTTTATTATTTTTATGTCTGCCTTGTAAAGCACTTTGTAATGAACACTTGTTTTGTTGTATTATATAAATAACCTTCATTATTATAATTGTTATTATCAACCACAAAAGATGTTTTTTTAACTGATGAAACCTTCATTGCATAACATGAGACTAATAACCTACAATCTAGTGTTAAATATTACTGTTATAGTACAGTTAAATATTACAGTACAATATTACATGTGGTGTTTGTTGTCTAAGAGCCAATCAGCTCTTTGATCAGGCGATAGCCAGGCGTTTCCCAGCAACTGCGGCCGCTTTGATCTCATGCGATTATCGTTGCCCATGTGCATGATGTCAGAGCAGGTCGCCATAAAGTTGGACACAGATCTAACCGGTATGCACTGTGTCGCGATCGGCGGAGATCGATTCACTCTACAAATGTGGTAGTTTTAAAACCAACCATGTAGTACTTTCCTAAACCTAACTATAGTGGTTTCGTTTCCTAGTCCTACAGTGACGCCAAGGGTAGCTATAGTGGTTTTGATGCTGAAAAAAACTAACTCCAAGGAGCGTGACAAAGTGGTGGTATATGATGAGATGGGATAAGAACGTGTTGGAACAAGCACTACATCTTTAAATTGTCAATTTCTAAACATTTTGAAATTAGCTATTGGGAAGGGTATGCTTCTCACCTCTGGGCTGTGTAGTTGTCCTCAGCTTTAAAGGAATAATACAAAGTGTTTTTGTGGTAAAGCTGGAAGATGTTGGCCTCCTCCTCTCCCCCCTGCTGGTCAGGTAGCTTCACTGTGAAACCCAGCAGAGGTAAACTCTCCGATGCTACTTTCTCCTGCAGACAGAAAATTCACCAGGGATCAGCAATGGATTATAAGATACAGTGATGTAAGTGTGAATGTGTGCTGTTCAGGTTAAAGGGGAGTGCATGTTTCCCCTCACCTCTTGGGCTCGGTAGGTGTAAAGCACCTTGTCTCTTAGAAGGAACCATAGTCTCTTCCAGTTCCTCCTGCTCTTCTTGCTGCGCTGCAGAGCGCCACTAATGGAGCCTTCCTCTGACACCGTCGCCTGTACAAAAGAGGAGCAGAGTGGACTGATGACTACCAGTGTTACTCAGAAAACATGGCACATGCAATGGATGTGGCCTTCTCAAGTTGCAGGCGTACCTGGGTGAAGGAAGCTGTGCCTTTCCGGTGTCTCCAAATGTTGGGAGGATGAATGTTTTGGAACACAGCAGAAAGCGGACGACTGGAGCGGTTTGGACGAGGACTGCTCTTACCTGACAGTTCAGACACATCTCCCCCTGCAGAGGTGTACAGCTGTTTTTAACCACAGCAGTGGACAAGCACAAGACTTCAACACCTACACTGACAAACTAAGTAGCATGACAGGTTTAATTGTGCAACCTTGGTGCCTGAGCAAAACCAAAGCAGCAGCTGTACCCTATGTCCTTTTTTGCTGAATCATAGTGAGCACACGCTTTTTTCACAAATGTGAAATATGATATTGGGAAGAATCACATATTTTAGGTAAGAAAAATAAAGGGAACATTTCCCTTTACAAATAATTTCCGCTTCAGCTTTGCAGTTTTTACATGCATATTACATTAACAGGAGAATAATCACTCAGGCTGTCTTTGACCAAAGAAATTCTTAGTTGACTTACACTCAATAAACATATAAAACATAACAAACAATGTTGTTGACTAATCAATTAGCTGATTTAATCAACAGATCTGTAAAACTGAGTTTCTCCATAAGGAATCACAGAAAGGCACCACTTTAAATGTTGTGTTTACCAAAGATGTGCTCACAAGTTTCTTAGAAATACGTCAATTCAGCATGAAAAAAGCATAAAAATAACTAATCGACTGAAGAAATCGTAGTCAACTGAAACCAAAATGACTGATTAGTCAACTAATACATACTAATAATCTCACAACCCCAGTGTGCAGTACAACAAATTCAGTATATTTTCGTTTGGGCTTGTTTCATACATTTTACATGATCCTCATCCTACACCAAGTGCCCCTAGAGTCAAACTCAGATAACAGATATGGTGCACTGATGTATTTTATCTACAGTAGCATTAGCCCATGACTTTCTCCTTTTGTTTCTTCCTTTCTTTCATTAATGTATTTCCTGTAAAATAATCTTATTTTCCCACAATGTGCCAGCTTTATCTGATTTCAGTCCATTGTAGGTGGGGCAGAAGAATAACAATGCTAAATGTGAGGGCTGATATGCAGACTGACAACGTGATCATTGTAGCAGAGCGTCCCACCTCTCTTCTTTAACTCGTTGTAACAGTGATCACACACTTTGGCCATGCGGTCTTTCATGTATTTCAGTGGATATCTGTTCCTGGAGCAGCTTCGACAAACAATCTGTATGAAACAACATAAGCCATTAAATCTCAGGCTCATTAAAAAGCACACACACATTCGACACACAACGCTCTGGTCAAAGACACAGATTGGTGCATCTTCTAACAGTGTTTCAAAAACTCTTTTTCTGGGGACACACTTTTTAAAAATGACAAACCCATCTTGAAATTGTGAGAAGAAGAAATTTGTGCATTAATGAACATTCCTGACCATCTTTACTGCCATTTCTGCATCACTTTATATTATCTTGAATACATAAAACAGCCATTTTAAAGAGATATACATTTGACAGATCAAAGAAATGTATTTAGAGTTAACAGACCATTGTTTTATCAGTAACACTTTATTTTACAGGGCTGCAAATGTTGTGGTAATTAGGTGATAATTAGCCAGTGACTTATTTGAAATTTCTTTGGAATTACTGCCAATATAATAATATTTACCTCAAAATTTATTAAATAAATTACTTTAATGATTATATGCTGAAATATCACAGAATGGTTAAAATAGGGCCTTTAGGCTTGTGAAGCAGCTGTTCATCAGAGATGGAAAACCAAAACTAACAGAAGACACTTCTGATCAGACACAAATCTCAACTCTGTGACTTACTGCCTACACAAATGTAACCTGGTAGTTAATGTAATGATTCAGGGAGTTTTTAAAGAAATATCAGAGAAGTTATTTGCTAATTATTATGTATTTATCAGCAGACATGGGAATAAAGAATATCAATTAACTTTGTACCAACTATTGGGAAACAGCAGAATATAATTATTAAACAGTGTTTCTAATAAAGTATTTTTAGAAAATCTTGAGGTAAATATTAGGGGAATTTGGCAGTAATTCAAAAAGTTTCATATAGGTTACTTTCTAATAATCACATAATTACCATGAAATATGCAGACCTGTAAAATGAAGTGTTACCTTTGTTTCCTCTCATCAGTAAAACAAACAGACATATGCTAGCCTTTAGTATGAGAGTCATTGTTTAAGTAGATTACAATTATCACAACAATACAACTATTTAGCTCCCTCATGTGGCTCAAAGGTGTCCTGCAGATATAAACGTTAAAAAGACTTGGAAGAATATCAGCTAATTTGTTTGGTGACCCTAATAAAATCTTTAGTCTTTGGGAATGACTGCCCGAACATATCAAAGCGTTATAGAGCGCTGTGTTTTATTTGCGTGTGACTCACTCTCCCGCAGCCGTGGCAGTGGTGTCTACGGAGAGTGAGGCTGAAATCTGAGGTGCAGTTCATGCACATCATCACTTGTGAGACTGGAACAAGTGTGGGTGCTTTCTCTCCGAGAGTCAGCCGCAGACGATCTCTGGTCTGGTCCAAACACACAGAAACAGAAAAACTAAAACACACTGTGGGGGATTAATGATGATGACTTATAACATACATTGGATCTGGTTGGGTGAGGATAAGAATGACTGAGGAAAAAAGTTATGACGTAATGACTTAAAAGAACAGTGCATAGGATCTGGCGGTATCCAGTGGTGCAGATTACAACTTCTCTCATGTGCCAAGCATGTAGGATTGCTACAGTGGCTGACACAAAAACACAAATGCCAAGTAGAGTGCTTAGAGTGTGTGAAGCAAGAGAGAAAGCGGCAGCGACAGGAGCGAGTAACATTATTGACTCTGGTCTGATCAGGAAAAGTTGACAGTTTGTTTTGTCCGTTCTGCGCTACTGTAGAAACATAGCGGTGCAACCTGGGGGCTCCATGGAGAGGGGACCAACTCCCTATGTAGATATAAAAGGCTCAATCTGAGGTAACAAAATCACACCGACTCTTACTGTCAGGTGATTATACACTAAAGAAACATAATCGTATATTCCATTTCAGCCGATAGAGCTTCCCAATTGTTACACACTGGTCCTTTAATGGACGAATACAGAGAAGCAAACTTTGCTCACCTCTCCTGAGCAGCTGTTGAACGCTACAGATCCTCTGGCATACTCAGTCACGGTGCGGCTCAGAGTGTAAAACCAGTCCTCTCTTTCGATGAAGGAACTGCAAAACACACACAAAATCACTACACTGTTAACTAAATACCATTAAATACAAAATACTCTATATTTAGTAGTTAGTTTTAACCTTTTCATCACTGCCATTATTAGGTATTAGCCATTATTCAAACAGGACACAGTGCAGTGGGACCCACCTTGCAGACAAAGTGATGGAGATGTCTGCTCCTTCTATCCTCAGAGCATTTTGGACATTTTCCATGATGGGTTTACTGACCTGAGAAAGCAGTCACATCATCAATCAAAGACCAGGAAGTAAAACATTACAGTCTGACAGCATATTTTTTATTCTCACATACTCTGTTAACTGCGAACAGGTAAATAATTTAATTTTAAAAATCCTTCTTATTTAAAATACAGCGACTACCGTCTCATGCTGTCTCGTGCTTGTGCATGCAAACTGCAAGTCTGTGCACGAGACAACAACACATTCTAATCCCAACTCGTCACATGCTGCTGCTTTGTCACACGCCTTGGCATCACTTTATTTTAAGCATAAAAACCACTATAGTTACCCTTGACATCAATTTAGGTTTAGGCAACAAAATACTCAGTAGTTTTAGGAAAAAAACAACTTGGCTGATTCTGTGAATGTTCTCATTCATCCAGGTCATATTCATTCTGGCAACAATTGAATCGAAGGCAACTGGACTTAGATTTGTCTCTGAAGACGTTTCACCCCTTATCCAAGTGGCTTCATCAGTTCGAATGCTACAGTCTGACTAGTCCCCACTGGTCTGACGAACTGATGAAGCCACTTGGATAAGGGGCGAAACGTCTTCAGAGACAAATCTAAGTCCAGTTGCCTTTGATTCAATTGTTGCCAGAATAAACTTGGCTGATTGTAAAACTATGTTTGTAAAGTGAAAATCACACTGAACGACACACGGAACATGAACGGCGGTCTCCTGGAAGAAAGTCTTGTGTCTGTGGACCCATCCACCTCTCCTCCCACCCGGCCAGTGTGCCTTTTTCGCTCTTTAAGCTACGTCACCACACTCCTGGCAAACTTTCTATGAGTGCTTACTGTTTCAGCGTATGGGTTCACTATGTTGTTAATGGAACACCTGGTGCGTTTCATGCCGTTCAAGGTAACATACGAAGAGTAACTAATATACAAATGGTCATTTTAAGGGTGAAGTATTTAATGAAAGACTCTGACCTTCAGTCCAGTGAGTGGCAGAGTGTTCTTCAGCCTGTACTTCCCATCCTGCTGAGGGTAGGTGTACAGCAGCACATCATTCATCTAACAACAGACAGAGATAATGCTCATAATTCACAGTAAATATGCAGAACAGCACTGTAGATGCAGATCAGAGGACATTTCAAAAGGATAAAAAGAAAACGGATATCTTTAGAGACAGACTTCATCATTGATATATGTGCAGCAATTTTCCAGTAGGTGGCACTCTACTGCAAAGCTTGACTTCTATGGGTTCACAGAGTTGATTTCACTTGATGGACAATATTCACACCAAACTGTGTGGACATTTTCTGTTATTTTTGATAGGGTGGTGTACAGTCACACTACTGTCCAGTCAACACAGTACAGATCTTTACTGGTTAACTTTGAACTCAAAACTTCCCCTCCACATAAAAATGTGCTTATTGCAACTTCACTTGGATGTTTGAGCTTCACTGTGCAGAATTACTGAATGTGCAGTTTGACACTCGAAGGCTGTTTCATACACTGAATGTGGAACGTTTTCTCTGTGTGGGGGATCTATAAATTTTAAACCCCTACCTTGAATTTTTATGATCAAACACGAATGAGATAACAAAGTATTTGATATGAAACTGGATCATTACCCTCGGTGTCGTTTTTTCCAGTGTGTGTTTGTTATGAGACTGGCAGCTCCTGCAGACTTGTTTTATTAGGTGGTCTCCAACATTAATAATAGCCGATAACATGTGATCAACGTCTGGGTAGATAAACTGGCAGGATAAAAGTTCACCACTGATGATTACCAACATTCCTCCAGAAGAGACATTTACGAGCTTTTTTAGTGTCGAGCCCAGATCACAAATTTCAACAACGCATCAGGAGGGAAAAGCAATGTGTTTGATGATGCTCTATGGATAATTTGCGAAGGCGTTTAATTTTCTAATCTCTCTTGATTGTAACATTTCAGGACAATGTCTGTGTTATGAACTGAAAGTCTGGTGCAGTGTTTCCTCTAACTCTTCGACTCCCTCTTTTTCATGAAATAAATGATGCTCTCTTGACCTGGTTGTGACAGGTCGTGAAAAATGGTACATTGTTGTTTATAGTTTATACATATAGCTTTATCAATATCATCTTTCCCCCCTCTCTCTACAGCTGCCAAAAGCACTGTCTATATTAAATCTGCAGTCAGTAACAAATATGATAAACAAAAGTTATTTTTATAAAACTGTCACTGTATCCTGACAGTAGTATGTGAGGCAGATAATCCGTGAAAAAATTATGTTCCCCTGTGTTGTCCGGTGCTCCTGATGGCATCTGCAAGATTTCATAGCGCTGAAGGAAAACAACCAATCAGCGCAGAGGAGGCTCTACAGCAGCTGTCAATCACTGCTCATGAAACTCATGAAACTCACAAACTCCGATGATACGGTCAACCTGTACATACTATCTGACCGTTTCACGACTTCGACATGCGCTGCGTTCAAGTTAGGTTAGTTAAGTTAGGTCATGAAGAGCACCACTGCAAAGCAACGTCAATATTAAAGTTACTGTCCGAGTCTAAAAGGCTAACAATTCGGCAAGGAAGGAAGAGGGTAACATAATACAGGAAATGTAAAGACATAATGACAGAGGAGAAAGATGAGGTCGGTGAGAATATCAACATTTTCCTCAGACATGTTATGAAATTACCAAGAAAAACTACATATCACTAAAATTACAATATACTGCACAATATTAACTTATTATGCACCAATAAATGAACTTCCATGGGCTCTACCATTTCACACAACGTCAACAAACATGTCACAAGTTGTGATCTCAGAGCTTTCAGAAACTTTCCACTTACGAGGTCGTGAATACAACATGGGGGTGTTCATATGGGCTCAACTCGTAAACACAGTAGACACCACCCTATTTGAAGGCACCAAAACTAGGGAGCACTGATCAAATATGAATCAATATTCTGTTATTATAATGTCTATGTCTCGCATAAAATGTTACCAGAAACATCTTGTAGTCACTGTTTAGCTGTAAGATAAGAATGTTTGCTGCAGTCGGTGGGCGGTGTTTTTGCTTAAATGTTTTTAACATGGTCACAAACTTTCTCATTTTACAGCTAAAGAGTAACTACAAGATATTTCTGAAAACATTTGAGGAGGGAAATAGACATTGCAGTAACAGAATACTGATTCATATTTGATCAGCACTGCCTAGTTTGACCGTTTGAGCATGGCGCTGATTGGTTGTTTTTGTTTGGTTGCGGTGAAGACTTGCCAATGCCGTTAGAACTTCGGAGGACACAGATGATGAGCTGGCTCATGCACTACTGTCAGGATATATTGACGGTATCATAAAAATAACTTTTTTACCATATTTGCTCAAAGTTACCAACTGCACCTTTAAAGATGCTGAAGATACATCAACCTAACATTTAACAGACAGAATTAAAGTTAATAAAAGTTCATGGGTGCCCACGGATAAGGAGCTGGTGTTGACCTTCCCTGTGCTGTCAGTAAAGAATTGGTACAGGAAATCAGCATTCAGAAACATCCTGCCAGGAAACCCTGCTCTTAATAGCTCAATCTGAATAGGGCAGACAGAAAATGCATGACTCAAACACATTTTACACTGAGAGCGCAACGTAGTTACAGTACATGATCAAGCAAATATAGATATTATAAAACGTAACATGGTATGATATGTCTGTTAGCTTAAAAACAGGAAGCAGCATTTACCAAAAACAGATGACGAGGCTGTCGACTCTTCCTGCTGACCTTCATCAGGGTGCCCTCCTTCACAAAGACCTGTTTGACAAAAGCATAAACACAGGACCAAACTTCACATCGTCTGATCAGGACACCCAGAGGGCATTTGTGATAATTAATGTTGTTTTAAAACCGGCCCGGCTGGGGATTCCCAGCTGAATGATTGTGTAAAGGGCAACACAGGGTGGTGCAGGGCAGACAGGGTGGGCTGGCAAAGAAACAATGCTGTTATCAGAGTCGTACCCTGCCAGGCTGCAGCAGGTCCCGCTGGCCACGAACACTGTACTCTATGTTGACCAGACGCAACAAGTTCTCCTGAGACACAAAGAGAGAAAGAACAGAGACAAGGAGAGAAAATGAGACAACCAAAGGCCATAACTATGTCTAAAACAAAGGGAGTCATGAAAATAGCCAAACAAAAGAAAGTAGTTTGGAGTTTACAGGAAACTGACTGGTAATGGACTCTTTCATCATTTCTGTTATTTTGTTGTCTCATTTTCTTCAAGAAAACTTTTATAGATGTCTTGACATTTTTTGTGCCAGAGCCTGAAAGCAGATTCAGACTTAAGTAAAGAGTGTGATTTTTATTCATATTGTGACATTCAAATAAATAGGAGAATGTTTTAGTAATATCACATTGATAACTTGTTGGGGTGAAAAGCTCATATTTCTCCCTCTGTATACATTTAGTCAAACCTGTCATGTGAAAAGTGATGCTACATTTACTCAGAAAGCAGTTAAATGTCCTTCTTGAATAATCTGTTTAGGACCTAAACTTTAGGTAGATGACTGTGCAAGGATGATCCTAAACCGATAAGAGATCCAGTTTTCATACATTTACAGAATTAAAGACTTTTGAACACAGAAAAAACTCATGTTGTTGGAAATACTAAGATAAGCGATTCTATATATGTATGTTTTAATGTGTAGTACTGACCCAGGTTCAGGTTGAAAATGAGATGCAATTCTGAATGCAAATGTTTGTTTGTTGGATTCAAGAGTTACAGTACTTATGCCTGCATATGACACTTACCCAGAGTTGCCAAGTCTGCTTATTATAGCCAACTTTGGGCTGGTCCCAAAGAGTCTCTTACAAATATTAGTAGTTGCAGGTTGTATTTTTTGGCACTTGTTTCTCAAGTATAGTTACTTATTTGGGCTTCTTCCTGTCTCTCTCCTCTATAATGATCTAGTTCCTGTTGAAGGATTTGTACACAACGCCAATCCCTCCACCCTGTCCCACCGGCATGCTGCCACTCAGAGTGTTGTTGTGAGACAAATCTTCATTAGACTGACAGAGTTTAGCTAACAATGTCAGGTACAATATGGTCGAAATGTGGCAAAAAGTACAACAAAGACGGGGAAAAAAAAGAGAGCGGACTTAAAGAGTGGATTTGCCCTCAAATGAGGGATATTCAAAGCCAGTTTGCTGTTTTTGTAAGTGTGATGTACGAGTACATCAGGCCGATGCCAATTTGCAAAACAGCACAAATGAAACAAAAATTTAATTAAATGTTCAATTTCTTTAGGTTTAGTTGACAAAAAAAAAAATGCAAAGTCACAAACTAAAACTGGATGCAGAAATGCAAATATGAAATGAATCAAATAAATCAGATCAAATGGCCTCTATCTCTTGTTTCTATACTCCTGCTCTGGCTGCTTGTTTCTCTCATGAGATATGGTTACGCTGCACTTACCCCATGTTTTAAGCTGTCATTTGCTTGATCTGCAATATCAGACACAACTGCTACAGCAGCTGTAAAAGACAAACACACAGAGAGAGGAGAATCAGGAAAGACAACATAAGAAGTGAACAATGAATATGTTTGTATCTATGTAGAAAGTCACCAAACATTAACACATAAAATGAGAACGTTGACATGTCTGGACTGTGGTGGCTCCCTTATTGGAAATAAGAGATAGTGTTGCTGCAGCTGGTCTTCTCATGAATTACACATTACAGTCTTGACACAGAAGAGAGCTGAAATGACTGCCTGGTGGGTCTCCACCGCAAACAAAAAAATCTAAATTGGCTCTCTCATGGTCGTCTCTCTGTACCAAATGAGAGGAAATAGCTTCCCTGTGCACACAGCGTCACAAACACAGGCCAGTAAGGCTCTCCTGTGAGCAACTGCCTCTGTTCACAGCGGATTTGCTGTTTGTTTACGCTACCTTGAGTGTCTTTATACTCCTTGGAATCGGGGGAGAGGTTATTCAGGTAATCTGTAAGAAGACACCAGAAAATGAATACCTCCTGAGAGTTGAGAATGCAACCGCTATGAGTGAAATATATGTTTTTAATCAGAAAAGAAACTAAATCTCTACACCAGACTCACCAGTGAGAAGCATGCGGTACTGGGCCACACGTACAATGACCTGCAGGAGCTGATGTTTCAGAGACACCTTTTCCCCAGCTGGACTCTGCTGCTGAGACAAATAAAACAAATACAAATTCAATATTTTCACTGTGTCACTGCTGCACATTAGAGCCCCATTTTCTGTAGAAATCCAAATGTCACCTATCAGATTTTAGTTAAAACAGTCAGGGATCTTAATGAGTGTGTAAAAAACTTTGGTAAAGAAAATAAAAGCTGCGCAGAGAAGCAACACTGGAGCTTTGAGCAGAAACACTCATATTTTAAGTGTGAACATGGGTTACTAACAGACTGCTGGTCTTGGAGAGCCCGGATAGCTCAGTCGGTAGAGCATCAGACTTTTAATCTGAGGGTCCAGGGTTCAAGTCCCTGTTCGGGCGATACTTTTGGTGGGGCGGCAGTAGCTCAGTCTGTAGGGAGTTGGCTTGGGAACCGGAGGGTCACCGGTTCAAGTCCCGACATGGACCAAAAACTGAGTGTGAACTGGTAGCTGGAGAGGTGCCAGTTTACCTCTTGGGCACTGCCGAGGTGCCCCTGAGCAAGGCACCAAACCCCCAACTGCTCGGGCGCTTGTCTGGAGCAGCCCCCTCACTCTGACATCTCTCCATTACTGCATGTGTGTGTGTTTGTGTGCATGTACCATGTATGAGTTAAACAGAGTGTAAAATTGAATTTCCCCATTGTGGGACTAATAAAGGTAGATCTTCTTCTTCGTCATCACGGCGCCTCGCAGGATCACAAATGTGTTTTTGTGAAAAGACAACAATTGTGCATCTCTATCAGCACCCTCTTTTTGAATAATCATGTCATTAATAATCATTAATTTCTTTCCCGTAGCTGTGAAAGTGATTGTGAATGGTTGTCTGTCTCTATGCGTCAGCCCTGTGATAGTCTGGCGATCTGTCCAAGGTGTATACCGCCTTCACCCAGTGTCAGCTGAGACCGGCTCCAGCCTCCCCATGACCCTGAATAGGACAAGCAGTTACAGATAATGGATGGATGGATTTCTCTTTCTCTTGCTTTCTCACACACACACAAATTGATAATAATAACCTAGTTTATTGGTGCTCAAATGTACAGTGTGCAGTATTTTGTGGCATCTAGTGATGTGGTTGCAGATTGCAACCAACTGAGTACCCCTCCACTCACTTCTCCCTTTCCAAGGCTGTGGAAACATAAATCCACAGAGTGCAAAACTGTGGTAACGTCATTCACCTTGATCAGAGGCCATCCTCGCCATAATAACACTACTTCAGGTGCAATGGAAGTCAGACGGTGGCTGGTGGTACCAGTGTTGTACTCTGTGGCTCACTCGTCCGCAGTTTCACAAGCGTGTCAGAGAACTACAGTGGCCTTCAGTTCAAGTCTCTCTAGAGTCAGCGTTTGTCCGTTCTGTTCTGCTGTAAAAACATGGCAGAGCAACATGGTGGCCTCTGTGAAGAGGACCCGCCCCCTGTGTAGATACAAAGGGCTCATTCTAAGCTAATGAAAACACAATGACTCTTAGTTTCGGGTGATTATTAATGAAAACATACTTATGAATATTATATTCTAGTTCTGCTAACAGAAATGTTACACACTGTTCCGTTAACAGCATGTCAAAAACAAGGTCAGATTTCAAAAAAGACTTATTTCAAAAGTGTAAAGAAACTATTCTATCTCAAAATTATAAACTTTTAATCAATTAAACTCATAATGATTTAACGTAAACAGAGAAAAAAAGCTTACTGCATGGACATCAATAGTGCTTAGGAGAATCTAAGGACGTTTAAACTGCCCAGCTCTGCAAAGACTTTCTGCCAAGTCTTCTCTCCGGTGGTCTATAAAATAGATGGAAAATATTGAAAACTCCTTTGTCCATGGCTGGGTAATATTTGATTGTAAATTAAACGGTGGATAGTGAACAGATGCTGCACTCTCCCTGTTGAACTGTCAAGCACACTATCATATATCCTTTTAATATGTTTCATATTTTAGACTTAATAATAAACTTAATAGCTTCTCTGGCTGACTGGTTTTAAAAACACCGTCTTGTGTGTGTTCATTTAATTGAGGCTAATTATAATTCGTCACTAAAGTGCATTGTTTGGATATGTTGGGAAATGCAGCCAACATAAATTTTAAGATCCCCCTGTTTTAAACCAGACGTTGGGCCGTTAATTGTTGT
The DNA here is from genome assembly GCA_947000775.1 of Pterois miles. NCBI lineage: Eukaryota > Metazoa > Chordata > Actinopteri > Perciformes > Scorpaenidae > Pterois > Pterois miles. Next base: position 1,458,830 of record CAMQGK010000056.1, on the reverse strand, counting down.
TCCGAGTGGCTCATACCAAACGTATTAGCGCTTAACATCTTAACATGTGCTGTGTTTTTCCTTTGGGTGTCAGGATAGTTTCTTTCAACAACCAAGAACAAGGTGTACTTGTTGCTCTAAATTAAATCACTACTTTTATTCACTTAGCTGTCTGCCTTTTGCTTCAAGGTTTCAAAAGTTTGCACCTTTTGCTTTTAGTCACAAGGTCTCTCTTCTCAGACACGCACTCAGGCCAGTACCACACACTTAACCATCGCCATCTCTGCTACCACAAAACATACACTTCATCTTTGTCACTGCACACAAACACCCACATTAAACTCTGCTGATAAGAGATAACGTCTAGAGATAAGTGAGGCTCTTGATAACTATCAAATATATGTGGTTGAAAGCAAAGTTTCAGTTATTTTTAATCAAAACCTCTGTAATTTTTCACCATCTCAAGTGTTTTCTATTAACATATTTCAATTCAAAATGTTCCCAGTAGTCCTGTTCGCCTGTTGTTTACACATGTAAGCAGTGAAGAAATCCTTTATGTCAAATGTGCAAATTACATGTTTTTCATGCAAGCTGGACTTCCACATTTTATTTTCGATAAACTATGAATTAGTGTGAACACAGGGAAAGAGGAAGAGGAGGAGAATGAAGAGCCAGTCACAGTGTCACGTGTCATGTGGACAAAATGCACTTATTCTATCAAAATTAGTGTGTATACACAGGTTTTTTTAAACACAGGAAATCCAGATAGATGTATCGTTACACCTCTAGCCCTTACCAGAAGCAGGCGTAGTAAACAGGGAAAATGTTAGGATGGTTACCTCTTTATTTATATCTGTTACTTTATTCAGTCTCTGTTTCAAACCAGAGATGGTGATTGTTGGGACAGCTGAAAGACTGCCAAAAATGTTTTTATTTCATTTCTGTTGAGTTTGAGTGACGTGTGTTTTACGAGGTTCAGCAAGGTAGAATTACTGTTTCTGTCAGTGGAGTCTGGTGGCTTTGAGGAGAGCATATAATTAGTATGTTTTGTACCTTAATAAATTCTAATCATTGTCCAAATCCTTGTTGATTTTATCGATTATATATTCACTTCAATGTGCGTCACATAACATCATGATAGAAAAAGGGTGAAATTAGCACGTCCCCCCCGGATGTCCTGTTTCCATCATCGCCAATCGGAGCTGGAGCCGATAAACACCTGTGACTACAGCAGAGTTATTTGTCCTGAGAATGAATGTAGATCGTAACCTTTCCCACTGAAGACAAAAGCCAGGTGTTAGTGTTTTTTGTACGGTGAGAAAGGGGCTTCAATGTTCCCAACCGTGTTGTGTAATTGTATTTGTTTACCAGAATTTGTCATTACATGACAGAAGCCAATAAAATAGTATGCATAAGTATGAACTATTCATCATAGTAGTATCATAGTTGTGTGCTTTCCCATTAGTCCATCAGAGACATTTATTCTGAGAGATCTATTCATATTGTGGTATATTTGTGTAGGTATGGTTTTTAAATGTTGATTTTCATGGATTGCATTATGTGTTGCATCATTACGTATTATGTGTTTAGAATTATAGAAGCACTGCAGGGCTGACCTCAAACTGGTGAACAATGGCTGCAAAGGCAGGTGAAGTTCGACAGCTGTCCTCCAGCAGGCTCATGCTTCGATCGTAGTGGCCGATATAAGTGGTGAAAACCAAGAACTCTGCTTTTCTGGACAGGAAGATGTCTGCAATCCTCTGGCTTTCCTCCCTGAATGATGGAGAAACAGAGGTGAGGGAATGGACTCTTTTCTAGTCAAAGCTACTGTGCATCTCAGCGTTACCAGCGTTGGACAGTGTCTCACCAGTGTCGGATTCGATTCTCCAGCTCGGTGAGGATTCGGCGGTGAAGGGTGTAAACATCAGGCAGCTCATTGAGAATCTCTCTGAGCCTCCCTTCGTCCAACACAGGTTCCCCCTCGTCCCCGACTGCTGCCCCAACTGCTTCCCGGAAGTCCTGGTACAACGGCGAGTCCAGAGGAAGGTTATTTTTCATAGTTTGTGTTCAAAATCTTAGTAACCTTACAAATGACTGAAGTCTGCATCTCTCCGCTGTTTTCCCTCCCTTTTTTTTGCATTAGTGTAATGAGATAACATCTGACAGCAGGAAGTACATGAGCTATTATATCAAGAAATCTCATCCTTGATAAGAACGCTGTAGTTGTGGTCTAGGTCACATCAGATAAATCTAGGAAAGGGAAGTGACAGGGCAGCACTTGCTCCTCTCTCATTATCACTGCTGAAGTTCCCTTGAACAAGGCACAAAAGCCCTAACTGCTCCAGTGGAGCTGCTCAGGGGCCAACAGATCAGACTGTGTTTGTGTTTGTATTGACGATTATTGCAATAAAAGGTACAGTATGTAGGATTTGGAGAAATCTAGTGGTGTGGTTGCAGACTGCAACCAGCTGAGTACCCCTCTGCTCACTCCTCCCTTTCCACAACTGTGGTAAAACTGTTGGAATGCAGTTTGCCTCGCTCAGAGGTCATTCTTGCCATAACAACACTACTTTAGGAGCAACAAAAGTAAGATGACGGCTGGTGGTACTACGGTTTCACACTGTGTGGCTCACATTACCAGTTTCACATGTGTTTTGGAGAAGAACAGTGGCCTTTAGGTAATGTAAAAATGTGAAAGTCTCTCTCTAGAGCCAGTGTTTGGTTTTTCCGTTCTGGGCTACTGTATAAACATGGTGGACCAACATGGCGGACTAGTGAAGAGGACCCATTCCCTGTGTACATATGAAGGACTCATTCTAAGTTAACGAACACACAGCGATTCTTTCAGGTGATTATACACTAATGAAAACATAGTTATGAATATTATATTCCATTTCTGCTAATACATCCTCTGAAAATGTTACACACTGTTCCTTTAAAAAGGAAATTAAATTAACATCATGTTAATAATACAAATGTGTAAATAATTAAGCGGATCTTGAACTGCTTTTGTACAATTATGATTACTGCCTCTCTCTCCACCTCTCTACACTCATATTTTGAGTGTAATTAATTTGCTAAAAAAGTGTCAAAACACACAATAAATCAAATTAAAGATGAATTTGACTATTTGCATTATCGCAATAATATTGTTACTGTTAATTCTTTTGGCCATGATAATTGTGTAGTGAAAATCTGATATTGAGTTTATATGTAGTATGCAGCTGTTTGTGCTCAGTGAATCTACTCAGATGCAAAACACAAATAGTATTTAATAGAAGTTAATTCATACAGAGCTCAGACAGCCTATTGTAGCCTAATGTAGAAACTACTTTAATTCCCTCCCACAGTGGATATCTATATACAAACAAGTATAGATGCATTACTTACTTCCTGGAGGAGCTTGAGGGCTTTCACATGTCTGTGGACAGAAAAATAAAAACAGCATCAAACAGGGAACTTGATTAGTTTTGACTGATTAGCAGAGATGCTTGATAAGGCAAATTAGTTTACATGAAACTTACAATCTCTCTGAATCCACCAGCTCTTTGGCGATGTAAAAGGCTCTGGATCGGCCATCAGGCTGTAAACAATCATATTATTTACTTGTAATACGCCCAGGGTTAGGAAGATCTGAAGCATTTTGGCACCAGTTCAATAAATATAGCTGGCTCCCCTCTCATCATCGTCTCCAAGCAGCAATCAGATTCTAAATAATGAGGACAGCCTTGTAGTAGCCCATTAACCTCCATTAACCCACATTAAGTTCCCGGCTTGTGAGAGCAATTTTGCAATAGCCCAAGGTGAAAAACAGTTCACTTTGTTTTATTTTGCCCATTTTTTTCTTCAAATATGTCATTATTTCTACCTACCATTTGGAAAAAGGTGACACAAAACAGTTTAAATGACCCTTTAAACAACAGTGGCTTGCAGTCTTTTGGTAAAAACAGTAAACTTAACATTATCGATTAATTAACAATGATTTACGGTATTTAAAATTTTGGAAATTCTTCAACACATATTTGTCAGAGCTAACCTGTCTGTCATACATGCTGTCTGCGACCCCCTCTTCCTCCTCAGAGGTGCGTCCTTGGTCTTCTTCACCCACCGTCTCTCCCTTGACGTCACCCACTGAGACAGTCTGAGGAGCGACAGCCATCGAACACACGTTGTAGGCCTCAGTATAGGCACTGGTGAGAGAGAAGGGGTGCTATGGTGAAATGTAGCATACATTACATACAATACATGCATAGAGTAAGTAAACATGTGATTAAAATTACTGAGGGTAAAGCAGCAACAACTCAGTGTGAGTAATAGATTAGAAAACCCTGATTGTGTAGAAGACTAAATGCATCTTTTAGAATAATTCAGTGCTGACTCAGTCAAACTGGTGCCTTAAACTTCAGATACCTACATTACAGTATATCCAGATCTAGTCCAGTAGCTCCAAACCTTTTGAGCTTGTGACCCCCTAAAATGAAGGCCCCCTAGTAACAAGTTATGGCTTTGGCATGGACATCACTGGTGAGCGAATCAACCACAACATTATACAAGTTAAAATTTGGACACATCATGATAATAGTATAACTTACCTTTACCCAGCGCTCATGTTTACCGAACAGAGCTTGAACTCCTCATAATGCAATCTCCGTACATTAGCTATGTTATTGACCCAAGCAGGACTGTGCTGCCCACCGCCTGTTAACAGCTAACATTAACTATCTCTCCTCATGCCGATTTCAACACAGATTTGTTGTTCACAATGTAGCATTATCAGGAAAACTTTCTATCGTTCCCTCGGATGATGTTTCAGTCCCCTGATCCCAACAAGTAATGTCACACTTTTCGAATTCTGGCTTCAACATAGTATAGACGTATCGGTTCACGTGACACGCTTACATGTCTGTACTGTAAATTAAGCTAGTGAGCTTAGTTTACAGACTGGAAACAGGGGGTACCAGCTAGCCTGGCTCTGTCCAAAGGTAACAAAGTCTGTCTATCAATCACTGATTAAACCTACAGCAGGCAGAATGTTTTTGGCATAATTGGGCAAAAATCCATAATAATCTTTCAGTATATTGTAATTCAAGTGTTCAGAAAGAAAACTAGACTTCTGCACCTCCTCATGACTCTGTTTTCTGGATTTAAAGAAATCTAGCCTGTGACAGGAGATTTGGTCAATCACAGGTCAATTTCAGAGAAAGAGACTGTTCCTATTGGCTGTGCTCCAGCTGGTGGGCAGTATGTGGTATTTCCTCAACCGATCTCAACATGGCTGCCAGGTCACAAACTTTCTCATTTTACAGCTAAACGGTAACTACAAGATGTTTCTGAAAACATCTGAGGAGAGAAATAGTCATTACAGTAACAGAAGATTGATTCATATTTGATCAGCGCTGCCTAGTTTGACTGTTTGATTGGAGTTCATGAGCGATTGACAGCTGCTCAGAGATGGCAGACTCCAGATCAGCTCTGATTGGCTGTTTTACTCCAGACTGTGAAATCCAACAAATGCCGTGAGGAGCACTTGAGGACGTAGAGGTACATGATATTTTTTTTTCCAGATTCTCTCTCAACATATAGTGACTTTTGGTTATCATATTTGCGCCAATTCTCCCACTGTTGCTTTAAAGTGTTATATCTTGTTATATCTCGAGACAAAAGAAAAGTCTGAAAAAAAAATAATTTTGTAGAAGAAAAATAAATCTTCTTCTTTCTTTTTTCTGGCTCCGAGGTTGGGAGCCACAGGTAGACTGTACAGCTCTGTGGTTTTACAATATGAACGGTGTTTGGGCCCCAAACCTTCATTCATGTTAGAATAAATCTGATGAATTTCATGTAACCATCCGAGCCATCTTTATGGTCCTTTGTGGTTGCCTACATTGAAATATCACTATAATAAACATATTCAGCATTAGAAGAAAATGTGAATAGATAAAACATTGCTCCTAAAAGGCCTGCAGTGACAACTGTACCCAACCAGGGACGCATGTCGGTATTTTATGCCATGAGATTCTCTTCTGCAGGGAGCCCAAATGAATATGTTAATGGCTGCGGCTCAGTGGGGAGGGTAAGTTATGCAAATAAAAACACGTCCTTAAGTTACAGAAGTGATGCCGTAGTCCTCTATGTGACCAATTGCCTTGCCAATGTTCCTGCCATGTTTCACTCCAAGCATGGGTGGATTTAACCCCACTGAGATGCAAATTAGCCACATATGAACAACATATGTGAGCAGTTCAGATCTCTGCATCACACACATTAGAGCTGCATGGCCCATTACTGCTCACTGGATCAAACTTTGGATGAGATACCAGGGGGGTGTTTGAACCACAAACTACATGCACGGTTTCTATATTAGGCTTTTATATCACCACCACAGAAACTGCCTCTGTCACCTCTCACAGTCCTGCTACTGTATGTCGTATAAAGGCTCAAGGCGACATCTATGGGGATAAATTACAGAAGGAGATAAAAACGTATCCATTTTCATTTTGCCTCAGGTTTATCAGTGAGCCTATTTGTTCCAGTGATAGCAGCGATGGGGCAAATGATCTCCAAACCGTGATCTGCTAATATTGACCCTTCAGGCTACTGTAAAACTTACAGCTTCAACCACTGACTCTGCTGTCCATCCAGATATTGCTTTAGTATGATACCAGGCGCTGTGTTCACTGGAGGCTCTGGAGTGGAGTGTGGAAAATATCATATACATTATAATAACCATATGACTGTCTTTAGTATTAGCATAGACAGCTCAGGTTCTTACACAGAGCCATCTCACTTCTACTGTTGTGCGTTTTGTGATGAAAAAGCAATGATATAAAACAGAGCTAGCATTAAATGAGATGTCCAGTTGCTTTAACAGACTTTGAAGTCTTACCTGCCTTAATTTGCATTAACAGTAGTCAAGGGAAACAAGTACCAGATTTATATTCAGATTTGATTTACTCAGGACTATGGTTGCATGGTATGAAGTATAAAAATATGCAATAATGACAAAAGAAGGCACCCAGGAGGGATTAAGTGTAAGATAACATTCTTCAAGAAGGCACCTAATTTACAGATACTTTTGGCTCATCTTAAAGTAATAATAAAATATTTTTAGTAGACATTAGTAATTCAGCAGAGGGTACCTGGCATTAAGTCCATTTTCACCAGTATTTTCACCACTGCTTAATCTTCTCATTATTTTCTTGATAGATTCATCATCCAGTTTAAAAAATGTGTAATAATAATGAAAAATCACTTAAGCCCAAAACAATAAAATTGGATTGCTTGATTTGATATAAAACCATAGATTGTATAAAATATGGATGTCACCCATAGGTTTCTGAAGAGCCGTTGTGAAGCTCAAAGCGGGTGGCTCTGGGCGTCAGTATCGTAGCAGTGAAGACACAGCCAACCATCTAACAGCTGGTACAAAAATGGTCAAAGAGGTGGATCGTCGGAGGAGCAGAGGCGGTCTGGGTGACGCACCAGAGCAGACAACTAGCAGTTTGTGACCTGGTATGTCACCCACCTGTCACTCAATGCAGTTACGCCCTCATCATGCAGAACTTTAACCCTTAATAAACTTAAAATGAGTGAGTTATATGAAAATTCACCCCTGTATTGTACCGTACAGTTGAAAGGAGAAATTAGTTATAGAGACCAAAATCTTTTCTTGTATCAAACTGTAAACATGGTTATTTCTGCTGTAATGGTGGGCATTTTAAGACACTGACTTGCTTTTGGAGCCAAATTGGCTGTAATGAACTGCAGTTTTTGGCACTTCCACTTCTACAGCTTCATTTCTCAGTAGTGGAGGTGGACACTTGTATAAAACACAGAAAAGCAAACAGTCCTCACTATTGTGATGATGGAAACAATGAATGCTTGGAACTAAAACTATTATTTATTAAAATTGTTGCCAAGTATTTTTCTGTCGATCTACTAATCAATCAGTTGCTTAATTGTTTCAGCTCTACTCACAGTCTTTACACACTAATCTGAATTTAGACAATACCTAAAGTAATAGTAGGCATGCACTCCTATTACCTAATTTAATGCTGTCAAGGCACACCAACACTCAAAACCTTCTAAAAACTATAAACAAATATCTAAAATATGAACACTACTAAGCATAGTAGTCATTGTGAATCCAGTAAGTCAGATTTTACCTGTCTATATCCAGAAGAACAGGTGTATTACACTGTAGTATAGCATCACTTAAAGGAGCACTGTGTAGGATTTAGCGACATCTAATGGTGTGGTTGCAGATTGGAACCGAGTACCCCTCTGCTCACTCCTCTCTTTCCAAGACTGCATCATTGTGAGCTGCCTACTGAAACAGTGCTAGCCTTGCTCAGAGGCCATCCTTACCATAATAACACTACTTTTGGGGAAACAGAAGTGGTACCACGGTTTTGCACTCTGTGGCTCATGTTACCATAGTTTCACTGTTTCAGTTTCAGCGGCCTTCAAGTAACATACGTCGCTCTCTCTCAGAGCCAGTGTTTGGTTTGTCTGTTCTGTTCTCCTGTAGAAACATGGTGGAGCAACATGGCGGACTCCATGAAGAGGATCCGCTCCCTATGTAGATATGAAGGGCTCATTGGAAAACACAACAATTCTTAGTTTCAGGTGATTACACACTAATGAAAACATGGTTTTAAATATTATATTCCATTTTTGCTAATAGAACCCCCTAAATATTACACACTGTTCCTTTAAGTCTAATTTTACATTAAATAAGTTAAATGAAAATCATTTACTTTTCCAAAAGTGGAACAGAAAAGGATATAAATTAATGTGTACAATTTAGTGTTTTACAATTTATTTTAATTAATTCATTAATTTGTGTTTATTTCTTTGACCTACAGTCCTGAGCTGTTCCCATCTGTCAGATGCCGTACACCACTTCTGTGTGACATCTACTGTTGACCTGTTATCTCCCCCTAAAGACCCCCTGTAGTCCCCTAAAAAACAAAAACAGGTCTACTGTGGCTCTCATAGGGTTATAACACTTTTAAAACTTTAGAAGATGTATTTAGTTGTATTTATGTGCATTGACTTCTTAAGGAAATACAACATTTTAATGTCAGACTAAATTTATGTGCTTTCAGTATTTTAGAGGCTTTATTGTACAGTTTTTCTTGCACACGCGACTACGATGGTAAACATGAGAAGAGGGAAGCGCTGCAGTGAACAACTGCTGACTACAGAACATGCTGAGATCTTATCTCAGCCTGTTGTTCCTGACTGGCTCGAGAAGAGCAATGACTCCAAAATGCTCTGACTATTAATCATCCTGAGCGGTCTATATGATATGGGCACAGCCACCAGGAATGCAGGGGGGATGGGATAATGTCAGCATAGCATGGCTGCTCATACCAACAAATAACACCACAACAGGAAGGCGAGAGGCTCTACCTACAGCACCAACACAAGGGCCTGGCTTTACACCTAAAAAGATGATTTATGAATGAAACCAGCATAGATCTGACGAGACCACCCCCACCTCCAACACCACCTCCAGCGTTTCCGTCTTTACCACCCAACATGCCCCAACAACACACTGCTGAGGCCTAGTACATCTCACTGCATAGCATGAGGGAGGCTGCTGCCCTGTCCTCCCTACCGCTGATCACCACTTCCGCGTCTGCTGTGATCTCAGCGTCAGGGGACTCAACATAATAAATAGTTATAAATCCTCCTCCCCAGGGGTATTGTTAAACCCACACAGTGGCCAAGCAGTAATAAAAAAGACTTGTGCTCGGTGTAAAAGATGGCAAGGATCACTAATATTATGTCCAGCTGCATTGATCTACATGAACACACAATAGCACCACGGCTCTATGGAAAGTCGGCCGGTCGGTACTTGGGCCCAAACTGAAATATCTCAACAGCCAATGGATGGATTAACATGAAATTTTGCACAGACGTTCATTTGCCCCAGAGGATGAATCCCAAAACCAAATCCGATTGTTATCAGGTCATTAAATAGGCTTCATTGGTCACAATATGCACCATAGATGTGAGTAATTAGGGGCCTACTACCTTACTATGTTGTAAAAGTGAGAGATAAAAGCAGCATGTTACATGAAAAACTGAATGACACATTATGTTTTGAACATAAACAAAAAGGCTTCTTTAGGTTTAGGCAGCAAAATACAACTTCTTTAGGAAACAAAAATAGTTAAGTTTAAGGAAAGACATTGTGTTTTGGCTTAAAACATCAATGCATCATGAGTGAAAGTGAAACTTTAAGCTTGTGAACATAAAGACAAGTACACGTTGCTGGTTTCAGGATGCAATCCTGGACTCCAGGGTGAAAGCCCTGTGTCTTGTGTCCCAACCATTGCCCCTAACCTCCCCTAATGTGGAGGTTCACGCTGTCAGTCTGTCAGTCTAGTTTGCTCCCGCTTCTGCTCCTGTCATAATTACTATGGTCGCCAGAGGTTGCTGTTGTGTTCTTTGAATAATAATCAATTGAATGTATATAGCACAAAATAAGAATATAAAGTAAACAATCATAAAACAAGATCTAAGACCATCATGGGATAAAAAGTGTTAAAATAGGATGAATATTTTTTTTTTTTTTAAGTTTTAAGATTAGATTTAAAAACAGTCTAATTTGAGTCTGCTTGTCAGCTTTGTCTGGGGCAAAGTGAGAGGGCTTGAGCTGCCACACCTGAGTGTCTGGCATAAGGATTTATACCTCCTTTCAGTGATCAACCATGTGAATAAATGACATATCTATGATATGAGACATATCTATAGTGCTTATAGTGACCAATAACGTCTATTCAATGGCTGATAATAGCTGAATCAACTGATCTCAATGACACTGGCAATACCTAAAGTTTTTCTTTAGCACCATCATCATCAGATTAAAGTTTCAAGATTCAAATTTGTAGACTCTTGTTGACTTGAATACATACCTTTCTGTTTCTTGTTCAGGTGACTGAGTTTTACTCTTGAAGCCCGGGAGGCTGCTCATGTCCACATAACCATCAGTGTCATTAGCAGAGGACAACGTCTGACTGGGACGATCAAAGAAGTCTGTGAACGCCGGCTGTCGGACGGGTCTCCGCTGTGGCACCTGAAGGTTTTCGTAATCCGAACTGATGGCGGGCACATTCTCGTAGTCTGAGGTATCTGCGTTGGGGAAGGAGATGGAGCGAGGCTTGGTCATGGGAAGAGGTGTGAAAGGCACGCGGGAGCGGTCCTCAAAGGACTCCACCCGGACAACGCTGCGATTGAGAAAGGCCACAGAGCCCCCTTTTCTTTTGCTTTCCTTGTAAAGCAAGAAGGTGGGGGCTGGCTCGGATGAAACATGAGGTTTACTAGCAGAGCGTGAGTTGAGTTGTGGAGAGTTACTGATGCTGCATCTGTCTCGATCCAGCAGTCTGCTGGCCGTGTGGTGGTTGGACTCTGCTGAAGCCTTAAACAAGGACAGGTTTACATCCACCACAGGCTTGCTCTCTGTTTTCCGCCTAAATTTAAGCATCAGGAAACGCTTAATAGAGGATTTCTTCTTCCTATTTTTCTCTGAGTCTCCTTCGATGAGAAGTGAGGGGTAACTCTTTGTGATGGGCCTCTTGGTGATGTAGGCAAGCTCAAATGGAGGAGGGATACCTGCTACAGATGTTGGAGTCGACAGGCCGCTGGACGACAAAGGTGAGCACCGTGAGAAGCTTCCAGATGAACAAATGGACCCTCCCTGTCTTGGGGATCCATCCCTGCAGCTGTACACACCCAGAGGCATGTCCGGTCCCTCCATGGAGAGGGAGCGGGGGTACAGGGACAAATAGTGGGGTTTGCCGTAGCTCTTGTGTCGCGTTGAGCTTATCATGGGGCTGCTGCTCAGTGCAGGTTGTCCAAATCCACTCATGTAGGGCCTCTGAACAAACTGCATTCCCATCTCCGTCACATTATTGTTAATGCGATGTGATAGTGAGTGGGAGCGCATCTCTGTTGTCCTCTTATGAAAAGGAAAAACATTTTCACCCTCTGAGCTATGCCCAGGCTCCTCATAGACGTGTTCATCACTGATGTCCTGCTCTGTGTCGGTGGTGTCGTCCAGAAACGGCACTATGTGACCCTCCAGGTCTTCCTCGAAGACCGAGTCACTCTGGGAGAGTAGCTGGCTTTCCGAGAGAGAAGAGGTCAGCGAGGTGTCTGTGTCCGTTGGCACTGAGATGGACACCAGTCTGAACCTCGGCACATTGTCAAGCAAGGCCTCCGGTGTCTGAGGTTTAGGTTCTTCAGTCCTTTTCTGATATGTTCTCACCTTGTTTTCATCACTGTAGCCGCTGTACTCAAGACTGTTGCCAACCTGCACGTAATCCTCAGAAGACACACACTCCGTTTGACCATTTTCTGCTGTTTCCCCATATTTTCCGACAGATTCTCCACTGCTGTTTACAGACAAAAGTAGATTATGTGGGAGTCTGTGAGCTTTGTTATTCCTTGGCATCATCTCTCTGTTAATAATGTCCTCTGAGGAGACATAATAAGGCTCATGAGTTGGACCATCCTCTACAGTGACACATCTCTTAGTCGTGTCAAAGACCTGTTTCTGGTCTTCAGGGATAAAGTCATAAAAACTAATGTTCTGTAGGTTTTCATCCTTTTCATTCACTTTATGGCCACATTTAAACGTCACAGTGTTACAAGTGATGCCACAATCAGGAGCGGATTCCTCTTCTTTCTCTTCACCATCTGTTAGAAAAACTTGTTGCGTATCAGTGTCCTTCATATTATCACTGCTGAGGAGACCAGGTTCATCTGTGAGGGACTCAGTTAAATCATCTGCTGTACAGTCACCTGTTTCATCCTCCTTGATCTGGAGCTCTTCCCGCCTCTCCCTCACACCACGATTCCCAGCAGAATAGCAGCCCGCCTCCTCGTCGATGCTGTTAACAGAAATGTCTCCCACCGAGAGGCCATCTGTGTCGGCCAGTGCCTCACCTGCGTCACAACCTTCGGCGTCCACATCCTCCGTCACATCTGTGTCAACCATCTCCACCACGTCCTCGGAGGAGTCGGCAGTGAGCCCAGCATCACTGACCCAAAGTGTTTCCAGGGAGTCCACCTCCTCTGTCAGAACGCTGTCGGTTAACCTCAAGTCCTCATCCATCTTCTGCATCATGTCTTCTTCCTCCTCCTTCTCGTCCTCTGTCACCTCTCCGTCCTCCACCCCCTGAACCTCTTTTTGTGGTGATTTGAGGATGTAACCAACCACTTTGTTTAGACCGTTCTCTGTCTCATGCTCTTCATCAACCTCGCCATCTGAATTTAGTGACCTCCCATTGATGCATCCTTCCTGGTTGCCATTAAGCTCTGGTGTCACTTTGGGTTTAGGGGCTATGGAGGGTTTGGGGCCCCTGGCTGCAGACATGAGAGGGGAGGGCAGCTTCAGGCTGGCGTGACAAACAAATCTTGGCTTTGGAGCAACAGAAGGCTTGGTGCAGTCTGAAAGAACAACAGGAAAAGGAAACTGTAAGATTACGCGCTTTAAAATAGCTTACAGGTCATTTGTATTGTGTCCCTCTGACCTAAAACTGCTCAAAGACTCAAACTTCACACATAATACAGCTGTAACTGTGTGTGTTATTGTCACATTTAGAAGGTTATTGTCATGTTGGTGCAGTTTGGCCATTTTCTTCAAAAAAAAAATATGCACTGTAATTGTTAAATCTGGGAATATCAAATATAAGTCAGCTGGAAGCTTTATGAATACTTTGCAGAAAGAGCTACCCAAACGAAAAAAAAGTCTATAAAAGGACATTATGAGAGACTTAAAATGTTCGCTTTTACATCCTTTGAGAAAGAATTCAAAAAAATCTAAGGGATTTCCCTGACTCACTTCCTGTGATTCAAGCCAGAGAAACCCCTCTCAGGCTGCATTTACGTCTTTGACAAAAATACTTTATATACATTGACCAAAAAAGCAACATATATAATTCATGTATATTTTACACATTTAACTATATGATCACTTTAGGCTCAAAATTAGGCTCATCATACCACTTTTCTTGAAAATAACAAAGCACTCTAGATTTTGGCATAAGGTATGAGTGGGGCCTATATCTACCCCAAATCTAAAAAACATATGTTGTCAAATGGGTTCAGCTAATGCTAAATCACGTTGAAACCTCTTTATACTATAAAGTAAACTATAAGTATAAAGTGAATAATTTACCAGCATAACACTCTGACATAAAGACACACTGCGTTAAACACAATTAGGTTGTTACCACTGAATTCACCATATAGTCTATTAATGTACAGAAAAGGTCAAATATAAGAAGATATGATAAAAACTAGAAGTCTAGCTCTGTGCGTAATACTGACTTGCTCAAATACACTAAATATCGAGCACACAGTGGGAAAAAACAGCCTTGTCCTTTCAAATAAATCTCACCTGTGTTCATTTTTGCGAGGCGACCATCTCCGGCATCACGTCCAGCAGCCTTGGTTCACAAAATGTTAAATAACGTGTAAAAAAAAAACTCCGCTGAAGTGTGAACAGAGAGAGGGACTGAAGAAGAGCTCTGTCTGATCCTCCTCTGAGGAGGAAAAACGCTGCTCAGCTGATCGGCTGTGCGTCCTACAGCGCTCAGGACGCGACTGGAAACCAAATGGAGGGGAAAAAAACAGCTCGATCCGCTCAGCGGAGACCAGGATCCCTGTTACACCAACATGTTAACAGCAGCCTACAAGGCTAATCAGTATTTTAATATACAGAACAAGGGGAAATGTGGAAGGATGTGATGTTTTGAGTGTGGTACGGTGTATTAAAGATCGACCACATTCATAATAACCCTGTTGGTAATAACTTTCCTTGATAATACACCAGACCACATGTACAAAACAAAAACTTTTTGTGATACCAAACAGAAGAAATAATGCTACCACTTTCTAATATGTATTTATACATTTTAACTACTTGCTTTTTCACTGGTAGATGATACGTTTAATAATGGTTTAGTCATAAGATCAACTTTTGGGTTGCAAGACAGCGAGTGCTTGACTACCAAAGTTTGATGGATTAAAAATCACCTGTTAACAGCTTAAAGGAGCAGTGTGTAGGATTTTGCAGCCTCTAGAGGTGAGGTTGCAGATTGCCAACCAACTGAAACTTGCCATGGGCTGAGCGTGGAGGAAGACTACGGTGGCCGACGTGAAATGTGAAGAGATGAAAACATGAATGGCTCTCTCTGAAATCTGAGATTGGTTTGTCCCTTCTGGGCTACTGTAGAAACATGGCGGCCGGCTCCTTAGAGAGGGGCCTGCTCCCTATATGGATATAAACAACTCATTTTAACGTAATGGAAACACAGCAATTATTATTATATCATAAGTGATTAAATACTTAAAAAAACATACTTATCAATATCCCATTTCTGCCAATAGATCCCCTAAACACACACTGTTCCTTTACATGCAGTGGCTCAGCAGACAGTGAGAAGAAGATGTGACTGAATTACCAACATTTATTACTGCACTTTTCGGAAACAGAAAGATCAAATGCCAGCCAAAGAGATCACAATCTGGCAACCCAAAAGTTGTCCTTATCAAGCGCTCATAACTGAGCAATAAAGCATTAGTAAATTATTTATTAAGCATGAACAAAGCCATTAGTTATTACCATAAACTGTTTATGCCTTATGAGTAGAAAGGTGGTACCAAAATAACATTTTTCAAGTTAAAGAAACACAAGATACTGTAATATTACTTCTCATGCTTTACACAGTTTCTGTCTGACTTTTAGCTCAAGTTATGATCAGGTGAGAACGTTCTCAGACCCCTGCTGTTTCTGGATGATTTTATCATGAAGCCATATTTCTCAGTATGACTGATCATGTTTCATTAAAAAAAAAAAAGTTATTAAGTATGTGTGATGTGGCATCAGCTCTCCTTCATTGATAATCCAGCCCTGTTTCTCTGTGTGATCAGTGTACAACAGGCTCTTTTCTACATAACAGGAAACTGCTCTCCCTGTTTCCTGCACAACCCAACTTCACATCCTTCAGCTTATGGACACCATGCTCACATTTAACCCCTCGGTGAATTCACTGTGACTCACTGGGGGTGAAGTAAGGGAAGCTATTTTTACCCTTGAATTGTGGTCAGCTGGTGGAGACTTATTACACTAAAACAATGTCTGTGTTGTGTGTCATGGATTCAGTAGCAACACACAGGAGCATACAGACAAGGACTGGCTCAGCAGTAGGAAGAGAAAAAAAGTCAGGTCCCGACTGTTTTGATTTTAAACGCATTAATCTGTTTCTGTTTGGTGCCATTCACATTGATAAATGGACTGACCTCACAACCAAAATGACCTTTTTTTTTAGGCCATGAAACATGATTAGATATAATCCCAGTGTTACATACAGTATACTATATATTGCTCTGGCTAATCCTGGCCAAACAACACAGTGAGAAGTCTTCCTGGTAAACTGAAGCTTTCCCAGACACCACACAGAGCACAGGCTTTCTGTGTCTGCACAACACACTGGGCGGCTCTTTGGTCTGAGAAGTGAAGCCAATGCTGAATTCTGATTGTATAGAAGTCTATGAGAAAATGAGCCTACTTCTCAATTGATTTGCCTCAGTAAACATTGTAAACATGAGTTTATGGTCTAGTTTCAAGTCTTCTCCAATACAGCATGATGTTCATTTAATAAATTATGGTCCCATTTAGAGTCACATAGACCATAAAGCAGGGTATGCTTTAGGACGTGGCTACCTTGTGATAGACAGGTTGTTACTACTTGGGCTGGGAGTGTTTTCGTATTAGAGCTTTAACCATTTCATAGTGTGTTTTCAGTTCCTAAAAGTTGATTATAGTGTTTTTTGGTCAGCTACTGTCTTCAGCGTTCAGTTGTACATAGCTTAGGTTTCTCATGGTAGTTGGTATTACTGGTGTTACATGGTGGTTGGGCACATACTGATTACATTGTGTATCCACAGTCCCCACCGCCATTTTACTTTTTATTTACAGAAATAAAATCCATTTAGTTAATTTTGGTGTATCAGCGCCGTGTTATCAACACAAATTCAGACGACGGACACTACAAACTGACAATGAATGCATCTAAACCATACGGTATCTCAGCTCAGAGTAGCAGATGTCATATTTCACACACGGGATGAGAGAGCGTTGACAGACAAGAGGATGCAAAGCGAAAAGCAAAAGCGCCTATTTGGCAATATTTCAGATTTAAACCCAATGCTATAAGGGAACCATAGGTCACAGCCAGTGTGCACCGTGGAGCAGCGCAGGGAAACCCCATAGGGAAAGCTGGACCGGAGAGGCCAGACACTCAGCCACCCAACGTTAAAGATCAATATAAATGTGCTACATATATCATCATCTTGTAAAATGTCTGTTGTAATTAGTAACAACAGTGTTGTCACAATTTTATTAACCTGTGGGAAAATTTCCTCACCGTCATCTCCCTAATGTAGCTCCACCATCTCATGACCTGGTTGCAAAAAAACAAGATGGTGACTCAAGGCTTCAAAACAGCAGTCCACAAACCAGTGAGTGATGCCACAGTGACTAAACCCACTTCTTAAATAAAGTCTATGGTACACAATGATAAACAGTTTCTCCTTATGTTCTTTTGCATCACATTTTAAGGTCAATTATCAATCCACAACATATGATCAAGCCACGGAAATCAAGGCACGTTAGTCGACAGCTACTGGTCATACACTCTCTGTCTGTCCTACATGACCTGATGCAAAACCTGAGACACATATAAACACACTAACTCTTCTTGATTAGTTTAAACAGTGAGATACCACAATGCTTCGTTCAGTGTGCTGCTCTTGAGACTAAAAACAGTATTGTCGCTAACAGCAGTGTTCAGCTCATTGAAAAACATTATGTGGCTGCACCTTTGACCACCGTTTTGTCGGTGCAATAATTGTGTTTTCATATTGAGTCAATAAAGGGGAGGGAGGTGGGCTCTGCAGCAGGCAGCACGAGAGAATAATGACAGATGCTCAGACAAACAGGACTGATATGAAACATGCTGTGGGATGAGGGGGTGTCCCCCCCAGCATAAGGCTGCCGATACTTGATACAGTCAAGAACCAGAACAAACAGTGTGTTAGTTTCTCCCTGGATATTTTACAGCTTCCCCAGCTTGTCTGTGGCTCTCAACCTATTCATTCTTACTGAAAATGTGAATCTTTAAAAAAGGATCACAAATATATAATTTCATTGTCAAAAAAGGCTCAACAATTCCTAAAACAGCTGGGCGCTGTAGTTTTTACCTAATATTACCCAAACAGAAGTTATTTGTACATTTCCTTGGGGACTATTTTGTGCTGCAGATTAATACACAATTGTACTCTAATGAGTATTTACAGTAACTACAGTGGCTGTGTTCATTGTAATGAAGGAACTGTGTTTTAGTATCTTACTAGACAACAATGGAGCGTTATGGAACAGAAGAATAAGATATATTTAGCTTTTGCTTTGGCTGTTACACACAGACAGTGTTTTCTTCTTGCAATTAATTTCCATCAATATAATCTTTTCAAACATTTGTTTTTGTCTTGTGTACACTCATACAGAACGCAAATATTTTGTGGCAAAAAAGCAGTGCAATTTTTTACAAACAAGGTCATTTTTGTAAGCTTTTGCATTGCGAATTAAAGCATCAACCAATCAAGTTGTGCAGAACAGGATGAGCTGCACCTATATTTATGAAACAACAGCACAGAGGCGCCGTAGTCCAAACCAGGATGGCAAACTTTATTACTCCCTTCAACCTTGTCAAAGGCAGCGTAGACCAGATCCACTCCTTCTGTTCTTATGCCTTTCACAAATAAAACCCTGGACATATAATATTAGCAAGCGAGTATTTCACATTTTCATGACGTTTATTCATCATGCCCCTTGAGTGTGAAGGTCTTTCGAATCAATTTATTGATTTTTATCTTTTTAAGGACATTTGTCAACAATAAGAAAAATATAAAATATTGTCAGACTAAGCCTGTAATGTTTTGAGTATTTCCTCTTAATATAACTCTTACAATTACAGGTCATAATTTTGTGCTGATTCTTTCAGCCTGTAGCACTATTATGCCCCTGTTCAAATCAAATTGTGTATTTATAGATTAGGAGTTCAATCAATAAATTGTCCTTTATCCACGTGGATCTCTCTCATAAAGGGTTTGGATGTAGGACATCCAGGTCAGGCACTTATACAGCCATGATATATTGGATGTGTACAGTAACAGTATTGAACAATGTCAGTGTGTTTTTTTCAGATTAGAAAAACTATTTGAGCCATGTGCAGCCTGAACCCTGAGGTCCATCTCTGTCTGTGTGTCTCCTGTTTGCGTCAGGCGAGGAAAGAGTGCGTCTCCTCCTCTCTCCTGCTCTGAGGTGAAACAATAAGCCTTGGGCTTAAAAAAGGAACTCCATCTTGATATACTCCTTCCTGTAACTGTTTTCAAGTCTTTCAGCAAAACTGGAGCACAGAGGGCGTAGTCAACCTGGAGCTCATTGTCCTACTTTTTGACATCATCGTAGGTTTACAAAGTTTTAAAAAAATGGCACTTTGACATTTTCTGACACATTCTTGGCCTTCTTTTAATGACCTCATTATTAATTGTATTGGGGGGGGGGGGTGTCCATGGACATGAGAAGTTCCTACAGTAAGTCTATTAGGCTTACCTTTTATTTAATCTTCACCTTAAAATGACATCTACTGGTGTGATTGCAGATTGCAACCAACTGAGTACTCCTCCGCTCACTCCTCCCTTTTCAAGACTACGGTAACGTGAGCTGCCGAAGTGTAAAACCATGGTAACGCCGTTCACCTCGCTCAGAGATCATCCTCAACATAATAACACTACTTAAGGAGCAACAGTTTTACACTCTAGCGTGTCAGACAACGGTGGCCTTCAGGTAATATAAAAACATGAGACTCTCTTGAGAGCCAGTGTTTGGTTTGTTCGTTCTGGGCCACTGTAGAAACATAGTGGAGCAACATGGTGGACTCAGTGAAGAGGCCCCACTCCCTATGTAGATATGAAGGACTCGTTCTAAGCTAACAAAAACACGATTCTTAGATTCAGGTGAACATACACTAATGAAAACATAGTTATGTTATATTAGATATATAATTATTAATATATAACATATAATTATATTTCTGCTGAAAGATCCACCAAAATGTAACTCACTGTTCCTTTAATGAATGATGTGAATTATGTCAAATTAGCAGCATTTTTTTTGTTGTGTGTGGATGTTCTGTCTTATGTAGTTTAAAACGGTATAATTAATCATTATACTATACAGTCTAATTTGGTAATTTGTATATTATTTAATCAGTATTGCTTAATCAAATTACTTCCTCAAAAAGACACATTAGACACATCTTTTGATTTTAATGAGGACAAACTGAAATAAGGAAGGACTGAATGGCACGTTTCCACCAAGCAGTTCAGTCCAGTTGAGTTCAGGTCGTTACACATTAGATCGTATATTTTTGCATTTCCATTAGCAAAACTTGAGGATGGTCCAAATAGAACCGATCTGTTTTTGGTACCTCAGCAAGCTGAGCCGATATTAGCAGGATGAGTTAAAACACTGCAGACCACTGATTGGTCCGGAGATCATCACTAATCATCACTAGCGCAGCACATTACATCCTGGACAAACCCGTCGTTTTTAAATAGCCATGCTGCCAACAATAGCAACCTCGAGTTTTAATTAACTCGACCCAAACTTTTAAAGAAATGCT
The DNA here is from genome assembly GCA_947000775.1 of Pterois miles. NCBI lineage: Eukaryota > Metazoa > Chordata > Actinopteri > Perciformes > Scorpaenidae > Pterois > Pterois miles. The sequence goes on along the minus strand of CAMQGK010000056.1, from coordinate 1,438,089 downwards.
TGCAAAATGATGTTGTATACTATGCCGAACAGTTGACGAAGTGCAAACATTTCTCTGTTTGGTTGCTGTTGAAATGATTCAGTACATATATGTGTATTTTTGTTGATGTTTTCCTGATTTGTGTGTCTTAGGGTGTTAGATGTGGGTTTATTATAAATCTTTATTATTTATGTTTTTGTGTGTTTGCTTGTCTCCTATTTTGTCTTGTTTTGCCTTTAGTTCCTAGTATTGTTTGTGTTTGTTGTTGAAATGAGACTTTATATCCACTTCACACAAGTCTGCGCTAATCATATGCACATGCTTCCAAATGAAAATATTTGAAAGAGAAATGATTGAACGAGTGTTGCGCTGACTATCATGTCACAGCAGTTTTATTACTGTATGTCTACATGGATTCCTACTTTCACAACACACATAGGCAAAAAAAAAAAAAAAACAACAGAAAAAAACACAGGTGCACATTTGTGTATCCTTGGAAGGTATTGTTGTGTTTGGCAACACTGTCCTGTAAACTGTCAAGTATTTGAACCAATAGGATGCAGGAACAAACTCTTGTGTCATGGCGGTCTAATTTTAGTTTCCCGTCACATCATGACAAGGAAGAAAACACAGCTGGAGGGTTGTTTTTGTTCTTCTGTGAGAACTTTCTGACAAGCTCACAATGGGATACGTTCTGAAAAAAAAACACTGTAACAAACAAGATTTATAAAGACAAATGTGAAAAAAGTTCAATTTTTATATGCATCAATCTATTTATTATAATATACTGTATGTGTTTCATAAAAATCATAATCATAATAATGCGTTTGTAGATATTTTTTATCATTAATGTCTTAAATTCTCACATAATTTTGAGGATTTACCTGGATAGGAACTAATAATATCATATAGCTTTAATGTAATGATAAATTAATTACTCTCCTATAACTTTGTTTGACTCAGTGGAGTTTAAAAAAAAATTGAATCTGATGAATCAAACCAGGGATATCTGTTTTTTTACTCGCATTTCTTCTTCATTGTCAAAACCTGGCACCTACATTACCCACAATGCATCTCACCTGTTGACAGTTCCATCAGAGATTCAGGTACTTATATTCGTAACGTGGCCTCTTGAGCCTCAAGCAGAGATGAGGAGGGATTGACTAACTGTGTAAATATATCGTAAACCAGGTTTTACTTGAAGCTTCTGAGAATTAAGTAAAACTTTGACTCAGTACAGTAAACAAAAGACAATATGATTAAGCTATCTGTGCTGGAAAGAAATATTTTAATATAAAGCAAAGGTGTGTGTGTTGATTATTACAATGCTTCAAACTCTCTTTAACACAACTTCAGTCAACATACCTGTATATTCAGTATTAGCGCACTGGCTTTAACTTCCTTGCTGAAGGAATTCAATAGGACAATGCACATTAACCCTCTGAGACCCACATTAGACCTGTTGTTAGGGGGCCACAGAGGGCTTTAGAGGGAGATAGCAGGTCAACAGTAGATGAACATAGAAGTGGTGTACATCATCTGAAAGCTGGAGATTAAATTGATTCTAGTCATAAATCAGAAATAATAAGATATAAGATGATATAAGTTTGTGATGGTCATCCTCATGCTCAATTATGGCTCAGAAGTTGCAGCAATTTTTGGGTTGATACCATTTCTTACACAGATTGGTGTTAAATGCCAGCCTATTGAAAATTGATAAAAAAAAAAAAAGATCAATAATCCCGCCAAAATGCACATTAAGACCCCGAGGAACATCATAGAAAAAGCCATGCAGTGATTTGGGATCAAAAACATTTGACAATTGGAAGTTTCTGCAACAACTGCATTTATCGGTGATTGGATGGCGAGCACTGCTGTTCTGGAAACTGCTCAGAAACCCCTTATTGTCACTCTAGCTTGGGAAACCATCCATCCTCTGAATGCTTTAGGTCTCTAGTTTGTGGCTGTAAAGTTTCATGAGGCTGTGATTATCCTAGAGATCACCACAGGTTATTTTATACAGTGAGGTCAAGTTTTTAAAAAATAGTCTCACTACAATGAAATGGTGACTATGGAGACTAACATCATCACACATGAATACAACTGGGTCATTGGATCCACAAGAGTCTCAGCTTTACAGTGATACCCAGTTTATGCAATTCAAGACTGTTTATGGACCCCAGTATGCAGAAATATTCAAATACATTGTTTTTAGAATAGGAAAAAATAACACACTACTGCATTCATAAAACTGCTTGTGATTATCATAAAGTGGGCATGTCTGTAAAGGGGAGACTCGTGGGTACCCAGAGAACCCATTTTACCCCTGTGAAAATGGGCATGACAGTTTTTCCTGACCAAAATTTTGCCCAACTGTGAAGTGTTGCTGAGCCTCATTCCCATCAAGCTAGCCACATTTGTTACCAATGGATTCTCTCAGTTTTCTAGTTTCATGTGAAATCTATGTGATACTTTCACTTTCAGCTCTAAAACTTGCTACAACCTTTGAAAGACAGTAAAGTCGGTCACGATCACCTGCAATCCATCGGGTTTTAGGGGGTTAAAACACTTGCTGAAATTTATTCATTGGCTTTGACTTTCAGCAAATGAATCACTGTTGATTTAAGTGACAGCTATTAACTGAACCTGAACAATACATCCATCGGCTTATTGTCATGGGAAGCAATAAGTCTAATGACCATATTAAAGTGAGCACAGATCAAAACATCACCATAAAACCAGACTGGATTAACCTGAACTGACCCGCTGTCATGAGTGATGTGTGTATATGCAGCGGACAAGACCAGAGTCCTGACCATTTTTACTGCTGAATAGGTAAACCAGCCATTTCAAAGAGATATACGTTTGAAAAATCACAACTTTTTATGTAAATATTATTAAAAACACATACACATTTTAATACTTTTAAAATGAGACCATATAAATGCATTTAGGAGTTAACAGGCTCTAGAGTTTTTCCTTTCATCAGTAAAACAAACAAATGTACGCTAGCCTTTTATATCAGATTCAGTGTTATAAGTAGGCTACAATTATCAGAACAATACGAACATTCAGGCTCCTTCATGTGACTCAAAGGTTTACTGCAGAAATAAATGTTAAATAAAAGAAGAAATTCTGTAAGCGACCTCAATAAAATCTCCTGCGACCAACTGATGGGTCCTGATCCAGTCTTTGGGAATGACTGATCTGGCACACAATCTCTAAAAGACAGCAAATTGTCATTTGTACACAAATTTAACAAATATATAATAAATAAATATATATATATATATATATATTTGTCTGTTTCCTTTTGATTGCATAAATATTAATCCAACTATCATGTTTTGTGCTTGTTTTTGTTAATGATGGAGCTAAATGTTTACTTTGGTTTGTCAAAATGCCATTTAAGTTTCATTAATAATGAGGAGAAATACAGGGGGAATAGACTCTGTTCATCAGAGGCAACATTAATCTTCTAGTGCCGGACATATTGAGATGCAAGGAGCACCTTAACAGCCTCTGGATCTAGCGATCAATACTGTCCATGTGACACTGGAGCGAGCAAGAGCAACATCAGAGCTGCCAAGAAACATTACCTCCTCCCTTTAAGGCACCTAATCTAGACAAAGTCACTGACAGTCACATTTCACCACCAAACCTACCTCAGTGGCCAGATCTGACAGCACTGAGCACATTTTAAGCTCATACTTATTATTCAGATGGTGCTTCTTCCTCATGTGTGGGTATAAAGACTCACAAATCTATCTCATTATTGATTGATGATGTGGCAAACTCAGTACTCAGTGACATGGGCCACAATCAAAAGTCAAAGAACATGTTAAATACATTTTTCCCAAAGATGGTTTCTCTCATTTTAAGCAGTTCTGATCACGCTGTTGCATGTTCAAGTATTCATTTCTCTTATAAGTTTGGTTTTAATTAGTTATGTGATGCTATAAAAAGGACATCATGATTGACAGCTGCTCTGAGTGAAGTAGTCGCAGCCGGAGACTCAGGAAATGTTCAAGAGAGGAGTCACCAGTAATAGGACATGTGTCAGTTTGATCGTAAATGTAGTTGTAGAGACATTATGGTTGATTGTTGAGTCTTCCAAGCCAAACAGCTACCATGGTGCTAACGTAGCAGCTAAGCTGCAGCCATTGTCGTTTCGTGACTGGCTCAGGCGGGTGTGTGGGCGGGACCTCAAAACCACGGCTCCAGCCCCCCAATCACTACGGTACAGACTGGTTGCAAATGATGTCAAAATCTCAAGATGGCCGCTTCCGTAGCCAGAATATTTTGGCTTCACTTTTGCACAGTGGGAGGAATCGGAAACACATCGTCCATCTATATTTATATACAGTGGGAACCCATCACTCATAGAAACAGCCTGTGCTTTCAGGACTTTTAAAGGTGCATGTGTAGGATTTTGCAGCATCGAGTAATGACATCTTAGACTGCAACCAATTTAAACTTCTCATGTGTGCCAGCCGTGTAGCAGAACTACAGCAGTCAATGTGAAAACATAAATGGTCCTATTGTATTACTGTACAGGCGGCTGTAGAAACATGATGACCGGCTCAGTGAAGATGACCTGCTCTGTATGTAGATATATACGGCTCATTCTAAGGTTACAAAAACAACGAATCTTATATCCTTTTATTTCTGAAGCCTGTTTAGTGATCTTTTGTATAAGGGACTATATCTTCTACTTCACCCGCCTCACACACAACAACCAGGGAGCTGCTTTAAACACATGACACAATTTGACATTTTCAAGATAATAGACAACATGCCATATGATGATTAACACCTTATTCTGAAAGATCATTTTTCCTCTTTTATACAGTCAAGGAGAGGCGACATTGGCAAGTGATTTATATAATATTACTTGGGCTAACGTGTCTCCTTGTCCATAAAATCTCCATAAAATCACATTTACATATGTAGTGTATTCATGACTATGTCATGAAAATTTAAATACATTTAATTCAAAGTATTGCAAACACTGGGTGAGTAAAATACTTGGCCAGTGCTTCAAAAAAGTTATTTTACTAAATATATTGTATATATATATATAAACTCTAGAGTGTAATGTAAACAAGAACGTCACATTCTGCCTTGCTGCATCTGTTAACTGCAGGTAAGGTGCACGCTGGTTGCTTTAGAGCAGGCAGAGTGAGAGTGGACTGCCAATGAGTCCACTTTTTCACTCCATTTCTCCCTTTCACACCAGCAGAATTTATGAGGCCATTACGAGTGTGCATGCAGTGTCAACAGTGCCCGGCTAATATCTTTATCCAGCACCAAGAGGATCCTGTCAGACAACACGCATGCACGTACACGCGCACGCGCGCGCACGTACACGCGCACACACACACACACACACACACACACACACACACACACACACACACACACACACACACACACACACACACACACACAGAGCCCAGGAGACAAACTGCCCTCCCAGCTCACAGTTCAGCTGAACACACAGATAAACACTTAATACAATTAACATACCTCAGCATTTCAGACACATTAGCTGGCTTCTTTAAGGTAGACAGCAACTTAAATAATGAATTCAGCCCAAACCTCCACTTATTATGAACAAATCTGTTAATTAAAGGAGGAAACTGAAATCTGGTCAAATGCCCAAAGGATTAAAATCAATGCAGTGCACCTTATAGAGAAATACAGTATTCAGGTATGTGCTAAATTAATGCTGTGTTCTTACTACCCGAAATGTGTCTGTAGCATGGAGTACTGAAAACTGTCGAGCACAAAATGTAAGACTAACTACTTGTGTGTGTACAGCACTTAAAGGATACTCATACTTCCTGAGACTTCCCTATATTGTCAGGCCCAGGCCTGTCACTTCCGCTGAAGCATGTCTCAAATATGTAGTTTAAGTATTGAAAAAAGGCTGAATCATTTCCTAAAAGAGGTGGCACTGTAGTTTTTAGCAAACATTACTCAGACAGGAGTAAATAGCATGTTTGTCGGGGACTATTTTCAGCTGCGGATTGATACATATACATATTCGTCGATCTAATGAGTATTCACAGCAGCAGGGATTGACTCATGAAAACTACAGTGCCCATGTTCATTGTAATGAAGAAACAGCAGCAGTGTATCTAAAGGTACTGACTCAAGTACTGTACTTAAGTACAATTTTGAGGTACTTGTAATTTACTTGAGTATTTCCATTTTATGCAACTTTATACTTCTAAAATTGAAATATTGTACCTTTTACTCAACATTTATCCGACAGCTACAGTTGTCAGTTACTTTTCAGGTTGGCCTAAAAAATGTGTAGGATAATCTTATAAAATAAAATGCCTTGTTAAAAATTAAACCAGTGAGTTACAATATTTGTGGCTTGTGAACACGTTCAACAAAAATTGTGTCTAATTGAGACTTCTTGTCACATTTCAGATGTCTGTGATTTATTAGCAGATCCACCAAAGTGACATTTCTCCTCTAAACTGCCAAATAGTTCAAGGCACAAAGAGGTAAAACTCAGCCCAGAGCCCAAAAAATGTGTACAGATTTCTGTAGTATAACTTTTGTTTTTTCTTCTATTGCATGGCATTAATCATCTCACAACCTCTCAGATTTATCGTATGACCCATAGGTTGAGAACCACTGGATTAAACTACTTAACTAAACTCTACTTTCTATATTTAGCAAACCCTTCATTCGGTGGGCCTTTCTTCAACATGTCTAAAATAGCAGCCTCCATCCACAGCAGTACATTGCTTTGCTCCAATATCAGTACTCCTGCCCATTTCTCCAAACTAGGGGCATGCTTACTGTCATCTACTGGAGGTAATATACTGACTATGAATATGTACCTCATACAACTCTACTTAAAAACACCCAAACTATCCCTTAAAGTATGTAGTGTGTAGGGTCTGGTGGTATCTAGCTGTGAGGTGAGGCGACCAACAACCAACTGAAGCCTCTCTCGTGTTGAAGAGCTCAGTGGCTGACAAAAACATGAATGGCCCTCTATCGAGCCAGTTATTGTGAGAATAGCATAGCCCCATTTGGAGCAGAGCCAGAGTAAGTGTGGTCGTGGGAAGTGAGTGGTGAAGCGAGAGAGCGGGCTGCAACCACGAAAAAGACAACAAAAACAGGAAGTTTGATTTGTCCGTTCTGGGCTATTGTAGAAACATGGTGGTGCAACATGGCGGACTCTGTGAAGAGGACCAGCTCCCTATATAGATATAAAGGGCTCACTCTGAGGTAACGGAAACACAACAATTCTTATTATCAGGTGATAATACACTAAAGAAAACATACTTCTTAATATCTATTCCATTTCTGCCAATAGATCCCCCTAAATGTTACACACTGGTCCTTTAATACTTCTGTACTTTTAATTAAGTGGGTTTTTGAATGCAGGACTTACCTGTAAGGAGTATTTTCACATTCATGTATTGGTACTTTTACTTAAGTAAAGGAACTTCTACTAGGTACTTTTTCCACTACATTAACATGTTTTAACATTTTTTTGCTTTTTGTCTTTTCATGGGATTTATTGAATGTAAGGTGTAGAGCAAATTGCCAGTTATGTCCTTTAATATTTGAGAATATTTGCTCCTTTTGTTAAATGACAAAACAAGTTAAGTAGAGAGCATATTTATATTTATAAAAGTAATGTATCGGTATCAGCAACAAAAACTCAGGTGTTGTATTGGCATCAGAGATGAACATTTTCAAATGATACCCAGGCACAGTGTTGACAGTATGTGGTCAACAGAGAGCAAAGGTGTTATTTACAACATAAATTCAGCCGCCCCATGTTGTGAGTAGAACTGCAGCCAAATGCTGTCATTAGAGACTCCACGGGGCCTTTGTCCCTCTTTCTGTGATCCATCTGCTGCTGGGGAGACTCTGCAGCAGGCCTGCCATCAAGCTCACTGGCACCAGTCTGTTTTACATGTGGCTGTTTGACACAACACAGCAGGAGTGGCATTATGGCCTGGTGGCAAGAGCGGCTCAATAGCTGTGGCAGCATTAGCTCTCATTACACACACACACCAGCTCATTACAGCTCACCGTGGGGTGATGCTGACGGAGGGACGCAGGTCTCTATCTGAGGAACATCGTCTCAGAGAGTGGAGGTGGCGATACACGCCAGTGGAAGACGCTATTCACTGATGGACCATTAAAGAAGCCCACAGCAGCAAAACAGTGCTCTTGTTGAGCAGTGTGGGATGTTGAGGCAATAATGTGCTTTAATTGTCAGCCCATTGGACGCTGCTCTGATTTGAAAGTGTGTGGTCAAATAAGTCTGTCTTATTTTTTAAAGCCTCTTCCTATTGCGTGTAGATTTTGTACTCAAAATTATTAGATAATTAAATGTACTTCCAAGGATACTTCCCCGATTTTTTCAAATGGAAACATCCACTCAACTATTAGCACAAAACAGTGACATAAGTTACCAAAGTAAGGTAAACATGAAGCTAATTTATAAGGTTACGAATTCTATAAGGTTACGAATAATGTCAATGGTAGCGCCAACTGAGTCAGCGTTAGCCGGGTTAAGTTTAGCTTGAATTTTTTTGAAGTGGGGTTGTACGTATGTGCATTGCCATGTTCTGTGAGGAAAAATGTGAATGGAGTCTGGTGGCTTTGAAAAGAGTGCTATAGCGGCTTCAGTTCCCCGTCGGAGAGGGCCCTCTGATGGTGAGGTAAAGCTGCTGTGGACGGGAGCAGTAGAAAACATATTGTAATTACCTAAAAAAAAAAAAAAACAATATCAGTTTAAGTGTGCACAATATTTAGAATATTTTCACCACTTTACCTCGCCATCAGACAGCTCTTTCCGATGGGGGACTGCAGCCGTTATATCGCCGTCTTCTTTACCAGACCAGACTCCATTGACAAAAACAATAACTTTACCTCACAGAACACAGGAGTAATTGTGTGACTCTCAGATCTGAACTAGCATGGCGTCCACCGTGCAGCACCACTTCCGTACCGGTATTCCTGTGTTCTCCAAACTGGGAGGATGACGACCGCCATCTGAATTATGGTATGTAATACACCGACCATAAGGATGTATATATACTGTACATGTAGCAGCGTCATCATGTCGAAACCTACGTCAGTCACATGGTAAAAAGTTTTTAGAAAAGCCGGAGGAAGAGCGCAGGTCGTTGATCCCAATGTTCGTAGTGGCCAAACGGTGGAACTACAACTTCTGTGTCTGTTGCGCGATGCCACGGGGCCCAAAAAGACTTTCTCATAGACTTACACTGAGGAATAGATGTCTGTAACTCAGTGGATAATTTATATTTATTTATTTATTTATGTTTATATTTATTTATTTATTATATAATTCACTTTTTATTTTGGGGGGGTTTGTTGTTGGGGGGGTGGGGGTTTTTTGGGCCTTTTGGTCTCTTTTCTCTTTTTTTTTTTTTTTTTTTGAAAAATTTTAAATTAATTTTTCCCTTGGGTAATAAAGAATTTTTTTTTTTTCTTTCTTTCTAATTCACTTTTTATCTTTAGGTACTTTAAGGTCCTAAAAGTTGTAAAACACATTAATAGCTCAGTTATTTCCGTCCTCTGTTTATGGAGACCCAGACTGTGACGACAGCGCAAGTCGTGACGTTGGGATCCCGTGACGGAGTCATGTGACTGAACAGACACTACTGCACATATCAGATATGCACACATGGCCCAATAAGACCCGGAAGACCAAGAAGATATGAGTACTTTTCCAGACAGATGTTGAGCCATTTTGAGCAGCTTTCATAGGAATGAACACGGCCCCATCTCCAACGCTGTATCCAGTTCTCTTTGTAGATGGAAAATAGCATTTTGATGCTAAAACATACACATTTGACAGAGATTTGAATGTTCAGATTTGAATACATAAAGCAACACCGCTAGGAACCAAAACAATGACATAAAAACCTTTAAAAAAAAAACCTAAATAATGGACCTGCCCCTTTATGTTGTAGTGGTAGCAGCATGAGTTTTACTTGCGATGTTTTTGTGTGTGATAACTATAATAATTGTAGCAGAAACAGTAATAGTAGTAAACAAAGGGCTCAGAAACTTCTCATTGTATCTCTATATTTTAGTTTCCCGCTGCTTTTCATTTAGTTCATATCATGCGACTTTTCTATGAGGACTCTGACAACAGATAACAAGTGAAACTCCTGCAGCGCTCCACAGCTGAGATAAGCACACAGAAGAACAACTTGCATCCCAAAGCGAGAATCACGTCACGCCGAAAGGAAATGAAACCAACCAGCTGTGCATCTCAGGTGGTACAGAACAGAAGGTGAAATTAATTTAGATGGATAAACCTGCTTACGTATCAGCAATGAAATGTAATAAGCTCTAATGAATGTCCGATATTCCACTTGTCTCTCTTTCAGTCTTTCCGGACCTGACAAAAAGCCCCCCCATTGTTTTATGACTCCACTGAAAAACTAATCTCAAAGTTACTACTACTCAAGCAGTTTTCTATCAGTTTCCTCTTATACTAATGTGTGTGTGTGTCTTTTACCTGAACTTTGTCTATGATTTGTAAGACAAAATCTCCTGTTTAAATGTCCAAAAAAGTTATTTCCTCAACATCTGTTCTGAACAAAGAAAGTCTTTGTACCTTTGCATTAGTATACCGGTTATGTTTTGGTTTTTGGAGTGTCCCAGTTATGTGCCGTGCATGTAAACATCACATCCTGGTTTTGAGAAACCTTCCTGCTGGAGTAAATACAAAAATAACACGTTTGCATTTCTGATCAAGGCTCATAAATGTTTTTGAACTTGGAGTGTTTAAGACAACATGACCTGAAAACTACAGTTTCCCTTTAATGACTATAATTTGTTCCGTTTTTATAAACCTCTCATTATCCCGTAGTAGTTTTCTGAATTTGTTTGTTGGCTCGGCTCAAAATGCTTGATTTTACTGATAGAGCCTTAATGGCCTATTATCCTTAATGGAGCCAGAGGTACTCCCTTATTCCCTTCACTTCTTTTTATGTTAATGTCACTAATTTAAAGAATAATCCTAAACTGATCCTATAAGCTCAAAATCCTGCCTCTCTGGGCTATTTTTTTCTATTTCTGTTTTTGTTGTTTTATTTTGTTGTTTTTAAAATTGCTCTTTTGTTGAGCAACTGTTCCAATATTGGATTCATCCAGCTCAGTGAACCAGCAAGGGAGTGGCAATTTATGAGTTTGATTCCCTCTCCCAGTTTGTGAGTCCAGTCCCCAATGGGGTCATTGAAACTCTGCATCATAAAACTGCCTCGAGAATTAAAAAAAAAAAAAAAAAAAAAACTCTTATAGACGAGTGTCTTGTCTGAACTCGTACTGCATCTGGGACTCATTGGAGTTACGCCAGCAGTACACTGTGAAGATTCTGGGGGAGACCTGTGTGGTGTTACAGTACAAAAAAACTCCAGGCCAAGATATGTAGAAACGATTGTTTTTACATTTAGGTTTTTGTACAGATTTTTTACCCTCTGAGAAAGCCAGGCCATCCGTTTCCCTCTGTTTTCAGTGTTTATGCTAAGCTAACTGGCTGGCTGGAGGCTGTAGCTTCCTCTTTCACAGACAAATGCAAAAGTAATATCAATCTTCTCATCCAGCTCTCTGCTGTATATAAGAAGTGCACATAGTCACCGTGTCGTCACCCATTGGTTTGCGGACTGCCATTTTGAAGCCTCGAGTTTGGCATTTTGACCGTTGCCATCTTGTCTTCTTGGTACGAGAACTGACATGAGAGGGTGGAGCCAGGTACAAGCAAATGCTAAATGCTGAAGACATTTTTAGGCGACGACAAAGTTATAACCGACTTTCACGAACTGAAAACACACTGTGAACGGGTTAAAGTTGTTAGACAAAAACACAAACAACTCCCAGACTGGACAATACTATGGTAGCAACCTGTCAATCACAAGGTAGCCACACCCTAAAATATACCCTGCTTTATGGTCTATTTGACTCTAAATGGGACCATAATTTACTAAATGAACATCCTGTTGTATTGAAGACTTGAAAATAGTGATTGCAACCATAAACTCATGTTTACAATGTTTACTGAGGTAATAAATCAAGTGAGAAGTAGGCTCATTTTCTCACAGACTTCTATACAATCAGACTTGTTTTTGCAACCAGAGGAGTCGTCTCCTGCTGGATATTAGAAATAATGTAATAAGGCACTTAAGTATTGGCTTCACTTCTGAGACCTGGAGCTGCCCACTCGTATTTTCCTAAAATGTTGAAACTATTCCTTTAAGCATATCAATCCTTCGGTGTTACTTAAAACACATCACATAGTTCACAAAGCCAAATAATACTTTATCTTCTACTTACAAAAGCAATTTCCAGAGGCCTTCCAAGGAGAGGTAATTAAGGTTCAGTTACTTAATTTGATTAAATGGATTCAAAGGACCTTTTAAGGACAACACTTGTTTTTAGCCTCACCGTGGTATCTCAGAGGACCATGAAATTCTTGTATATACCATACATTTGTTACTTTAGGTGTTTTAGACAACATTTTAATATTTTTTGTTTTTGTTTTAATAACTGAGTGTGTTTTACACTAAAAATGTTTTTATGTTGTTCAGCATACCATCTGCTAGACTCAGCATCTTACTGCTGCTGCTGCTGCTGCTCCTGTGCCCGGCTGTTTCTTGAATTTGTGTTAGATGGAGCCGTTACAGATCAATAAAGACATGATCCAGGGCACATCCAGCCAAATAACACAAAAACTCAGTACGAAACCTACTCTAATGTATCTGAATGTATCTTCATATCTATGTATGAGGTCTGTGAAGGGATGCATTTGATCTTACCATGTCTGAAGTGTCATTTTGCTTGTACAGGGGGTAAAATCACAGCTTACTGTCCTGGCCATAGTTGCCTTTCATCCCAATAAAGTTGCATTAACAAGGGGCCAGACCTGCTCCTCTCTCTGGATCAAGGACCTGCAGAACCATAAAGACAACATTGATTGCCTTGGTCTAGAAGACATAAGACAGGATTACTGAGGAACAAGTGTCAGACCTCATAACCCTCCTCATAAAGGCTCCATTAGCTCCTGCGCTACAGTAGCTTTATAGCTGCACTGAAAGGAACATCAACAGGAAATTGACACCTACACTATGTGTGACAGGATGTCTGAACAGTGCATATGTGACTGCTGGTTAAACAGATAATGCTTTGCAAAAAATATTAATAAAAATAAACCACTTAGAAAAATCACATTAGATCTGCAGCAGTTTCCACATGCTGAAGGTCATTTAATTTCTATTATGAAAACAGCAGGTTGCCATTTTCCTCAGCCACAGCCGGATTAAACTGCCACAACTAAATGCAGAGATCATTTGTCAGTGCAGCTGGTCCCTGAAAGGAGGGCGGATCTGTCAATGAGACACTCCTTCCTGTCCCTAATAAGTGATTAGACTCATCAAAGTGGTGAATCAGCAAATTAAATCAAGCTGAGAAGATGCACATTTTTCTGAAGTATATGTTAGTTTTCAGTGTGGTGGTAATTCTACACAGAAGAGGCTTCTTGCTCTTCTCAGCACGTAGCGGACGATCAGCATAGTGGCTGAAAATAAAAGAGAACAACTGATTAACTGATTAAACCAAATAGTGACTGCAAACACTGCAAAGTTTGTGTAAAACTGGCTAAATTTTGAGCACATTATTTCCTGTGAGATGAGTTTTCATGTTATTTTTGGAACTTTTTTTGGGACGTAATTCTCTGTAATGTGTTTATTGTTATTATTATTATTATTATTATATAACTATTCAGTGTTTTCTTCTCCTTGACACTTTGCCATTGTTCTATCAGCTCTTTGGTTGTTTTAACTGCGTACTTTTGTAATGCAGGACGAGGCTGTTCAGCAGAGAGGGAAGGCTCTGTGGATATAACTTGTGTTCATGTCCTCACTATACCCGTATTATGTGAGATTTGTTCTAAGTTTATATTTCAAATAATAAATAATTTTATTTAACTTTCTTCACAAACATTAATGAGATGCTGAGGTACAGGCCAACTGTGCATTTTTTTTAAAGTTGTCTTACAGCAAGTCCTTGTTATTAATGTCTGCCTGTGTCTGCCTCTGTGTGCTCTTATTGGTGCTGAATTATTCTGTTGTAAACCTCATTAAACAGGACTTTTCTTTATGGTGATGAGCGCTGCAGTCTGTACTGCAGTTTGTATGCATCTAAGAGCATATTCAGATCCCTGTATGACTATCACTCTGTGAGGTCCTGACACTGTATCAGCATCATCTCACCTCAGAGGAAGCAAATCTACTCAGGCAGCAAATTGGCTCAAAAAAATCAAACACATGGCAGTTCACAGACACACTTAACAACATACTGTTTACGAAAACACACATACATACGTACACTCACCAGGGGGGCAGTGCTGAAGCTGTGTAGTATATGTGTGTATTTCCCACTGTGCTTGGACTGGTCTAACTTGAGGCTGTAGGAACAAATATAGAGAACAAACACATTAAGACCACAGTGGCGTCAATAATCCACCACACCAGGAAGAAACCCACCTCTTCAGACAGGAGATCCACAAAGTGCCAAACTACCTATTCTCCTGCCTGAGAGGAAACAAGTAAGGCACAAATCAAGCCAAATATCACATTAAGAGGGTGATCTGGTGTTTGATCTGTGTAGTTGTAGTTTCAGCTCTAATTAATCAAACTACTGGCAACTAGCAACTCAGTGACAACTATTTCAGGCATGGTTCCTGTGGACCAGGACAGGGTGGAGGTCAGAGTCAGAGACTGTCTGCATCACATTTCAGTACATGTAAAGTAACATAATCCACTGGTAGAAATAAAGTTCTTTGTAATCTAAGACTACTAAATTTACTTTATTGGTGTAACTGATCCGGATCAGTAGGGCTGTGTATTGGTAAGAATCTGGTGATATGATACGTATCTTAACATTGGAGTAACGATTTAATACATTGTGATCAGGGCTGTCAGAGTTAACGCCGTAATGTAAATTTGTTTTATCAGTACCAACCATGTTCATCCAACCATGTCATACTAGTTTGTTGCGAAGGAGGCTAAATAGCGCTCCAAAACTGTCATGATGATTTTCAAAGGGGTCGCTTGACCTCTGACCTCAAGATATGTGAATGAAAATGGGTTCTGTGGGTACCCACCAGTCCCTCTTTACAGACATGCCCACTTTATGATAATCACATGCAGTTTGGGACAAGTCATAGTCAAGTCAGCAAACTGACACACTAACAGCTGTTGTTGCCCGTTGGGCTTGAGCATAGTTTTCATGCTAAATACTTCAGAGTGGTTTCTGAACAATATATGTCATTGTTTTGTGGTATTTATTTCCAAAAATAAATACATATACATTTGCATAAAGCAGTATATTTGCCCATTCCCATGATGATAAGAGTATTAAATACTTGTCAAATCTTTCTTTAAGTTTCAGATAAAAAATGTGCAATTAATTGTGATTAATCATTGACTACCATGCCATTAATTGCAATTACTGGTAAATATTTTTATCGATTTACAGCCCTAAGTGCAATATATTACCATAATGTAAGTGCTTTTATAAATCTAATTTTAGGTTAACTGTTAAACACTATAAATAATACACCACCATATGCCTAACATTTAAGTTGAGTTATGCAGTCATAACTTCTGCATTTGCATTTATCACAGTCCCTGTAACAATGTCTGCCACAAATATCTGCATGTAAACTATTAATTAGAAATCATATCAAATCAAATACAACCAGTACAATATCACAATATTTTCTGTATTTTCTTACATCCCTAGCTATCAGGCACAGGACTCAGATGGTCTGCCAGTAGGAGACGACTGTTTTATCAACATTAATCACATAAATAAAGACAGCTTTACAGTCTAATTGCTGTGATGTGCAATGACGTTACATTGGTAACAATACAAGACTTTGAGAAGTTATTAAATCATCTTCTACCTATGCACATTAAACAGTGCTCCTTTAAAAAGGTATTCACCAGCTGCATGGTGATATATCACCACAGAAGACTTTGGCCTTTGAGTCTGTGGCATCTAGCTGAGGATAAATGTGTTCCTCTCCAACATTAATTATCCCACTTTTGGATGCCAGTGTGATTACACTGAGGGGAGCAGGTGAAAAGGAGCAGAAATTATTCAGACTGCATTAACCGGAACTGAAATAGTGAAGTCTGAGACTTACCAGCTCATGTATGCAGAGGGACTGGAACCGACACAGGTCTGCAGGAGGACAGAGGGAGGAGGTGATGCAGAACACCAGGATGTATCTGTTGGGCATCAGGGAGCAGCTATGACAAGGCTCAGTTCAGGTTACTAATGTTTACATTTCAGCAGTACAGTAAAACTTTAACAGAAAGACATCGCTGACACTAAATGCACTCACTCAGCTTCACCTGCTGCCGTGACATAACACAGTTTGACAAATGAGAGACAATGTTCATTCTTTTCACACTTGTGTAATTTCAGCAAATCTTTAAGCATTTGTAATTCAAGCACTCATATGGAGAATCATTTAGAGCTACAACAATTGCCAGAAAAATAATTGCCACATTTTTTGATAAATAATAAATGGTTTAAGTCAGTTCTTTAGATAAAATGTTTTTCTCAGTTGTGAAAATTTGCTGCTTTTCTTTCTGTTGTGTGAGAATAAACTGAGTTTCTTTAGTTTTTGGATTGTTGGAAGGACAAATTTAGACATTTGAAGACATCTTGGACTCTGTAAAACTGTGATGGATATTTTTCACTATTGTAGGACATTTTACAGACTTGATCATTTAATGGACAAAAAAACAGATTAATCAATAATGAAAATAATTGCAGCACTAGAATGATGATGCTAGATTGCAGCAGTACAAAACCAGACTGGTCACTATAGCTGTGTATTGAGAGGAATCTGGCGATATGACACTTGTCACAATACAGGGTAACGATTCAATATATAGCAAAATATTGCGATACTGTAAGCAAGGTGCTATTTTGCGATTTTTTTTTTTTCAAAAAATGGTATAAAGACATGTGGTATGTATAAAATCTGAGTTTAAAAAAGTGACTATATGAAATGGCTACTATGGGGACTAACTTCATTGCACATTAATACAGTTGATCTCATTGAAATCATAAGAGTCTCTTTACAGTGATACCCAATTTATGTAATTCTAAGACCGTTTACGGACCCCAGTGTGCAGACATATTCAAATACACCACGGTGACTTGAAGAACTTTTCTCAACATGGAGGTCTACAGCACCATCTGGTGGATATTTTCATACTGCAGCTTAATGTCCAAACATGGGAGACCACTTCATTTCATATCCTTTTGACATTACACAAATACTGCATGGGTGGAGGCTTTAAATCAAAAACAACTGAGACAACTTTTTGAACAAAAATTTCACAATGATAAAAACAAGTCAAAAATAAGTCAGAACAATGTCCAGTTAAATTCCTGATATTTATTAAATTCTAAATCTCCAAAGAGCTGAGAAGTTGTCATCTGTTGTTTCTGTGATTTCCTTTTTAAAAAAGAACACAACAGTATTTACCCTCACGATATGAACCAACTACTCAACAAATATGACTTTTTAGGGATCAGGTAGTGTTCCTATAAAAGGACAACATGTCGTCCAGACTCTGTGCAGGCTGCTGGGCCTGACTGAGGTCTACAGGCTGAGACTGCTGCTGAGGTGGATACTGGGGGGGATACTGGGGGAGATACTGAGGTGGATACTGGGGGGGATACTGAGGTGGATACTGGGGGGCATACTGGTTTGGGTACTGTGGGGCAAATGGAGGAAGCAGGTGAGGTGGTCCAGGAAACTGAGGAGGAGGAAACACAGGATAAAATGGAGGAGGGGGATACTGGGGATTAAAAGGAGGAGCAGACACAGGAGCTGAATCTGCTGGCTGATCTGAAGGAGAGGACTGTGAGGCAGTCTGTGGTTGTGGATTTTGTTGAGGTTGAGGAGGTGAAGGAGCAGTTTTAGGCTGCGATTGTGGTTCCTCCTTGCTCTCAGAGAATCCTCCTGGGCCTTTGGTCCACTTGAAGGACATCTTGGATTTGTCCTCCTGAGTTTTAGCCTTCCCTGGTCTTTCTCTCGTCCCCTCAGAAAAGTATGCAGAGGGAGGTGCAAATTCTGTCTCTCGCACTTCACGATGCCGAGTTTTCCACTCACTAAACATAAACTCTGGAAAAAAAAAAAAAACAGCAAAAAGTTGCCGTTAGAGAAATCAAGTGTTGGACAGCTTACAGAAATAATATCTTTAATCTTGAAAATCCTTAACCACAGGCACAAGCACAATTATTTATGACATACATAATTCAGTTTGAATTCTTCTCCTATCCATGATATATTTAATTATTGACATCAAAACACAACTCCATAAAACAAAAGGACCACAAAAAGGGAGATTAGAGAGAGATTTACATATATACATCTACCTGTATAACCCATAACTTTGCATTTCACCAAAAATGCATTGGATGGGAACAAGGGGGACACACCAGGTGAATTGGGGTAAAAAAAAAAAAAAAAAAAAATCAACTACCGTAATAGATATCACTATGAAACCAGTTGATAAATTGTTATTTTTATTACAAGTTTTCAGAGAGTGTATGATTAAATGTGAAAATCAGGCATTATCTTATCAAATTTGTGCTAATTTGCAAATAGTAACAGAACAGAAATCTGAACATTGGATAAATGAATGAATATCTCTTTTTATCAACCTATAAATCAGAACATATTGTCAACAGCCATTAAAAAAATCTATTTTCTCCATGTTTTTTTGAATAAAATTGAATCAGACTATGAATGCTCTATGAACAAACCTTTCTTTAAAAACCTTCAGACTATAGATATGAATGAAACTGGGTAGTTTGGTGTATGTAAGTGCTACTGAAATGGACATTTCTGGCGTAGGGAATGAGAATTTTTTTTTTTTTTTTTTTTTTTTTCAGAAAACAACCTTTACAGATATACTGTATATGAATTGCAAAATTCCCAAATTGTTTTGCAAGATACTACAGGTGAATAGGATAACAATGTTTAACTAATAGATATCACCATGAAGCATCCCCAGTTGAAAACTTAAATTAAGAAAATTATTTTGTATTGCAAGTTTTCAGATATTTGTATATGTTTAAATACGTAAATAAGGCATTATCTAATGATAATTTTTGATGAATTTAG
This sequence comes from Pterois miles, assembly GCA_947000775.1. NCBI lineage: Eukaryota > Metazoa > Chordata > Actinopteri > Perciformes > Scorpaenidae > Pterois > Pterois miles. The sequence continues at coordinate 1,418,876 of CAMQGK010000056.1, read as the reverse complement.
TAGAAATCTACATACATAAATAGACAGTGTAGTAAAATACACCAAAGTACACCTAAATGTGTATATTGGATGTATTCTTTCCACTAGTCTGAAAGAAGACTTATTACAGAAGCAAAACAGCCCAAATTTAAAAATTGACCAGTGCATGGGGCATCTCACCTTAAAAGAGAGTGACGCATATAAATTTACACCTAAACAGTACAACAACCAGCTATAGTAGAGAGGCATCTGAATCAGATGGAAAAGAAAGAAAAATGGCAGACAAGTACATGCCCTACTTTTGCAGATGCACTCATTTTTTAGTCATTAGTCATGATGTAAGGAGATGAGTTTTTAAAAGGGCCTTTAAATAATAAGGCTTACCTTTGCCTCTGTCCCATTCTCTGACATGAGGAACTCCTGGTTTGGTGTCCTTCCTTTCCTGGATCTCCACTACCACCTTCTTCACTGTGCTGACTTCCAGGGATTCCTCTGGTGGAGGCGGGGGTCCTATTAATTCATCTTCATCCTCCCCTCCTAGGACAAACAATTCATGACAAACCCTCATTCACATTTGTGTGATAACTGAACTGCAGCATGCAAACAGACTTCACATGCAAACAGCTCCAGTTCTATAATATCAAATAGAGGTCATGGCTGCATTTGACGTGGTTGTGGATTCTAACCTTCATTCTCCTCGTCTCTTTGCTCTTCCTCAGTGCCATCCAGCTTGGCCTTCTTCATCTTCCTCTGCCTCACCTTGGCCAGTCGGGCCTGCAGGATGGCCTGCCTCTTGTCCTTGAGTTGTTCCCTCTTAGTGCGCTGCTCTGTCGTCTGAAGTACAGGACAGATGTAAAAGAGAAATAAATACAAACACTTAAAGGGACATTAATCATCTGTTTAGACTCAAAATAGATTTTATTTATCAAATATAACAACTGAACAAGGTCAAGTGTGTAGCAGTATTGCCTAAGCTGGAGACAGTAATGTAGTACTGAGCAAAACTCGGTAAACAACAAAGACGTAACAAAGAGGCATATGGACAACATATTTGTGATTGGTTATCAAGGGAACTTTTAATAGGAACACACTTGAGATAATATCTCTATGTGTACATCTGTCCAGAGATGAGCTGCTCACCTGGTCTCTCAGCATGTCAAGAGTTTCTCTCTGCTTTCTGCGCTGCTCTTCATCCTGAGCGAATGCAAAGTAACCCACGCCGAGATCCCGAGCCTCTGTGATGAACAAACACACTAAATGCTTTCTACAGTATAAGACTTACAGACCAAACCCCTTCACTTTAAATGTGTGCATGAACATTTTATAAAGGCTTTAACAGCAACCTTGTCCCCTGATATCCTCGTAGTGGATCGGTCCAACAGGCCTCTTCATAGCCTCCTCTTCCTCCCTCTCCCACTCCTGCCTCTGAAGCTCTCGACGCATGTCCTCCGAGAGTAAGGTCTTTTCATCTGAGGCATTTCTACATGGAGTAGTCATTTATCACCTTTACGCCAACATCCAGAAACCATCACCTGCCTCTTTAAAGAGTTTTCATTTGTAAAATATTTACCCTTTTCCTTTAAGATCTTGGTCCATTTTCTTAAAACCTGGCAGGTCTTTCTTCATGCACCTTCGAGATCGGCCCAAAGCGTCCACATAATCCACCCTACAGAGAAACAATGCAGCAGGAGAACATTCACTAACAGGTTTTAAACTGTTTAATACTTTGAGCTGTATCATAATTAAAGAAATTAAAAAAAAAAAGATATTTGAACTGTTAGAAGTAGTCATTAGAAGTAGTGTAGGGATTGGTCAGTGTTTTCTTGGCATGCACCGATACCAGATTGGATATCGGGCCAATACTGACTCAAACAACTGGATCGTATATCAGTGAAAATAGGGCAGACTTATTCAATTATATTTTGAGTTAATAATCTATAGACCGAAATTTTGATTTTTTGATTAAGTTTAGACCACTTTGTTGCTGCATTACAAAGGTTTACACCTGAATTGTATTTTTTAAAGAATTTGATATTGTACAATTTATTATTTTAGTAATAAATAATAATTCACAAAATGTATATCTATGTATTGATTTGTCACATTTAGTTTTACAGAGTTAGAAAATCAGTGTTTAGGTAAGGCCTGATGTTGCCAGACACATAAAAGAATGACCCCACACACTTTATTAATTAAAGACAGGTATCAGATCGGTGCTCAGGACTGAAAAAGTTGGATCGTTGCATCCCTCGTGTTTTTTAAATTTATATACTGTAGTTAAAGCATGCACTCTTTAACAACATAAGTACTAAACTATTCATGTCACCTGAATCAAACCTGTGAAAATGAGTGAACCTGACATTACCATTCCTCGTCTGGGTTTTGCGGAGGAGGGACAGGAGAAGAGTTGTCCCTCTCCTCATCATCTCTTTCTGTTTCCCTCTGTGCAAGTGCTTCTCTCTTTTTGTCCATAATCTTCTGGGTGAAATCAACTAGGTACAGTGCCTCTGTCTCTTCATCTGACAAGACAAAATTATTACCAAGTAAATACTTTTTGTTGTAGAACTAAATATCGGGAGGAAATATTTGTGTAATCCACCAACCTGGAAAGTCTCCTTTTGTCATTTGCTCGTAGAGTTTGGCCTTCTCCTCCAACTTGCGTCTGTTATAAGTAGGTAAATGAAGAGTTTCAGGTATGGTCACCATTTTGTCATGACAGTAAGTCTCTTGTATAATGTGTTACACTAACTTTGATGTATCCAGGTTGATCTGCTCCTCAGCCAGCTGCTCTGCATCTTTCTCCCCTCTTGCTGAAACACCAGCGTTTTGTTTGCTCCAGACACTAGGTTTCTACACAGGAGCACATAGACAATACATTATTTTTAGTGATCTCATTCTATTATTACACAAGCAGGCAAAATATGCGTCAAAATAACACATACTGTACCTTGACTTTGGATTTTGATGTGAATCCAGCACCAGTATTTTCATGCCCAAGTTTTTCCTGTTTGAATTGTTCCTGCTTTCTGTACAGCTCAGCTTTAAGGTCCACCAGCTGTAAGAAACAATATAATAAACTTAAGTTAAAGATTAAACAACAAATGTTTATTTTTTATTGCTGTAATTCTGTTTATAATTAGTGTTTAGCAATGTAGCCTGTCATTTAGCTAACGTTAGTTATTATCATTTAACTAAACGCCACATGGCCACACGGAGTGCCAATAAAATGTTAGTAAAGCTGCTTCTCAGCACAACTCACCGATGAAGCAGTCACACTGAACGGTTTCTTCTTTTTATCCATGTTTACGACTTCTTTTCTATAACATAGTGTCCGGGCTACTGCTGCGTTAGCTAACTGTGCCTGACTTCTTCGTTGGTGTTTGGCTCCTTCTGCTGCTTCTTCTTCTTCTTCTCGTTGGAGTTTATGGCGGCTGGAAAACAACCGCCACCAACTGGTCTGGAGTATCAGGGGGGTCTAACAACTCACTAGATTTACTACAAAATAAAATAAAATGAAATAAAATAAAATAAAATAAAATAAAATAAAATAAAATAAAATAAAATAAAATGAAATAAAATAAAATGAAATAAAATAAAATAAAATAAAATAAAATAAAATGAAATAAAATAAAATAAAATAAAATAAAATAAAATAAAATAAAATAAAACACAAAGAAATAAAATAAAAAGTTAAAAAAATAAATATACATATAATATTGGTGCTTCACTTACTAGTAAAATGTAACTTTACTTCCAAATAGTGGCATATTTTTATGTAAACTCAATATCTGTCAAACCATCCCAATCTGCTCTGCCTGGATGCCTTTTTCTCTTTTATTTCTGTCTCAAGAGCAACTTTGTCTTGAAAAATAACCGCTAACTGAACTAAGCATTGCCTAACAACCACTGAAAGACAGATCCTGTTGTAATTAAAGGGTAAAAAGTTTGTGCAATATACCTGTACACAGTTTCACAATTTTTGTAATCATCTTCCACCAATTGGGAGAAAAACAGAAAAATGCAAGCCAGTCCCAGCTCCCAGGCCTCTGAAACGAAGATTTGAAATTGAGGCGTATTGAAAGAGGGTCATGGGGTATACAGACCATAAGTCCCTCCCCTTCCAGTGGACCCCATGGGGACCCCTTTTTTGGAAAAAAAAATATGAACGGTAATCAACGGAGAGAGACATTTTTTTTTTTTTTATCCCATTTGAATTGCACAATGAATCACACATATGATGTTTGTCAGTCCAATTTAAAACATAATTTTGCAAGTCAAGAAAGTAAATGTAAAAAGTAAAAGCTCTCTATGGGGTATTACACATACACAGCGTAACTTGAGCTGTGGGTGTATGTTGGGATTGGTTCAATTTCGGCAAGTGCAGGTCAGATTTTACTAGTCATGCATTGTACACCAAAGATATGGCGGGTTGATGACATGTCCTCTTTTCACCCTACTTGTTTGAAATGTGTCTGTAGCACAAGACAGATGAAATGTTTGCAAAATATTTTGGAGTTTTTATTGTACTTGCCCCTGATCAGGGTAAGCTCTAGGCCTTTGGATTGGATTGGTTCAACCCCCAGAACCCTAACCCTAGGCCTGTAAACCACAAGACACATCTGACATGGTTTTAAGACAAAAAATAAGATTTTTATTTTCAGAAATAACTGTATTCATTATAATATAAATAAACAATCGCCCTCTGATATTGTTGGCTTAAAAGTGTTTAGTCAGTTTCAACACAATTTTCAAACAAGAAACAAAAAAAACAAAATAATAACAAATAACTGCTGCTGGGCAGATGAAAAAAGTGTGAGAAAGAGAGTCACAGGGGTGAAGAGTGCATTACTTTCTTTCTTTCTTATTTATATGTTAATTTGTTACCTCAATGCAGAAAATGAGGAAGGGCAAAAAATATTATTATTATTATTATTATTATTATTATTATTATTATTAATTCTTTTTTAGAGGGTGACCAGCGACCAGTTTAAATAGATTTGTTCTCTGAAAACCATGCCGTCTTTTGACCTGTTGAAAAGTTTTAATTTGTCAAATATACATTTATGGGTTCAGCTTTTAGGAAATTCCTCAGTTTGATGCACATAAGATACATCAGAGGGCTATTTGCTGTGTACAGCAGCGACTGTTTCATATTAAGCTCAATATCTAACTGTGTTGATATAAATTTTCTCCCTGGGCAAACACATTTGTGATTATTTTATGTGTATTAATTTCCATGTCTATTGCACTTGTCCCAGGAATAATAGCTCATTATTGGCATGTTCCTGTAGAGATGCATTCTAGGCTGAATCAGTCCCATTTATCTGTATCTCTATGACAGCGATATTATTATTTCCATCACCACATTGAATAGACAAGACGATCAGCAGGCCTGCTATCAGGTTGCAACAGAGAAATGCCCACTTTGTTATCAATTTAAACATTTGAACAGTCCAATGCTACCAAGATATAATGGCACAAGTACCTGTTACTATTATATATAATGCATTTTTAAACCGAACTGAAAGAGGATGAAAGGTATATAAAGGTATGAAGCCAGAAGCTCCCAAACAAAGTGGGAAAGAAAGAGAACTGAGTTCGCTGTCAATATCAGATATCTTAAACCATTTACACTGCAGATCATACTGAGGGTTTTATCCATCATGTTTTTGAAAAGAAACACCTGCTTGCTGGTTGTTTTGTTTTGTTCTCTGACCTTGTGGTGCAAGTCGACCAGCGCAGGCTCCAGTTATCTCAGCCCCTCACAAAAACCTCAGGTAAGATGCTTTCTGTCCGACAGACTTGCAAACCTGCTTTACAATGATAATTTAAAAAACATGCAAATCTCACTTTTTTTTAAATTTATTTTTACAATATGGGACATTTAAGCAAAGTTAGTCATGATGATAGCTGTGCTGATGATCGTCCTGTGACTGAAACTTTTTTCACATTTTAAACTAAATCAGCTGTTAGATAAGTGATAATGGGATTATTTATGGCATCTTAATGGAAAGATTTACCCCCATCATGTCATGAAATTTTTTTAATTTGATGCATCACATGATGAATGAAGGGCTATATGGATATTGCAATCATAGTTAAAACTAGAGTGATTGCAGTGGTGTAGTGGAGGGTATATGGAGGTATACCGAGTATAATAACCTCTTTTTCTGGCGATTTACTGTGTAAGCCAAAAAACCAATTGCCAAAAGGAATTGAGTAGTGATAATTGTAGGATAAATCCCCAACTACAGATAGAATAGACTGATTAACTTTTAGATATCGTCAGCATTTGAACTTCTCACATAATATACTTATTTTCTATCATTATTTAATTTTATTTTCCATTTATTTATTTATTTAGTATAATATTAAATTTCATTATTATTATTATTATTATTATTATTAATTTTATTTTTTATTCCTTCATATTTCTGTTTATTCCTATTTCCAGACCAACATGGAGGGCGGGGTGGGGTGGTCCCTTTTCTGTTGCTATTTCATATTCTACATTTGACAAGAAGATTTTGTCGTGTCTGCAAAAACAGTGAAAAAGATTTGAAAGAGATTTCTCTGGTCAACCACAGATCAAGGGGAAGTCTTCCAGAGGCGGCCGCCAAGCCATGGAGGAGCCTCGTCAACCCACTGAGGACAACCACATCACAGTGGGTGGAAATCACGCTCATGACTCCGCCACACCACCCAAACTCATCCCTGTAACTGTGTGGTCTTCCTCTCCTCTGCACAGATAAGTGCCCCCTTTGAAATTGGCGTCACCATGAGGGAGGAGGACTTTGAGGAGTATGGCGTAGTGCTGCAGGAGATCATCCAGCGTCTGCTGGGAAACACTGAGGCTGCAGCAGGTTTGTCCAATTCCTCTGTTTTATACACGTTTCAGCTGATGTATAGTAAAATAATTACATAATTAAAATGATTTTAATATGTTTCATTTTATTTCAGAGAAGCCATCACAACTTTGAAGATCATGGACGAGAATTTAAAATTTGCTGTCTCAGTGCCTTCTAGTTTCAACTATATTAGATAGTGATCATTAAGTGATTAGCCTGTAGACATGCTGGTCTCCTTTCTTTCACAGCTTCATTCAATCTTTAGCTTAAAAACACTGTTACTCATGTGACTAATTATGTTGCTGTCTGTACCACTAAAGAACCTACTGATGTCCATCATTCCAAACTAAAACATTAAACTGTTTATCAGGTGAAACTTAATCGTCAATACTCATCACATGACCTTATAATGGAGCATAGCCAATGTAAATATGGTTGACAATGAGCTTAACACAAGATAAAAGCTGATTGTGGTTATATGGAAATTGGGTTAAAATTATTTAGTAAACTATTGTTCTAAAGGTTGAAGGCTGAAAACTGTCAGCAGATAAGTTACTCATATTCGTATCGGTGTAGTGATCTGATGTTATTTGGCATTAAAAACACCCAGTATCTATTATTCTTATTCATCTTCAGAGACCCGACATGTGCCTGTAAAAATAAAGAATCAACTAATCTTTTGTCTCTCTGTCTCATCTTTGACCGAAACAAAAAACAAATATCAAGGTCAAGTTTTGGGTGAAATGGAGGACTTCTCCCTGCCCCTTTAATTAGGTGATGCAATTGAAAATGCTGTGATATACCTCTAATATATAATAAATAAATCAGTACGAGCCTCAGTTTTACAGTTACACCCAATTTATGTAATTCCTAGACTGTTTAAGGACCCCAGCATGCAGAAATATTCAATACATCGTTTTAGAATAGGTAAAAATAACTAAATAATTTACACTGCATGAAAAAAATGTGTGTTTTTTTGCCTCAAACTACATGTGATTATCATAAAGTGGGCATGTCTGTACAGGGGAGACTCATAGAACCAGAGAACCCATTTTCATTCACATAGCTAGAGGTCAGAGGTCAAGGGACCTCTTTGAAAATGGCCATGACAGTTTTTCCTTGCCAAAATTTAACGTAAATTGGTAGCGGTATTTAACCTCCTTCAAGACATGTTACCCTGAATTAATAGATACTGTGACAGACTTGTCAATGTGATTCTCTGTCTGGACCTGCCTGTTTGCTTCTTTCAACGCCACTGATAACCTTGGCGTAGGCCTCTCTTTCCTCCCTCCCAGAAGGCTGGGGTCTTGCAGGTGTCCAGCTTGGGTTGCTTATATTTATTTATCCTTCATGTTACAGGGATTTTAGGTTAGCCTCATAGTTTCACAGCACCATCACCCACACCTCACTACTGACTTTACTTTGCACAACAGCACCAATAGATTCCTTCGGTTTTCTAGTTTCATAGAGTATCTGAGATCCACAGTCAGAGCCTCTGAAATACAGTTTAAGTCGGCCTCAGGGGGTTACAGGCAAAATGTGTCAAAACATTTGAAATGTAATACTGGGGTGCTGCACAGATGTTCAAGCCTAAAATCACACTATAATCAGTGAAAATGAGAATAATGATGCAAAAATTATGATTCCCTCAAATATTGCAAACCATGTCAGTCAAAAATAACTGCAATTAATTTTTTTTCAAAATCAGGCAGCACTAGTTTTAGGGTCTCTGTCTTTATAAATGCACAGGCTTAAATGTTGCTGTTACATCAGTGGAGGGAAGAACAATTTACCAACTCCCAGAACAAGGCTGGAAAAGTTCCTGTTCACATCTGAAGAACTAGGTCAAACAAAGCACATGCTGCTCTTATGCTTGTGTCTGTCCTGTGTTGCACCTTGCAGCTTTTAATAAACACAGATACACTATACAACCATGAACACGATGTGCTCTGACCTACTTTCTGTAGAGGCTCTAAAACTCTTGGAAACAAAGCTTTGATAAAGAGCAAAAAAAGGGGGAATGTATGTAATTTAACACATCCCTCCCATCCGATGTCACGAGTAGGCCAGGCTGATCAAGCTCAAAATAAAAAGCACTCAAACCAAATGTGTGTGAATAACAAGGTGGTATCAAAACAAGCTAATGGACGAGTCTGGCAGCCAGTTCCTTTCTTAAATAAAGACTCAGCTTTGCTCATAGCAAACACTACATGTGTTTGCGTTGCTGTATTACCTATGATACTCAGCTCTCTCCTATTTTTCATCTTCAGTTAGCACTTGTGTGTATTAAAGGGTAATTCAACAAACCATACCTGCAGTTTATTGCATCTCCACTGTATCAGCCAAACTAATGTCCACAAACATCCAAACAAATCAGAACGAAAAAGGGATGTCAACACAGCAAAATCAACTAAAACAAAAAACACTTAGGAATTAATTTCTATGATGAACAATGATATAAAACATCAGATAAACAAAAAGTATCTCCGTCAGACAAGAGACGTTTTCACTCACTATTCCTTTACCTCCACATGGAGGATTGATACATCTAAAACAAACCAGCTCCAAAAACATTGATTTCTGTCTTCTTTTTGTGCTAGTTTTTAAACCCTTCTCTGAAAATCATATGCCGTAGAGTTGAGTGGTGTTGTTTCGGATGGTGGCGAGGACTGTGGCCATGTCTTCCCCCTTCAGCAGGCTCAGCTCCTGCAGCGTGTGGATACCCATTCCAGGATGTGAAAACTGGCAGACATCTTTTTTCACCTGTTAAGTGAGAGACACTTATCATACTGCATGTAGTCAAAATGTACTCTCCTGTTTGTGAGTGTGCCGGCGCTGTCAACAGTACAATACTGGCCATTTTGGGGAGAACATCTCAGATCTAACAAAAAGGGGTTCATCCAAAAGGTTTGACGAATATTAGGTTTTTGAAAATTACTACCAATAGTTTTAGACCCAAATGGCCAAATGCTGATATTTTGTACCAGTAATCAGTATCTGGTCAGTTTCTTTGTTCATTCTTCACACTGTAAAAAATGTCAGTATTTAGACCATCAATGGACACTAAAACTAAAACCAAGACTACAGCATCTTACAGCAAACTTCCCCCACAGCCAGCATAATTGTTCAATAGGGGAAAACTGGAGGACAAATTAATACATTTAAAAAAATAACAGGGTTTCCAGTCTTTGCAAGAGATCATTTTCCAGGACACTGATTGATTGATTGATTGATTGATTCCATGGACATGATCTAGCATGTGCAGCAGAGAGGGATCGAGCCATACACTAATATTTTCCTCTCTGTAGAAGTCAGATATTAATATTTAATGACATCAATAATTAATGACATTAGAGCAGTGTTTGTTCAGTGTGTGTTCAATTTTAATTCACCTGTCTTGGCAGGAAATATGGTGCATCTGTCTCCAACACAATGCGGTTCAGAGGGATCTGTCGGACAGCATCTCGGGCCTCGGTGGCCTTGTAGTAGGTGATCAGGGCTGTGAAACCCACGTACATGTTTGGGAACTCCGTCAGGAAGGGTTTGATCACTGGATAACTGTCTGTGAAACAGTGCCTGGAAACCACACAAGTTCAAGAAAGAAAATTCACAGATTAAATGCAGCACTGTTTGTACTTTCTGGAGGTCCTTAATGCTGTAATCCTCAGGATTTCAGTCGAATGGTGCTTTTAACCCCCAGTTGGGTTCATTTGGTCCAAACAAAGGGAAAAATTATACATAACTGCATTTTAGCTCTGGTACGGTTCCTGTTCACAGTGAGATTTCAAAAATGAAACAGAGGAGGAAACATGACGTTATACAGACTGAGTGGTAACTCACTGATTGTCACCTCATCATCAGGACCCATGTGGGGAAATCAAACTCTGGTGACTGAGAGAAGTTTATGAAGCACTTTAATGCTCCCAGATGACGGGTTAGAACACAAGATGCAAACGCTGGGGAGCGCATGGACATGCACATGATCACCCTACTGCGGGATTGCTGTCACACACTTTTTAATGGGGTTAATGAACCAACAAATTAGAGGTGTAAATTGTAGACAAATCAGAGTCGGATACAGGCACAGCAATTTTAACAGCTTTGACCTATTGATTAGGGAAAACAGATGTGCTTATGTGCTTACAGTATATACATAGCTTTAAATACAGATTGCTTCCTGAACAGACTTCATGTTCAGGAAATGGAATTATTAGTTTAGGTTTTGAAGTCATGCTAAAATCACATAACTGTAATCATAGCACCACTTTCACGCCACAAACAAACTGTACCAGTGTCCGCTTAGAAGTGGGACCCCCTCTTCAGATGGTCTGAGTTTGTTTGTTTGGTCTGAACCAAGGTTCGACTGACAGCTTTCACACCAGCCTAAACAAGCTGTACAAACCGAGCAAACAGACCCGAGCCTTTTTTACTGAACTAAACAGGTTGGTGTGAAAGCACCCTTAGTTGATTTGCCAAAAATGAAAAACACGCTGCAAAAGACAAAGACATTTTGATTAACAACTGCAGTCAGCTCTAACTGAGTGACAAATACATTGTTTCTTGAAAAAATCTCTGATAAATAGTGCCAAAAATGGGGTTAGATTTAATGAATATCTTACGGATTATAACTTTAAACAGAAAGGAACAGAGTTACTAACTTTAACATTTTTATGTTGATAAAGAAACCAGGAAACATTTTCAAAAATGTGATGTAAAAACAAGAAGTCAGATGCTTTTGCTCCACACACACCTGTGAATTTTGTATTCCCTTGGGACGCACTTCTTCATGCTTTCCAGCAGGTCATCATCTGCGCCCCTGCAGTGGATCACCAGAGGTTTCTGCATGGCCACAGCCAAACGCAGCTGACGCTCAAACACCTTCACAGAGAAGCAGAGAAACAAAACACAGACCACAACACACTATTATTTCACAATAGTCTCAATGCACACAATATATTTTTGACCACTTCACAATGACAAAGCATATCTAGTTTAAAATAAACATTTACAGGACTAACTTACCTCTTTTTGTGTGTGGGTGTCAGTGGAGTTTTTGTGGGAGTAGTCCAAGCCAATCTCACCAAATGCCACAGCTTTTGGATGCCGCATGGCCATCAGTATATTGCGTTCATGGACTCTTGAGTAGTATTTGGCAAAGTGGGGGTGGCACCCAAATGCCCCCCATACCATGTCTTCAGCCAGCAAACCTTCCCACAGGGCCTCCTTCACCATGATCTTTGGGTTGCAGAAGTTGGCAATACAGCCTCTAAACTCTGGAGGGAAACTGCTTTTGTAGTGCTTTCGAAAGCTGTTGAATGTCCCCCTGAAGCCTAGCTTTCCATAGAGCATGTCTATATGGCAGTGTGTGTCTATGAAACCAACCTGAGTGTCCTGGTTCAGGTAACTGGTCCACAAGGGTTCTGCCCCCAGCGATAATCTTCTTTTAGGAGTACCACCACGAGTAAAAGCGCATGGGGTATGATGCACAGAGAAGCCAACATCTGACTTCCGCCGTGTGGTTGTGGACTTCAAGTGAGGGAACACTCCTCTATTTGAGTAGAGTGGTGGAGCAAAGGGATCCGATAAAAAGGCCATAATGTTGGAGGAGCGGATATTCTCTGTCTCAACTCCAGATACCTTTGAAGGGATCATGTTTGTTGGATGGGGCTGCTTGAATGGGACAAAAACTTTCCTATGTGACATTGGGAGAGGCGCTTCCTTGTCCTGAGCAGCTTCAAGGACAACCCCAGTGGTTTCACTGGGGGATGAAAAGGTGAGAGCGGAAGTTGTAGCTCCCTGGGTATTTGCTGAAGGACTTTTCCATTGTTGTCTGAAACAAGATGGAGACTCTGGGATATACTCCATGGCGTCGAGGGACGAGTCACAGCACTCAGATTCTGGTCCATCTTCTGTAGCAAATAACTTGTCTTGAGAGACTGTTTCAACAAACACAGAGTCTAGAGCAGCAAACCTCTCAGGTGAATCTTCTCCTTTTAGCACAACACCCTGAAAAATGTAAATAAATTTTAAAAATTGCAAAAAGCATCTCCCATTAGCTGTTAATCCTCAGTGACTTGATTATTATAATATTTTAAGGACATGAATTTCCTGCCTTCAGTAGAAATACTATGGTCGCTTTTCTTTTTTTTTTTAACATTAGATAAAATTAACAAAAATGCAATCAGAGACAAGAGACGGAACAGATTATACGCAACTAAAATATTTGAAATAACATATTAACAAACAAAACTACAAGATAGATTTCTAGATGTCAGTTAACTTACCCTTTTGTCTCTTTTTAGCTCCGAGCTGTCACCTTGGACTTCAGTATCCTCAAACACACAACTGGGGGACCACGGCTCCTCCTGGTCAGTGCTGCTGTCCTCAGATTTATTCTCAGGTTTGATTGAGGAACACTCAACATATGTGACCATCCTGTCATGTGACACTGGACTGGATGTTTCAGTCTTCACTGATGAAGACACAAATGGCGAAGTCCTGGGAATATTTGAAGTGCTGCCTCTTGCTCTTGTGCTGCCAATGGCTGCGATCAATGCCCTCTTGCAGATAGCCACAGAACCCTCTTCGGGTGACCTCTTCTTCTTCTTCTTCAAGTCAAAAGAGTGAGGTGAAGGTGTTTCTTGCTGGCTGGCTGTGGATTCCAGCTGCCAGGGTGGGCTGTCCTTAGATTTCTCCTGATAGTTATGGGTGCAAACAGACAACAAAATCAGTAATTTCTTAACAAAAGCTGAACATAATGCATGAAATAGCATATCTGAGACTCTAGCTTCGATAAAAAAAAACTTTATATGTGCAATTAAACAACAGGCAAAAAAAAGATTTACCTCTGAAGTTCTGAAGTTCTGCTTCCTCAGCTTAAGTTTGCCTAAAGAGGGCGTGTTTTCACCAAGCACCTTTGCTGTTTTTTTCTTGGGAGTGTCCAGACTCAGTTCTCCAAGACTGTCAGGTCCCGGAGAGTCACCAAGAGGCAAAAGATTTGAGTCTTCATTCTGCGACATATTCCAGCGAGTGGGTGTGTGTGAGCCTGCATCTCTCTCCTGAGGATGTGCGGGTGAGGTGACTGTAGTTCGTAGCGACTTAAACGTCTTTATGCCATTGTCCATGTTTGAGATTCCTAATCCAATACACAGAAAATTAATGAACAGATCTGTATAACCATCTAGTACATCATGCAAGCAACAAGGTGAAAACCTGAAAGCATCACTGTTCAAGTGAGAAAATGCAGTATTAATTTTTCCTACAAGAAGAGGATATGCCTATCTAGTAATCAAATTAGTTAGTAAGACCTAAACTATGACCATACTGATATAGCATTTATGGCTATAATCTAGCTATGTGAAAAAGTACATTTTCCCCAGTAGGTTACCTCCTAAGTCTAAACTGTTTTTCTTTTAAACATCAGCTAAAAACATGCATTTTAAAACTCCCTTTTAAATGAGGGGTTATTTAAATCTCCCATATTTTATTTTACTTTATGCTTATATTTGTGTCTGTAATGTCCTTTATGAAGTGCTGCACGGTGGTGCAGTGGTCAGCACTTTCACCTCACAGCAAGCAGGTCGCAGGTTTGAATCTGGCTTGGGGCTCCTCTGTGTGGAGTTTGCATGTTCTCCCTGTGTTAGCGTGGGTTTTCTCCATGTTCCCCGGCTTCCTCCCACAGTCCAAAGACATACATGATAACTGATGACTCTAAATTGCCCGTAGGTGTGAATGTGAGTGTGAATGGTTGTCTGTCCCTATGTGCCCTATGATGAACTGGCAACCAGTCAAGGGTGTACCCCGCCTTCGCCGAAGGTTTTGACATTGGCAGAGGTGGTGTTTGTCCCAAGGCTGGGTTACCAACAGGGCAAAGCAGGTGGCCAAATTTGAAGGGCAGTATGGACCAGTTAAGCGCAATATCAACTGACATGATAAGGGACCTAAGGAGCATTTTACTGTATTACCTGGTCTTGAGACCCTGTCTTGAAATCTCGTTTTCACATGGCGCATGTTTTTAAACAAGGTACTGCACAGACCAAACCTGGGGCCAGATAGTATTCAACGGATAGTGGACCCCAGGAAGAGATGATATTGACGAAGTAACAAATAATGAAGCTCTAAACAAAAAGTAATGTTTTAAAAAAAAATCTACCCTGCCTAGGCCTACCTCCACTACAAGGTAATACAGGAAACCCTTAATGATGTACTGGTGCTGAGTAGCCATGAAACACCAATGTGTTAACTGATCAAAGTTTTACTTTAATGATCTGATTCTTTAAGTTCAACACTTATTTTTTGCACACCGCACTTAATAAGCCTTGAGTCTAGTGTATCACTTTTAACTGCAGTGAAATTACAGAAAAGCCAAACATTATGGTGCAACATTGTGTGGCCACCATCTTTTCTGTAGCTAACCTTAGCTACACCTGAGCATGTGTCAGTCATCTCTATGTGCTGGAAACACCTCAGTGGTAACAATTGTGTTTAGGGGGGTTTATGCAGCTGTGTGGCCTGACCTCGGCAAAAAAGACGCAGAAACTGCTGCGGATGATGAGACGTTGGCAATAAATGAGGCTAATAGCTAGCACATTCACTTTAGCTAATTAAACTGTTAGCTAACGCGAACTAACTTCACGTGTTGATTCAAACTGCGACAAAAAGTAACGTAATGTTCTGGCTAAGACAAGACGCGTAAACGTTATTTTTATTATAACTTACAATCCTTTACCGCACACATACATGTAGTTAACGAGCTAACGCTAATGTTGAAAAGTTCAGTTACCTTCTCGGGTTCGGCACAAGAGAAATGGCGTAGGAAGTGAAAATAAAGTGTCACTTTATCCCTGTTGGTTCAGTCAGCCAGCGTCCTCGATAGCTTACACAATGTCTTACTTATAACGCCTCCGACTAAAAACAAAATATGACAACGCTTCGTTGGCATGTTTAATATGGGGTTTATTTTAAAGGCTTGTGTTTAAAATTAGCCACTAGGTGGTGGTAACGTTTTGTTTTGGACCGTTTAAACCGCAAAAAAGTGACCAAATTAAAATCGCGAAGTCTGTTCTATCACCGAGATTTGACCAATGAGCGTACGGATATGTCATCTCGCGAGATTACGTATATCAACGAGATTTTACTAACGAGCGATTATCACCGACTAAGAGGATTATCACCGACTAAAAACAGGCAAGATGTGTTTATATGATGTAGCACAATTTATTCAGTTTCCAAGTGTTTTGCACACATTTCTAAAAAGAAAACAAGATTTAAATAGTGAATGAAATAAAACGTAAACTGTATACAAATTAAGGGGCAATCCTGATTATGAAAAATGGAAATAAGGGAACAAAATATGGAGATAAAAACGACAAACAACATTTAGAAGGCAGCAGAGAATATAAACCTGTTTTTAAAGATGGTCAGGGGAGGGGACACATGACAAATATTTAATGCTGAACACTGATACTATATAAAAGAGGTGCAGACCACTCACTCAGTACATTTCAATTGCATGGCTAGATATCTACAAATTAACCTTAAACAGTGGTCATCATGGCCTTCACATTTCCTTCTTGTGTATGCCCAGAGTGGAGGGTCAGATACTGCATATAATGCCCCCCTTTGGATCTTCATAGAGTTTTTTTTTTTAATTCTGCATTCTGTAATCAGGTAAAATAGTTAACACATTATCCTATAATACATCACAGTTACTACAATTTTTTTATTCCCAAGTTTAATACATCAGAATAAGGAAAATCACTCTTTAGGTTGTGGAAATGGTGTCTTAACAGATTTTTAAGTGTGGACACACTCTGGTGACATGAAAGAGGATTAATTATACATTATACCTTCTGAGTGAAATCTGTTCAATGATTTATTATGACAGGGGGTTATGAAAATCTTTCCAAGGGTGTCAAAGATATGGCCTGCAGGCCAGAACCGACCCGCCAAAGGGTCCTATCCAGCCTACTGCATGACTTTGCAAAGTGGGAAAATTGCAGAGATGTCATTAACTCCAATTTTTCAATAAAATATAGTTACTCCTATTCCTACTTGTGCATGCTGTCCCAATAAGTAGCATGCTAGCATGCATTTTGGAGGTGTTGTTATTCATAGGTTACTAAGCAATGGTTTTAATGCTTCAGCCCACTTGAGATCAAAATGGGCATATGTGGCCATGTAAATTTCTCCATTGTGGGACTAATAAAGGAATATCTTATCTTATCTTATCTTATGAACTAGAATGAGTTTGACACTCCTGTTTTAGACAGGAACACCTTTTGTTAAACCTTTGGTAATCCCAGAGACGTCTTGTAGGCACCAAAGCTGTGTCCTTTACCTGTAAGGAAGGAATGAAGATGCATCAGTCCTGTAACTGGCGCAAACCAATCACAATGGAAACAGACATTAGTTAGTTAGTTATTAGTTAGTTGTCCATCTTAAAAATGTTGCTATTGATGGATATTTAGACGTGTTAACATTCCTTTTATGAAATACAGAAATCTGTTCACTCGGTCCACTTTATAACGTAAATTGAAGTATGTGCAGACCAGGAGGTCTGCATTGGGCAAATGAGGATTTAGGATCAAATTAAAAGGTCCATGCACCAAAGTCAGTCAGTGAGTCAAAGTAGGGGGATAAAAGCTACCTGGTCATCTTTGAATATAAGCTTCAAAACTTAAAGGTTGAGTGCACAGTGGCAGGATCAGCAATGATAGAGATCAAGGATTTGTGCGTGTGAATGTCACGCCAAGCTGATACTGCATGTCTGTGACATTTGGATCAGTGCTTACATGCAGAGGCCTTCTTTTCAATGAGCCAGTAGCAGAAGCCCTTCCTGGCACGGTCGTTGAACTCATTCCTGAACTGGGGCATGTTTTGAGGTGATGTTTTTGGTGTTTTTTGATGCACACCTAAAGAAAAAACATATAATAGTGAAATAGCAAGCAAGCAAATAAATAGAAAGATATATATCCTATTAATGTGGGACCTACTGTATGCTTGCACCATGGAGGGAACAAGATCTGTAGTTTCATCCAGTGTCAGAGGAGGTAAGAGGCTGCTGCTGAGGGTTTGGTTTAGATCTCCTTTATGTGATTCATACACCAGGACATGTACATGTAATTAAACCAAATTAGAAACATTTTTCCTTTGTACTGTATGTGCAGAACTCTCTGCCCTCTCTTTAATGTGCAAAGTGCTCTCGCGTCACTT
Source organism: Pterois miles (assembly GCA_947000775.1). Taxonomy (NCBI): domain Eukaryota; kingdom Metazoa; phylum Chordata; class Actinopteri; order Perciformes; family Scorpaenidae; genus Pterois; species Pterois miles. Next base: position 1,400,835 of record CAMQGK010000056.1, on the reverse strand, counting down.
CCCCATTTTATATTATCTGTACAAATACAATCATTTCCACAAACCTCTGTCCTTCAACAAGGCAGCTGGAACTGATGTGAGATAAACTGGAACCTAAGAAGGAACAACTGTTTATAATATCACAAGAATGCAAAGTATTTTTTGGTTATTTATCAAGAGTGTCTTTAGATTACAAATCAAATTGTGTTTCATTTGTTCTTACCATTGTTTTCATTTTGCTCCAGTGGTCTGTCTGGAGATGTGGAAACATGACTGGGTGACTCTTTGGCCAAAATGTCATGCTGTTGAAGAAAATCGAAGGATCATGATCATTAGTTAACATCTATTCCTTATTTCTAACAAAGTGACATCATGCACAACACTTCTGCCAGATAAATACTGTATGTTTGAGAGAGAAATACATAGAAAGCTCTTGACAAGTACTTACTTCTCTCCCCTGAAACGATTCGAGTCCCATGTTTTTATTTTTTTCTTTTCCCCTGCTTGCATGTTCCTGATATTGCTGCAGCCAGCTCACCTCACCTCACACACAGATGGGTTGTGTTACTTTGTTGCTTAGCAACAAGAATGGCAACAGTATACCCGCTGTGGTAAACTGGAGCAGGTTATAATTTCAGATTTTGCCACATGACTTGCAGTGGACATCCAGTGTTTGTCTGACTTTTTACCAGATGAAACCCAATTAATCACTTAACTTTCTTTCACTAGACAGCCCTGAATATTCCTAAATCATTATTTAGTAGTGGGGGGGACAGCTCACCAGTCCATCGCAGGGCACATAGAGACAGACAACATAAAGACAGACAACCATTCACGGTACAATTGTAAGTAATAATATTTCGTCAGACTTACAGTATAAACAGCGGTAATGTTAGCTTCTCAATTATCATCCTTATACGCTCTAACAAAAGTCTCCGTTTTATGATTTTTGTTTTTGTGACCTTGTGTTCATGATAGTTCAGAATCAACTGTTGTAAACTGAGCAAACAACTAACATAAGTCTTCACAGCTTTCGATCAGTAAGAAATATATCATTTATTTATTTATTACACAAATAAACAATGAAGATCTTTGAGATACAGTAGCAATATATGCATTTAAAACGTGGTGGCAGAAGAACAAAATAGGCAAAGAATTACAAAGTAGACGAAAAACATAGAAGCATAAACTCCTCAGTCACAGTGTTTCACAGCCTGGTCTTAAGAAATGCAAAGACAAGAATGAATTATTTTGATTTTCCTAGAGGAAATCAACTGCAAGACAAAGTTTTAGAAGAGACTCTGCCCATTTATGGTGGCAGGTATATTCAAATAGTCCACATTTACCAGAAAAGTCCATTTTGGAAAATACACCGATAATCACTCCATCTTTTTTCCAAATTTAAAGATGCTACATAGGAGATTGGGCGCAGTTCTATTGCCTGTGCACAGCTCTTAACATGGCGACAGCTGGGCCGACGACTCATAGCTAATGGTGCTAACCGTGAAAACAAAGGTAACAGAGCTAACAGTTACTGGCACCGGCACCGTCAGTCAGCACGGCATTATCAGCTGTAACCACCGTATGAGGTGTAGAACAGCAGCCGTGAGCTAGCCAGTGGGGCACACTTCTGGAGCACAAAAAGCATTACAAGCATGCACAGCTGCACCGGCAATGCCAACAAAGTACAGAGAAACTCAGGTTACAACACAAACAGAGGACAGTGACTCATTCTCTGCTCAGGTAGACATTAGTCCTCTATATCTTTACATAGCAAATGAATGTTTGTTATAATAATGCTCTGGATATCATATAGAGCACCTTTAAAGTACAAAAAGCTTTGTGATGATTGCTAAACAGTTCCGTCATGGTTAAACTGTGGAGTTTAACAGCTACAGTAGGATAACAAGGTAAGATATTTTTTCGAGGGGAGATAACTGGATTTGTTAAGATCACCTCATCTCAGGTATTCCCAGTGAGAATGTTATCAACACATACAATATGCTGAAATTCCTATCTAATGTGACTGTCCTTTATAAATTGTGATATTTATGAAAGAAGATCAATTATAACACTGTATGCATGACAAAAACATACTTGTACTGTAAGTTCTATGATAGAATAGGATGTTTTGAAGGAGTTTACTTATGACAGAACCTGGCTATATGGCAAAATATAGTGGAGAGTAACATAATTAGATAGGCATCAATGGCTAAAACATCCCCATTTCTCTAATGGCCTTTTAGGAATAAACTCTGAAATCCATAAAGGCCATTTTAGATGACAAACAATGCTATTTACTTGAGGATGCTGTCATTATATAAAAACTTCTCTTCCTAAAAGGTAAATGTTACATATGGTATTTTTTTCTGCAGAGGAGGACATTTGCCAAATCCAGTGTGTGAACACAACAGTCAGATCAAACTCTGGGGAATTTTTTGCAACAGCTGCTCACTGACCCAAGAAGTAACTCCAACATTTTGTCTTGTTCTTCACCAATCCTCGTTTCTTTGCTTTCCAATAGTGTGGTGGAGTACAATGCTGCAATCTATTATCATCCAGTTTCACACTTCATTCCTCCTGGCATTGGATCCTCTCCAGCAGATGCTGCTCTACTCGCTGGTTCATGCGCTGGAGATCTTTCAGTACACTGGGCTGATCTTCCAGCTCCTCGTGGAGACACCGTGCTATTTCCAACCTCCTGTAGTCTTCTGCTCGTACCAGACGCCGAATAACCTGAAGGGCACGATCCTTGAGGCTGAAAACTGTGTAAGCCAAACAACTGTTTGTTACAGCAACAGTATTCTTAAAATTACAACAACAAACAAACTGATACCAATGCAAATACAGTTAGTGATGCATTTACAAATATCTCTGATGTAAAAAAAAAAAAAAAACTTTAGCTGAATCAAAAATTATTATTAACACCCCTCCGTCCCTGAATTAAAACACCTGTCAATCAATGGTTTGAGACAAGCAAAGGTTATTGAATTAGAATATCACTGCACTGTCCTGTGCAACCCTGTTGTGTTTCTGTAAAATATATATATAGATTGTGATGATTTGAGCATCATAAGCCAAATGTCCTTCATCTACATTTTTTTGCAGTGTGGTGACAGTATCAGTAAAAGGGATCTTAAAACCCTGCCAAATAAAGCCGGAACTACCTGCATGACCAGATAACATGAAAGGCAGGTGGAAGATTATTAGTACTATTTTTGTAACTTGTCCTTTTTAACCACCAGACTAGAAATTTTTCACAGCACCATGATCAAAAGCAGTTTGACAGCCTTTCAAAATACACAAATACAATTTATTCTGGAAATTACCATTAAGTAAAGTGTGCTTTGATGCAGTCTACAGTGAAATGAGCTTATTACAGAGTGCATCATAAATGTACTCTTGATTATATGTTTGTGACTAGTATTACATTACATATGATGATAACTGCTAATATTGTAGGAAAAGTGGCTAATCTTACCTGGTAATGTGATATTGGCATTTCTACCTTCTGCTGGTTTAGGAAGAAACAGTTCTTTGCCGTTTACCCTCAGTGGCTCATCAGTCTCTGCATCTCTGAACATCCATGGGTGACCTGGGAAAAAAAGAAAAACATACATAAAACATGATAGATAGATAGATAGATAGATAGATAGATAGATAGATGAACTTTATTAATCCCCGAAGGGAAATTATCTTTCAGTTACATCCCGTCCAAGAACATAAAAACAGTGACACATAACAGGGGGGACAGGAGTGGGAGGACTGAGGGTCCACCCTTGGACGGCGCCCCGTTTTCTTAGATGAGGAAAGGGAGAACAAGAGGAAAGGAGAAGATGTGACACACTGTATGTATACCATAATGCACTGGCAACTCACATACTAAATTTCAAATCAAAGCAAACCTAGAGCTCACACAGTTAAGTCACTTTTTGGTAAGTCCACCAGCACTAACTGGTGACAAACTTTGTTTCTCATGTTTTTGTCTGAGATGCAACATTCAACTGAGTATTAGAAAATGTCTGAAATCTCAGTGAAATCACAGTGGCTGCTGTTCATATCAGCGAGAGATATTTTCCATGTCCATAAATTAAAGGAGCTTCAAAATATTATAGAAATAACATGAAAGGCTTCTGTTGTAAATCTGGGCTGCTTTTGTTTTTTAGCAACAGCACACTGCACCCTTTGATGACTTATTATTATGGGGAACCTGCAGTCGCCAACATATGCAGTCAAGCACTGTACTTAATTACAGCTTTGACGTACTTGAACTTTCCTTGAATATTTTTTATTATTATTATATTATTAGTATTATTGTTATTATTATTTACTACTACTACTATTACTTTATACTTATGTACTATACTCAATCCTTAAATTCTGAGGAAAATAAAAAGGGAAATGTTGTACTTTTACTCAGCTACATTTATTGGACAACTTTAGTTACTAGTTACTTTGCATATTCTACAAATAAATTATGATGTATTATAAGTATGGGTTATTCTGAAGGGGGATTATGCATAATGACAACTTTTATTTTTGGTACTTTATATTTCGATGATAACACTGATGTAATTCAGTAAATTTAGGACTTTTACTCGTAACTGAGTATTTTTACATTGTGGTATTGTTACTTTTCCTTCAGTAAAAGATCTGAATACTTCTTCCACCACTGGAAACGTAGCTCAAATCTGAGGCAAGGTAACAGCATCTTATGCAGAAATACCCTGCAATAAAAGCTGCCTCACCTATAAAAGTGGCCATTTCTCGTCCAGTTCCTGGCTGTAAATCCACGTATGCCCGAGGTTCCCCGCGGTAATCGATCCATAGTGGTCGTACGACACGGGGACTGTGGTTACGAAACACAGCACTAATGGGTATTTGACTGTTCAGGGAGCGAACCAGAGGAAGAGGTTGCTCTCCCTCCTGAGGCATTTGTGCTGGTAGCTAATTAACTCTTAACTGTTAGCGCAGTGAGCTTAGCCGTTTAGCTAACGCTAGCTAGCAGCTGGGAAGAGATCCATGAATGTTGCCTGTTGTCGACACACGGAGATCGTAGAATCAACGACAAATGCATCGATTAGACTGACGTTACATCGACCAGCCTACGAAAAGGACAAAGAACATCTGTTTCAGTAGCACTACAGTGGGACCACCGTCTACAGTCACTTCTTTAATCTCAACTACTTTGTTTACATTCACTCTTCCGGTTGAAAGTCCTGGAACGTCAAACTATTCTGTGCTGTGATTGGTCGAGATGTATGAAGACGTCATGATCTCACAGCGGATGTGCTCTCCTTTTACAGACGTACGAGGCGAGAAAAGTAAACAGATGTATAATTTCAAATATAAAGCGGATATATTTACAGCAGTTAATTCAGTATCACAGACTGAATGACAGAAGTCTAATTCAAACATTTTTATTTACAATTTTAAAGCTGCAGTTGGTAGAGCTGGGGCAAATATTATTTTAAAAAGTTATTTTTATGAAATGGTCACAGTATCCTGACAGTTGTGCATACGATATATAATCTGAAAAAAAATCATGTACCTCTGCATCCTCTGGTGCGCCTAACGGCATCTACAGGATTTCACAGACCAGAGGAAAACAACCAATCAGAGCTGAGCTCATGCCTACTGTCTCTGAGCAGCTGTCAGTCACTCATGAATCGCGATCAAACAGTCAAACTAGGCAGCGCTGATCATATATGAATCAGTATTCTGTTACTGTAATGACTATTTCTCTCCTCAAATGTTTACAGAAACATCTTGTAGTTACTGTTCAGCTGTAAAATGAGAAAGTTTGTGACCCGGCAGCCAAGTTGAGGAAATACCAAGCACTGCCCATCATCCAGAGCACAGCCAATTGGAACGCTCTCTTTCTGAAATGACCTATGTATATACTTTTACTCCAGCATATACTGTACTTTTACTTCATGACATTTACAACCTTGCAGACGAAGATTGTACATATAAATCATATGATCAGTTTACAGAATATAATAAAAGATTAACCTACAAACAGTAGCCTACGTAAAGTAGTCAAAATGATCTCCACCTCTGTCATCTACAGTACTAAAATGCTCCTTACATGTGCATGCATCAGAAATAATCTAATATGCTAATAAAATTTGTAGTAATAATAACACTAACTGGGGTTATTCTACTACATGATGAGCAATTTTACTTTTGATTATTTTGCTGATAATACCTCTGTAGTTTTTGTTTTCACTACTGTCAAATATTTGTATTAGAGCACTATTATTTTATCAAGCAACCTTAGCTATAATTAAGGGCATGATAAAAGTCTTGTTAAACTGATAAACAATCTGACAAACACCTCAAAAGTCTATTTATTAACTGTTAAGGTGCTTTCAATGATATCACCTGTATAATTATTCCATTGTGTGTACAAATACTATGAGCACAGTTACAGGATTTATTTTCTCACCTATAGTCTAAAGAAGAACTTATTTGCCTGGTAATCACAGTGCTAAATGAATCAAGCTCCACCCAGTTTCATCCTCACATAAAACACAAGGGCACAGCTGTCTACCCTCCTCCCTAGAGGTTATTCCCAGCCTGAGCTCGACCATAGCAGTATCCACCTCTTGCACTATTTGAAAAACACATCTGTAAAAAGGTAGGTAGAAATAGTTGCTATTAGATGCCTTGCTGACAAATAGTTACTCTTTTAATAGGTAATTTCTAACAAATGAAAAGTCAAAATCCACAGTTTTTACACGACAGACTTACCAGTTTTCAGATTAATTTTGGAAAATTTTGAGTTTCAGTATAGACTGTTTTGTTTTTTTATCCTCCACCAGCCTGTTTCTCTGCCAGCTGGTAACTCTGAACTCTTCCACGACCCAAACACAATGTGTCCTCTGAATGACAGTAACATAGATGTGGAGGACGTGGCGAGAGATGAGAATCTGGCCAAACTGGAGATCTCGCTGCTCAGCGTCATCTTCATCAGTGCCTCAATTCTCAACACCTCCCTGCTGCTCGTCCTCTGGAGACAGCGCAAACAGATGTCCCGTATGCGCGTCTTCGTCTTCCACCTGTGCCTGGCGGATCTGGTGGTCGCGTTCTTCCAGGTGTGCCCGCAGCTCATGTGGGACATCACGGACAGATTCGTCGGACCGGACCTCGTGTGCCGCTTGGTGAAGTACTTCCAAGTTCTCGGCATGTTTTCATCCACTTACATGATCGTGGTGATGACAGTCGACAGATACCAAGCTGTCTGCAACCCGATGGTGAAGTTCCAGCGGACGAGCACAAGACTCAACATCCCAGTGTGCATGGCGTGGGGGGTTTCTCTGCTGGGCAGCTTGCCACAGGTTTTTATTTTCTCACAGGTCGAGGTTGCACCTGGTGTGTTTGACTGCTGGGCCAAGTTCATTCAGCCGTGGGGGCTGCAGACTTACATCACCTGGACCACGCTGGTCATTTTTATTCTACCTGTTATCACAGTTGTTGTTTGCCAAGTGCGCATCTGCCGAGCCATCCAGATCAACCTGTACCACAAGACTCAGCAACAGAAGGGCAACGTGAATCTCCCTTTGCCATCCAGAGCCAGTGGTGTGGCTGGCATGTCCAAGGCCAGAGTGAAGACGCTGAAGATGACGGTGGTCATCGTGCTGGTTTATATTGTCTGCTGGGCTCCGTTCTTCACTGTCCAGCTTTGGTCCGCCTGGGACACAAATGCGCCGAAAGAAAGTAAGTCACTCAGTAGTAGTAGAATTTACGGTGTGGTTAATTTCTATTAATTTACTGCACTATATCTTATTTTTCTTTCTAGATACGTGATCAGCAAATACATAAAGTTATCCAAAATGCGCATTCACGCACAAAACTCATAACAGAGGTTCTGAGGTGACGATGACGCTTTAAACTTCTGTCCTTCCAGCTGCGACTTTCACTATCCTGATGTTGCTGGCCAGTCTGAACAGCTGCGCCAATCCCTGCATTTACCTACTGTTCAGCAGTCAGTTTCCCAAGAGGCTGGTGGCACTTATCCTGCGCCAGCGGCAGCCTGATGGTAAGGAATCGATCCACGAAGAGGTCAGCACGTTGTACATGAGCTTCAGAAATGTGTCTGAGTCCAAATGAGGGCGACGCGTTACAATCTGGAAACGGATAAAGGGCTACGGGAGCTGCCTCTGAGCACTTTCTGCGTTTGAACAACTGTTTCTTCTGAACAGGAGACACGGAGATGAGACATCTTTTAGGGTCTCTGACATACGAAAACATGGTGTGTAATGGAAACATCCACCAAAAGCAAACCTGAAGGGGTCGCCATGACTGAGAACTGCGCTCCAGATGTTGTTGGCTGTTGACGGATGACAAGCAAGTTGTCTTGATGGACTGTAGGGCCAGTGAAGAAACAAGCAGCATGGACTCTGTTAAAGAAATGGTGTGGATCATCACATTGTTATAACTGTGACAGTTTTGGTGTGGCATAAAAAATATTTCTCATTTTTGGACATCAGGGACATTTGCTTTTTCAGATAGATTCACTGAGATTCACTGATTCAGATAATGCTGTTAAGGACAAAGAAGAGCAGTTGTGTTTTTATTTGGTGCATTGGGAAAATTGGTATTTAATGGGATCTTGAGCAATTTGTGAATAATTATACCACAATATATCACATTATGTCACAGTTCTGTTGAGCTCAAAGACCTAAAGTGATATGTGATATGATATACTGTATCAATATGGAGGCTGGAACCTGACAAAATAAAAAAAATGAACAAATAAATAAATAATAAAATGTACCAAAATAATATTAAGAATAAATGTAGGTATTAATTAACTGAAAAAAATGCGACATAAATGAACATTTCTGTTTTAAGTTGCTTCTTTATGTATTTGCCTTTGTATTAATTCCATATATTCTGCATTATTTAATATCCCATAGAATTTTTTATTTTTTTTATTTTGGTAGGTTATGTCCTCCTTATATTGGTATAGCTTTATTTTTCCAAGGAGACAGCTATTACAGAGTGAAAGCAAGGACATGAAGAAGAAATAAAAAACACATTGTTTAAATCATGAAATGCAATTCATGCCTCCATTAAAGCTGTTGTAACATTATTGTATTTAAAGACGGATTTAAATTACTGTATTAAAGACCTGAAATACATTTGTCACTTCTTCTTGGGCGGGGCAGTAGCTCAGTCTGTAGGGAGGAGGGTCACCGGTTCAAGTCCCGACATGGACCAAAAAACTGAGTGTGAACTGGTAGCTGGAGAGGTGCCAGTTTACCTCTTGGGCACTGCCGAGGTGCCCCTGAGCAAGGCACCAAACCCCCAACTGCTCTGGGCGCTTGTCAGGAGCAGCCCCCTCACTCTGACACCTCTCCATTAATGCATGTATGTGTGTTTCAGGTCTGCATGTACCATGTATAAGTTAAAAAAAAACAACAGAGTGTAAATTGAATTTCCCCACTGTGGGACTAATAAAGGTTGATCTTCTTCTTCTTCTTCTTCTAGAAATGCTCTCTGTGGTGAATACCTGTTTTAAAATTCCACACAATGGCTGTGTTTGTACATTATGGTTAAGGCTGCAAACAACTAAAGCAAGTGTGGAATAAAAGTTACATACTCACAGCTACTTTGTATTTTTAACTTGTGTATAATTACATATTTTCAATCCTCCGATGCATGCTTCCATTTATATGCCAACTATGTAATGAACAGACAGTAGCCATATTTAAACCTGGTGTTTGTCAAACATGCAAGATCTGCTGGTCAACAGGGGTTTCACAGTGAAAGAGCAGCATACCAAAAGGCTGACAGCCTGGAAAATGTCACACATGTACTCATAATATACACACAGGGAATGAGTTATATTTTAACTACACTCAGCGTAATACAAGGCCTTAATTTGCTTTCAGCCATTGTTTTGGACAATTAGGAAACAAAATGCTCCACCATTAGACCAGACTGACAGCAGGTCATTTGTGTCTATTGCCGTGTGATACTGGGAATATGTGCAGCGCTGGAAGCCAACTATGGAGCCTGTAGAAAGGTTTTTAGTCAGTGTAACTATGGCAACAGTTTCATCACAGTTAATCTCATTGTGTTTGATGGTATTGTCACTGTGTCATTCTTGTTGTCACCTCACTTGTTTTGTGTTTCACTCAACCTGTGTTTGCTTTTAGCCCAGGAGAGGTAAAGACTGTTCAATCTCTTAGTTGCTGAAGGACACCACAGCAGGGCAGATGTTTGCCAACGAGGGAGCTTTAACCATATCCTGCTGTTGCAGAGCAACAAACTACATAACCCAGCATTTTGTTTCTCTGCCAACATCACTGTTAATCCTGTAGCAGTAATGTAATACAGTATTATGGAGGACAGAACCTAAATCAAAAACAAATGATTAAATAAAAAATGAGTTGATAAATAAATAAATAGATAAATATGTGATTTAATTTAGCAAACAATATATTAAAAACAAATGTAGTCATTAACTGATCAAATGTGACATAAATTGATATTTCTTTTTAATTTGCTTTTTTATTGTTGTATTAATTCCCTCATGTTTCTACTCTTCTGTTTAATTTTCCCTTTTATTTGTGAATTTATTTTGATTAATTAATTAATTTACTTATACATTTATTTATTTATATATTTTTGCAATTATTTTTTTTAATATTTATTTTTAAATACATGTATCTATTTATATATGTATGTATTTACTGATAGCCCCCTCATTTGCATAATGAGGGAGCTAATAAAGAAATGTATATGTAATAATACAGGAATACATATGGTTGGAGAAATAAATAAAATTAATAATAATAAATAAAAAATATGCAAGAATAGAAATCAATAGAAATAAATAATAAATAAGAGGGAACATTAAATAGAAGATAAAGGAATTAATACAACGCTAAAAAAACAGAAAATTAAAATGGAAATATTCATTTATGTCACATTTTATCAATTAATTTATGGCTACATTTATTTTTAATATTACTTTTTCTACATTTAGTTACATATTTATTTTGTTATTGAATCATTTATTGATGATTTTTAAGGACAATAGATCAAAGAAAAAAAATTGAAGACTTCTGCACAGGTTCTGGGAAACGTGATGGCCGTCTTTTTTAAACTACACATGAACTGATAAAAGCATTGAAAGATTAAAATACTAGACTTTCAGTGAGTAACAGTTAAAGGTTAAGCACCATTTTAACAGAGGACATCAAAAGCACATAAAGCAAGAAACTTTACTGAAGAGAAGGAGAAGGCACAACTACAAAACATGTCAGAAGTATTTTAGATATCAGATAATGAGAGCTCATATGATGCATCATGTCCTAAGCCTTGTCATCACTATAAATGTTCTCAGAGGGTTCCTCACGTGGTCGACGTGGCTCCTCTAATTAGACTCCCACTGCGCGAGCATACTAATGATCCTCTGCCCACATGTATATGCATGAAAGAGCAATACACTGCAAACTCATTATATGTAGAGTCAGACACATGAAAGCAAACAAACACAACAACAGCATGTCCATTTGCCTAAAGGTGAGAAGATTTACATAGTCAAGAAGGACATTATATAGCCTTATGCACACAGGAACACATGCACACTCACACGTGTTGTCAAATTGATGCCTCTTGATGCACTCCCCGCTGAAACATGTAAATCAATCAACAGTCGCAGGATTACTGCATATTTATTTTACTCTGTGGTACACTGAATGTCATGAAAAAACATGAGGAGGCCTTTGGAACCAGGCCATTGATTTCTTCATCCATTTTATTGTTGGAGCTGAATGAAAGTCTGGCAGCAATTTGAATAGAATATAATCACATTTTTACCTGTTATTCTCAGGGTGAAAACTTTTCCTTTATGAAACAAAATGAAATGATACTGTTGAAGGGTCCAGCAGAGAATTATAAATAAGATTTAATATGTGAATGCAATTTGAAAAATTCAGGCACATTTCTGAGGAAGTTCACATTTTATAATTCAGGGGAACTTGGACTCTAATTTTAGTTGGATATTATATTGGTTTTTTTTTTTGTAATTGTATATGTCTGAGGCAAATGTTGATATTCCCAATGGCCTCTTCTTTCTCCTCTGTCATGTCTTTGCATTTCCTTCATTATGTTACCCACTTGCTAGCTTGCTAAATTTTAGCCACCTGAACGCCTATCATATCGTTTACACGACTTCTTACAGTATGTTGTGAATACGAGCTCACACGTTTCATTTGAAGGCACCATTATTCCTGTAGCACTCTACTGTCAGCAAATGAGTTGAATTGTGGGTAATGTAGGTGGCAAGTTTTGACAAGGAAGAAGCATGCATGGAATAAAAGAGATGATATGTCTGCTGCTGCTGCATCGATTTTTATTAAAACAAAAAAAAAAATCGAACTGTCCATCCTGAGTCTACCAGTTATATGGTTGCAATGATAAATCGGTGGAGTACTCTTAAGGGAAGACTACAAGGATAAAAGATTCATCTAAAACAAGCTCTGCATGAAATCACAAAGTCAAGTTATTTTCTCACAGACTGCTGATGCAACTCAGAACTGTAAACCCATTACACATCATGCTAAGGCCCAAAAAACAACAAATCCTTATTTGTAATTGAAAGCCATCACCCTTTAAAGAGATTATACTAATTTGCTGAGATGCTGAGAATTATGTGAAGATCAAGATCAGGAAACCACCCTCATATCTGTACGATAAACATGAAGCTACAGCCAGCAGCTGGTTAGCTTCCTTTATTACATTTTATTGATTGATTTGATACTGATTGGCCAAATACGGCATTCTACGGTTGCTATGAATAACAGAGCGTTGTTATGAATGACAGACCGTTACTAAGAATAACAGACCGTAACTAGGAATAACAGACCGTTGCTATGAATAACAGAGCGTTGTTATGAATAACAGACCGTTACTAAGAATAACAGACCGTAACTAGGAATAACAGACCGTTGCTATGAATAACAGAGGGAAAGCCGTTACTAGGAATAACAGACAGTCACTGGGAATAACAGACCGTTGTTATGAATAACAGACCGTTACTAAGAATAACAGACCGTAACTAGGAATAACAGACCGTTACTAAGAATAACAGACCGTAACTAGGAATAACAGACAGTCACTGGGAATAACAGACCGTTGTTATGAATAACAGACCATTACTAGGAATAACAGACAGTCACTGGGAATAACAGACCATTGTTATGAATAACAGACCGTTACTAGGAATAACAGACAGTCACTGGGAATAACAGACCGTTGTTATGAATAACAGACCCTTACTAGGAATAACATACAGTCACTGGGAATAACAGGCCTGTACTAGGAATAACAGACCATTGCTATGAATAACAGACCATAACTAGGAATAACAGACCGTTACTAGGAATAACCGAGCGTAACTAGGAATAACAGACCCGTACTAGGAATAACAGACTGTTGTTATAAATAACACACCATTACCGGGAATAACAGACTGTTGTTATGAATAACAGACCATTAACAGGAATAACAGACCGTTGTTATGAATAACAGACCGTTGCTATGAAGAACAGACCGTTGCTATGAAGAACAAAAAAATAAAAAATAAAGACATTTGCAATGAATAACAAACTGTTGCTATGAAAACAGATCAGTTTAATACCTCTATGAATAACAGATCAGTTGTTATGAATAACAGACCGTTGCAAGGAATAACAGACCATTATAAATAACAGATGGTTGTTATTAATAATAGACCATTGCTAGAAATAACAGCCTGTTGTTATTAATAACAGCCTACCTGATCTGATCTCATATTTTTTTAGCCAAAGCAAATAAAAAAAAAAAGTTAAATCTATCTTTTCTGTAAAATTATTGATTTCCTTACTAAGTAGCCATGTAGTGTAGTGTGTGTGATGTACAGTTTGCTGTTTTGAAATGAATCCCTTCAGGGTGATTCAAGGCTGCGCATTTAGGTTCATTTTGTAATAATGACCTGCTTGCTGTATATTATTCCTTTGCATAAAGGCAGGAAACACAAGGAAACAGTGAGCCTGACTGTCCAAAGGGGAAAAAACAGCACCTCTAAAGCTCACTAATTAACAGGTTATATTTTGTTTATTTAACCTGTCCAAAAACAAGTGAAAAAACTGGGAAAAGTTATGTTGTGGAGTCTCTGCATCCAGCAATCAGTTAAAACCCCTGTAACACCACAAACTGTTGTTCTTACACCTCATTTTTTGTATGAGTTAAACAAAGGAGATATAATATGTTGAAATAAAATAATATACAATAAAATTTAGAAGTGCTGTTAGGTAAATTTTGTTACCTTTGGACAGAGCCAGGCTAGCTGTTTCCCCCGTGATTCCCGTCTTTATGCTAAGCTAAGCTAATCATCTGCTGGTGGCACCTTGATATTTATCTGACAGACATGAGAGTGTTATACCGGTATACATTTTCTCCTCTTACTCTATGCAAAATCAAATAAGCATATTTTCCAAGATTTTGACCTACTCCTTTAAGAAAATATCCAAAAAGTTAAATTAGACAGACCAACAGCTTCACAATCGACACGATTCCTTATTGTGATCAATGACTTTGCTTACTGATGAAAAGGTTACTGTATTTCCCAACAATTCTCTGACATGACAAAATATGTGAAATAAGACTCAGATTCTGCAGGTAGAACACCAGGTATATTACACAACAAATGCTTCAACTATTTCATATTTACAGCTACATTTATACAAACATGAGCCAGCACCTTGCAACAAAATCGCAAGAAGTAAAATCCTGAAAACTGCGACACTACAAACCCAAAAAAAAATTAAAAAAAAAATTGAATTAAATCTTAATCTCTAAATCACTTTTATCATTTACAATCTTTCATTCACATCTGTGGTTTAATCAAACTTATCAAAAGACACTGAGCTGGGGCATAGGCACACCATTTTAACATGCCATACAATGAAGATGGGTAAATGCTCTTCTCACTCTGCGTTAATTAGCCTTAACCTTAAAAAAAAAAAAAAACAGTCCTCCATTAGGCACCAAGACATCTTTGATTTTCACTCGCTTGTTTCCTGAAGCACATTATCTGACAGGACAATAAGCCCTCGTTGAATACAAAACAGACACCGGTTAGTGTATATCCAGTATGTTACACATTGTGGTTATTGTCACCTCAGTTTTTTTTGTTTATTGCATAAAAAACTGTTGTGATAATCAAAAACACACAAATATGTTATTTACTTTCCAACTTGCATACAAAAATACATCCAATTTAATTCCAAGATTCAAAATATCCCCTATAAAGACAGATCTACACATACAAGAGTGCACTTTCATTCCCTCCATTGACCCACGGCAGCTTGAAATAACATCAGAAAACACAACTGAGAAAGGATCAGATTGCTGAAGCTGGTTGGTTTTACAACAGATTAAAGTGGTTGACTGCCTGCTTGCCAACGATATGTCTACCTCAACTGCATTCAGTCAAACTCTCCATCATACAGAGGAAAGGAGGGAAATTGTGCATTACGCTTTTGTGTTTGTGTGTCTGCAGCTACCAAGGAATCAGGCGGACAGGTGTGCAGATCAGCTGCATGCAAAGATGCTACGTGTCAATCTGTTTTTCTCTATTTCTTTTTCACTTTATCACAACGCACATAGTTGTCTCACTGCTGCCATCACCTCTCAAGAACCTTTAAGAACAATCACTACCTCCATCCTGTTTTAATTTGCTCACAGAGTGCCATTTAAAGGCCAACTGACCTTTCCATGAATATGATGGATTTACTGCCCAGGGTGACAGGCGGTGTGTGATGCATTGATTACTAAAGGTAATCACAGCCAGAGAATGCATGAAGATCCAGGCTTGGGGGGGGGTTGCAGGTTGTTGTTTTTTTTTTAACAATAACTGATGGTTCAACGTCACAGGCAGAAAAGGCGAGAGCCCTCTCTCCCCTCCTCCACCTCGCCCTGGGGGATACGGGGAAGCATAGCTGAACGGGTCAGACCCCAGAAACGAGGTGGAGACAAGTCCTTCTTGGTGGCTGTGAACTTCCAACCCATGTGAGACCCGCAGGTTCGGCACTGAGCAATCGTCCAGGCGTACCTGAAAGCAAAGAGAGACGACAACATCTGAGGACAGTTTGTAACGTTTGACCTGTTATGTTCATTTTGAGGTTCATACATATATTTTGTGTTTCTACTAGAACATGTTTACATGCTTTGATGGTTAAAAAACACTATTTTTCTCATACCAACAGTGCTCTTTTCACCCTCTGTCTTAAGACCCTGACACTCCAGGCCGTCGGCCAATTTAGGGCCGTTGGTGAGCGTGCCCCGTACCGTCAGCTCTAGTCTGCCTGTGCCGGGAGATTTTTTTGGCCAATTCGACTTGAATTAGTGGTGGTGAGAGAAATCCAGTGATTTCTCTCACGACCACTAATGTGCCGTGAGATTTTTTTTTGGCCAATTCGACTTGAATTAGTGATGGTGAAAGAAATCCAGTGAGTGTCAGGGTCTTAAGACAGAGGGTGAAAAGAGCACTGTTGGTATGAGAAAAATAGTCTTTTTTAAACATCAAAGCGTGTAAACATGTTCTAGTAGAAACACAAAATAAAATTGTTGGCTGTGCAGCCTAAACTAAAGTTGAGGAAAAACACAGAAGGCTCTTCTCATTTTCATCTCATGTCATCATTCTAGTACATGGATATTTTTACAACAACATGGCTATCTGGAATGAAGCTAAGTGGTGAGTGAGAGTGATGTGAAAATGGTCAGTAAACGCTGCTTAGTTTCATGTACGTACCACAGCAATGACTTGTACTGTATATCTGCCGTACCCTGTATGATGAATGCAGACTACCGCCACCTGCTGGTGTGGAGAGTTATTTGCTTTCACGTGGCTGCAGAACGTACATGCAAACTGTCTGTGCAGTCTGTGCTCTGTGTTCTAATGCAACTTGTCAGCCAAGGCAACGGCAAAGTGAGGCGACGCAACAGTCGGCCTTCATTGCCGCAAGTTGCCGGATGTCGACTTGGTGAGTGTGCTCTGAAAATGAGCTACTTGATGACATCACCACGTTACGGAAGAAAAGGCGGGACTTCAACCAACGGGCTTCAGGCAGTTCAGGGGCAGTGATTCTTTGGCCTGGACTTTGGACTTTGTAATTTTGCAGAACTTGTACATGCACAAACACGCTAAAGGCAGGGGAAAAGTACAAAAGCGTAATGTGACGTCATCTACACCTCCTCCCTCATTGAAAAATCCAGAATCTATGAATATGCACATATAGTTCATTTAAAAAGTTTAACTACTGGACACAAGATGTCTCCTACTTCACTGAAAAGTCCATTCTCAAGTTTCCTCGTCACACTTGTGCACAGTAAGCTGTATATTGGACCACGATTGTCTTATTCTGTCACAGGTACACGTCTTATGCCCGAGCCACACTGCCTGTGTGAGCAGCTGCGTTTCTCCTAGAGATGTGAGGTCTCGCCTACTTTTTCTGTGTGCTGCGTGTGGTTCACAGCACAAACAGACAGTGACAATTATCTTTTGATATACTGACATCATACCAGCAAACATTACTGCAGCGTCAAAGTCTATATCTACAGAATATGTCATAGACATGAAACATGTAAATATTTGTTGTAAACAGGTCAAGTTAGTTCAATTTAGTTCTTTAATCATAAACCAAATATGTCACAGTTCATATCAGTGACACAAATTCACAGATCATCTTCTGAGAACTCTGTTATGAAAGCGTTCTGTGTTTTATTAGAAGAGCAGTTTGACTTGAGCCTTTGGGAGGTTTCAAACCCCTGCTGCTCTCTGCAGAAGTCTGGTGTCATACAATGACCTCCGATCACCAACAAGAGACAAAAAATGTCTCACATTTATAAAGATGTATTTATGAAAGCACTCAAAGGCACAATGAGAGGTCTGAGTCAATCTATTGAAAAAGTCTGAGGGAGAAGTGCAAGCTAAATGCCATGAGTAAAAAAGTTACCCTGGAAACCAGCTGTGCAGTGTGGATGGCCTGCCGACCAGGTTGAGGTTGTTGGCTTTGTAGACTGTCAAGGTTTCATGGACGTAACCGTGAGGGTTGACGTATGCAGCCATGGGACCGTACAGGGACAAGCTGTAGGGAGAGGAGAGGCAGGTGGAATAATTCAATAAATGGTTCAGCCAAAAACAAAACATCAGAAGATAACTACATACTGTGTGATAATTGGATTCTGTGCATAAAATGTGTATAAACAGTACAGTCATGACCAATCTGGAGTAGGAATGTAAGAAAATATCAGTACACTTGAATTTCACAGTATTAGTTTTGTGGTACTGCATCGATTCTCAAAAACACTGAAGCGACTTTTAATTAATAGTTTACATCCAAGTTTTGTGACAGACACTGGTTCAGATTATGCAAAAAGTAGTGCTATGATGTTGGATGTTACAGAGACAGTGATTCACTGCACAGCTTATTGTGGTGTGTTCTTAATACTATGACAGTTTTCCTGTTTATTACACGGCTACTTACTAATTTGACACAAAAATGGTCTGCTAGAGTCTGAGATCAGAGCTGTGTCCATATCAACGGCCCATTATAATGGAATAACAAACCATGCCAGTTTTAATGAGAGTTAATGTAGCAATTATGGAAAAACACAGAAACAACACAGCTAAGACATTTATTTTCCACAAGGATGGAAATTTTTTGTTTTCAACTTTCAGCTCTACAAGATAATTATTTAGGTCTTTGTAGACAATAAACCACAAATAGAGACACATTTTGAGTCGGTGCCTCAAGTAGAAATTTACTGTACTCCAGTTCTGGTTTGGGTCCCTAACTGAAAATGCATTAGGTACATATGTAGCTTTGTTAGTCAGAAAAACTTCAGAAATCACATTAAACATATAATCATTCATTCGCTCAGATTATCTGGATGACCTCTGACAAAACAGTTAATGCACTTTTCCTTTAAAACATAGAGCGAGGCTCTGGACAGTTTCATTGATGGTTCTGTTTGACTCTTGGAGAAACACATTAACTATCATCACACATCATAGGCAGGCATTACATAACAGAGAGAGAGGTGTGTGTGTGTGTGTGTGTGTGTGTGTGTGTGTGTGTGTGTGTGTGTGGAGCCACTTTTGTATGTGATGTAACCACAGACTTTATGTAACTTACACACACACACACACACACTCTCACACACACACACACACACACACACACACACACACACACACACACACACACACACACACACACACACACACACACACACACACACTCAAATCAGCACTGACTCTGACGTGTAGATAATTACAGTAATTACTGTGATGAAGGTAAATACCAACATCACACTGCTTTACTGTGTTTTTACATTAACCCCAACTTTTGCAGGGGAGTAATCATTTTTTCTATAAAAACTAAAGTAAAAAGCAACCTATAATTTAACATTTCTGTTTTTCAGTAAAGTAAAAAGTCATGCAGCCTACTAATAGCATTAATGGTAAAAGTAAGAGCAACACGTAGAAATGCAAGTCTGACCTGCTGATTCTGATTTTCTTCATTTCTAAGAACTAAACATTTTTTGTAGATTTTTTTTCAAGAAAAAATAAATCAGTTTGTTCCAAATGTTTTTAAGGTTGTTCCTCCATGGTTTATTTTGGACTTCTAGGTAATACAATTTGCAAACTTTAAAGGCTTAGCTTTCTTCTCAACACTGTCACTTTTTCAGACCGCTTGCCGTCACTTTACAGTCACAGTTAACACCAGCTCAATGCTTAATGCTGTGACTTGAACAAAAACAATTGCTTAGGTTCAGGCAACAAAACCACTGGGTTAGGTTTACAAAAACAAAACATGATTGGGCTTAAAACAATAGCACTTGAACTCTGTGAACACAGGACAAAAACAGCTGATTGTCTCTTTTGCTCTTTTAACTACGTCACCACAGAGTGTTTAATACTGACACAGATGGGTTTACATTGTAGTTAAAGGAAAACCTGGTGTGTCTCATATCGATACTAAAGGGTGCCTTGTGCGGCGGTACTGAACACCAACAGCTGTGACGAAGTGTCGGTATTTGACGCCCTGGGAATGAGAACGGGCTGGTCTTCTTCACTCACGCTGTGTGTGCGTGGCTGTAATCTTACGTCAGTGCTGCTGTGCATGACGTAAAACCATCATGCATGTGTGTTAATTTGGCCAGCCCGATATATGAGACTGATCAATGGTCATGGCTGACAACCAGTTGGTTTTGACCTGTGGCTGATCGATGCATCTCTAGCAACAACCACGTCAAAGACAGAAACTTGTGCACCTAGGAGTTTAAAAATGTTAAAGCTCCAATTAATTGATATTATTTAACTGCTGAATCAAATGACCACTGATGTTGCTGATTAGACTGTATGCAGATTTCAGACATTTTCTTACTCTGGTTACCTGACAGGCAGGTGAAGTAAGTGCAACATGAAGATGAATTATCTCTCTCAAACAAATGTCAGGTCTCTTTAAGTTTATATTAACACTGTGCTGAAAAGCATTTGTAATAACTGATCCACAACATGCAGAAGCACTGATGTTCTCACCTGAAGATCTCATTTTTTGTGGTGATTTCTGTGTCCTGGCACTGCTTACAGCACAGGGACGTGCACTGAGAAGAAGAGATAATAAAGGGTTAAACTCATGTATACATGACAGATGTTGTCAATGCACAGTCTTCTTATTGTTGAGGCTCACTGAGGATGCTACAATAATCCACCCCAGCCTTTATGCATCCACAAGTTCAGGTCTGCGGCGTGTGACCAGTGAGACTCTTTGCATTAAGGTGGATTATTATCCTCAATCAGACAGGAGGGAAAGATCAGATTATAGATAACAGACAGGCACGTGTGTGTGTGTGTGTGTGTGTGTGTGTGTGTGTGTGTGTGTGTGTGTGTGTGTGTGTGTCTTTCCTCACCAGGAATATGTATAATTTTGTCATTACATGATTCAAATATAACTGTTATTGAAGGCACACCTCACATAGTAAGTTGATCAATGAAAGCTAATGATAACGGCCAAAATGTTAATTGTCATAAAGGTAAATCCCCTCATAGCTCACCAAAAAGAACCAAATTCAAACCAGGAGACAAAAATATACAGTTTGAGTTCACAATCCTCCAGTGTTTAGAGGGTTAATACACTGAGCAGAAACCCCAAATAACTAATGTGGTTGTGTTATGGTCTCTATGTCTCTCCTTATGTTTTCTGTGTTCCCTGCCCTCCGGTAGTCTCCCTGTGTGTCTGTCTGTGTGTGGGCATGGAAACCACTGGTCCTGAGCTCTGGCAACTGGCACACCTGGGTCTCATCATCTCATCGGCTGCTTCAGTTTATCCACCCTGGCTTTCCTCCCAGCCTTCGTCCGATCGTTCACCGACTGTAGTACGTTTTTGTACGTTTTCTGTCTCTGCGTTAAAACTGTTTCCTTGTGCTCAGCTCAACCTCTGCCTGCCAGTCTGTTGCCCTCCTGCTCACTCTCAGCCATCAAACACACCTCCTCACTCCTGTCTATTCAGCCACTGGATCAGTCCCAAGAACACTCACCCTCTGTCTTGATGATCTGCCAGTATCTTCATTCAGCAAACCAAGTCTGAAATAAACCTGTTCACCTGCTTTCAGAGTCTGTGTGCTGCGTTTTGGGTTAGGTGTTGAACTCGAATGGTTAAGGTTAGGCATTGACCTTGAATAGTTAAGATTAGGCGCTGAACTTGAATATTTAAGGTTAGTCGTTGACCTAGAAGAGTTAAGGTTAGGCATTGATCTCAGATTAAGGTTGAGCTTTGAACTCATATAGTTAAGGTTAGGCATTGACATTGAATGGTTAAGGTTAGGATAGGTCGTCAAGATTTTGCAAGTTATTGCAAATTGCAGGTTACCCTCTAGATGTTCTGGGTTCACACCATACTGAACATAACAAGATGAAGATTTTGACATTCTGGTGGAATTAAATGAACAGTGAAGGCCTCTACCTGTCTGACCATCAAATTCACATTACTAGTAATATTTTGCAGAAGATTATTTATCCACAAAATACTGTCACATTATTAACAGTATATAAATACAGAGTATTTTGGTGCATTTTAATAATTAAGTTCATATCACTCAGCTTGTTTTATTGTAATATCAGGGAGCTTGACAATACTTTTCAAAAATGTAAACTTAAAGTTCTGTGTATTAGTTTTGCAGTCATACATGAGGTATTTTTCCGAAACATTAATGCCGTAACACTTCCTTCTACAGGGTCTTCATCAGACACCCTGTTACTACCTTGCTCTTATTTTTTCAAGATTTTGGAATAAAAAGGATCAATTGCAGGTATTGTTTGACTGGAGAAGTTTCGATTGAGTGGCGATACCCAGAACTACTTGTTCTATAATTGTCTTTGCAGTATGATGATGATGATGACTGGTACACAAAGCAGCAAAGTATGAGGCCAAACCACTTTGCACTCTTTATATCAAAATAGGGATTTTAGTGGAGAGGTGAGGCAGACAAGGTAAAGTGAGAACTGCTTCAACAAGGTCTATAACCTCTAGTCTGGGTCCAGCCTCCTCGTCAGAACAAATATACCCATTCAGACAACTCAAGAACATCATAATCTTTCTCTTAGTTTATATTGTGAGGGCTTGGGCTGAAATATCACAGCAACTACTAATCTGTCAGCCCCTGACAGGCATTGTTAAATATACCAACAAACATCAGACGGAAAAACAGACACAGTCTGTGCAGAATGACGCAAGCAAGAACACCAGATCTTATCAAACATGAGGGAGGCGGTGGCCGCAGGGACAGGGGAGAACGGCCGAGGTGGTCAGGAAGGGATGAGGGGTTAGTGGTGACCTCTCCTTACCCGGTCCATGATGTCCAGCTCACAACGAAGTCTCTGGATGGCACTGCCGATCTTCAGCAGCTGGAGCCGCAGAGCGTCGTCTATGGGCAGACAGGCCGCCACTCTGTAGGAGAAGTCTGACAGAGACCAGACAGAAAGGGAAGACAGGAATTAAAAGAAGGAAGGAACGAAAGCACAACGAACACAAACAAGTGACGT
This sequence comes from Pterois miles, assembly GCA_947000775.1. Lineage (NCBI taxonomy): Eukaryota > Metazoa > Chordata > Actinopteri > Perciformes > Scorpaenidae > Pterois > Pterois miles. The sequence continues at coordinate 1,377,746 of CAMQGK010000056.1, read as the reverse complement.
ACGTGCGTATGTGCGTCTGCTATCCATCTGTAACATACTGAACAGAGGCTGACCTACGGCGTTCGTAGGGAGAGAGTCGTCCTTCAGATTCTCGTCCCATTCATGGAGCTGTTTCTTCACTCTGTTCATGAGCGACTCCTGAGACGCAGGAAGCAGAGAAAACATAGTTTACATTCACCCCTATGTGATGTTTATGTACTACTAGGGAGGAAATTCCAAGTAGTGCACACAGGCTGCAGTACTCACAGAGTCGTAAAGTGCGTAGACCCAGGGTGGCCATGGCGTCAGATTGGCACAATGAAACTTCCTCTGTGATGAACAACAGATGCACCATTATCTAATTAAATCTTACATGCAATGATTACTGAAGTACAGTACCCAGTTTCTCTTCCCTTCCTACATAGGTATCACTGACACACACATCATGGCCAAAAGTATGTGGACCCCAAAACATCACACTCATACAGTATATGACAAAGCCCCTGTGAAAAAAGTAAGTTGACATTCCCATGTTGCCACAAGGTTGGAAGCACACTATTGTCCAAGATAATATCTTTTGTTTTAACATTAAATGGATAGTTTTGGTGTTATATGAGGGCTATATGAGGTATTTAGCCATAGTGAGTGTATTATCTACAGATGATTGTCAGAACACCCCCAGTTTGTAGAAGCAGACATTTTCACTATTTTTGGATGTTTTATAGACCAAACTATTAATCAGTTAACTGAGAAAATCAATTATTGAATTGTTGCAGTTGCAGTCTTATTTCTTACTCTGTCTGGACTGTAAGCCACCATGAAGACATAAAGATGTTGCATGTTATTGCTGCACATGTGTACTACATGTACTCTAAGTGTCTGACCTGTTGGTAGTTATTCCACCAGCGCTGGGCCTGTCTGCAGCTCTCAGTCGGGGGTTTGGAGGAGGGGTGCATTTGGAGCCTGGAGAGAGGAGTTAGCTGCACAGCAGAGAGGGGATCTGGAAGGATTCGTTCTGGAAGGATCTGTACTTTGGCTTGTCGGATCCTGAGGAGACAAACAAAGGGAGACAATAACATTGGTTGGCGGAAAAAAAAACAGGCATGGAGACAAATGTGACCGAGAGCATCAGACAGTGAGTGAAACCGAGCAGATGAATAACAGATTAAACAAATGGTGTGCTGGCTGAATGCTATTAGGAGTATGACAGGATGTTTGTGAAACTGTGATGATCATAAAAAGGTGCTGTCTGTGCATTATCTCATTCAGCAATAATAAATATTTCTCCAGCCTCTCCTCACCCAAGATGCACTCAGTGAACTCACTGGAGCTCAGACAGACAAATGTTCACTACGCAACAGCACATGAGTGATAACAAAAAAAAAAAAAAAAAAAAACACCTGCAGGTGCAACCATGAACAAGAGCACACAACTAAAATGGCTTTCAGTATAATCCTGCCAAAAAAACAAAATTTCTATCTATGTAATGCACAAACGGCAAAGAAAATACACAAAACTGCTGCCATAATATGATGGCAGTGCCTCTGATTTTCCAAATGTTTCGTTCTGTGACATGTTCAAGAATTCAAAATCTTTTTGAGATGTTACAGAGAGGAAGAGAAGTGTACTGAAATATACAATATATACTGTTTCAGTATTCAGTACACATGACCTCAGAGGACACAACGGCAGATTCCATTTAAGTGGGCAATTATTTCAATTCTATGCATGCTGGGGTCATTTACAGTACAACAAAAGGTTAACAGGATTATGGCAACCAGTTTATGTGCATTACACAACAGCCACTAAAGAAAGAGGGGCATATGTCTGCATGAAGGCCCAGTTTTATGGACAGTAAACCTCAATGATTTCCTGAACAGTGGAGGATGTAAGTAGACATGATCTATAGTATGACCGTTAAACAACAGTTAAACAGGCAGCTTCTCTCCATAGATGCTCCCATTGTTTGTTTGTTTGTTCCCTCCAACAAGAGGAAGCACAACAACAACGTTGTATTTCCCTGTTACCCGCACAGATGATTAAAAATACTCTCTCTTGTGTATGTATGCAATATGTAGCAGAAAAACAACAATCACTTTACAGAAATAACACACCAGATACAATCACTGAAATTTTACTATCATGCTCTCAGTGTACTTTTTGAAGATGATTGTGAATAGTTAGGCTGCCCTCTAGCTGTGAACTGAGAAAGCACCACTTGAGTCATTTTGAAAAAAAAAAAAACAGCCCTCAAAACGTAGAAGATGGTTAACAAACAGCCCTGACTATAACAGGCTGCAAGATTTGACGGGCCAAAAACTGATATCTGATATGATGTCATCTTCTTTGAGTAAATACGCATCACGTATGATGTATGCAAAAAAACTGACACCTCAAATTTTGATTTCATTGTTTATATCAACTAAAAATATTGAAGGAAATTGAATATTTTCAATTTGTCATGCTTGCTCTGAAAATCAATGTGTATATAAATAATACAGAAGTTGATTAGGGTGAACAAACACATCTTTGTATCTGTGTATCTGCAGTCCTAGTACAGAGTACTGCTGGTTTTCTATCCTATAAGGTGGTTATTAACAGATAATACACACAGGTTATGGATCAGTCCCTGCCTAGATGAATATGATGAAAACCTGCAGGGCTCTGATTCCTGCAGACAACCACAAGCTCACTCCATGTGAGGACCACGACACAATGTCTATATCTTCATTCATAGAGTGCAGCTCATTCAAAATGTGCACATGCATTTAACCCTAGCCTTTGTTTACGAGGGAATTAAACTTACCCGTCTGCTTGAGTTCTTATCTCATGGACCTTGAATCTCTGCCTCCCCACAGCTTTCACTTTGACAGTTTCAATGCCATATTCCTGCTCTTCTCGGTAGGCATAGATTTCAGCTGTTGTCCCAAACTCCGCCTCTGGTTCACCTGTATCACTGTTGAAGCAGATACCAAATAAAACCATTACAATTTAACTCCAAAAATAATTAAAAATGATGCTCCAGTGATTTAATATTAAACTTCTTTGAGGCTGGGGGACTCACAACAGACAATGGTAAAAACTGAAGCAGCAGACATATGCTGACTTTTACTGCCTCATTTGGGTCAAGCTCAAAAAACACTGGATTTCCAATCATGCAATTCCAATCATTATGTTCAATGTATTGGTTGTTGTCGATTTTCAAATATTGATATTTTAGGAAAATGCATTTTAGGTAATGGAAAGAAATATGTACATGGGTGTCTTCTTTTTTCAAGAGCTTTTAGACATGTAACACAATGGAAGTGAAAAAGAAAACAAAAGTAATACAGAGGAAGAAATGCTGTAGATTTTAAAGGAATTACTTTTTTTTTCCCAATTTAACAACCACCCCAACATGTAATAACTACAGATGTAAAGGTACAGTATGTAGGATTTGGCGACATCTAGGGGTGTGGTTGCAGATTGCAACCAACTGAGTACCCCTTCGCTCACTTCTCCTCTCCAAGACTGCGGTAATGTGAGCCGCCAAGTGCAACATTGTTGTAACACCGTTCACCTTGCTCAGAGGCCGTCCATACTGTAATAACACTACTTTATGAGTAACGGAAGCCAGACGGCGGATGGCAGTACCACAGTTTTGCACTCTGAGGCTCACATTACTGCAGTTTCACAAGCGTGTCAGAGAACTACGAGGGCCTTCAGGTAATGTAAAACATGAGAGTCTCTCTCTAGAGTCACTGTTAGGTTTGTCCGTTCTGGGCTACAGTAGAAACATGGCAGAGCAACATGGTAGACTCCATGAAGAGGACCTGCTCCCTTTGTTGATATAAAGGGCTCATTGCATTTTTATTAGAACCTCCAACCAAGGCTGGTGGATGCCCAGATCTTTCAAACTCCATGCATCCTATTTGTAACACAGTCATAAAGTCTCCAAACTCAAGATAACCCTCGTGATATCATCAGGACTGTTTTCTCAGACTTTAAAAAGCTCTTAAAGAAAACATGACAGCTTTCATAAGATGAATTGTACTCCTCGTGACTACTAAACCATTTAACTGATACGTCAATGAAAGAAATGCTCTCTATTTATCAGATCTGTCCAGTCTGTGACGGTTGCCATTGGTATCAGATTAATTTGCACTACTACCTACCTGTGCGCGAGCACAGCGAAGGTGCGGTCTCTCTGGATGACGCTCCGCATCATGCTGACCTCCTGCGGCCTGAACAGCTGCAGAGGCAGCGTCTGACCTGGCACCAGCATCACAGCTGTGTGTGGCAGCACAGGGATGGTCTGACAGCTGTCGTCATCGTGGACTGTACGGCCGTGAAACTCCTCCATGTCTGAACCCAGGTACTGCCACCACAGGGGTCAGAGTCAACACGCAGCACAACACAACAAGACCACGACAGCTGGAGAAGACTAACTGTACAGTACATCTCCCTGGGAAGGTAAATTAAACTTGTATGCTAGGAAACATGTCGAGAAAGAAAGCATCACTCACTGCATGTGATGTGGGAAGACTGGGGTCAAACGTGATGATGGTGGGCTTCTCTGCCTCCTCACTGTCTCGATCTTCAGTCTCCATGTCATCTTCCTCCTCCTCTTCCTCATTGTCTGTCAGCAACCAGAGGATCATAGTTATGCTAGTTAGCTTTAGTGTCTCCTAACCAAACTACAGTTGCAACTGTATCATTTTAAAGAGTCGCTCTGGTGGTTTAAAATAAACCCGAATAGAACGTGACAGCAGAGGTTCACGAAAGGTGTCAGTCAGGATGTCTGGCAGTGGCCTGTTGTGGGGGCATGTTAGCTAGCTAGCTAGCTGTTAGCAGGGCATAGAGATTACCGGTCTGCCGGTGAAACACCGAGCAAACCGACCCGTCATTCTGTGAGCTTCACCGTTACCTGGTAAAAGCTGTAACTGGTTCCCCATGTTGTCGTTAACGTTGTCTTCACCTCCACCCCTCTCGTCAGCCATATCCTTGTGTTTACAATACTAACTCTTCTTCTACGGTGAATCAGTGTGCAGCATCAAGGAGGATCCGGAGCGCCCCCTGGCGACGCGTCCCACCACTCAACACTGGCGTCAATATGCAGATTAAAATAATCCACTGGCATTGTGTTTTTGGTTCATAAACTTTTCCTGATTATCATAAAGAGGGCATGTCTGTAAAGGGGGGACTCGTGGGTACCCACAGAACCCATTTTCATTCACATATCTTGAGGTCAGAGGTCAAGGTACTCCTTTAGAAATGGCCATTTTTCTTGCTAAAATTTATCCCAATTTTGGAACGTTATTTAGCCTCCATTCTGACATGCTAGCATGCCATGGTTGACACCAGTGAATTCATTAGGGTTTCTAGTTTCATATGATATCTGTGGCTCTGTAACTGACCCTGCTAGAGCCTCTGAAAGACAGTAAAGTCAGTCAGGATCACCCCCAGCCACACAGGTCTCTTTGTGTTAAAGCAGTAGTTTGAGCTGTTGTACTTTACAACAAAACAATGACAAATATTATCTGCAGAAACAATTGGATGAACTTCAGAAAAGAACCACATCAAGCTCAACTGGAAATGCAGCAATGTAAACTGGACATGACAAAGACAGAATAATGTCAGCAAGAGTTGCTATGCTCTTTAGTTTGACTTGAGCACCAATCTGCTCAACTGCGAACTTTCATCAGAAAGAAATCAGTTTGAGTCAGAATATACCCCCTTTATCTGAGATTTACCATCTTTGGTGGACAGTGATAAAGTTACTGTCAAAACACTGACATTATGTGGTTTTAAATGTTTGTGTCAACCTTGACCTTTTCTCCAAAGACAAGGATGTGTTACCATCAGTGTTTAAATGAGTTTATTTCTTCACCGTTTTACTATCAGTTTTTTCTTTCTGCAACATCAGTGGTGTTACAAGTTTTGTCTCCAGTATTCAACATGTTACTGATGTAATACTGTACTCTCCAGATGCGATATTGAAGTCTGCTTTAGAGTAAAACTAATCAGATGCCTGAGGGGAAACTAATCCTTTTGTCCTGGACAATCCTTTGACGAGGAAATTGTTAAATTTGACCATTTATTGCAATTAGTCCTTTGACAAATATGTAGTGCAGACCCTCAGCATATGGTCTGTATTATCCTGCTCTGTACTCCAGCACATTGGATTTGAAAATGAAGCGCCATCTTTCACCTAAGGGTTTTGTAAAACTTGCTCTTCATATTAAGTCACTAGTTTAAGATGACTAAGGTCATTTTAGTCCCAGAACATTTGCAGTCTATGGACCAAATACAAACATTTGGTACCAGGCACTTGTATGCATCATGTACACCTCAATTTAGAATAGTCAGAAAAACCAGAGCTAGTTTACACACATGTGAGACATCACTCCCTCCACATTGTGAAATTAACACATCAATTTAAATATAACAAACTAATCCTGTAATATTAGTCAAATTAAGAGGCTGAAACTTGAGATAAATTTTAACAGTGTTCATTTATTGTTCAATACACCACTACATGACAGTTGTTGGTAAAGAATGTGTATTATGGTCCATGAACAAAACAGCTGTGGTTCTGATGTTGAGAGCATCCAGCGCCATTGTCTCTTCCAGTCAGACATTCACAGCAGGCTCCGTGAGACACGCAGTCATCTGAAATCAGGGTAAGGCCTTTGTTCCGATGGAGGCTCTACTTCATCCACAGTGTCAATCATCTGGAGAGGCTCTGACGGGATCACAGCTGTCAGGGATGAGGGCTTACTTTGACCTCTGCCTCATCTTTCTCCTTTTACGCTTCAGCCTATTCAAACAAAAAAAACAGCCATCAGGAAAATATACCGACGTGTACTGCTCTACATCCACTTAAGGGTGCGTATATCTGTACCGATAGAAAACCCAACAAATCAGCTAGTCTTTCTTGGCCCAATAGAGAGACTTAATGGCCAACTGAAATCATTGACACTTGTCTTTGGTACAGTAATTGATATGAATTTGCCTTTTAGCTCACAGTTCAAGATGTCATTTAGATTTTAAACACTACAAAATCTAGCTCTAAGGGCATTTGACATTTTACCTTTAAATGCAACTAAAATTCAGTGTCACATCAGACTTTGGGAGTTACAGCTGCAACAACACTACCTAGGCAACTTAAGATTTAAGACATATTCCTGAATGTGTGTACATTTATGTGGAATAAGCCACAATCCTGCCTTTAGTACTAGACTTGAGTAGTGAATTATGATCCATTTCAATATGGACACTAATTTTACATCAAGTACTTGAATTTCCAGTGGTATAAAACATTAGCACTACAAGACATGTTTAAATGAAGTCTACACTTCCAATACCAAGTAATAAATATGAAGGCAACATTTCGATAAGAAATTGTTCTCATTTATATTGGCACAACAAATTCCAAGAACCATTGATCAAGTGCTGGCTTTGAATCCCAACAGTGAGTGTTATGTATGGCATACACAGATCAGTGTGCATCTTTTACACAACACTTCATTATGTCTTTAAAATTAAGTCCCAGTTACATGCACTCAGTTTTAAACAGTGTACATATCAAAATCAGAGACAATGACTGGCAAATAGGAATTTGTACAAGAGTTGATTAATGCTTACCTGCGCATACGCTTCTTCCTCCACTAAAATACAGAAGAGGGACATTTATTAGAGTACAGTGGGTGCAGCTAAGTACCATGTGTACCCTCCTATTTATTGATTAACAGCATGCTCTTCATGATTTAGAAAAACTGCTAGGACGCCGCACTGCAGACTACTCAGGTACTTAAAACATTTAACAGTAATTTCAGTCACCCACCATAAGTGGCCCTAACAACATAAACCCACTTCATACCTAAAAGTCTCACGTTAGCTAGCATTGCTAATAGAGCATGCACCAAAGCGGGCCTTCGTGGAACAATTACATTCACAAGACTCTCTGCTTTACATTGTATTGTGCGTTAAAGTTCACAATATTAGCGTTGTAAGCATCGTGGGAATCGCAGGATATAAATGCAGAGAAACATTTTCAGACAATAGGCAGAATAAAGCAGCACAGGAGGTGATACTAAGATGCAAGCTAGCAGCATAGACCTTAACAGGAAGAGGACATGAAACACTAAAATACTGTTGCTAGCTGGTCAACTCACCTTGGCTCTCATCGTGTGGAGAGGTGTCTGTGAAAACAAATCAAATAAAGTGATTAGTGACTGCGGATGATTTGTAAAACTTCTGATAAGTTTGGATTCAGTTAGCAGTGAAACGGCGTTTCATACCTCAAAGCGAGAAGAGCAACGGAAAGAGGATGTGACGACGAAAGAGGGCGGTTTTTAAAGAGGTGTCGACGTCATGTTCAAGCGCCAACTGTTTGCTTGGAAGCTCACCGGGAAATGAAGTTTAAATGGTCATGTCTGCGTCTTTCCGGCTCATAAAATAATTTTATAGGGATATGGGGCCTTATTTTCATAAAATATGTACTTTTTCAAGAAAAAATACTGAAATTTTGCTCCTTTTTTTAGGAATTTCAACAAAAAAACAGTCTATTATCCTTAATAATCCATACTAATCCATAATATCAATCACTAATAACAATAATAATAATAATAATAATAATAATAATAATAATAATAATAATAATAATAATAATAACGATGTTATTGGGTAGTAATCCGAAGGGTTCGGTTCCTTAGCCATGTATCTAGTGTGTATCGTAAGAAAAATGCCAGGACATTTCCGTCTTACTGTCAGTGAGGTAAAACTGGCAGAGGACCTCATTAAGATTCTCAAACCTCTGAAGACTGTGACGACCCTCCTGAGCACAGAGAAGTCCCCCTCTGTGTCAATGATCATCCCTCTACAGAAAGTGATACTGAAATCCATGGCACCAAGTGATGAGGACAGCTCCACCATCCAAGATGTAAAGGCAGCCATCACTAAAAACCTGGAAGGCAGATACACAGACCCTAATCCTCAGGACTATCTGCACAGAGCCAAGCCCTGGATCCAAGATTCAAGTCCCTGCCTTACCTGAAGGAAGCCTCTCATCAAAAAATGTAGTGATCTCACCAAAGAGATTATGGAAATGGAGGAGCAGGTATTGTTTTATTGTGATTTCTTTTTTTATAGAACTAAATTTAATATAATCTTAATCATCACCATTACCATCACTGCTCTCTTTATTCTCTGTTTAATGTAATATGTGATTTATTCTGCAGGGTCAGCTCAGTGAGGCCCAGGTGGCCAGTTCATCCTCAGCAGACCAAGAGGCATCAAAGACGTCATCTCCTCGCCAGAAAAAATATGCCATGGTAGAGCTATTTGAAGAGCTTTTTACAACACCATGCCTTTGTCCAGCATCGTACAGGAGGAAATGGCCTCATACAAGGCCTCAGGCTGCATTCCTGTGGATCCAGATTCACTTGCCTGGTGGAAAAACAATGAACATAAGTATCCTCATGTTGCGAAGCTGGCATGATGTTACCTTGCTGTCCCAGGTACATCTGTGCCAAGTTTTCTCTACAGCAGGAGACACTGTCACTGTGAGCAGATCTCGTCTTGCAGCCCAGGATGTGGACAAACTCGTCTTCTTGCAGAAGATAAGATAAGATAAGATAAGATTGAACTTTATTCATCCCGAAGGAAATTGTTGTGCCATAGATGCTCAGTATTTACAAAAAGTACAAAACACAACACAATTAACATCACACAGTGTGTAGAGAAACAAGTTTAAAAAAGAGATAAGAACTGAGGATTGATAAGTACAAATAGGAGGGGAAAAGTACTTTTCTCATCAATAGTGAGAAATCAAATAACTGAAAAATAACCACATTGCACAGATAAAATCGGTAATGCAGCATTACCATATGTGAAGTATTGCACATGCCAATAAATACTGATGACAGTAATGGTGTTATTGCACATGAAATAAATAAATAAAGGTGGTGATATTAAAGCCGTATTATTGCATATGATAGTAGAAGAGATGAAGACATTAAGGCCGTATTATTCCACTGATGCTGGTGTTCATAAAGTCCAGTATTGTCAACTGTCCGTCCAGCAGAAAGGGGAGGAGTTATATAGTCTGATGGCCACAGGGAGAAAAGACCTCCTGTGACGCTCCGTTGAGCATCTCGGTGGTCTCAGTCTACGGCTGAAGGTGCTCTGGTAGGACTCCAGAGTGGCATGCAGGGGATGAGAGGTGTTGTCTTTGATACTGAGTAGCTTCCTCAGCATCCTCTTCTCCGACACCTCCGCCAAAGACTCTAGTTCCACTCCCAGGACAGAACCCGCCTTCCTGATGAGCTTGCTGAGTCTGTTGGCGTCGGCTACCTTCACCCTGCTGCCCCAGCACACTACAGCGTAGAAGATGACGCTGGCCACCACCGAGTGATAGAACGTCTGCAGCATGGTTCTGCAGACATTAAAGGATCTGAGTCTCCTGAGTAGATACAGTCGACTCAGACCCTTCTTGTACAGATCTTGTGAGTTTTTTGTCCAGTCCATTTTATTGTCGAGGTGGACACCGAGGTATTTGTAATCCTCCACGATGTCCACCTCTGTGCCCCTGATGCTGACTGGGTTTAGAGTGGTCCTGTGTTTCCTAAAGTCAAAAACCAGCTCTTTGGTTTTTGTAATGTTGAGCTGGAGATGATTTAGGTCACACCATCCCACAAACCTGTCCACAACTCCTCTGTACTCAGCCTCCTATCTCTGTTGATACAGCCCACTATGGCAGAGTCGTCTGAAAACTTCTGCAGATGGCAGGAAGGTGAGCTGTGTCTGAAGTCTGAGGTGAAGAGCGTGAAGAGGAAAGGAGACAAGACTGTTCCCTGAGGGACCCCCGTGCTGCTCACTATGGTGTCCGACGTGACATTCTGCAGCCTCACATACTGTGGCCGACCTGTGAGATAGTTAGTGATCCAGGCCACTAGTGGAGCATCCACCTGCATGTCCAGAAGCTTGGTCCTCAGGAGGGCGGGTCGGACGCTGTTGAAAGCACTGGAGAAGTCAAAAAACATGACTCTCACACTGCTGCCTGCCTCCTCCAGATGAGTACAAGCCCTGTTCAGCAGAAAGAGGACGGCGTCTTCCACTCCAATGCGAGGCTGATAGGCGAACTGCAGGGGGTCCAGTGATGGTCCAGTCAGGGAGCGTAGGTGCTTCAGAACCAGACGTTCCATTGACTTCATCACATGAGAAGTCAGAGCCACTGGTCTGTAGTCACTGTGGGTGTTTGGATGCTTCTTCTTGGGGACAGGAACAAGGCAGGATGTTTTCCACATAGAGGGGACAACCATCAGACTCAGGCTCAGGTTGAAGATGTGCCTGAAAACTGCGCACAGCTGGGTAGCACAGCCCTTAAGCACTCTGGGGCTGATGCCGTCGGGACCTGCAGCTTTGCCAGGTCTTAGTCTGCTGAACTCTCTTCTCACTTCTTCAGCAGTGATGGTGAAGGGTCCTGACGGGGGATGAGAAGAGAGAACAGGAGCAGCTGCTGGTGTTGTGGGGAGATGGTGAGGTGGAGGTGTCGAAGTAGAGGGTGGGTCAGAATGCTGCAGTGAAGGAGGAGGAGGGAGAGCAGCAGGGGATGGGGTGTCGTTAGGGGAGCAGGGGGGTGAGTGGGCAGAGGCCATCTCATCAAACCTGTTGAAAAACAGGTTCAGCTCATTGGCCTCATCCAGGTCTCCCACCATCCCCCGATCCGTCTTTGTCCCATGGCCAGTGATGGTTCTGAGGCCACTCCACACCTCCCTCATGTTCTTTTGTTGGAGTTTACTCTCCAACTTCCTCCTATAACACTCCTTGCCCTCCTTTATTTTCTCCCTCAGTTCTATCTGCACCTTCTTCATCTCCTCCTTGTCTCCACTCCTGAAGGCTGCCTTCTTCCTGTTTAGTGAAGCTTTGATGTCCTTGGTCACCCAGGGTTTGTTGTTTGGGTAACAGTGCACAGTTTTGGTGGGGATTATGGTGTCCATACAGAAACTGACATAGTCTGTGATGCAGTCAGTGAGTCCATTGATGTCCTCCCCGTGAGCATTACAGAGCACATCCCAGTCGGTCTCCTCAAAACAATCCTGAGAGTCTGCTCAGCCTCCTGGGACCAGATCCGGACGGTTCTGGTGGCCACTGGTTGCCGCTGGACTTCAGGTGTATAGAGGGGCTTCAGGTGGACCAGGTTGTGGTCAGATCTGCCCAGGGGGAGGGCTATGGAGCTGTATGCTTCCTTAACATTGGCATACAGCAGGTCCAGTGTTTTATTCTCCCTTGTTGGGCAGTCCACAAACTGTTTGAAGGTGGGGAGTGTTTTTGTCAGAGTGACGTGATTGAAATCACCGGCGATGGATATGAATGCATTTGGATGCCTCGTCTGTAGTCCCCCGGTAACGGAGCTGATGACGTCATCCACACGAGCGGCATTAGCGGAAGGAGGAACGTAAACAATGATAATAATGGCCTGGGAAAACTCTCTGGGCAAATAATATGGACGGAGACTCACTGCCAGCAGTTCGATGTCCGGGCTGCACACACGGTCCTTCACCGTAATGTGTCCGGGGTTACACCACTTGTTGTTCACGTAGAGAGCGAGCCCCCCTCCTTTCTTTTTGCCGCTCTCGTCGTAACTCCGGTCCGCCCGCACAAGTTGGAAGCCGGCCAGACTCAGCACCGAGTCCGGGATGATGTCCTTCAGCCATGTTTCAGTGAAGCACATCACAGATACCTCCCGAAACACGCTGTCGCTCCTTGTGAGTGATGTTAACTCCTCCATTTTATTTCCCAGTGCTCTTACGTTCCCCATATGATGGAGGGGAGATACGGACGGTATCTCCTCTTCCTCAGCCATCGTCTCCTACCACCTCTGCAGCCCCATATTTCTTCCTGATCTCCTCGGGGATCTCAGGTCTCGTAGTGGCCGCCCCGCTTTTCCGAGGCTCAACAGCTGATCCCTGCTGTAAACAATGGAGTCCGGCGTCCGCTCCGCGAGAACGGAGGACCGACACGAAAAAAGTGCCGAAATCAATATAAACACTAAAAAGAATGTGCGTAGCCACATCCTTGTGCTAATTACTTGCTACTTTAATTCACAAGAATAGCCAGAAAGGAAAACACAAGAAAAAAAGAGGAAAAACACACGACAGACGCGGAGCAACTCTGGCTGGCAGCTGCCCTCAGACAGCGCCGGAAGTCAGCCGGAAGTCAGTCAGAAGAACATGAAAACAGATTGAACAGAGCAGTGTTGTTTTGAAACAGTGTGTTCGGTTTATGCTGCACTTTATTTTGATGGCCTTAGCCTCTGTGTTTTTTTTTTTTTTTTATTATCATTTTTATATATCAGGGAATATAGAGACATGTTACTGTTGTTTAAAGAAGGTCTAGTGCTGTGATGAACTGTCCCACCCTTTTTATTAGCTTTCACCAATCACTGCACTAGCCATATTGGTAACATATTTTATTTGCAAAGCATAACATAAAAATCAATTGAAATCTTCCTTTACAAGAGACGATGTCCATTCTTGAACTCTTCTGACAATTTAGTCGCTTATCCAGAGCTTTCAACCATTTTTTCTGATCACACAGTCCTCATTAGCAAATTAAGTCTTCTACATGCTCAGAATCTCGGACAGAGAAACCTTAGCTGCTGAGGATTGTGTGATACGGTCAAAAGCTCCAGTAGAGTTTCTAAATTGACTTTGAAATTAGATTTTTTTTTTGGTGTCAAATAAAATCTTTTTTTTCTCTCTAATTGATCATAAAATAACTTCTTTAATCTAAAAATGTTTGCACAAAACCACCCTAATGCTCAGGAGAGGTCAATATACTGTAGATAAAATGTTTTTAAGCTTCAACCGTTGCTGTATTCAACCTCCGAATTACTATTTGAATGCTTCATTAAAAAAAAACGTATATACAAATGTGTAATAATGAAGTAATAAAGTATAAATCCATAAACAGCTCATGAAATAAGGAATAATCCCACATTATTCATATTCAACATTAGCTATTATTATTATTCTTAGAGGTATCGCTGTGTATAGGTGTGTGTACATGTGTGTACAGTAGTGCAGCAGTGGCTTCAAATACCTTTGAATATTTCTGACCGGAGCCTCGAAGACAAAAAATTGTATTTCGGGACAGCCTTAGATGAAATCCCCATGTCAAGGTAGGCTATATGTAATTTAATGTTGTGCTATCAATATTTATCTTACGGTAAAGTAGCTGGAAAATCAATCAAATAACTAAGTAGGAAAATCATTTTTTGTTAAATCAGACAAACTGAATATCTAATGTTGACAGGAAGTTCTGGTCACAGATTTCCAACATTTCCCTAAATTGCCCCAATACACCCAGAGACAATTAAGGGCTAGCAAAATCTCAGGTTTATAGGTATATAGGTGTGTGTGTATACACACACACACACACACACACCCCCCCCCCCCCACCCACTTCTGAACTTTACTGGCCTTCAGTAAGCAGCTAGTCATGATATCTCATCACAGACATTTCCAATACTGAACTTTGACTGAAACCTTCAGAGAAAACCAACAGAAAAGTATGAAAATGTTTTTATTTCATTAGATGTAAAGTTCCATTGCCCACTGACTGAGCTACAAAGCAGGATTTTACTTTTCTCAACATGTTCAACTGTCGACAAATCTGACCCAACACTGACCCAGACCTCGAAATGATCTCTTACTGGTCCAAGTCCACTGAAGACACCCATACAACCTTTTTTTTTTTTTAAAAGCTTGGTGACCTTTAGCTTTCATGCTTCACATGACTAATGATGTAGTAAAGCAAGTAACTGGTGTCACTAATAGAAAAGTTTTTCAAAAGTGGAACATATAGGTTTCTATTCATAAAATTGAAGGGGAATGGCAGTAAACGTAGCAGTTTTGTTCCCTAAAGTCAAGCTGATTACAACTGTGTCTGTATACTTAAAAATATTCCAGTCGTGTGTTCAGGTTAATGCTTTCAAGAATCTAGTGTGGTTAAAACACTGTAGCCACAAACCATCAACTCTGATGCAAAAGCCATCTTTTATATTACAGTCCTTGTTATCAGTCATTTGTCGGGTTTGTTTGTTCAAATTTATATATATTAACCCTTTACTGCATAGTGTAGTTAAGAAAAAAACGGATGACTAAACTCATCGTCATCACTTATCAAAGTGCTCGTAAACCTTCCAATAAAATATCTAAATATTCCCTTTTACTATAAATCCTTGTTATACACATAAACAAGTTTAGATAAGTTTGTTGCCAAAGGGAAACAACGTGAGACATTTCAAGATCCACGATGGCCTCGGATACGTGACACCCGAGGAATACAGAATTTAAAAATATGATCAACGTTTCTGTTGGTATCATCCAGTAATCCTTCACCTGCAGCTGGATGTCAAAAATACAGACTGATCCACTCCCATTAATGCCCACTGTAAGCTTCAGTTTTACTTGAAAGGAAAGTTCCAGCTGTAAATAATAAACATGAGGAAAGATTTTTAAAATTTGAAAGAACAGGCACCAGTCGCACACCTACCATTTGGCAACGAGTATTTTCAAAGATGTAAAACTATTTGCAAATATTCTTTATTTCCTACTCGTGTTAGGGGAGAAAAAGCAACATGGTACTTTCAGTGAATGCAGTAAAGGGTTAAGAGTCCATGTAGGATCTAAAATTCATCCTTTTTGAAATCAAAAGGTGTACAATGGGCAGTGAGTTTGGGGCAATTTGTCATTTTTTCTCAGGCTTCTCTTTGGGGTCTTGCATGTGTGGAAAGGCAGTATTTATTTATTTATTATTTATTTATTTATTCTACGGCTTCTGTGTCCTCGGTTGGCTGCCCAGTTGCATTTTCTGCCGTCTTTGAGGCCTGTCGGATGTGAAAAAGGAGCGGATCAGTGACAAGGAGATGAATGGTAGGACAGTGTGAGGGTTCATTGTTAGAATAATAATGTACCTTCTTTTTCTTTTTCTTCTGTGTTTTACGGCTTGCAGAGCTCTGTAGTAAAGTCTGAGGAAGAGGAGGGTGCATAAAGAATAAGATATTTAACGCAGCCAGTTTCTGTGTGATGAAGTAGCATGAAGTAAAGAGAAGTGATCTTACCCTCAGCTCTGGATCCTGAACTTCATGCTCTGACTTGTAGAGCTCCGGATCGAAGGGTCCGTTGGTGATTCGGTGTGGCCCGTTGGCCATCAGCAGCACTGTGAACTTAAACTGTGCTACAAACTCGCCTGAGGACAAAGACACAGAAGGTGGAGGGTAAAGATATAAGGGAAAGCTGTTAAAGAGCAAAAACTTGATAAAAGGGAGCGGTAAATACTCACCTTCTTTCTCATGTAGCACACTGAAGGGCTGTAGCAGTTCATGTTTGGCACACTCCACCACACCAAGACGGGCTTTGGCCTCATCCTCGAACGCCCTGATGGAAAATGGATTGATTAATATTGAACTTGCTGCCAGTCTATTTAAAAATTCATTAGATGGAGTTGACTTATATATACATTCCCCTCAAAAACTATTGGAACAGTGAGGCCAATTTTTTTATTTTTGCTGTACACTGAATGGGTTTGACAAGATGAATATGAGACAAGAGATCAGTATTTCACCTTCCATTTCCAGGTATTTACATCTAGATCTGTTACACAACTTAGAAGATAGGACCTTTTGCAAAATGCGTTATTTTCTGGTTTTTCTTTACAGCTCTCACAATGTTTCTGTCATCAACAGCTCAAGACGGTCCAAATGGTTGTACTGGCTTTGGCCAGTGTTTGTGCTCTGGCTCTGATTTTCCATCTTCTCTCAGCTTTTCTCCCATAGACAGCTCTCTGGTCTTCATTTTGGTTACACCTTTTTAACTATAAATGCAATCTGCACAGGCAAAACCCAAAGCTGAAACTGAGAGTTGACATTCAGCGCTATTTATTGTTTGAATAATCAATGCAACAGG
Source organism: Pterois miles (assembly GCA_947000775.1). Lineage (NCBI taxonomy): Eukaryota > Metazoa > Chordata > Actinopteri > Perciformes > Scorpaenidae > Pterois > Pterois miles. The sequence goes on along the minus strand of CAMQGK010000056.1, from coordinate 1,360,815 downwards.
ACACACCTGGGCATCAAAAAACACCTCTCAGTCACATGTTCCAATAATTTTGAAAAGGTCCTACCTTCTAAGTTGTGTAACAGATCTAGATGTACTTACCTGGAAATAGAAGCTGAAATATTGATCTCTTGTCTCATATTCATCTTTTGATGTGAAACCCAAATGTTTTCAGCGTACAGCAGAAATAAAGGAACTGGCCTCATTGTTCCAGTAGTTTTGGAGGGGACTGTATATTTAAGTAGCTACACAGAAAGTGTGGTATTCATACCGGAGAGTAAAGGGCATGGCATCAAAGCGTCGTTCCACTTCGCTGAAGAACATGCGGGACGTTTTCATCTTCAAGCCGTACTGCTTACTGGGGTCCCGCTTATAAATGGTGGTCCTCAGACCTCCATCTCTGGCCTAAAGGTAAAAGACAGCGTGTAAAAAAATATGTACATATCTGTTCTTTACACTGTAGTGTTTATGAGCTACAGTTTCAGCAGCTATGAGTGATGGATAAAGTAAGACAAGAGAAGACACTGACCTTCCCTTCTCCAGTGCTGATCAAGACATCCACAGCATAGACTTCATGTACTTCAAACTCTGCCTTCTCATGGTCCTTCCTGAAAATGAGAGTCAACAGCAGCTAGTGAAAAAGACAAGTAATATATTTTGCACTTTATAATTAACAGGGGTTTTCACAGCTCAGAATGGGCATTTGGTGGGTACTACAAATGACAATGGGCATCATTGGTCTGCATACAGTAAAAACAACGAGTCTATTACCATATTTGCTAGAAATTGATGCATTTTCCTGTTGAAAAAAAAATCCTCTCTGCAGGAAAAAACCCCTGATCAAGTCCATACAGTACATCAGTTATTCAGGACAACGCTTACATCTCATTGTGAATAGTAAAAACAACAGGGGTCCACATGTAATTTTTGGTTGGTTGGTTTCAATGCCTCAATCCAAATTCCATTAATTTGCATTATATTGGGTCAATGATGCAGGTCTCAGAGCTCACCACATCAAGCTGAAACTGACTGGCTAGATAGGCATACATGGGAAATATGCATTTTTTGTGATATGGGTGACCGGTCCATAATGTAGTCTGCAGTCAATATGGTTATAATATACAGTAACACTAGCACTAGCTGAGTCAAAGTTAGCTGTGATAAAATTGGAAATAACTGAAAGGGCTGGTTTGGATTTTTTGAAGTGGGGTTGTATGTACACTCCCAAATTCTGCGAGGTAAAATTACTGCTTTTATGAATGTAGTCTGGCAGCTTGAAGAGAACGATATGACAGCTTCAGTTCCCTGTCAGAAAGGGCTGTCTGACGGCATGGTAAAGCGGCTCTGGACTGAATTCGTTATATTGCAGTGTTTCAAGCTACCAGACCAGACTCTGTTCAAAAATACATTAAAAAAAAAAAAAAGCAGTGTCACTTTACCTCGAAGAATAAAGGAGTTGATAGTCTACCGATGCACTCTTCGGTTAGTTTGTTTGTGTTATTGTGTGACTTTTGGATTCCAACTAACGTAGCGTCCATGGCAGTACACTGATTAGGTTCTGTGGTGATACTCCTGTCTGCTTCTCCAAACTGGGAGTAAGCCAATCGCCATCTGTTACTTTATGGAACGTTAATACACTGACTATAAGGCTGTGTATATACTATACATGTAGCAGCGTAAATAGCATTTGACACTAAAATGTTTCCTACTTTGACCACTTTGGATTTGAATACAAAAGGAACACCACTGTGAAGCTACAGAATGATATAAAAACCTCAAACCCCCCCAAAACAAAGGACCCACCCCTTAAGTTTATGGGCAGATGGTGAATTGAAAGAAAATTACAAGAAAATATGAACATAAACTAGTGCGTCTGGACAAACAGACATCTGTTGCGCTGCAATACTTGAAATGTGATATTGATTGACAGGACTAAATTCCACTGAATACATTCAAGCATCACACTCAGCGTGTGTCTTTATGGACACAAAACGTGACACTCAAGTTTACTACAATACAAAACACCCACAGAACGTCTCAGATTTCCCTCCCCTCCTCTAATGTGTAAAAAGTGACTAAATGTACCTTTGCTGGTCTGTCGGGTTCTGAATGATGGTCTTCTCTCCATCGATGACATGTTGCTTTAGCTGATGAGACAGCATACCTTTAAAACACAGAGCCAGGCAGAAAAACATGTTATGAATCCATAACAGTCAGCATATTCACATTGATGTGATGACATATGAACACTCATGGTTGCCCTGAATGCCTTTTCCACAACACGGCACACTGAGAGGCAAAAAATTTGAGTAGACGCTCACCCTCTATTGGTGAGCATTTGAACGACTGAGCGATCTTGTTCCAGGCTTCTGTCACTTGAGTGTTCTGAGAAAAAAAAAAAAAAAAAAAACATTACTTCCACATGCAAAATACAGTTTTGTACTGACTGACTAATCAAAATGAAGAAAGAGAGCAAATGAAACTCGGTGAAGCTGCAGTGAATCTTTAAGGAGAAAAAGACTCCATGCTGGCCTAGATTTTTTAAATCTTAACAGACATTTAAAATGCAAGAGACTTCACATATAATGAAATGCAATAATAAGTTTTGTTCCTACAGCGTGTGGAGACTGGAAAGCAACGATTTTGCATCCTTGGGGTTACCCCCTGATAACAAGATATGGGCTCGTAAGTATTGGATGGCCTTCCATGCAGATCGGGGATGTAAAAAACACTTAACATGCGTCGTCGTCTCATAAGAACTGTATAAATCTTTGCATGAGCCAGAGTTGTAGAGAAGGTAACTCATTAATATGGCTGACATGGAGAGGATTGTGAGGAAGTGGTTACATGTACCTGGTTACCAGGTTTAACAAGGCGAAGAGCTGCTTCTGCACACAGATGGGCTGCTTTGATTACATCAGCTTTCCGGCCTGTGACGGGGTTCTCCTGCAGAAATAAGACACAGTGAGAAGAGGACTTAAAGGAGTGCTCCAAAGAGAGGACACAAAACGGGGACTAAAACAGCAAAAAAAAATTAATAAAAATAAAAAAAATAAGCCCTCACCTTACTGGCTCCCACCACAAAGCTGTGAGCAACATTGGCAATGAAGCCATCGACATGAACGCCTAGATCTCTATGCATAATTAGAGGAAGGAGGAAATGAGAAAGAACAATAAAACAAATTAAACTGATCATGTGTCAGATTCATTGCAAGTCTAACTGCCACCCAGCTGTCAAAAACACTAATGTACAACTCTGGAAGGACAAAATGTCAACTATTATCCACTTTAAATAAGACTTATAATGAAGGTCAGACAAAAATAAAACAGTTTAATCTGCTATGGTCATTAAACGTAAGATATACTCCAAGGTGAATGTCTTTCTGGCTCTACATCAGGTGGAATACAGTGAAGGACTTATTGCAAATTCAAGGGAGCAGCACTACAGACTGTAATAAATTGAACAGACAGACAGGTTAGGCTATGAGTGTGTGACAGTGAGGAACATACAAACCTCCTAGTGCGTAACCACACACAAAAGAATACAGAGAATGAAAATATATGTGGCAATACAACAACTAAGATGAGTTGAATTCCTTTTACAAAGCACAACACTGCATTAGAAAAATGTGATAGATGGGATTTAGCAGAAAGCTGAAATCCAATATATCACTTCAAAAATTGCAAAAAAAAAAAAAAAAAAAAAAAAAAAAAAAAAAACTGTTCAAAAATGTCCAACCTTACTTGTCGTTTGCCACACAGGACAGACAGAAAGACAATACTTTACTGATGAAGTGGACAACCAACAGCCAAGAGAAAACCCTCACACACAAGCCAAGACGTCACATAAAAAGAAGGGGGGGACAACACACTGGGAGACTCAAGACACACAGGGGAGGACAGGGGGTGACATTGCAGAGCGTGGTGCCTACATTTTGACCAGATCCCCATCTTTAAGTGTGTAGTCATGGTCACTCTTCAGGGGAGAGAAGTGGCAAACACAGTTATTGACTGAGACGCTGGTGGGAAAGGCAATGCCTAAAAGAGGGAAAAGAGAACCACCAAGTCTTCATTTTGGAAATCATCCACAAGTTTTGCAAAAAAAACTATAAAAAGGATGAAGGGAGTGACACTTGGATCAACAATGTGCATGACTGCAACTAGACTTTTCTTGGCGGGTCCACCTCAGTTCACCTGAATAACAGGCCTGCTAGTATCAGCTTTGGCTCACCTTTCTTCATTTCCTTTTCCTTCTTGAAGACCTTTCCTGTCTCAGCCATGATGTAGGCATCCCCCTTCTCACAGAGGCTGAGCACCGACACCCCGGGTGTGGCGCTTTCCACAACCAGACGAAGAGCCTCTGGGCAATACAAACAGCAAATGATTAAGAGACGTAAAATAGGAGCCATGTAGAGCAGGTAGATACATTAATACAGTACTGATACGTGATATGAGACCAGATATCATATTAGGTATTGTCTTTAAATGATGCACTACAGTTAGTTGACTGTTCACACAGTATGAAATGCCCACACATAATTAATTTTTTTTTTCTTCAAAGAAATCACATCAGCCATCCCCTAGTTTAAAACTATCAGGGTTCTGACTCAAAAATGTTTAGACTATTTACTTCAGTCAATATTGTTGAACTCTAGATGACAGTATGGGAAGTAAAGCAAGGTTTTAAATAGGGTTGGCAGTATGATGACGTAAACCATAAAGAGCTGCAACAACTAATCGATTAGTTGTCAACTGCAAAATTAATCACCGATTATTTGTTATAATCAGTTAATCAGTTTGAGCCAAATTTCTCCGATTCCAGCTTCTTAGATGTAAATATTTTCTTGTTTCTTTACTCCTTTGTGATGGTAAACTGAATATCTTTGAGTTGTGGTCAAAGCAAGACATGAGGACATCATCTTAGGAAACACTGATCAAAATTTTTCATCATTTAATAATATTTTGTAGATAAAACAACATATAACCACTCAAGAAATAATCATCAGATTAATCATCAATGAAATAAGTGTTTGTTGCAGCTCTTGTACCACAGGATAGTATAGATTTGTCAGTCATTATTGATGTTTATACTGTGGTATGTCCCTTTTTAATATATTAGCAGGCAATATTGCAAATCAAGAGCTGCTTTATTATATTAGATATTAATACGATTTTGATCAATATGAAGAGGTTACTTCATTTGTATTTAATGTGACGGAGTTGCCAAAAACACACATTACCGTCAGGTCATTTTATCTTGAAATAGTTCCTGAAAATGTAATTACTTACATCACTTAAAATTACAGCTTGTGTGACAGAGGATTTTATCTATATCTCCTACTTTCAAATAAATAAGTCATCTTTCATTTGCAGTGAACGACCAAGCAAGGTCAAACATCTGGGTCTGCATATGCTCTATGATAATGTCATTAGAATAACGTTACATCCAGGCTGTAGCTTAGACCTCAAATTACTCCTGTAGCCTGTAAATTTCCCCACTGTGGGACTAATAAAGAAATATCTTATCTTATCTTAGCCGACATATCAGCTTGTCAGTTATTTCAATTAAAGAGATCACCATCAAAAAGTTAAGCATAAACTAAGCCAGAGCCTGGCGATGTACGGAGGAGAACCGTGAAACTAACGTTAAAGTGTCTTCATATCGGTGGCTGCCTGCTTATCTTTCAACGTTTGCTTATCATGTTTAGCTGACTGTACTGGGCAACAGGCTGAGCTAGCAATGTTAGCTAATTAGCATCCCACGTTAGCTGAACAGACAGACAGCTCCCTCCAGTAAAGCCTTCAACGTTTATCAGCAGTAACAGAGGAGCTAGCATTAGCTAACACCGACCCAGTTAAGCTAGTTAGCAGTCAAGATAGCATATGTGTGCCTCGCATGTAAACCACATGGCTCCTGCCTGTGTGGGGGAACCAGCGTTAGCTGGCTGCACGACAGGCCGAATAGAGCAGGTCACGTCAAACAGCCACTTAGGGCGACTCGTTTAAATCTACGTACGGTTGGCGATGTCACCACCCATCTTGTACTTGGTGACCACCAGGTCCTCGGCTATGGTCTGCTCTTGCTCTTCGTCGGACATCTTGGCAGTGAAGTTTCAGTCGCTCCTCGGCCTGAACAGCGACGGCTCCCCGCAGCTCGGCTCGGCTCGGCTCGGCTCCTGCTAACCGCTACTAACACCGGCGGCCTCACGCTGCCCTCCAAACTCCTCCCACTTCACCGTGACACCAATGACGTCACCAGACCCGCCAAAATGCAGGGATGCCCCTGAAATTAATATCTGTGGCAGTAACATATCTATTATTAGTCATCGTTCATAAACTGGCAATAACTATCAGATTATTTACACATTTCACATTTACTCCAATTTTTTTAATATTATGGAGGACCACAAGAGTCACATGCATAATAATAAAGCATTTAATTGATAATAACTAATTACACAATACAAAAAATGGTATTAATAAATAATAATTAATAAAATACTTAATAAATGTGTTTACAAATGTATTGATTAATCTAAGAATAAATTGACTAAATTATCATTTTTTATTTAGTTGTATAATAATAACAACAACAACAACAACAACAATCATACTAATAATAATAATAATAATAATAATAATAATAATAATAATAATAATTACAACAACAATAATAACATTATTATTATTATTAGTAGTAGTAGTAGTAGTAGTTTCCTTGGTAACAATTTTACAGGTCCACAAATTTCATGGTCTGATCAGGCACAGATGTCATCACTTGAATTATTATCTACACAAATGTAACCTGGTAGCTAATGTAATGATCCAGGGAGTTTTTTTAAGAACCCATCTCACTTGGAAACCAAGAACAACGCAGCCGAACTTATGGCTACAGGGGTATCAAGACTATCAGTGGAGTCACGAGTGGTATACGAGGAGCAGCAAGACTAGTTCCCAGAGTCTGCATAGAACCTAGCTGAGACGAAAACACAATTGCGGAGACCTGCAGTCAAATCAGGGGATGTAAGGGTGTGGGAGGCAAAACGTAAGCATCAGAGAGAGTAGTGGTTTCTCCATATGGTCCTACTACAAACACAACTTCCTCTCAAGCTGAGTACTCATGTGCACTGCCACAGTTCAGGTCCTTTATATACCGACATCCCCACAGGTCCCCTCCCTTTCTGAATGAGCTCCCCACACTGGCTTGTATAATGCAGACTTTGCCCAGGTGATACAACTCCCAGGTCCATTTCTCATTGGATAAACAGATGTGCACTACCAAAGTACCACCTGGGTAATCAAGCATAAGCTACAAACCTATCGGTATGCACAGTCACATGCTATGAACGAAAGGTAACAGGAAGATTTTGCACTATGAAAAGTTAATTAGTCAGGTAAATCCGAATGTTGTTAGTGAGTGTTGACACATGCACTAAATATTGAATATTGAAGCAACATTTTTAGACCTTCAGAAGAAATGAACACAAGATCAATTTAGTAGCTTATCTAGTAGCTTTTCATCTCCTGATGAAGGGCGTGATGCATGGCTGAAAGCTCGCGAAAGAGATTTATTGATCTTGAGAGGGTAAATTTACAGCCTATGACCAGCACAGGAATTAACCACATGACCAAGGTGGGAGAGTTAACCACTTCAGCAAATGTAAAATATATACCAAAAAATATACCAACATTTTGTCAAATTACTGTGGAAAAGGTCCAAAATGAACTTCATGTTTTGACCCAACTGAAGAACATAACCTACATTTCACACATTGCACACATGATCGTGTTATATAGGTAAAATAAAAACTTGGTGCCTCAGAAAAGTTATTCAAAAATATTTTTAATGATTAGAAAATGCATTTCATATATCATTAAAAGAGGTCTCAAAACATAAAAGTCCAAACTCCAAACAAATCCATTTGTTCTACAAAAAAAGCTTTGTTCATTTGAAAATGTAAACAGAAAAATATAGCTTGTATTCTGTTCATTTCTGTTAGTTTTTTCAACACAGTGCTGCTATTTCTGGAAATGCCCCTAAATACATCCACCTGTGCCAGACAGCAAAGTTGTGAAAAAGTCACACAAACTGTGTCATAGGCTACAGTATTTACATGTTTTTTGATTTGCATTTAGGGTCCTTCATGAATACGTCTCAGGGAAGTTCGTGAGGTTTAAAATGTTCTTCATGTTGGCACTGCTTTGGGCTTCAGAAACATCCTGCTGTGCCAGTAGTCTGGATTGTCAAAAGATCTGTCACCAGCTGCAGGTTCCCCGACCCCGACTCCAGCTCGCACCTTTACATATGGTTCAAACCCAGATCGGTGTGCCTCTTTGCCCCCTGCTGCTGCCTCCCCCTCCCTCTGCAGGTTGTGGTACACCACAGCATCTCCAGGCCGCAGAGTAGCCAAGGAGTCCATGTCCTCATACTCATATGCCTCGCCCTCGTCCCTTCCCTCTATCTTCAGCTCCTTCCTGTCTCGAAGAGCTTGACGCAGCTTCGGCTGTCTGTTTGTGTAGTGATAGTTACTGTCCTCCACATATTCATCCTCCTCATCCTCATCTTCCACCTCTCTGCCCATCCTTGCTGGTGTCGGAGGAGGAGGAGGGTCAGTCGTTGGAGGGTTTTCATCTTTTTCACTGCCCCTGATGTCCATGTATTCATATTTAACTTCATTAGATCCCTGCTGCTCTGAATCAGAGTTGTGATTGCTCCTTGTGTGAGCTGATGCGGTGTCACCTGAGCACGCTGTCGCTTGTGATGATACAGAGGAGGTGCGCTTCTTGTTTGGCGGCTTCAACCATTGGCTGCTGTTCCTGGTCGTCTGCTTGTTCATGTACTCATATTCTTCGTCATCTGGGTCATCCAGGAGGCCCGACAAATGAGAAATTCGCATCCTGCCAGGAGCGGCTCGAGATGAGGAAAGTAGGGTATCTGACAAAAAAAATAAAAATGGATAAAGTGAGGTTTTCATTTGAATAATGTATTCGGTCAGAGCTATTAAGAAAATAATATTAACCTGGAAGTTTTGTTTGGATACAATAAATGGCATGGTGGTTTTGATACGGCAGCACAAACCCAGGCATATAGACCAATTTACCAGGTTAACAATATCATTTGAAAAGACAACAAATATGAATGATGTTGACAACCTCTCTCTGGGCTGTCTCCAGGAAGCACATATCCATTTTGGTCCTCTTCCTCCATCTCTGGTGATGGAGTCTCTGGTGGCCCGCCGGACAAGCTGTCCCTCTGCGACAGGTAAGCGCTGTCCTCACGATGACGTCGTCTCTTCAGGCTCCCCGCCAGAGAAAAGTCCTCGTTTATCTCCAGCTCCACTGCCTCCGAGCTTTCTGACAAAGTGCGGGCTGAGTTTAGGCGAGATCGTGACTGCCACGTGGCCTACACAAGACAACACAAAAAGACCTGCATTAGTAAAATGGCAAGAGTAGGAGTGTGTAGTAGGACGATGTTGATAATATCTTTGACTTAATTATGCTCGGTTATAGACACTGTATGTACATCATAACTGCCAACATTCCCGATATTCCGGAGAGACTCACATTTTTCTCTCTCTTGGTTTCCTCCCAGGGTCACAATTCTCCCATATTTCTCCTGATTTCTGGCAATTTATGGCAAATTTTCACACTGTTTTTCTTTTCATTATCTTAACCTGTTTCCGGCGCTGTACAGCATGTTTAAGCTCTACTATTTCCACCCGGACGACAAAAGAGCCACACCAAATGTCATTTCCAGGCAGAAGAGAGCAGTGTGTGCTTGCAAATTATTCGAGGTAAAAAAAAAAAACATAAAAATGCTGTTGCAGTTTACTTATTTTTTTTCGTATTTTCATTCTTTTAAAATCACCAAAATGCAGGAAATAAAGTCTCTGAAATGCTAATTTGGGTTTTGAAACCCTCCCAGTTTTTAAGGTCTCAAGGTTGGCAAGTATGATGAACATACAAAAATACAAAACAGTTTAAGGGGTTTAACACCATAAGAGCCTGCTTTAGCTACCTGTCCTGGATTGTCAACACCTGGTGTCATAGGCAGGTAACCAGCCACGTTTGACGGAGTAATAATCACCTACAAGGGAGGACAGGAGAAGGAGTTATATCCAGGAGGTGAGAGAAAAGACATTTCCAGATATAAACGGTCCATTAAATTGACAGGAAGAGGCATCTCTTACTCTGGGATTGTCTATCCTGGAGATGCGACTGAGGCTCTTGGCTGGAGACAAGTAGTGGGGGGCTGGAGTCAGACCATCTACCACCACCTTCTCCTCCGGGTCCCCCAGCTCAATGTCTAAATCATCCAGTTCATCCAGGTCTGCACTCCGCTGGGTGAGTTCATCCGGGGCTGAGTCCTGTTGGCTGCAGTCCTCCTGGTGGAAAAAGGTGAGACATAAATTAGCATATTGCATGTACGCTTACGATAAACAATAAACAGATCTTTTCTGTTCACAGTAAAAAACAAGTATTGTACAAATTGGGTGGCTATTGATAAACACACAGCCTTTCTTACTTTGATCACCAGGTAGCGAGGTGGGTCTCTGGCCATTCTGGTAAATTCATTCGCCAGCTCTTTGAATGTTGGACGGACATTCTCGTCAATCATCCAACCTGGAAATTAAAAATAAAAGCCATAGATTCATTTATATTGAGATTGATTCTATTGCACAAGAAAAAGCATTTAAATCAAATTAATATGTAGTTAGATATAAATAAAACATATAGTCTGCAGCCACGCTAGCAGTTCTGTGGGTCCGTAGCGAAGCTGTCAGGTAAATGCTAACATTACCATGCTAACATGCTCACAAGGACAATTCTAACATGCTGACCATAGATTGTATATAAAGATGAACGACATGACAGCTTCCCAAAAGTGAATCCTAAACATCTTGATCGCCGCCTGGTGGCTGGCTGCAGTATAGGTTATAAAGCCCCCTCCATGTTAACAGATGGGATATGGGCCAAACTAAAAAGCCAAAGTCTACATCAAATACATTTTTCCAAAAGATAGTTTCTGACATTTTAGGTAGTTCTCATCATGCTGTTGTGTGTTCAAGTGTTCATTTTTCTGATAAACTTGGATTTAATTAGTTATTTCATGCTATAAAACAGGGGTGAGGCACCATGATTGACAGTTGTGAGTCTCTCTGCTGACAAGCTGTGGTCAAGCTCGGCTTGTGATTGGTTGGGGTGGTTGTGTGGGCAGGTGACCCAAATACAGCGGCTCCACCGCAGACTGTGGCTCCACAAGACATCAAAACCTCAAAGTGGCAGCGACCATATCCAGGATATTTTGGCTTCACTTCTTTACAGTGGGAGGAAGAGGAGACACGCCGTCCATCTTTAAGTACCATCTATGATGCTGATACTAAGCAGCAACTAGTGTTTTACCATGTTCACCATCTTAGTTCAATGTGTTAGCATGCTAACATTAACATTAGCCCTAAACACAAAGTCAAAACTGTCATTAGTCATTATGTATCATTAGTTTTGCAGGTATTTGGTCATAAATTAAAGTATTGGACATAGTAAATTTTGACCTGATGACAGCACAATGAAAAGTCAGAGGATCACTTAAGCTTTTACATTTCATCCTGAGGGGGGCATGAATGTCCAATGAATGATCACATCTCATGGCAAATTATTTAAAGTTTATCAGGACATTTCACTAAAAGTCAAAAACAGACGTCATGATAGCGCAAGAGGAAAAGCACCAAAGCTATTAGGATTCATCCTCTGGGAATGATGGATGTATACAATGTCACAGCAATCTGAATCTTGTATCACTGCTATTAATTTGTAGTTCACACCAGATGTTAAATAAGGATAGAAGACAGGTACTCACATTTGACCATGACCATATAAACATCAATGGTGCAAATTTGTGGCTGGGACAGACGCTCGCCCTTTTCCAACAGATCAGGAACATCTTTTGGATGCATTGCAGTGTACGGCTCTACCCCGTTGGACATCATCTCCCATACCGTCACACCTAAGAAGGTGACAGGTTTAATGTGGCATGAAACATCCACACCTCCACTACTGTTTCATAAACACTCCATATTACAAATGATTTATTAGCTGTGACTTGTAAGCTTTTTTTAAACTCACCATAACTCCAGACATCGCTCTGATGTGTGTATCTGCGAAACAAGATGCTCTCTAAGGCCATCCATTTGATTGGTGTCTATAAACGTAAACAGAGTGTCTCCAATGATTGCTTCAGTAAAAACGAGTGTTTCAGTGAATGTGAGCAAACAGGAGAAAACTCTCTCACACACTCTCTTAATGAACTTTGATCATATTACTGATATCTTTTCTGCTGTGTTACGGACCTTGACCTCATTGTAAAAGTACTTCTTGTCATCAGGGTAAAGAAGGTCTGCAATGCCGTAGTCTGAGATCTGGGCAGTGTAATTATTCTTCAGCAGCACATTTCGGGCAGCCAGGTTCCTGTGGACCATCCTGTTCTCCTCCAGGTAATACATACCCTGATGAGAAAGAACAACCGTCTCTTTAAGTGCTTGGTATAGACCAAACAGTGTTCTACACACACAAACAAAAAAGTCTGGTCCTTTACCTTGGCGATTTGAACACACCAGTTGAGCAGCCTTTGTGGGCTGAGTTTGTTCTTGCAGTTCCTGACGTGGTCCAGCAGGGAGCCCTGGCTGCTGAGCTGGGTGACGAGCTGCAGGCTGGCACCGGGACAGATACCCAGGGTCCTGACTACGTTAATGTGGTCCATGCTTCCAATGGTCATCATGTGCTGCAGTGAACATTTAGAGTAAATCATTACCGATTTTAAAAGAATACTCCAATGAAAACCTTAAGTCCTTTAAGTGTCAAACATTCACATCTTGTGGGCTCTGAAAAGTTGGCAGCTTCTTCGCAGCTAAAGATTCCACAGTGACGGAAATGATCAAACAAAAATGTCCATATAAACCTTTAACATTTCTCCAGCTACTGCAACACAATAGACTCCTCTGTATGTTCAGTATATTACAAATAAATAATCCTCATATCACCAATAAATATAGCTATGTTGTGGAGAAAATAAGTTCTTGAAACATACTTAATGTACAGCAGAGAAGTGCTTCAGAAATGATTTGACAATTTTCTTTGGATAAGTTTTGGCATGTTATTATTATTTTGTTTTTGCATGACTGTGAACCTCTGTGGACTCTGCAAAGTGGCAAGCTATAAACCTTTCAAGCCTACCATCAGTGAGTATTTGACATTTATTTGGAGTATTTGTTTTCCTTTAAGTCATGTTTTCTTACATCTGTCAGCTCGTAGAAGGTCTGCTGTCCGGTGCGATCATGAATTGTCTTTATGGCCACAGGAAGCTTCACTGTATCACCCTCAGGGATCCAAATGCCCTGTGAGGTAAAAAAAAAAGACATATTCATAATTTGTTAAATAAATATCAAATGTCGAAGAGGAGGATTGTATAGATCACAATCACTGTTACCTTATGGACTGATCCAAACACTCCATTACCCAGCAGCTTGATCTTACGCAGCTCTGTGGGCTTTAGGATCCGAGCGTGGACTTTAGCTCCTTTCTCTCCCGGATCCAGAGGCTCAAAGCTCTGCAGGCACACAGATCGTGTGTTAAAACAAACTTAACTGAAGCATAGCATAAAGCATCAGTGAAAACCTCAGACTCTGACCGACCTCTCCGCTCTCCATGTATCTCCTCATGGCTCGCTTGCGACGGATGGCGAGACCTCGGCGGTACAGGACAATCAGCACAAAAAGGGAGAACGAAGCAAAGAGAAGGGAGATCACTCCCAGTACGATGGCCGTGGTCACTTTTCTGACAAATGAAAAGGAAAAAGAGATGACATGATACTAAATACAAAATGTCTAAACTATTTAAAATACAACAATACTAATAAGAATAAAATCTTCACTTGTTGAGCACTTTTCATGCTTGAGATGTAGCTCAAAGTGCTTTACAAAAGAAAAGAAAAATGCAACATACAGACAAGGGCAGACAGGTGATAAAATATAATAAATATAAAATGAGACTATAAGAGGACAGCAGATGCTAAAATAATTTGTGAAATTAGAAACAGACCATTGAGAATAATAAAAAAAAAAATGGCATAATTAGTATTAAAAAAGTTTAAATACATAATAAATAGAATTATATATATATATATATATATAGTGTAAGTAAAATAGCCTTAAAATCTATTCTGAAAGATACGGGGATTTAATGAAGTGGAGCTAAAACTGGGATAATATGTTAACATGTTGACATAATAATATGTCTCTTCCTTGTTTTGGTTCAAATTCTAGCAGCACAGTTCTGAATAAGTTGACATTTTTCAGTTGACTGTTTCAGACGACCAATAAAAATAACATTGCAGTAGTCTAATCTATTTGAGATAAAAGCAGGAATATATTTATCAGCATCTTTAGAGGATAGGAACAGCCATACTTTAGCAAGGTTTGTTAAGGGATAAAAAGCTATTTGGGAAAATATATCAGATTGAGAGAATGCAGTTTACCCAGAAATGTACCGGGATGATACCACACAGTCTCCAATTCCTGGTCCGTAGCACCTAAACACAGAAAAGAAGAGAATTTGAAGCAAACACAAATACACTGTATGTATGAATACAGACAGAGAGAGAGCTCTACTCATAACTCACCCTTGGGTGCAGTTGATGTGACACGGTTCACAGCGGCCTTGCTTATTCGGGTACTTAAAAATGACTTCATCCCCTCCCATCACGCCTGCAGGACAGGAGGAGACACAGTGGGGACCATCCTGCAGGCTGGCACACGCTACGCACTGATCTGCTCCCTTAAAAGGCGGAGGGACAGTTAAGTTGACAGAAGGATGCAGAACACACAGAAACCTGTTAAAGTCAGTTGCACTATGGGGTATTATTATGTCAATAGGTGGCAGCAATGTGCCCAAAATTATTACAACATAATTGCTGAGCTTGGAGAACTTGTTTTGTGAATATTAGTGTGTTGTTTGGCACCAGTTAACTGAATAGAGAAAATCATACCGGGCCTGTGCAGGTCTGCTTCCCCTCCTGGATCTTACACTCGGGGTGGCATGGCATACACTCCCCTGATCGAGAAGCAAACTCCCGCCTCTCCCTGCGTTCAGAGCAAAAAGTCAATCACAATCTTTCAACAGACTGCAGATAAGATTGAAACACTTGGGACAGCTACGCCACAGCAAACATTACTCACATTAAGACACTGTGGATGTTATTGTTCATATTATTCATGTGTTTTTTGTAAAGACTCACCCAGTTAAGAACATGCAGTCTGGCACGCACGTTCCTCCCCTGCTGTATTTGTTGCAAGACACACACTGGTTTGGCCCCGGGCCCCAGCAGCCATCAGAGGAGCACAGGGGGTCGCACACATGGCCCTCATTAACTACACACACATAACAGAACAAAAAACACATCATCATCATCATCATCATAACGACTGTCAAGGAAGCTGGTTGAAAATGAGCCACCCTCCCTCACCACACTGGTCTCTGGGTCTGTTCTCCTTGACATCGATGTGCTTCTGGCGTCGCTGCGGGCGAGAGCCGCTGGTCAAGATACGTGTCCAGTTGACAGTGTCATGGTAGCAGAGCTTCTTGTTTCCTGTGATGTAGACACCACCATCATTTATTTTTCGCAGCGAGCGCAACCCCAGGGAGGTCAGAGAGCGGATCTTCATCACCAGAAGAGAGTAGCCCCTGAAATAATAAATAGTGAATAAGTGTGAAAGAAATGAGGAGTTGCCGATGTTGTGATTGTGTTTATAATACTATGGAAGCAAAGAAATTGCTTTAGAAATTGAATTTTATGGGCAACTACTTTACTTTGAAAATCATCTTTCTGAATTTGTGAGATTATAAATCCTGTGAATTTCTCAGAAGTTTATTAAGATAATTTAAAAAAATAATAACATGATGTTAAGGTTCACAAATTCAGACAGATAAAATACACATTTCAAATATTCAAGTGTCAGGGTTTCCAGTTACCCATGAGAACTTCTGCTGGATCATATCAATGACAGAACATTTGATTGATTGGTTTGACTGGTTATTCTTGGTAGCCTGAGTGTTTAAGATTGAATTTTGGTGTCTGAATTTCACCAATCAGATTTGATCAACCTAATTTTATTGAAAACATTTTCTGTTTTTTTAAAAACAAAACAGAAAATGTCAAAGAGGAATACAAACCACAAAAAATCCTGTAAATGGTTGTCAGTGTAAAATAATTCAATGCTGCAACATAAACCGTGCTTTTTCTACTATAGATATCTTGTGTTATGTGTTCTTTGTCAAGTCAAGCCAGTTTTATTTGTATAACCCAAAATAACAAATCACAAATTTACCTCAGGGGACTTTAAAGTCCATAAAAGATTGGTTGTTTTTTTTGCTTTTGATGAGTAATAATTTATCATTTTTTATTTGTTTCAATAGGGGAGGACTGAATAAGCCTCCCAGGCTTCCTTCCTCTCCTGCACTGAAATTATAGTTTTTTTTATATTGTATGTTTTATGTATCCAAATATTTGTGCAAATAAACTGAACTTAAGTAAACTGGTATTTAAATTTCAAAATGATGTAAGCAGTCAGGAGTGATTCTGTTTTACAATAAGGAGTTCAGTTGCTTATAAGGTTAAACTTCTTGTGGCCTTTCTTTGCTTCCATAAAATACAGACCAGGGCCAAATATCAATACATTTTCATCAGGACGAACATGCAAGAAAACCATGAGAACTCATTAAAGAGTTGCACCCATCACCAACTCAATCACACAATCCCAGTACTGAATATGCCCAGTAAGAATAATATAATATCTAAACCAAGAAAAATGATTTTAAACAAAGATGCTGTGCATGAAGAGGTGTTCACAAGCGGGCATGTGAAATATTTACTGTACCTTCTAGAGCTCACTCCTCTACATGGGGTAAACATGAGGTATAACAAGGGAACAAAGAGATACAAGACAATCAGATTGATGCCAGTGAAGTTTTAGTGAAAGACACAACATGATAGTGACACGATGATGAGTCAACTAGGGAAATGAAAACAAGGACAGACAGAAAAGAACAACAACTACATCTCACTTGTAAAGCGTTCTGCCCTGAATTGTTTGGAGGTTGGAGAAGACTGACAGGTCGGACATGTTTTCGGGCCATGACTGGATACTGAGGATGTCTGAAAATAAAGACATAGTGTTCCAGAGGCCTTAAACATACTGCAAACACTGTGACGTAACAGCAAAAATACACTGACACTTTCAACACACACACACGCACACACACCTGTGATCTCCCTCACAGTGTTGAAGATTTTCAGTTTCTCAGGATCAAGGGCTGGTACACCGTTGTAATCATCACTTTGAACAGAGACAAAAAGATGACAAAATAAAGGCCTGTTGCAAAAAGCCTCTCTCTCTTTTTATTAGAATATTTATTAACCTAGTACATACAGTAAAAGCTTTGGTGCATGTTATACACACTAATGGCAACTAGTACAAGTTTACCCTTTGATCCCCGTCACAAGGAAGTGCAGACTGCCCTGGATCTTAGTGCAGTTGATGAAACTGTCGATGTTAAGAGCATCTACAGTCTGTCTGGTTTGACCTCCTGTGCCATGGCAAGCTGGGAGGAAGATGAAGAGGAGGAAGAAGAAATGTTTTTGAACACATGAACTAGTTTATAACCAGGGTTGTCACAATGTACTGGTATTGACTATAACAATGATATTTAAAAATCAAATATTGATAAAATGTTAATTATACGCACAATAATATTGTGTAAATAATCCTCTTAAATCATTTTATATAGTATACAGTTATACACCCCTATTTTGTGAATAACTCATGTGGCAAAAAAGAGTCAAAATGCACAATAAACAATGACAAAGATATGAGATATGACTGATATCATCATTTTTTTAACAGATGTCACAATAATATTGTTATTGTGAACGTCTTTTGGCCATGATAATCATGTAGTGAACCTCTGATATTGTGACAGGTACATTTACTCAAATACTGTAATTACAATTTTGAGATACTTGATTTGTTCCATTTTATGCCCCTTGACTCTACTACTACTTCACATTTTATAGGGAAATATATATATATATATATATATATATATATATATATATATATATATATATATATATATATATATATATATATATATATATATATATATATATATATATATATATTTTATTTTTCTGGAATACAATTATTTGACAGCTTCTTTGCAGATTAATATTTTGCATAAAACAATCCGATCACTAAATAAAATATGATACTTAGAGATACTTCTACTTCTACTTTTACTAGATACTGTAGATTTCACTTCCCAACAGAACAGTAAAGCTGTTAAAATCAGATCCACCTCAACCAGCTATACATGCTGCTTACACAAAATAATATAAAAAAATAAAATAAAATAAAATAAAATAATAATAAAATAAAATAAAATAAAACATATGATGCAGAACCTTTACCTGCAATGGGGCTGGGCATTATGTCAAAAATCCTCTGTCAAGATGTAGGTCATTTTATATCTCAATAACAATATAGCATCACAATATAGCATGTTTTCTGGTAATTCACTAAATAAATAGTCTATATAAAACATCCACATGGTAAAGCCTATTTCTCTATACTCCTGTGTGAATTAAATACTTCACAAATAAAAAGTACTTAGTATTTTCTCATTTTGTTTATACATGACATACACTTTTACATAGTTTTGATGATATACATATTGCCCAGCCCTACAACAGGGTTTTTTTCTCATCTGCTGTGAGGGTCATAAAAGACAGAGGGTGTTGTATACTGTACAGATTTTAAAGCCCCCTGAGGCAAATTTTGATTTGTGTTATTTGGGTATATAAATAAAACTGACTTGACTTGCCTTAACAGACTATTTTTACATTGTAAAAGGAAGCAAGGATACATCTTAACCCACTGCTGACCCGAGATGGACAATGTCAGCTCAGCTTGTCATTCACTTGCGTAAAACAGCTGTCTTGAGTGAACGGTCAAGGAGCTGTTGAATTGTCTAAATACCTTTTGGACAGAGGCCTCCACAGGGTTCACATCTTTTCACTCCGTTTTTCTCCACCTCCATTTTATCAGATGGGCAACTGCTCACACATGAGCTGCCATCCACCACAAAGTTAGCTGTAGAAGATAAACAAAAATGGCTAAAATAAAAATGTCATAAAAAATGCATATGAGCGCTAAGATACAAGTAGTATAATACGACAGATGACGCTTAATGAAAAGATTTGAATGCTGAAGAAAATATTGTACAAACATAAAAACTGCTTGGAGAGAGCAACCACTACATATAAAATGTGAGTCTGTGTGAACATGTGGGTATAAAGCAGCATGTGTGAGGACTCACTGGGGCACTGGGCTACACAGATGGAGCCGTACTGGTACTTGGCATTGGGGTTGGGCTCCAGTTTGAATGTGTGCTTGTTGTAGATGAGGGTCTGGGGACACAGAGGCACACAGGCGCCTGAGTTGTTGAAGTTCCTACAAGCCTGTAAAACATCACATACAGACAGCACAGTCAGCAACACAGCTTACAGGTATGTTTTGTGTGTTTATGTCAATTTTCACATCCATCTTGACTTGTCATGGTAGGAAATGCATAGCGGTGTCTAATAAGATTAACAATGGCTCTGTTGCATTCAAATAAGTACGTCTTGACAGAGTGACAGTGAGCAAGACCCTGAAACTGAAGTAGCTAAATAGAGTTCAGCCATCATTGATTTTACTATTTACCCCAGCGCTTTTCCTACTGTGACGTGCCAAAATGTCGTCTGTGTTAAAATGCCGATTGAAGTGGCAAACTCACAAAGCAGTCTGTATCCAGCGATCCAGTGCAGCCGCCGGCACACTCACTGTGACAACACTCGCTCGGGTTTCTACCAAAGCATCGGCCATTACACTGAGGGGCACACACAGTCTTTGTCACTGAAAGAGAGGTGAGAGTATATTAATTTGTTAATCTATTGCAGCCAGACTTTTAACACAACACCCCTTCATGGTGATTTTACCCTCCATGCCCGCTAGTGCAACATCCATACATGTGCAAATTTTACAGATAAAAATGACACCATACTTATCTGTAATAAGAGTGTATTTTAAAAGTAAGCAACACAATATAGGCATCAGAAGAAAAAAAACATACATCTGCAGGTTTAAGACAATGTCACATGCACAAATGAAGGCGAGTGACCATCGCCTGCCAAGGCAATAATCACCTGACAGTTCACCAAAGGTGAACTGCATTTTGAATGCAAAGATGTGAATTTGCTTCACCATCAGAAGCGAATGTTTTTTCACCTCTTCCCTTGTATAGAATTGATGTGAACGGGACGCAATTGTTCATTTGTGCATGTGTGACTGTGCCTTAAGAAATGTTTCTTTGTGGTATTTAATATATATTTCTTATGTTTTGATGTTTGAAAACTTGTAGTTAAAAAAATGTAGTTAATGTACTGTATATGTTACATCGTTTTGTGTGATGAAACATTACTGAATATATTCAATAAGAAATGGAAATCTACAACTCTTGCTGCACCTTAGCTGATCTGTGGCCACAACACCCACTTGTGCACCACCGCATTACAGAAGGGAGTTGATGCATGGGAAATAAAAGGATGCTGATGTCACTCACAGATCTGGCACGTGTCATTTCCTGGACCCCAACATGGAAGATCTCCACATGCTTTGTTACAAGGCTCTAAGAAACAAATGTGTTATCAGTAGATGCATTTTTACATTTTAAAGCAGACCAAACAAGGGCCAGTTGCATAAGACTAGTCTTGGTTTTAGATTGTCAGGTTAGACTAGCCAACATTTGAATCACTAGCTAACCATTTCATTTGTTTATCCATTACTTTTAGCTAATATTTAGTTGACTATTTCAACTCCTTATCCATAACTTTTTTGGATTTTAGTTCCATATTCTTGAATTGTTTTGAACACCTTAAATGGTTCTCACAACTGATGGATTTATGGGTTATTTTCTCCTATACTTGGTGTGGTGTTGCATCTGCCATTTTTTCTCTTCTGTGAAGTCTATTTATGCAACTGGCAAAAGTCTGGCATTTAATTGGAAGGTAATTGATGCTGGTATGTGTAATTATCACCATTTTCACTCACTTTCAGGCCCATTTCCCTCGATCATAATATGAGCTGTTCCATCCTTCACTATGTCCAGCCAGTTCACCTGCGGGGCATAGCTCAAGTACTTATTCTGGATGATCTTGACTCCTCCCTCCAGTATCTCTGTGGGCGCCACACACACATTTAAATGGGGAATACAATTAGCAAGACAAGCCCAAACGGGCCCCATGACTCATCCTTTACTACTGCTCATACAAACTCAGCATGGAGCTCATGTTACACTGGCGGTTGAGGCATTCCAGGGACTTCACATCACTGTGACAACACACACCGCTGCTGGCCGACGACCGGTAAGCTGAAGGTGTGGCTGCACTGCGTGGGTGTGAGAGCTCCAACAGAAACCGAGTGTCACATCCTTATCTGCTCCACTGCAGCCTCCCACACTTGAACACACTAACCGACTTCCTGTGTACCTGTGAGGTGTGTCAGGCCCAGTTCTTGGAGGCCATGCTGCCCGTCCTTCTGGTAGTTGACCATCACAGCCAAAGCATACTGGTCCTCATACAGTGTGGTGCCTCTGATGACACGCAGGTGGTCCAGAGGCAGGCGGCTGAACTCGTTGACGGCAAACAGGATGTAGCCTGTCACTTCCCTGATAGACTACCGGGTTAAAAAATAATGGGAATGAGAAATTAAAGTAAATACAGGTGTTCAGAAAAACACCAGACTTCTCTTCTGAATTTGTTAGTCATAGGAATTGTTATCACAACTTGGCAGCCGAGGTGTGTTTTGCTGGTGTTGTTATTAGTCACCACGACTGTGATTGATTTTGAAAAGGACTTGGAGAGGGACATAAATGAGCTCATTCTGCATTTGAGACATCCTCCACTCCAGACAATGATTAACAGCTCAGATGTGGGATGTGTTTTTGGCATCAGATTAAACCATATCCTTGTCTAGACTGATCACCATGCAGTTTTTCTCAGTGACACATACTGTACACTAGAGCTCACCAATAATCTGCTTTCTCTACAGGTGTGTGGTGATGCCTCCATGTGTTCAAAGCCTCACCTGCAGGAAGGAGAAGTCTCTAGTGTGCTCCATCATGGTAATCTCAAGGTTACCCATCACAATCTCACAGCCGGTGTACATCTCCTTCATCAGGTTGTACTGGATCTCTGAATTTCCCGTTGTGCTCAGAACATTCTGGGTGCCGGTACAAACGACCACTGGAAAAGTAAAAAATGAACTCTTGTTAATGTCAATATGTTTAGATTGGATAAACAGATTTAAAGGAAAGGCCTATTGTCAATAAATCCCATAAAGGGGGGGGGGGGGGGGAGGGGGGGGGGGAGGCTGTTTTTGGTGAGTGGGGTTGGGAGAGGGAGGGGACCTCAGCGATTCCCCTCCCAAAAAAAAATGAGTGTGTGTTGATTTGGAGAGGGGAGCGATTTTCTTTCTCCTCTTCGCCCCGCCGCCCTCCCCCTGACCCAAACCCCCCCCCCCCCCCCCGCCCGCCCGCCGCGCCCCCCCCCCCCCCTCTCTCCTCTCTCTTTTTTTTTTTTTTTTTTTTTTTTTTTTTCTTTTGTGCTTGTACTTTCTTTATTTAAAAAAAAAAAAAAATGTAAAAATTAAATTTCCCCTTTGCGGGACAAATAAAGAAATATCTTCTTCTTCTTCTTCTTCTTCTTCTTCTTCTTCTAAAAAGTCTAAAACTAACAATGAAGTGATCCTTTTTCAAAGCCTGATATATCTTGCTCCTCCACTGCTGTCCAAAAATTATTAAATATATCTTACACACTGTCCTGCTGCTGTACATACGCACTAGCACACCAAATATATTTTATTCCACAGCTGAAAATAGTCCCAAACAAATACACCATTTACTGTTGTTTTATTAAGGTTTGATTAAAAACTACAGTGACCAGCAGTTTAAAGGAATGATGTAGACTTATATAAGAAGTATATAGAGAGCTGAAATGAAACCACAACTTGTTCCAGCAGGAAGAAAACCTCATTCAAAACCCCAATGATATTTGTAGCAACGCTAACAACTAAAAATCAAGCCATTTGTTGTGTGGCTTACTTCATGTCTGTCAAGGACTATAGTTGGTCTTTTCATGGCATTTGTTATTAATAAGAAAATATAAAATAACAACAACTCTATCCTTTTATAATATTCTGTCACTCATTGCATTTTACACACAATTTCACAGTATCATCAGTCATCATTTGCACCTTTGCCCAGTGGGAAGAAAGGGGTACAGTACCACAAAAGCCAAGAAAACTGTTCACAGATGTTCACATATACTGCATAGCAAAACAACTAAAAGTACTCTGTTAAATCATTTATGAGGGAACAGCGTATAAGCCCTTATAAAGACTGTTTTATGCAACTTACTACAAACAACTATGTTCGGCTTGCACAATATCAATGAATGTACTGTAACAGTGTGAAACAAGCTGAGGATTGTACACAGGGCATGTCCTGCTCCCAGACAAACATACAAGGCCTTGTTTATGGTCTGTGGGAGTTCAGCCATTCAGCATCACTTGAAAGCTGCTTTGCTATTCAAATGTCAGACGGGAGAAACGCAGCAGAGAGAAAATGGATGGACAGATAATTAAACATGACTGTTGATCTCAATGTCAGTACTTTGCCTAAAAATACAAACACGTAATTGTGTAATGTACATATTGTGACAAACACAATATGTCATACTTTTAGTTTGGGGTTGTTTTTTTTCCCAATGGTCTGAGAACCTCAGTTCAACTGAAGGGAAACTTAAAGCTTCAGCGTATGATGATATTTCAAAGATCTGTTTCAACATAAAAACAAACACCACACAAATCAAGATCCCATACAGAAATGTTTCTCCCAGTTTCCTGTGGAAGAGCTTGGCTGGCCAACACCCATCCCGCACCTTTGTGATAAACTGGAAACCCAACTGCGAGCTGGTCATTATCACCCAAGATCAGTCCCTGACCTCACTAATACTCTTGTGGGTGAATGGGAGCAAATCACTGCATCCAGACTCCAAAGTCTTGTGGAAAACCTTCTCAGAAAAGCAGAGCACGAATCCCCAGTTCAGCAGGGGTATGCAGGTAATATCTGAACATCCAAATACGTTTGCCCACAAAATGTAAATCTGCTTTACTATGACATTACTCATTCTCTGCCAACGAAAAACACATTTTCTCACTTCCAATGATGTTGATAATTTAAGCTTCATTTGTCAAGCTTTTGTGATATTAAATTTAATTTCTAGTGCAGGGATAGTCCAGGGATAGTGACATTTATTCTACAGAATAAAAACTACAGTGTCAACAGTTTTCTTTCAGGGATTATTTTTTCTAGGGATGCACTGACACCAGTACCGGCTTGGGTATTGGGTTGATACTGAATCAAACAGCTGGACAAGGACAATTATATAAATGCATATCTACGTATATATTTGTCACACTTTGTTTTAAGGTATGAAAGGTATCAAAGGTATGAAAGCAATGTTTAGGCCAGGCCTGATGTTGCCTTGCATATAAAACAATGATCCCAGTCACTTCCTCACAATGAGGCGTACAGCTTATTAACTAAACACTAGTATTGGATCAGTACTCAATCACTATCAGTATCGGGACTGAAAAATCAGATCACGCATCCCTCATTTTTCAGTAGGAACAGTAGTTCCAAGTTCCAATGAAAAGTGTATATGTGGATTATCCAGAGTAATTAGGACACTGTTTCCGGATTATTTTTTTTAGATGCAATTTTTAATTCTTTGAGCACCCGCCAAAATCCCACTCCCCTCCATTTCATTCGAGTGGTGACAGAAATCTCAAAGACTAATGTCTAAAACCTAAGCGAATAAGACAAAAATGCTCTGCATGGCCAGATATCACTAGAGGCAACAGTGATTTTTAAATTAATGCTGTTATTTGGATGAACTGACCCTTTCACCTCAGTATAAACATAATCATGAGCCAGTAAACTCTTGTTGACTTGTTGTTTTTTGTTGTACTCATTGAGGATCTGAGGAGTCTACACTCTGCTCACACACGAAGTATGCTTGATGCACTCACAAACACATTCCTTCTGCTGACATCAGAGTCAAAATGGAGCCCAGTAGAACAACAGGATCAACAAGGATATAAAAAAGCTAATGATTATTAACCTCACAAAGCACAGCAGGAGAGTCAAAGCACGGTGTGTTTGTGAGTGTGGCAGAGAGATGCATGCAACGAGCGTGTCCCACTTCCATAAACTCCTGATAAGAGTCACTTTATTGTGTTTCTGAGAACACCGGGTTCACAGGAAGTGGCTTTGTAGCAAATTATATTAAAGGATCAGTTCACGCAAATCACAAAAACACATATTTCAATCATGAATCATGTCTAGATGGATGAATTTGATCTAGTTTGGAAAGTCCTGCAACACAACAGAGTTGACTGGAATTTTGTTTATGCAACTCAAGGCTTTCCTTCCCAAAATAATGTCAAGTCACATCTGTGGATTATCAAGAATATCCAGAACTTTGTTTCAGGGAAGACACACTGCTTTTGATTTATTTAAATGTAATTTTTCAAATTGCTGAGCAACATAAACACAATTCACGTTCAGTGTTGGAGTGGAGTGGAGTGGAGTGGAGGCTCAGAGGTAGATATCTGAATAATGTGTCAGGGTTTTGTGTCAACATGGCTAGTGGGAAGTGGATGATATGTTTTTGTGTGATTTGGGTGGACTGACCCCCCTGATTTAACAGACTAAGATCAGTTTACTCGTCAGGAGTAGGCCTACTACTCAGCCTGTGAAAGCAGGCTAAAACACCTTAAATACATAATGTTTCAAACTGGGGGCATGGAGTTTTAAAGACCTGAGCAGACAGAGTGTTATGGTGCATGCATGCAATTTCATAAAGAATGGAAACAACAAGAAAACGTCCACTTATTCCAACTTGGGAGCTTTCCCTTTTCTAAGATGGCTGCCAATTAGTCTCGTAATCACACCACATCAGTATGCTACATTAACAATTTAAACGTAGCCTGTACATAGTTCTAGTGGTTTGTAACAAGTGAAAACAGGGTCTGTCACATAAACTCAGTTTAAGACTCATCTTGGCCTTAGACTGGTCTTCGATTGTCAGGTTAGACTAGTCTAATTAATAATGTCTATTGCATAAATATCAAGACTGACTTAATTTGAGGAAGGAAACCACCTCTCCCCCGGCTAAGCCTGAGGTGAGAGCTGTGCTGCTTTGGCAACACTGTTAAAAGGTCAGTTAGCTATTTCAACTGTTTATGCATTAGTTTTAGTGAACATATAGCTAACTATTTAAACTGTTTACCCATTGCTTTTAGGTAACTTCTAGCAAACTATTCCAACTGTTAATCCATTATGGTTAGCTAATTTTTATTTATTAACTATTTCAACTCTTTATCCATAAAAAAAAATTGGAGTCGTGTACCATATTCTTGAATTGTTTCTGAATATCTTTAACAGTTCTAACGAATGTTGGATCTATGCTGTTTACCTATTGCTATTTTCTCCCACACTTGTGTTGATGCAGCGTCCGCAGTTTTTTCTCTTCTGTGAAGTGTCTTATTTCACCCATAATTCATTGCATGACAACCTTTCAGCTTAGTCTTACATTAGTCACTAATAGGGAGGTTTTATGCAACTTGCCCCTGATACAGCAGACAGTGTATAGCTCCTTTTTAATTCTATGCCTATTAAAGGAACAGTTCAACATTTTGGAAAATGCATAATTTGCATTTATATATATATATATATATATATATATATATATATATATATATATATATATATATATATATATATATATATATATATATATATATATATATATATATATATATATGTGTGTACCTCTGCTGTAGGCCCATCCATTTTGACCAGGCTAAATCTTTTTAATCTGTTTCTTGCAAGTTATCAGCTTTATGCAAATGAAATCACTGGAGCACTCCTTGACACAAGCCAATACATTAGATTCCCCAGTTTGCTCCAAATCAGGGTTATCACATTGAGTTGCAATGACTAATTTGCTTTCAGAAACTGTTGCTCATTAAAAGCCATTCGACTGAAACGATGTCAGTTTATGAGCTGCTCAAGGGTGAAGCTCTTTATCTACCTCACCTTAGTTAAGCTATCAGTGGATGACTTGTAGCTATTGACTCTGCACCGTTTGAATTGCCTGTTGGGAAATACTCATGAACATCTGCGCACGTACGTTCAAGTACGTTCCACATGCAACAGTATGTACATTATGCATACAGTTCAAACACAACCCACTGTTGAGGTGGTGCAGTACGGTATGTGACAAAATGGTATGTCAGCCGTATAGACAATGCACAAGCTGCAGCTGTGGAAGCTGAAAATCTCAACAAGCTGAGTGGGTTTTTTCTGTCAAAAGAGGACTTTCAGTGTTGGCAGATGGATGATGGAAAAAAAAAAGGAATGGGGTGGAGAGTCAATACACATACAGTATTAACACACACATTCACACAATGGCCCTATTTTGAAAGACTGCAAAACAAGTGTCGTATAGTGCATCAAGATGTGCAGCCAAGCCTTTATCTGTCTGCACTGATTCTCCCCCCTCCTCACTCTTCCTACTTATTCCATAACTATCATATACACCATATGAACTCAAAGCAAAATGGTCTCATTGTCCTCGGCACTAAAGTGTAACCTAACACATAATGAAAACATAACACAGATCAGGTTCTGCTGTTATTTTTTTCATCTGCTACCAGGGTTTCAAAAAGAAGAGAGGGAGTGAAAGAAAAGAGGGAGGAGGAGATAAACAAGCTCAATAAAGCAGTTGAGACGATGACTGAAGTAAACAGAAACTTGGCACAGGATGTGCCAGAGATTACTGCATACCTCACAAGTGAGTGCGCACGCACACACGCACACACGCTCACGAAACACAAAGACAGACACCTGAGT
This sequence comes from Pterois miles, assembly GCA_947000775.1. Taxonomy (NCBI): domain Eukaryota; kingdom Metazoa; phylum Chordata; class Actinopteri; order Perciformes; family Scorpaenidae; genus Pterois; species Pterois miles. The sequence goes on along the minus strand of CAMQGK010000056.1, from coordinate 1,332,690 downwards.
ACATGAACTATTTCATTCTGTGGTGCATTCACTAGTTCACAGCCAGAGGTTGTGCACAAATCAACTGGATGATTTCTTTCCTGTGCTCCTAACGTGATTTAACTTTAATGAACAGACTGAGGCCGACACAGAATTGCTTAATGTCCAACCAACAGGAGCGGCAGCATATTTACTTTTTGATGCATCAGTTATTTAGATGTCACACCTTTAAAAACACTGAGTAGAACAGTAGAAGTACAGATGCAATTCAAAGAGGCACCACCTATCGTTTTTTTGAAAGATATGAAGCCACATCACATATTTAACATCTGAGGCATTAAACTGACATATTTGCACTAATATGTCATGATGACAGTGGTGAAATAAAAATTCACTTCCTTAAAGTGCTACAAGATGGCAATACCTGATTATTTACGTGTTTGTGTAATGTGTGCCTTATACTGTGTGTAAAAAACATAATAATCTTAATAATCTCGTAATAATCAACCCCATATTTCTCATAGAAAAGAGAAGTAAGGATCTAAATGAGAACAGCTGTAACACAAAAAAAACACCTTAAATGTCCCCAACACATGACGAAACTGGTTATTCTATTATAGTTGGCCAGTTAACCTCATGTATTACAACTGGTGTGTTCATACAAAGTTTGGCAGACAGGTCCACCTTACATCAATATAACAACAGCAGCCTCTTTCAAAATAATTACCTGGTTACTGCACAACAAAAACCTGTTCAACAACTGCCTTAAATAACACAATGATGAGAAAAAAAATGCTGCTTTGACACCAAAATATACATCTGAAATTTCTGAAAAAGCCGTTTAGTCCATTTCTAAGGACTTAAGTAACTCTGAACAAACACGTTTCATCAGGTATGCATCAATACTCCTCTTTAATATAAATAATGTCTAATGAAGCTTTCACCAAGCTAACATAGTTAAGTGTGTATTGTGCTGTTATGGATTTAAGAGTGCATTTACTGCATTATTGCGGAATCTCTTCCAAACAATCAAATGTCCTCTCTCATGTGACCAAACTGTATTTTTCCAGACTAGCGTGTTTGTTGTTTTAGTGTTCAGTTCAGGTGCCAGAGGCTACTCTGTCACCTGAGCATCAGCTGCCTAAAGATTGATAATCATGTTTGTTTTTCTCAGTCTCAGAGCACCGCTCGACTCACCTGCAGCACGGTGACGGCAACAAGAGCATGAGGTCAGAGTTCACAGAGTCTCGCTATGAGATTCAAATCACACCTGTCTCTGCCTCAGACAAATCGCTATGTACTCAGTGGTGAAAAGTAATTGAGTACATTTTCCTTAGTGCTAGTAGGATGAGTCAAGCATGCTTATACATTTCTGTGTACTAGTCAGTATAAGCTAAGTATACTTAGACATTTCTGTGTACTTTTCCATGTGAACCACATAGACTGAGACTTTTCTTTGAGTGTGAGCCAAGTATGCATAGACTTTTCTGTATACTGTCAGTGTGTGCCAAGTATACTTATATATACTTTTGTTAATTATATCTCTGAGAAGTAAATAAAAAGTAAACTGAAAGTATACTATATTATTTTACATTTAAAAGAAGTGTATACTAACAGAACACTTGAATGAACTTCTTTTGGTAAGGGTCAGTAACTACAGCTTCAACACTAAATTTGTTTCTGCACCTGTTTTGATAATATATTTATACACTTATACACTATACACTGGTGGTGGTGAAAAGTAACTGAGTACATTTACCCTAGTGCTAGTAGTATTTAGCTTCTTAGTTCACTACATTTATTTGAGTCATAGCTCACACACTTTAATGGGCTAGGCAGGAATATTCAATGATACTAGTATATTTTGATGAAAAAAGTAAGCTCAAGTAGACCTATAAGCCAAGTATACTTAGACTGTTCTGTATACTTGTCAGTGTGAGTCATGTTTACTTACATATTTCTGTATACTTGTCAGTATATGCCAAGTTTACGTAAATATTTCTGTATACTTGTCAGTATAAGCCAAGTTTACTAAGATATTTATGTGTGCTTGTCAGTATAAACCAAGTTTACTAAGATATTTCTGTATACTTGTCAGTATAAGCCAAGTTTACTAAGATATTTCTGTATACTTGACAGTATAAGCCTAGTATACTGAGACTTTTCTGTCAGTGCGAGCCAAGTATACTTAGACTTTTCGGTACACTTGTCAGTATAACTAAGTATACTTAGACATTTCTGTATACTTGTCAGTATAAGTCAAGTTTACTTACATATTTCTGTATACTTGTCAGTATATGCCAAGTTTACTTAAATATTTCTGTATACTTGTCAGTATAAGCCAAGTTTACTAAGATATTTCTGTATACTTGTCAGTATAAGCCAAATATACTGAGACTTTTCTGTCAGTGCGAGCCAAGTATACTTAGACTTTTCGGTACACTTGTCAGTATAACTAAGTATACTTTGACATTTCTGTGTACTTGTCAGTATAAGCTAAGTATACTGAGACTTTTCTGTCAGTGCAAGCCAAGTATACTTAGACTTTTTGGTACACTTGTCAGTATAACTAAGTATACTTTGACATTTCTGTGTACTTGTCAGTATAAGCCAAGTATACTTAGACTTTTCTGTATACTTGTCAGTGTGCCAAGTATACTGATGTGTACATTTGTTAAGTATAATAGCACACTTGAATAAACTTCTTTTGGTAAGGGTTAGCAAGTAGAACTTCAACACAAAATCTATATCTGCACTGTTTTGATAATATCTTTATCATTTTCAAGCAAAAAACATCAAACATTACCAAGATAAAGCTTCTCAATTGTGAGGATTTTTGTTTTGTTTTGTTTTTTTGCATCCAACAAGTAGGCCTATAGGCTAAATGTTGTTGCTATGTAGCCTCATTTTATTACTTAAAGCAGCACCTTTGTTTGTATTATTTTTGTGGCATTTCTACTTTTACTCAACTAATGAATTTGAATACTTCTCCCAGCACCGATTATACTGAAAAAACAGGGATTTAAACACATCAGAGAAAGTTTTTTACGCGTTACAGGACAGATTTGTTGGGCTGTCTGCGGTCGTCAGTAAACAGGCGGTGTAAGGTTGGGCTCCTCTGTCGCAAAGCCTTGAAACAATTGAGACAAACATGATAAAGCACACACAGAGTCGTGGGAGAGGTGCAGCAGGTGACTCACAGCAAACACGTTTTACGTGTGCGGAACAGGTTCTCGTGTGCGGTTTGTGGGGCAGGACAGGTGTTTTCTTAGCCGCAGCCTAGTAAACAGCTCTAATCCAGGTGTTCAGAGGGATTTGTCAAACATATTCTCAGATACTGCTGTATAAAAGAGTGTGTGTGTGTGTGTGTGTGTGTGTGTGTGTGTGTGTGTGTGTGTGTGTGTGTGTGTTTGAACCCACCTTCTTGTGTCTGCGCGCTGCAGAGTTGGAGAGCACACGGAACCAGGACGCACAGCACCTGCAGCACCTTCCTCACGAGGGCGGTCATCCTCACTCAAATTTCCAAGCTGGTGACGTTTTAATCAAACATTTCCATCACATTAACAAGAAGAAGTTTGTCCTTTTCTCATCAAAAATCGTTTCAAACCGAGAGAGTGCATTTAGAAAGAGAGTTAATCCAGATTGTCTTCCTTATTCCGTTCCTTCGCTTTCTTCTAGTATTCAAATGAAGAAGTAAATCCGCCCTGTAGTGAAAACCTGTTTCTGTTTTCTCTGTTTGACATTTAACTGAGCCGTAACTTTACAAGCAGCCCGCTGCGGCCCTTGTGACAGGAATCACTACAGCTCAGTGATTGGAGCGCTGCGCGCAGCCAATCAGCGGCCGGAGCGTCTGTTCCTCTGCACTGATTTATCTGGGAGGTTCCTGCCTGCAGGCTGTAGCCACGGGACTAAACCTGGAAGCACGATGCAGACCGTGAAAACACCTTGAAAGATGCAGTTGCCTAATCCATACTGCAACCATTCATGCTCACATTCACACCTATGGGCATTTGAGAGTCATCAATTAACCTGCATGTCTTTGGACTGTGGAAGGAAACCGGAGAACCCGGAGAAAACCCAAACTAACACGGAGAGAACATGCAAACTCCACACAGAAGAGCACCCAGCTGGATTTGACCCTCTTGCTGTAGGTCGACAGTGCTAACCACTGCACCACCAGGGACCAATTGATTATTTCTATCATAAGGGCTGTCAATCAATTAAAATTTTTAATCATGATTTATCACATGATTGTCCTTGATTTATCACAATAAATTGCAAATTAATCACATCTTTTGTCTGTTCAAAATGTAGAAGGGAGATTTGGGGGCAGCAGTAGCTCAGTCTGTAAGGACTTGGATTAGGACGCGGAGGTCACCGGTTCAAGTCCCTCATGGACCAGGACCAACTGGTTGCTGAGGTGGCAGTTTACCTCTTGGGCACTGCCGAGGTGCCCCTGAGCAAGGCACCAAACCCCCAACTGCTCTGGGCGCTTGTCTGGAGCAGCCCCCTCACTCTGACATCTCTCCATTGACATGTATATGTACTGTGTGAACAACAGAGTGTAAAACTGAATTTCCCCACTGTGGGACTAATAAAGGAATATCTTTCTTTCTTTCTTTTCTTTCTTTCTTGTCAAGTTTTTAATACTCTTATTAACATGGGAGTGGGTAAATATTCTTGCTTTATACAAATGTACATATGTATTTATTATTAAAAATTAACGACACAAAACAATGACGAATATTGTCCAGAAACCCTCACGGGTAATGCATTTAACATAAAAAATGTACTCAAATCATAACATTGACAAACTCCAAGTCCAACAGTCCAAGCTGGATTCAAACCTCTGACCCTTTTGCTGTGAAGCGACACCGCTAACCACTGCACCACTGTGCAGCCCTTATTGATCATTGTTGTATATAAAAACTAATTTAACTAATAAATAAATAAAAGTGTTGAATATTAAAGGAACAGTGTGTAGGCTTTGGTGGCATCTAGTGGTGTGGGTGCAGATTGCAACCGAGTACCGCCCCTTGGCATCACTTTATTTTCTGCATCAAAACCATGATAGTTATACTTGGCGTCACTCAGGATTGAGCTACAAAACCACTTAGTTAGGTTTAGGAAAGAACTATATGGTTGGGTTTAAAACCACTACGTTTGTACAGTGAAAATGACAATGAACATTGGGAAAATGGGACACAAATCAACACCAGATTGTATCATAATGCACAAAAGACAAACAACGGTCTCCTGGATGAAAGCCTCGTGTTTGCTGGACCCATCCACGTACCCCCCTCCCACCCACGGTGTGTCATTTTGCTCCTTAAACCACATCATCACTCTCCCGGCGCACTTTCTTGTCGCATTTACTGTTCCTGCGGATGCCTTGCCTTGTGCAGTGGTATGTAGCAAAAAGCCTGTGACTTGCTGCATGCTCAGTTTATGCAGACGCACTAAAACTGTCCTTGTGTCCATTTACACACCAGAGCTTTCACAACAATGTTGTCAACATGTCCAGAAACCTGTAACCACAGAGATGGAGCATTTGTGGACAGAAAGCCAGTGAGATGAGATGCAATAAAGGTGCCCAGTCATAATCAAACCACTATGATTACATGGCACCTTGAGCTCCACAGAAAGGAAAAGACATGTCTTATCATGTGTGTGATTTTTGGTAACACCATGTAAAGAGACTGAGTGAGATAATCCACAATGTGCTGTCTGACACCTGTGACAAAGTATGACATTTCAAACCACTGTTCTCAAAAGCGGCACTGATTCTCAGACTACATGTGCTAAATATCCCGCAGCAGCAGTGTGGATGCAGCTGTGCACGTTTCTCCCCCCTTGCTCTGCATTTGTCTTACATTTAATGAACATTGTGTACACATTTTTGTGCTCAATCACTGTGAAAATGCAAATAATGGGCGTATCATTACGGCCAGAACAGATGAATCATTTCCTCTTTCCTCCTCATAACCTTCAACAAAGAAAGGACCATTTTTACCCAAAGAAAAAAAAAATCCCATCCCCTCTGATAACCTCCCAGTTCTCCTCCTGCTCCTCTGTATGTGTCACAAGTGAACCTCAGGACCATTTCTTACATCTGTTGTCTTAACAGTCAGGCTTTGATCCCTTCACTCCTTCATCAGTGTAAAACTGTTTTACTGTTGTATCACTCTATCACTGTATGATTTCACTGATGCACTTTGGACTAAGCAGTGTATGAGTTGTGCATAACAGTGCCAGCTAATTGCTCGACAGGTAAGTAGTTTTTATAAACCGAGTGAAGTTGCACAGACAGCAGGAAGTGTGTTCCTCTTGACGCCAGACTAATATTTGGTTTTGTCAGAAATCTTATCTCTTGTCATCATGTTAGTTTGTCACTCAAACTTCACGCAAACATCTTCTGCCTGTAAGAGTGGGCGAGCCAGCCAAACGGCTCCGTAGAAACTGGCTCAGCCTGCAGCTCCAGTCTGTCTGTCACTCACTCACGCACACACACACACACACACACACACACACACACACACACACACACACACACACACACACACACACACACACACACAACAGCAAAACAAACTTGTTGTTTCTCCATCTGAACTGGTTTAATTATATAAAATTATACACCTGACAAAAGCATTTCCAGCTCACCGGAACGTCTTCTTTTCCAGTCAGAGTCACTTGAAATGTTAAAAAAAAGAGATGTTCAAAACAAATGGTTAATATTTGACCACTACCAGGAAGTCATTCTCAGAAATATTTCCTCACAGAAACAGCCAGCTGAAGTTCAGGGAAACACAAAAAGATTGACAGCAGCAGAGTTTTGTCTTCCCTTTTATCAACCATGCCAACCATCCAATCAGCTTTACCAACCATGTTATGTTACCTTGTCACGAAGGAGGCCAAGTAACGCTCCAAACTTTCACTAAATTTTGTTGAAGAAAAACTGGCATGGCTATTTTCAAAGAGGTCCTTTGACCTCTGACCTCCAGATATGGGAATGAAAATGGGTTCTATGGGTACCAACGAGACTTCCCTTTACAGACATGTCCACTTTATGATAATCACATGCAGTTTGAGGCAAGTCATAGTCAAGTCAGCACACTGACACACTGACAGCTGTTGTTGTCTGTTGGGCTGCAGTTTGCCATGTTATGATCTGAGCATATTTCTTTATGCTAAATGCAGTACCTGTGCGGGTTTTTGGAAAATATCTGTCATTGTTTTGTGTTGTTAATTAATTTCTAATCATAAATATATACATGGATTTGCATAAAGCAGCATATTTGCCTGCTGTCATGCTGATAAGAGTATTAAATACTTGACAAATCTGTCAAGATCAATTCAAAATCTTATTCTGGGTATATTTTGAACAGATGTGAGTAATTTGTGCTTAAGCATGATTAACTATGGAAAATCATGTGGTTAATTGCAATTAAATATTTTTAATGATTGACAGGCCTAGCTGTAACACATAAACAGGAACAATTATACATCAGGAAAGTCTATTTGACTCAAATGTAATGTGTTGTGCTGTACTAAAAAAAAAATACTAAAGCAATGACATATGAATAAACAAAACTGCACCAGATATACTTTACCATAGTCAAGATTTTAGAAAGACTGAGGTCATAAGTCCATACAGCCGTCACCCATACCAAGAAATTCTGTCAATGAATTCAGATATTTTCCCAAGTTTCATTCAAAACTGGGTGAATCTATTAACACATTCCACTAAATTCACACAATACTGTTTAGCGAGCCTATTTTGCTATTTATTACCCATCTAGTGTGTAAATGTGGTCTTTAAGAGAGAACATTTACTGATTTTTACACTTAAAACTTAAAGTGATATGTGTCATTTTACAGCTGGAACTAATCTAATCTAAAAGCAGTTGCATGCTTTGTCTAAAAGGTGTTGCCTAACCGTACTCTCCACTCTGTCAGGAATGAATTCTGGTGGCCATGATTGTTATTTATATTTTCATTCATTATTGGAATTATTATCATTCTTGTACAAAAAAAAAAAAACATTTAAGGGACACAGGAAGTCTGAGTCAAGTATTTCTCTTTTAACACTTGACATGGGCTTTACTTCCTCATTGTTTGAGGTCTCACAGACTCCACTGCTGCATGTGTAAAAATAAGAATAACTCTGAATACAACCATTTAACTTTTAAATGCTGTGTAAAAACCTGCTGTCAAAATCCATCACAGTATTTAGAGCAGAGGAAAATCAACTGTACTTATCCATGTTTGACAGCGCGGGTTTCTAGGAAAAGTATCACTGTTTGTATGTATGCACATATGTATGTTTTCTATGTTCTCTATATGTATGTCTTCTTGTTGTTCTTATACATTATTTAATCATTTGTTTTTATTTTTAGTTATTGTATATTTCTAGATTTTATTTCATTCATTTCATTTTCAGATCTCGTGTGTGGAAAGTGTGTTCTGTGTTAAAGGTGAGCTAGAAATGATGGAGTGTTTTACAGTTTTATTGACAGCAGCAGTTTTGAAAGGGGAGACAAAGGGGACTACATGCAGCGAAGGACCCCAGGCCAGATTCCAACCTGGGGCCACTGAGGCAAGGACTCATCCCTGGTACATGGGGCGCCTGCTCTATCAAATAAACTACAACACCGCCCCAGTGTGCTCTTTCTTTTAAAGCCACCACAAGTAACTTTGATTGCTGAACTGTGGACATAGCTCGTCATGCTTTGCTGTTACTAAAGACTGCCCTCTTCTGGTTGAAACTTGTCACAGCAAGACCCTTTTCTACTCTTTCAGTCACTTGCAAACATGGATATAGAACATGAAATATAAATCTGAAATCCATCAGTAACACTCACTCACAGTTGATGAGACAGGTCATACAGAAAATGGGTTTATTTGTAATACAGCAGGATTTTTGTCGTCTTACATCACATACAGATGTCTCCTTGCATTGAAACATGGTCTTCTGGCCGTTTTAAATCTACTTGTGTAACTATAACGGTACAGAATGAATCATCAGAAGTTTTTTTTTTTGTTTGTTTGTTTGTTTTTGTTCATACTGATTATCATTGTTTCACAGACACAGTCTACATCAAAGTTTCTTTACACCCCAAAGAAAAGCAAAGAAATCTACCACCAAATATGAATCAAGTAAACTAAAAGACAAAACCTTTGTCTGATCATCTAGAACCGTGATGCAAAAAAAAAAAACTTAGAGAAATACATCTGTAAATTATTCTTCATAGATAAATATATGTGACTAGAAATCATAAACAAACGAGCTGAGAGGACATCAATTATAAGTCATCACTAAATATAAGGCCACAAAACCCAAATGATTTAACATATATGCTGAATTTGAACAAAGCACTCATAACCTGGTGGAGTGAATTTACAGCGTGTTGTACTGTCACTGGTGTATGAGCAGTAGTACCCATGTATGGCACATAAGAAGTAGTTTTATTGTCTGTGGATTCTGCTGGTATCAGTGGTGATGCAGGAACCCGTCTGCTGTTCAGAAGCAAGTTTGTGGGTGTGCTGATTAGTGAACTGATCTGCTTACCCTGCTTTCTTTCACATAATTATCACTGCAATAAAGGAATATGTCAAATAAATATTACAGCCATTTATAGATTCATCAACAATATTCACATTCAGTAACACAAAGTTATCATCCCCCCGATATGCAAGTCTGAGACAAAAACACACAAAAGCGAGAGCAACCTGATGCGATTTGAGTACTCATATGGACACACATGAAGGCATTAGATCATGTGTGTCACGTTTTGTATACTGCTTTCACATTAAAAAGACCATAGAGCTGACTATACTGTATTTAGCGCGTGTTGACAACTAAATGCAGAAGTTGGTGGTTGGGTTAGTTTCTGCATCCTACTGTAAACAGCACCAGAACACAATGAGGGCAAAACCTACAAACGGCGTCAGCATGCATGCAGCTCCGAGGATGGAAAAGTATGCAACAGTGTCAGCGAGACCAACCAGGGTGCATGCAGCTCAGGCGGTCGAGAAAGTGTTGTTAAAATATTTAAAAAGGGCGGCTTCAGCACTGTGGGTTGCCACGAGGGGGGTAGAAACGTGCCACAGATATCAGAAGGTTTCCAAAATGAGGCAGTAAGAGGGCGTGTGACAGGGAAAACTTCAGTCCTGTTGTCTTTCTCGTGATTAATACTGACTGGGGTGCTTGCAGAAAACACATAACATATGTGAGCACGCTAACACACACATGTACACACTTTGTCTGAGTATCAAAGGGCCTCAGCATTGCTCACAAATTAAAATGGTGACATGAATCTACCAACTGTGATTGTTCCCAAACATGGTTAATACAACTACAAAGAAACAGGAAATGCAACTGACAAAGAACAGTTCTCTGTATGAAAGACATATATCAACAAAAAGTCATATCTGACTCATTTCTGACTCAGCGGAGTCACACATGACTTGGTACAGCACCTAGAGACAAACATACAGTACATTGCACCTAAGGACAAGAGGTGGACACAGGAAGAGCAAGTGTCTGCTGTGATTGCTTACGGTTAGTGTGCATTTGTGTGGTTAAATATGAAGTAAATCTGTTTTTAATAAGCGCGGAAAACTATTAGGAACCTCAACAGACTGAAAATGAAAGCCTAAAATCTCCCCTAAAGTACCCAGAACCTTGCCTCTCACCTATTGATCAGAGCCCCTGTACCTAACTTTCCCAACATTCCCCAAAACAAATGAGTTGGACGGATGTGGCTGCTTGTTCCAGTTTTCTTCTTACTTCTTATTCTTGAGTTGATTGGCCAGCCAATCAAGACCCTCGTAGAGGCCGTCACCGCTGGTGGCGCAGGTGGCCTGGATGTACCAGTTACGGTGACGCAGGGAGTGTAAGCCCAGCTTGTCTGTGATCTCGGCGGCATTCATGGCGTTCGGTAAGTCCTGTCAAAGACCCGACAGTTCAGTGAGGAAGAGAGTGATCAGTGATCAGGCTTTTATGTGACCCTAAAGACAGCTGATGTCTTATTTTATTGTTTTGGGTTAAAATATGTATGTATGCACTTACTGTGTGTGTACTGTACTTTTCCTGTACAATATGAACATTTGATACTTCACATGCAATATCTGTCTACTACTTTATTTTTTACTGCTATACTTGCACACATTTTATATTTTTCATATGTTGCTTTTTACAACTTATTTATTATTATATCTTTATTTTTTACTTCTTTATTATATCTTGTTATGTTTTTTACTGATGCTTCTTACTACTTTACTATTGTTTACACTGTTGCCTTTGCTGCTGTAACGCTGCAAATTTCCCTGCTGTGTGACTGATAAAGGATTGTCTTATATCTTATATGTAAAGCTACATCCATAATTATTAAATTATTAGGCTATTACACAAAATCGCCAATTATTCTGATAATCAATTAATAGTTTGCATTATTTTTTTATGAAATACAGTCCAATTCTCTGATTCCAGCTTCTTAATGTGAATATCTTCTGGTTTCTTTACTCCTCTCTGACAGTAAACTAAATATCTTTGAGTTGTGGACAAAATAAGACATTTCAGGACGTCATCTTGGACTTTGGGAAACACTGATTGACATTTTTCACCATTTCTTGACATTTTATAGACCAAAGAACTAATTGATTGATAGAGAAAATAATCAATCACATTAATGGATGATGAAAGTGATCGTTAGTTGCAGCCATTCTTATATGCATATGTGAAGTAAATTAAGTGATTACTCAATTGACAAAATGGTTTTTTCCATGAAATATGCCAGACATTCACTGGTTCCAGCTTTTCAATGTGAAGAGTTGCTGCTTTTCTTTATGATATATGACAGTAAATTAAAAAAACAAAGCAGTTTGTAGTTGTCACCTTGAGCTCTGTGAAATTGCACAGAAGGAAACAGCTAGCCTGGCTCTGTTCAAGGTAACAAAATCTGCCTACCAGCACCTGTGTATCTTATTTGTTTAATATGTGCAGGGTGGTAGGGTTGTAAGCCAGAGCAGGTTTTTATCATTTACCAATAGTTTTTCTAAAGTAAAAGGGACGTACTGTATGTAGTGTATTTTACTGTATGTAAGTTTTTATATGTACAGTATAAATGTTTTTAATTGTTTTTATGGCCAATGTATGAACAGGTTGTAACCTAACCTTAAAAATCTCTGACTTTCTGGGTTTCCTCTATCAGCCTGTAGACTGCTTTTAATTTGAAGAAAGTGGGCTGTTTTTTCCAGGAAAATCCAACTGATGTGACAACATGCATGCTCGCGAGTACCTTTACTCTCTTCAGCTCCGCTTCAGGACAGTGTGCATCAATAGCTAACGTTCACTTAGAAATACAGTCTGCTAACGGCAACAAATGACCAGCCCTCACCACACCTCAGACTCAAACACAAACTCCACGTAATCACAAAAAAACCCCACAAAGTTATATCTGGTGAAGCTCGTCTTGGAAATCACGAATGTGACCGACGTCGGAGAAAATCTAAGATCATCAGCCGGGCCTTCAGTTCATGGAGGGACTTTCATTGGTTTTGGGTATCAAAATGGACCCCAAGCTGAAAAAATTCCCATTGGACAGATAAGCTTACCTTACTGCCAAGCATGTGAAATATATAGTGATACTGTGGTTTTAACAGTCACATTCATTCTCACTGTTTGACCGATGATCGCCATGTTGAGTGAGCACAAGAGGGAGCAACAAGATGCTGACTGTCTTTGACTTAACGGCCACAAGTGTCACAAGCAATTATCTTTTTCTTACATAGAGCCCCTTTAATATTGCCTTTGAATTTAGATCACAAACAATCAGCTTGAGGTAGAATTTTATCTCAAAGATACTAAGAGGTGGGTTTATGTGGGGTGATACTCCACTACGTCCCTCATTTCTATGTACTGTATATATGTGCAGAATAGTTATGGTTTCTTGCCTGTTTGTTGGCAAACACAAGGAGGACTGCATCTCTCAGTTCGTCTTCAGCCAGCATCCTCATCAGCTCCTCTCGTGCTTCGTTCACACGCTCTCTGTCGTTACTGTCCACCACAAAGATTAGACCTGAAACAGTGAGAGGAACATACTAAATGTTTTTTAATTTGAAGAAGAAGAGGAAAGTTGCCAGTGTTGCCCTGTGATTAACTTGTCTCACCCTGTGTGTTCTGAAAGTAGTGTCTCCAGAGGGGGCGGATCTTGTCCTGCCCACCCACGTCCCACACAGTGAAGCTGATGTTCTTGTACTCCACCGTCTCAACGTTAAACCCTGAAAATAAGAGCAGCCTCACACAATGTGTAAAGCAAAACTAGTGCTCCACTCTTCAGTGTGCATAACAAAATTTAAACCTGCAGTAGGCAGTATGTTTTCGGCATCACTGGGAAAAAAATCCCACAGTAACCTTTTAGCATATTGTAATTCCAGCTTTCTGAGAGACAACTAGACTTCTACAGCTCCTCATGGATCTGTTTTCAGGATTTAGAAAATCTAGCCTATGATGGTAGACTTTGGCCAATCACAGATCATTTCAGAGAGAGAGCATTGCTATTTAGTTTTCCTGTTGGCTGTGCTCCAGTTGGTGGGCGGTGGTATTTCCTTAACAGATCTCAACATGGCTGCTGGGCAAAAAACGTTCTCATTTTACAGCTAAACAGTAACTACAAGACGTCTCTAAAAACAGTTGAGGAGAGAAATCAGCGCTGCCTAGTTTGGTTATTTGATCAGAGTTTGTGAGTGATTGACAGCTGCTCAGAGACGGCAGACTCCAGCTCTGATTGGTTGTTTTCCGCCAGTCTGTGAAATTTTGCAGATACCATTTGGGGCACCGGAGGATACAGAGGAACATAATTTCTTTCAGAATACCATACTGTCAGGACAATCAGCGCCGATTTCTAAAAATACTTTTTTTTAAATCATATTTGTGCCATTTGTACCCACTACAGCTTTAACGTTGTGTTGACTGTGCACTTACCAATGGTTGGGATGGTGGTGACTATTTCCCCCAGTTTGAGCTTGTAGAGGATTGTTGTTTTTCCCGCAGCATCGAGCCCCACCATCAAGATCCTCATCTCCTTCTTCCCTATGAGGCTCTTCAGCAAATTCCCAAAAATGTTCCCCATGATTCAGATGAAGTTCTTGAACTTCAGTGTGTGGCTACGGTTCTGATTACAGATGCCTTTCTGTGCAGTTTCACTCGTCCAGCAGGGATAGATAATAAAGGAGGGCTGAAAAGAAACAGGACAAAAAAATTTAGTGATACTCTTATGTGCATCGCTATATTGCGAGGTAAACATCAAATGAAGGTCTAAATCACAAACATGCTGGAATAAAGATAGGATTATTAATAAGCTAAAGTGTCTGTAAGACAGCTGTTACGCTACTATCATGGGCAAATGCTCCAGCTCAGCTTCTTTCATTCTTCTAAAAAGACTACACCACCCTGCTGCCAGGAACTCTCACTTCTACGTGCACACCCCGAGACAGGTGCAGGCTATGCTAATTGCCCACAGCCATCATCACAGAGAGGGCGAAGGAGAAGCATGTCAGTGCCATGACTTCAGGCTGCCGCACAATCTGTTCAGATCCTTTTTTCTCCTTCAAATGTTATCCTGCAACAATGCCAAGCCCTCAGAGCAAATGCAAAATGTCCTACATTACCAGGCCTGTCTTGAACATATTCAGTTCAAATCCAACCACAAAGCCACCAGGACTAAATAAAACAGGGACAGAAGAAGACATTTTCAAGAGTCTGCAGTCTAGTTGTACTTTCTGAATATTGTAAGAGGCCAAAAATGTTTTGCAGATCTAGCTGTCAAAGGAGCATAGGAGGAAAATACTATTCCAGTGTAACAGGAGACACTTCAGAGACCAGGTCCAAAGCACACTGGAGCACATGGATTAAAGGCAATCAATGTTATTAGAAAACTAATGTTTCAGTGCCAACTGCGACTAATCAGAGGACTCTGTGTGCTTTGGACCTGGTCTCTGAAGTCTCTCTCTATACTAGATTGCCCTATTCTGTGAGCACTGGACAGGCCTACTGTTCCTTTTAAAACCTCCTTTTCTTCACTATTCCAGTGTCCAATCTTAAACTAGAAGTGCGCATGTTCAAAGGTCCACTTACCAGCTTTCTGAGCCTTTAACTACATATTACTAGCCTGATGATCAAGTTGATTTCATTTCAATAAAATTCTTCATATAATTTGAAGAGCTGCACAGATTAGACATCATTCAGAGGTCTAGACGCAGGCTGTAGCCGATCCCAGCAGCATTAGGTGAAGGCAGGGTACACCCTCGACAGATCGCCAGACTATCACAGGGCTGACACATAGAGACAAGCAATCATTCACCCTCACATTCACACCTGTGGGCAATTTAGAGTCATCAATTAACCTGCATGTCTTTGGACTGTGGGAGGAAACACGGAGAAAACCCACACTAACACGGGGAGAACATGCAAACTCCACACAGAAGAGCCCACAGCTGGATTTGACCCTCTTGCTGTGAGGCAACAGTGCTAACCACTGCACCACCAGGGACCAATTGATTATTTATATCAAAATTAAGGCTGTCGACCAATTATGACCCAAACTGCATGTGATTATCATAAAGTGGGCATGTCTGTAAAGGGGAGACTTGTGGGTACCCATAGAACCCATTTTCTTTCATATATATTGAGGTCAGAGGTCAAGGTACCCCCTTGAAAATGACCATGCCAAAATTTAACATAAGTTTGGAGCATTATTTAGGCTCTTTCTAGCTAGTATGAGATGGTTGTTACCAATGGATTCCTTAGGTTTTCTAGTTTTATATGACACTAGTACTATACCTTAAAAACTGAGCCCACTACAACCTCTGAAAGATGGACTGCATTAAAGAAATTAGAAGTGTTAATACAAATTTGCGTTAAGGCGTTATCACATTAACTTTGAGAGCCCTAATTCTAATAAATACAGTTATCTATGAAAAGAAAAATCTCAAATTTTCATCTTGAAACCATTGTGATGTCTGATGTGTGTTGATTTATTTTTAATTATTTTTACAGTTAGGGCTCCAAATCTGAATTTCACCTAGGGCAACAAAGGGGGGCTAGAGCTGGCCCTGTTTGTGTTGTTTTTCACCACACCAAATTTTCAACAGAAAAGAACGTAAAGCGATGTGTTATAAGTGATATAAATGTTCCCAACTAATGGCTTTAAAGTGTAGAAATGCACCTTTGGACATTGTACATACTGTTGTTCAGTTGTTGTTCATACTGAACAAGCTATACTTCAATGGGGAAAGGATCCTTAACATGTGCATTGACTTGATCATCCTCCAACACCAGTGAGGGATCCAGAGATTCAAATAAAGTGAAAAATAGATGATACAATAGAAATAAATACAGTAGTCAGTAGATATAAGGGTAGTTGCAGCCCTGTCCATGGTGCTGAAGAGGATCACCACTATGATCTCCACACTTGTCACCACCATGACACCAGGTCCTATCCTCTCACTGCTGGGTTTTTGGTTTACATACGAGCTCTCAAAAAGGTGGTTTATGTGGGAGCAGGGCCACGATGTGCCGGCGGCCTCATCATGTTAATTCAGCTCCGGGTGACTCAGGTTAGCCATGGATGCTATATGGTAGGTAACGGTACGGCTTTCCTGCCGTTATTAGCCTTTAACATCGGCCCCGAACATCTCCCCGGTTCAGCAGAAGATTCACACTTAATTCCAGCTAGCAAGCTCGATTGTGTCTTCATTACCTAATATGTTGTAAGCTCGTTTATCAGTGTAGTTTAGCTTTAGTCGCTGAGACGTAACGATAGTTAGCGTATCCGCCGTCCCGATCCACCCCATTCATCCGCTATCACCTAACGGGCATCCTGCTGCCAGCGACCCGCCCGCCACTGCTTCCGCCAGGACAACACTGACACAACACACCGTTATTTAATCGCCTGTTGGGACTTGCATGTATATTATCGGTTTGGTAGCGATGGTGCCGCCAGTATCCTCACTTACCTTAGTCGAGTAGTCCTCTACTAAATGTCTCACGGTATGTTCCGGGGAAGGAGACAACTCAGCAGTAAATGAGATCTCGCGAGATTTGAAGTGAATATCTCGGAACGCATAGAGATCTCTTGTTACACATTTACAAAGCTGGTTATGGACACAGAGTTACGTTAACCACACATTTACAGACTGTTTTCATGTCTTTTTGGTTTAATTTACAGAAGAACTTAAAGACTGAGACTCACTTTTAACAATCCCAGTTTTTTTTTTATCATATTTTAGCAAAATATTATTTCCATGAAACGGTTTGTATTAAAGGAATACCCTCCTTTTATACTTTTAAAGATACTGTTTTAAAATACATCTGACTACGCTTGAAAACTTAAAACTCAAAAATTCTAAACTGGTAAAAGCTAGATAATTTAGACATTTCAACTTTATCAGACCCTGATTGTTTATTGTTGGTAATCACCTCTTCTTTTCCTTATATTTCATTTGTTTCATTTCTTATTTTTATACTATGAAATGTATTTGCATATTATTTTGTAATGAAAAATATGAACATGTTTATGTAAGTACTGTATTGAACTTTAGAAATAAAGTATGAAAAAATCCACACATTGCTGCAATTAGTAATGTGCTATTTTGGAGGCATTATTGATCATTTTTTATCAATTCTCGAGAGGTAAAAAAAAAATTGATGCAACAATTTATGAGACATAACAGAGCATGAAAATAATCGTCATATACTTTGATCATAATGTTCTGACCTTAGACCTTATACACTTTTTCAATTTATTTTAAATAAGTTCTATCTCAAATTAATCTTCAGGTTCACAGCATTCAGATGATATACACCACTTCTATGTGACATCTACTGTTGACATGCTATCTCCCCCTAAAGACCCCCTGTGCCCTCTAAAAAATACAAAAATGGGTCTATTGTGGGTCTCATGGGGGTGCACTAATTAAAATAGAAAACAATAATATGAAGTCATAAGGAACAAACTGATTGAAAATTGCACCTTTGAGATATGATAAAAAAAAATATTACACTCATTGGGTCTGCAGGGACCGCAGTTGGTATAGGATGAGGGTTAAAGGCCCTGCACTCCCATGGTCTACCAGCACAGGTGAATACTCTTATTTATGCTGATAACAACTCCTCTCCAGACTTTGTGGGTGTGTTTGCATCGGCATCTCCTTCACTCCCCTGTTAGCTTTGTTGGATAGGACCTTTAACTCCAGTGACAGAGGCCTAATCAACCAGAACAAGTGAAAACACCTGTGTGGGTGTGCAGGGCACACTGGGTAAACTTTGTTCTTGTCTACACATTAAAACATGTATCAGCTTGTGTCCGACAGCACAGCGCTTATCAGTGTTAGAAAGTTTGTTTGCAATTATTTTAATTAACACATTTGCTTTTTCTATCTCTGCTCTGGGCCTGTGTCCCCTCACTGTGCACTGCAGAGTAACAATCAGGGCCAAACTAACAGCTTATTCAGCCCTTTGGTCATAGCAGGAATACTACAGGTGGAGCTTGTGGATGGGTTAATAGATGCCCCTGAGGGTCTGAGGCCTTATAAGACAGTTTCATAATCCGGACCTGGTAACAACAGATAAATCATGAACATGCTGGTGTATCTAAATCATTAAAGTTTCCACTCAAACCTATTTAGTTCTTCTCTAAATGTGCTATTTCATAAGATGATTGATTTTTAAAAAACAATTTCTGAGATACAAATTAGAGTCAACGTACATGTTGTCAAACTTTAGAATAATACAACTTTTAAATGATTGCTCATGACATTACAACAACAGAAGCAACATTTTCAATAATGTAGTGTATCATAATCTATATTTTAAAAATAAATGAAGCTCATTTACAGAATGGGTTCACCATACAGTGAAGGACCACAATGGAAATCCTGTGAGTTTTTGTGTTAGTCTTGATACTCTTTTACTGTGCATAAATGGGTGTTGTAACCATGTAAGTGCCTTTATAAAATGAATTGTCAAAAAAAAAAAAATCAGGCAAAATATCAAATGGTGAGAAGCATCACCAGCTTCCCTCATTAAAACACAGATGACCAAAACACTACACTATGCTTGCTTCACCGAATTTTAATCAGTTGTTTGCTGATTAGCACCAAGTTCTGCAATGATGTGTTAACTGGAAATAAACAGAAATTACAAGAAGTCATTTGGAAGTTGTGATAAATGTATTAAGTGAGACTGGCATCCTGTTATATAAAGTTCCTGTTATATGTGTGAAGTTTTTTAAGTTTTCAGGAAATGGTGACTTGGTGTTTAGTATTGCATAATAACACTTGTGCAATATTTTCATCCACAGATGGGGAACAAAGCAAAGTTTCTAAATTGAAGGACTTGAAATGATCGTGTGACATTTCAGTGTGAGATAGTAGGGGAGAGTAGGGCGAGTTTAGCCAGGTTTTACTTGAGGTGTCTTTAAATTGAGGTAATGACAGTAATGTTTTCAACTAAAACATGTACTTATATTTCAGGATGTGGTGCATCCTTTGGAATTACCACTTTGGATCTAAAATAAACACTTATCAGAATATTGGCCAATTTTGCCCATCAGGATCTAATCTTGATACTTATTCAAACACCAATGGCACAGCCTTTTTGATTGTGTCTTGCTCAATGACATATCAATATGTGACTGGAGCAGCCAGTGATCGAATCATCACCCTTCTCTATTATTCTATTAATCTCTATCTATTCTCTGCTCTACCGTCTGAGCCACAGTTGCCCCAAAGTGAGGTTATCTAAGAGCTCCCCCACATTGGGCCTAAAGGCAGTGGCTCTTCAGAGACAGGTTGCTTCAGGAGTGCTGTACAGGTGGTGACACACCCTAAAATGTCAACCATTCATGTCCTAGACAAAGTTGATTAGCGTTTATATGATCATCTTTTTATTTGTCCTTTATTAGTACATGGCTGTGTGTGGCTCCCCAACAAGATGGACGAGCTGGCGGCGCTGACCCGACATCAGCGGGAATACCGGGAGTGCAGCATGATGGTGTTCACCGAGACGTGGCTGACGGCGGCGACCACGGACGCGGTGACGGAGCTGGACGGGTTTAAGTTGGTGCGGGCGGACAGGACGAGAGAAAGCGGTAAGAGGAAAGGAGGAGGACTGGCGGTGTTTGTGAATGATAGATGGTGTAACCCTGGTCACATCACTGTTAAAGACCAACACTGCAGCAGGGACATCGAGCTGCTCGCTCTTAGTATGAGGCCGTATTATTTACCGCGGGAATTTACACATGTTATTATGATGGCTGTGTATGTTCCCCCCTCTGCTAACGGTGACACAGCTTGTGATGTCCTCTATTCAGTCACTAGCAGGCTGCAGACACAGCACCCTCAGGCCCTCCTCCTGGTCTCTGGAGACTTTAATCATGTCTCTCTGTCCTCCACTCTACCAACTTTTACCCAGTATGTGTCATGCTGCACACGAGACAATAAAATCCTGGACTTATTGTATGCCAACTGCAAGGAGGCATACACATCATCCCCCCTCCCCCTGGGAAGATCAGACCACAACCTGGTTCATCTCCAGCCTGTGTACAGACCCCTGGTACACAGAGAACCAGCCGTCTCCCGCACAGTGAGGACATGGTCCAAAGAAGCTGAGGAAGCTCTGCAGGACTGTTTCAGCACAACAGTGTGGGAGGAACTCTGGGACTCTCATGGGGAGGATATAGACGGACTGACGGGCTGCATCACGGACTACATAAACTTCTGCGTGGAAAACACCTTACCAACCAGGACGGTAAGGTGTTTTTCCAATAACAAACCCTGGATTAATCCTGATATAAAGGCCCTCCTTAAGGAGAAGAAGAGGGCCTTTAGATCAGGAAATAAGGAGGAGCTGAAGGCTGTTCAGAGGGAGCTAAGGAGGAAAATCAGGGAGGGGAAGAACAGCTACAGGAGGAAGATGGAGGAACAGCTGCAGCAGAACAATATCAGTGGAGTCTGGAAAGGCCTAAAAACCATCTCAGGCTACAAGAAACCAGACTCCAAGGCTGTGGGAGACCTAAAGTGGGTGAATGATTTGAACCACTACTTTAACAGGTTCAATGAGTCACCTACACCTACCCCTCCCCCGGCCCAGTCCACCCTGCTGCAGTCCCCTCCATCTCCCACTTCAAGACAGTGCCCCCCCTCCTCCTCCTCCTTCACCACCTTCAGCACAACAATAGCCCCCCCACTACATCGACACCTACACTCTACCTATGGCTCCAGCAGACCCGTCACACAGACAACCCCCCTCTGCTCCACTACACAACTCTACTCCCCCACCCCCTCCTCTGCCTCTGACACACAGCCCCCCTGCTCCAGTTTGTCCTTCACAACACTTCAGGTGAAGAACCAGTTCATGAAGATGAACGTGAGGAAGGCTACGGGTCCAGATGGCATCAGCTCCAGGCTCCTGAAGTCCTGCGCAGATCAGCTGTGTGGGACTTTTGGACACCTATTCAACCTGAGCCTGAAGCTGAGGAAGGTACCACAACTGTGGAAGACATCCTGCGTGGTACCTGTGCCCAAGACCCCACACCCCAAGGACCCCAGCAGCTTCAGGCCGGTGGCATTAACATCCCACCTGATGAAGGCCCTGGAGCGCCTGGTCCTCCAACATCTCCGCCCTGTGGTGAGTCCATCCATGGACCCACTACAGTTTGCCTATCAACCTGGCATTGGGGTGGATGATGCCGTCATCTTCCTTGTGGACCGAGCTCTGTCTCACCTGGAGAAACCTGGCAGCACTGTGAGGATCATGTTCTTTGATTTCTCCAGTGCTTTCAACACCATCCAGCCGACACTTCTGGGGGACAAACTGGAGACTGCAGGGGTAGATCACCATCTAACATCCTGGATACTGGACTACCTCACAAACCGCCCACAGTTTGTGAGGACACAGGACTTCATTTCAGACACGGTGGTCTGCAGTGTGGGGGCCCCGCAGGGAACGGTTCTGGCTCCGTTCCTCTTCACGCTCTACACTGCAGACTTCACTTACAACTCACCAACCTGTCACCTGCAGAAGTTCTCTGATGACTCTGCTATCGTCGGCCTCATCACTGATGGGGACGACGCGGAGTACAGAGAACTTTCCCAGGACTTTGTGAACTGGTGCCTGCGGAACCACCTCCAGATCAACGCGGGGAAAACTAAAGAGCTGGTGGTGGATTTCCGCAGGCAAACTCATCCCCCTCCAACACCGGTGAACATCCAGGGATCAGACATTGAGATAGTGACATCTTATAAATACCTGGGTGTTCACCTGAACAATAAACTGGACTGGACAACAAACTCCTCTGCACTCCATAAAAAAGGCCAGAGCAGGCTGTACCTGCTCAGGAGACTGAGGTCTTTTGGAGTGCAGGGGACACTCCTGAAAACTTTTTATGACACCGTGGTGGCATCAGCCATATTTTATGGAGTGGTTTGCTGGGGCAGCAGCATCACAGCTGCAGACAGGAAGAGGCTGGATAAGATTATCAAAAGGGCCAGCTCTGTCCTGGGATGCTCTCTGGACTCAGTGCAGGTGGTGGGAGAGAGGAGGATGATGGCTAAGCTGTCATCCATGATGGAGAAGGACTCCCACCCCATGAGAGACACCATCAGAGCTCTGGAGAGCTCCTTCAGTGACAGGCTGCTACACCCTAAGTGTACGAAGGAGCGTTACAGAAGGTCCTTCCTGCCTGCAGCTGTTAGACTCCACAACCAGCACTGCTCCCAGTAAACCACAATCACAGTCACATTCACAACAAACTCACCGGACATAAGTGCAATAATGACTTTATGTACAATTATATCATTGATATGATGGACACATTTTTTCTGTCTTTACTTTTTTCTTCTATTTTCTATTATGTATATACTAATTTATTTTATTGTATTGCTGCTGTAACGTGTAAATTTCCCCACTTGGGACTAATAAAGGAATATCTTATCTTATATCTTATCTTATCTTATCTTAATACTTGATTCTGATTGGTCAATCACAGCATTCTACAGTCTGTTATTTCTTTCTAGCAGATCTTTGCTATGTATAGCAGCTTGCTGCTGTGTATGGTAGACCGTTTAGCAGACCGCTGCTATGTATAGCAGACCTTTGCTGTGTATAGCAGATCGCTGCTATGTATAGCCGACCATTGCTATGTATAGCAGACTGTTGCTGTGTATGGTAGACCGTCTAGCAGACCTTTGCTATGTATAGCAGATAGCTGCTATGTATAGCAGACCGTTGCTATGGGTGTAGTTCAAATGTCGGATTCTGATGGACCGTTTTTGTGTCAAAGTATTGATTTAAGTATTGATTTGAGTTGGGGGCGGCAGTAGCTCAGTCCGTAAGGACTTGGGTTAGGACGCGGAGGACGCCAGTTCAAGTCCCCCATGGACCAAGACCAACTGGTTGCCGGAGAGGCCAGTTTACCTCTTGGGCACTGCCGAGGTGCCCCTGAGCAAGGCACCGAACCCCCAACTGCTCTGGGCGCTTGTCAGGAGCAGCCCCCTCACTCTGACATCTCTCCATTGACATGTATATGTACTGTGTGAACAACAGAGTGTAAAACTGAATTTCCCCACTGTGGGACTAATAAAGAAATATTTTCTTCTTCTTTAAGTAAGTAGCCACGTAATAAGCAGGATAATGTACAGCTAGCGGAAGAAAGCCCTTCAGGGCGATGAGAGACTGGCATTAACCTGTTGGGGTTTCTTTCACAACAGTGACCAGCTCGCTGTACATTATCCCTTAATTGAACCATTGTTTACATTGAGATTTGCATAACAAAATGAAGTTAGAATCTAATTATATACAATTATAAATGGCTCAACTTACCCAAGGCCTTTTGGCTCAAATTACCTCACCAATGCCGTTTCAACAAATCATCAAGCAGTTTAAAGTCATGCTAACATCATGCTAACAGTATAGGATCATATTGTAACACGTGACATTTTTCAAACTTGTCTGTAATTATTCAGACACAAGAATCACAACTCCTTGAACATAAAACAACACTTTGAATGGCAAAAAAGATGTTTTTTAGTCTAAAAGTGCTTACCACTTATCATATGGACCTCTCTCCATGACAGGGATGACTCTTCAAAAATGTGTGGTGACACGACCAATTTTGAAACAAGGGGTGGCTCAACTTCCCCACAGGCTCCAATCACCCACTCACTACTCCCTACTGATTTATGATAGGTTTTTACCAGCTGTTACCACAAAAATATCAATCACTTACTGGTAGCTTACATGAATCTTTTGATGCAGTAGTTGATGTGGCAATGGGACAAAACAATAAATACTGTGGTTTTTACCAGCATGTACTCCCATATCTACTTCTGTGATCTGAGGGAGGAAGCAAGTTTTATCTTCAGTTGGCACACAATGATGAGTCATTCATTTTTCAGTGCTGCACTATAACAGCGTTTTAATTTGATCATACTGCTATTTATATAAAGGGAAACTGTATTTACTGTCATTCCAGCTATTTCAGTTATATTGGCCGCTCATGATTTTTGCTTTTGACATGCAAGGTTGCTCACCAGGGTGGACAGACATGAATAAGCAGCACAGTGCTTGAGCATGAAAGCAGCATGGCATCAGACCTGGTGCATTTATCACTGAGCAGCCTGGGTTTGTTTTAGTTAACACCATTTAACAGAGCTTATCAAACTTACTTCATCTGCATGAAACACTATCCTTCGTCTAATACATGAGCATGTGGTACAAATACTGCAATCAGTGCCAGTGGTACTTCTAGGACATCCTGCTGACAAACAGAGGACTGGAGACAGTTGGTGGTTCAAGTGGTTGTAGCTTAGTGAGTCATAAAGTGAGGGAAAGTGGGAGTAATTTACAGGTGACAGCAACATGATTGATGAGGTGAAATGAACAGTCCTTGGCCATAAATGCTATCTCTTTTTTAATGCAACAGATTTGGGATTGTCTGTCTCTTTGGCATGTATGAGTTTGAGATTTTAGTGGGAGACAGGGGCAGAGTGACAGAATTATAATGTTGCATATCTGATCATATTGTACAGAAATGGAGGGGAATGAAAATAAAGAGGAAGGTTCACTATATACTAATTCACATTTTATTTCTTTCTCTTAAAGCTGTTATAACTAACCAATACAACATCCTTTTCTCTTCTTCAGATATACAGTACATTCAGTGATTTCTGACAAAGAAATGACTATTAAATATAATGTACATATGCTTGCAAGCCCAAAAAAAGCTGGGAAAAAAAGCAATCCTGACCAACTTAACTGTCTTTCAGAGGTTGTAGCAAGTTCAAAGTGAAACTACATGTATCATATTAAACTGGAGAATCTAATCTAATCCACTGGTACCAACCATATCATGGCATGTCAAGAAGGAAGCTAAACTACAATTCAAGGTTAGGCTAAATTTTGATGAGGAAAAACTGTCAGGCCATTTTCAAAGGGGTCCCTTGAACTCTGACCTCAAGATATGGGAATGAAAATGGGTTCTGTGGTCATCCACGAGGCTCCCCTTCATAGTCATGCCCACTTTATGATAATCACATGCAGTTTAAGGTAAAAACTGTGTAGTTTTTTCATGCAGAGTAAATGTGTCATTTTTGTATGCATTTGAATATTCCTGCATACTGGGGTCTCTAAACAGTCTAGGAATTACATAAATTGCGTATCACTGTAAAGTTGAGACTCTTATGGATCCAAAGAGCCCAACAGTACTCATGCTTGATGAAGTTAGTCCCCATAGGAGCAATTTCATTGTAGTGAGACCATGTTTGAAATTTGACCTCACTGTATCAAATGACCTGTGGTGACCTCTATGATAATCATAGCCTCATTAAACTTTACAGCTACAAACTGGAGACCTGGAGCATTCAGCAGATGGATGGCTTTCCTAGCTAGAATGAAAATAAGGGCTTTTCTTAGCAGTTTCCAGAAAAGAAGTGCTCGTCATCCAATCACAGAGAAATGCAATTTTTGATTTGATACCAAATTATGGCATGTTTTTTTCAATGCTGTTCCTCAAAGTCTTGGTGCCTTAATGTGGTATTTTGGAGGGAATATTGATCATTTTTATCAATTCACGATCAGTAAAAAATGGTTAAATTTAGCACCAAATTTGTGTAACAAATGGTGTCAACTCAAAAATTGCTACAACAACTTAGGAGACATAATAGAGCATGGGGATGGACATCATATACTTCTGTCACAATGTCCCAAACCCTTATACACTTTTGCTATTTTTTTTAATTAATTGATTAGACAATCCATTCATGTTTATTTCTGATTTATGACAAGAAGAACTTGTCACAAAGTGCTGAGCAGCATCCCAAATTAATCTTCAGGCTCCCAGCATTCAGATGATTTTCTCCATTTCTATGTGACATCTCATGTTGACCTGACCCGATAAAAACAGGTCTACTGTAAGTCTCGGAGGGTTAAACGTAAGATGAGCATTTTCCTGGATTGTCACTGGAGGGTTAGGCTATGTTTATGTTTTTGTGCATACATATTTTACATTTCCAAATTTCTGTTAATCAAACTACATATATTTTATCTCTTTCTGATTACAACTATGCCTCATACACAACTCACTGACATTTCACGACCCTGTTAACAAGTCATTGAAGGTTTCTGCCTGACAGGATCCCTGACAGCTTTCACACGTCACTCTGACACTAAAAATAAGTGATGAAAGTGAGTCATAGGCAAAGAAAATCTCTCAGCATCACTCGCAGTTTTGAGAGATCTCCTTTGCATACTAAATCTCATTAATGTATGTTAGCAAGAGTGTCACAGCTTCAAATCTGGCTTGGGATTGTGGAGTTTGCATGTTAGCATGTTTTTTCTCCAGGTTACTCCTACAGTCTAAATTGCCCGTAGGTGTGAATGTGGGTGTGAACAGTTGTTTGTCTCTATGTGCCCTGTGATGGACTGGTGACCTGTCCAGGGTGAACCTCGCCTTCGCTCAATGCCAGCTACCCCTAACGGTATAAGCTGTAGCAGATGGATGGATGGAAATTTCACATCCACAACTTCAGGTATGATTTTAAAAGTACTATGAGTCTTCCCAAATTCTAAACATATGCATATTCTTATTAATGTAGTTTTTTAAATTAATTGTTTCCTATAATTACCGTATGTACTTGGGGGCGGCAGTAGCTCAGTCTATAAGGACTTGGGTTAGGATGCGGAAGTCACGGGTTCAAGACCCCCATGGACCAAGACCAACTGGTTGCTGGAGAGGTGCCAGTTTACCTCTTGGGCACTGCCGAGGTGCCCCTGAGCAAGGCACCGAACCCCCAACTGCTCTGGGCGCTTGTCAGGAGCAGCCCCCTCACTCTGACATCTCTCCATTGACATGTATATGTACTGTGTGAACAACAGAGTGTAAAACTGAATTTCCCCACTGTGGGACTAATAAAGGAATATCAAAAAATAAAAAAAAATGGTGAATGTACCAGCCAAGTAAGAATGAAGTCGTGCACTGTCGAGCCGAGAAATGTGATTTATTGCCTGCTTTTATCTTCTATCTAAGTTTTTTTATTTATATAATTTACATTACTGTATTTTTCCTTTCTCTCTTTTTTTTAATTTGACAAATATCATTTTAAGGAAAAAACAGTAATATAAATTATGTAAATAATTGAACATATTTATTGCCGACCTAATAAGGTCGGCAATAAAATAAAAAAAAAATCGTGTGGCAAATCAAGTGTATGAACACATTTATTTTAGTTCTTGTTTAGTTGATGAGTGTTTTCACACATATGTTGACGTCACTTCCGGGCTGACCACGCTACCGAGCCCACAGTGAGAACCAGTAAGGGTCTCTCGCAGCTACGTGGCGTCTGGTGCACCAGGCTTGTCAAACCGGGGATGTGTGCCGCTGACGGCCTCCAGCATGGAGCAGCAGAGCCGGGCGGACTCCTGCACAGCACCGCCCCCCAGCGCCTCCGCAGAGCGCCGCTTCCGCTCCACAGCCCCGGCGGCCTGATGGGATGCTGGCGGAATGTGTGAGGCGGGCTCATCGGGGACACCCAGGTGTTGGGACAACGTCCACGGGCCCAGAGTCCTTATCGCGACAGCATTACAACACATCAGCATTACGCGCCGCTGAGCCATTTTGGACACCGGGGCTGGACTGTGCAGCTGCTGCTGTGTGTAGCACGAAGAAACCTACAAGGAAGTTGTTGGATCGCAGCTGCAGTTTTTCCAGAAGTTCACAATGAGGAGCAGCGTTTTCGTGCTGCTGCTCGCAGCTTTCACCTGTGGACTCGCACTGGGACAAGACAACGAAGCCGAGGAGCTGCAGGTGGAGACCCTGGTGAGCGCTTTATACAGTCATACTGCAGTAATACAGCAGCTTGTCACAATATCACTGCCAAATACATGGTGTTAACAGCTACTCCTCTGACCCAAGGTGAAACCAGAAACTTGCTCTGTACTTTCCTCAATGGGAGACACGCTGAAGATCCACTACACGGTAAGACAGAGACACAGTGATCGAAACCGATTAAAGACTACATTTCATAATAATACCTATGTATGGAAACCAGCCCAGCTGCTGACGGAGGCAGCTGTTGTCTATGTGGCACGGTCTGCATGAATCGCGTCCACGCCGCTGTGCATTAATGAGTAAAAACACACAGATGTGCGATTAGCAGCTGCTAGACAGGTCTCTCTGACTGAACATGGACCAGATTGTGGTTTATTGTCTGTCAGTGTGTTTTATTTGGCTTTATCTCGTTTGTTTTATCTCGCCTCTGCTTTGCTGTGGAGTGATGGGGCGGTGCAACACGTCAGCAGTAAACCACTTCATCCATGCATGCATGCTGTAGTACTCTACTGGAGGCTGTTTTGGTACTGTAGTTTGGACAGAGCCAGGCTAGCTGTTTCCATCTGTTTCCAGTCATTATGCTAAGCTAAGCTAAACTGAGCTTAACTGTATAGACATGAGAATGATAACCTTGTCACCTAAGTCTTGGCAAGAAAGCTAATTTACATCGATAATGTCAAACTATTCAATACACTTGTTGCTATTGTTGTGCCATTTATTATTAATATTATTACTATTATTGTTTTTTCTTTTGCTACTTAAGTTACTGTTTTTAGTGGAGTTTCCCAGCAAAAAGTTTTTCATGCGATTGTACTTGTATAACCGGTGTGTCAATAAACATCTTGAATATGTACTATGAGTGCATTTGTTTAATTCATCAAAAATACTAATGTATAGGTTGTGTTTCTCAAGTATTATTCGGCTTCAAGGCCATAATAGTACAAATCACAATATTGTTATAGTTTGTTCACCTCTATGAAATAAGCACCACATGACTCAAATCAAGCTGTGAAATCTCTCAGTATGCCTCCCACTGTATGTGTCACTGTGCAGGGTAAACTGATGGATGGGAAGGTGATCGACTCATCGCTATCCATGGACCCTCTTGTGGTCGAGCTGGGGAAGAGGACAGTTATTGCCGGTAAATTAACAGTAAATCCTTTTGTGCTGTTCAATCTGTGACACTCTGATTTGTGCATGTTTGAGAGATAACTGCAGCCTGTTGTGTACTGGCCAGGGGAACGTGCTCGCTTTGCTGATTGACTTGTGTGTGATTGTCTTATCAGGTCTGGAACAAAGCTTGGTTGGCTTGTGTGAAGGGTAAGTGAAAGGTAAAGGTCCACTGCGAAAAAAGAGCATAGCAACACATTTACTGTCCAATAGCTGCATGCAGTCATGAACCAGTTCAAAAGCTGCCAGTATGTATCATCTACCAGATATCAGCGAATGTGTTTTCTGTTATTTTTTTTTCTCTCATTCAGGCAAAAAATCAGAGCCACTATTCCATCTCACCTTGCATATGGAAAAAAAGGTTACCCGCCTACGATTCCAGGTACTGAACTCATGCATTCAAATCAGTACACACACGAGCACTGGGCTGGATGATAATGTTCAAATCAACATCAAAATGTTAATAAGAATGTTTTTTAATATCCATATACATATATTGTATTATGGCACATGTATGCAAAATCACATAGAAAAATCTCATTTCTGCTGAATGCAATGAACTCTGTTCTAATAGTACTGTATGTGTTTGCAGAAAGTCCAAAGTCTGTACATACTGAAGATCAGTGTTTGCTCTTTACTGTGCAGATGTACACAACTGAGATCACATACATTAGCACAATCACACTTAACATTTGTTAAAGCATACGCCTGTTTTTATTCTATAGTTTTCATATTGTCAGCAATATCATGAAAGAAAGAAAGAAAGAAAGATATTCCTTTATTAGTCCCACAGTGGGGAAATTCAGTTTTACACTCTGTTTTTCACACACAGTACATATACATGCATCAATGGAGAGATGTCAGAGTGATGGGGCTGCTGACAAGGAGGGCGCCCAGAGCAGTTGGGGGTTTGGTGCCTTGCTCAGGGGCACCTCGGCAGTGCCCAAGAGGTAAACTGGCACCTCTCCAGCAACCAGTTGGTCTTGGTCCATGGTCTTGGTCCATGGGGGTCTTGAACCCGTGACGTCCGCGTCCTAACCCAAGTCCTTACAGACTGAGCTACTGGCTCACGTTACGTCTTGGAGCGAGCGAAGGGGTACTGCAGCCCGTTCTCTTTCCCAGGCTAACCAAGGCTTTGTCACGGCTGTCGGTGTTCAGTACTGCCACGCACGGCAGCCTTTAGTGCTGCTATGAAATGCACCAGGTGTTCCATTAACTATAGCCATCCGCGTCAACAGTAAACGCTCCGAGAAAGTGCATCAGGTGTGCGGTGATGTAGTTTTAAGAGCAGTCGGGCGGGAGATTGAGGTGGATGGGTCCAACAAACACACAACTTTCATCCAGGACACAGCTGTTTGTGTCCCATGAGTCACGCTACCATCAGTTGTTGATTTGTGTGTGTGTTCAGTGTTGGCAGATTGCAAAACCATGGTACCACCAGCCGCAATCTGGCTTCTATTCCTCCTAAAGTTGTACTATTACAGTAAGAATGGCCTCTGAGCGAGGTGAACGGTGTTACCACGAACAGAGGGGTACTCGGTTGGTTGCAGTCTGCAACCATGCCATGAGATGCCACCAAATTGTACACATTGTACCTTTAAACTGCAGTAAATACTGCAGTTGTCAGGGACTATTTTCAGCTGCGGATTGATACACAGTAGTGAGCATTTACAGCAGCAGGGCGGTGTACTGTATGTGGCATGTTTATTGTGATGAAGGATTGTGTCACCCAGTGTAACAGTGTGGCTCATTGATGTGTTTTAAATGTGTATACGAAACAGAGGAATAAGATGTAACAGGCTTACAGGATGTGTCATTGTCACTGATGTGTGATGGATTTGCTGACAACAAGAAAACTATAGACTATCTCCCCTTGTTCCTTTAAATGTATGTTAGTGACTGTTTTAGATGTTATGTGAAATATATTTTATTTTCTATATCTTACCTTCATTGATTTACATATGTACATAATGTAGATGGGTGACAATTTAAAGGTAAACCTCAGCAATACCTAATGTGACAAAGTATTGATCATGAACTTGATCTGTCCTAGGTGACGCGGCCCTTGAGTTTGAGGTGGAGGTGGTTTCTCTGACACGGCAGACGCCGTGGCAGAAGATGGTCAACGACGTGTTCCCCCTTGTGTGTTTGGCGCTGGTGCCGACTCTGCTCGGCTTGGTGGGACTCTACCTCTACAAAAAGGCCAATACTGAGAAGCCTAGCAAAAAGAAGGCAAAGGACAAGAAGAGCAAGAAGAAATGAGGACAAGGCACCGAACTATTTAAATAAATTTTTTAAATTGTATTTTGTGTTCTTCATGTTTATTTAATATTAATATATGCTTTTAAAATGTGTCTTAACGCCTGGAATGAAGGTGTTTTGAAAAAAAACAGCAGCTATCTTTTACATTCACTGTCTATCATTCCCGGTTCAGTCATAATGGATGCTACCAGAGAAGCTTTTATCCAAAGTGCTGTACAATTTGCCTCTCATTTGCCCATTCACACACCATGCTAGGAGGACAAAGAAACCACCAACCCTGGCTCTACCTCCTGAGCCACAGCTGCCCCCCATGATAGTGCTGCTACAGTTACAATAAATAAATAAACCACCCATCACTAAAAACAGAGATTACGCTGTAATATATAACAGCACAAATTAAGCAGCAGTGTGTTGTAAGATAAGATATTCCTTTATTAGTCCCACAGTGGGGAAATTCACACATTACAGCAGCAAGTGGATAGTGCAATAAAGACAAGAAGCATAGATATAAAAACAGTATTAATACAAATAAAATAAATTAGTATATACATAATAGAAAAATAAAGCCAGAAATGTTTATTATTATTAAAAAAAAAAATCTTTCCATGACAATAAATTGTTTTAAAAGCACAAGCAGAGGGCTACACGGTGGTGTAGTGGTTAGCGCTGTCGCCTCACAGCAAGAGGGTCGCAGGTTCGATTCCGGCTTGGGACTCTTCTGTGTGGAGTTTGTATGTTCTCCCCGTGTAAGCGTGGGTTTTCTCCGGGTACTCTGGCTTCCTCCCACAGTCCAAAAACATGCAATTTAGGTTAATTGATCACTCTAAATTGCCCGTAGGTGTGGATGTGAGCGTGAATGGTTGTCTGTCTCTATGTGCCCGACTGGTGACCTGTCCAGGGTGAACCCCGCCTTCGCCCAATGCTAGCTGGGATCGGCTCCAGCCCCCCGCGACCCCCAACGGGATAAGCGGTTGACGATGAATGAATGAATGCACAAGCAGAGGTAAAAAAAAAAAAAAAAAAAAGTTACTTAACAGCAACAGGACATTGTGTTAAAGTGCAATGACACTTGAACTGCCTGCAGAACACTTCACTGACATTTTCTTTGGGTGTTTTTTATGTGAATGCATTAAATAGCAGTTTGTGCAGACACCTGCTTCTTTATACTCATGTAAAATGCAGACAATTTAAAAGAGCACCATGGAACCTGACATGTTGCAAAGAGATACTCTTTGGAGAAAATGATGAGTGTCATCTGAGGGGTTTAGCCACACAAACTCACCCTCCCTTTTTGACCAGACACTAAAATTAACTAAATAAATAAGTGGTAATGCTAACTGACAGGTTCCTCTAAAATATTACATCTGCTTATCTGCAGCTTTTCCTTTTGTAAATTAATCTCTTAAGCACTACATTGTCACTGAGGAAAGACGACTCAAAGCCAGTCTGATGATCTCCTGTGGCTTTACTGCAACTCCTCAGGGTCTTTTGAATCTGATGCAACAGATGCTAAAGCTTGACCCACCTCTGGAGCCACAATGCATCTCCTTCATGGTCTAACAAAAGAGGAGAGAGAGGTAGACTTGTGTTATGGAATGCAAAAAAAAAAAAAAAAAAGCTGTCAGTATATAAAAATCTTTAGTCAAATTGATTAAATGAATCTTCTGCAAAAGAAAACAAATCACTACTTTGATGTAATCATGGGCTCCACTGTTTCTAACAGACTTTATTGTCGACTTTGGAGTAGAGATGTTTTAAGTCACATCCTCCAAAGAGGTAAACTCTCTGATGTAGTGCCCTCAAGTGGTCTCTCAAAGTATTTGTAGTTAAAGATTGAGGAAACAGCACACACATGAACCTCTCAGAGGAACTCTGCATCAAGACAACGCAGGCCCACTCTGACCCGAAGCTGAATTGTAACTTTAATACAAGTTATATCCAATGCAAAATATATTCAAAGGACTAAAGCTGTGTTTGTCATGTTTATCCACTTTAATTCAAGTCACATAGATGACTTCCAACAACCGGGCAGTCTTTGATTCCTACAACATATGAAAATCTTAAAACATGATTAGGTTACCCATAGCAGTGAAGACTATGTTCAGTTTTCCTACATTACACATATGTGGACATGTGGTGCAGACTTCTGTGACAACTATTGCCATACATTTAAACTCACTTTCAACAAGTGATCTGACTCAAATTTGCAATTGATTTTGCATACCTTGCATTTCAAATGAATGTCAGGACATAACAGCATGCTTTGGAAAAATTATTGGCTTGTAATATAAAGTTTACATAAATTGCAACAATTCAGATGTAAATGTATGTAAATTTTGTCATCCTTTCCTAAGTATTTACAGGACACTCCCAGAACACTTGAATTACAATATGCTGAAAGATTATTATGGATTTTTTGCCCAATGATGCCAAAAACATTCAGTGTACTGCAGCTTTAAGGTGAAAAATATGTGGCCAAAACACAGGAGGTTGATTTTATGAAAGTTTGGTCACAAACGCTGAATTTCACCTATGTTTTTAAAACACATATTTTTGCCAAATAATGTATATTATTTGACTACTCTTTATCCCGTTGTGACTACGTGTAGAGCAGAACAGCAGAGGTAAGCTTGTTTTATTACACCGCGTTGTTCGATGTCTCGAACTGTGTGAAGCGGATTACTGCAGTAATGGAGAACTCCGCTCACTCGGGTGTCACTTATAGCAAAACCTTGACAACCCTGATATCCCTCCGCGAATAAAGATTATTAATGTTATTTTCCTGAAGAAAATGTGTGTAATTTATGTGTTTGAACAAATAATCAGAACACATACTTTTGTAAAAATAATAATAATAATAATAATAAATACAAAATTACTCACGACATTGACGAGTTTTTATTTTTCAGAAAAATATATACATTTCGAGGGCGGAGCGGATGGCACTACTTCTCGCGGTACAACCTCTTCCGGTCCTCTTTCCAGCTTCCCGTGCAACATGGTGAGTGTGTTTCAGTGGCGGCCGTGCGGCAAAAATACATTTGACTATCGTTTTATTCTAATTATCACACATAAATCGATCATATTAGGCATTTTAATCACACAGCCAACCCACAACGTATGGAATAGTCCTTCGATGTCGGTCGAGTTCATTAAAAAACGAGTCCGGGCCTAATGCTAGCTGTTAGCAGGCTAACCGTTTTGTGCATGTGTTCGTGTGAATCAGCGAAGGGTAATATTACTGTGAATGCGGAGCAATGTGGATTCAATATATGAGTACATACTAGATGTATGTTAGTTGCTCATGGTGATGCGCCAGTGAAATAAAACGGGGACATTCTGAGTTTTTTTAAACGTGTGTTGTAATGGCAGCCGGGTCGAGACACCGCAGCCATCACAAGCATTTGATGATACACTTGAGGCTAATGGACAGCCACTCCATCAAACAGTGATAAAACATCTCCTAAATGATACTGACATGGCGAGTTTGGCCTACTAATGTGCATGGATTTGAATCGTAATATCCTTCAATTTTTCTAAACAATCTTTTTTCAAGTCTGTGTGAAAAAATAACTAACTGTCAGTCAGCATCATTAAAGGATTATTAAATGTTTAAAAGCTAGTAGTGGGTACATACTTGTGAAATATAGCAATACAGTTCTGTTTTTGGTACACCGTGAGACCTATCTCTCTAAATATCCTTTTTAATTTAAACAAGAAGGCATACAATAATTTTGTTCTTAAATTAATTTCATTACTTTTTGTTTTTGATACCAAATACTGATAACTTTCTGTTTCTGTACCAAAGTAGGGTTGAGGTTCCAGTCCCAGCTGTCAGGCTGTATTTGTCTTTCTAACTGTGGCATTTGTTTTACAGACCAAGAAAAGGAGGAATAACGGTCGTGCCAAGAAGGGCCGTGGCCACGTGCAGCCCATCCGCTGCACCAACTGTGCCCGCTGCGTCCCCAAGGACAAGGCCATCAAGAAGTTTGTCATCAGGAACATCGTGGAGGCGGCAGCCGTAAGAGACATCTCAGATGCCAGCGTCTTTGACTGTAAGGGTTTTGCTTTTTTTGTCGCGTCATTTATCATAAGTTATTTTTTTCACCCTGGTGGCTTGTACTCATCTGAATTGTTCTCTTTTCTGCAGCTTATGTTCTGCCCAAACTCTATGTGAAGCTGCACTACTGTGTCAGCTGTGCTATCCACAGTAAGGTGGTGAGGAACCGCTCCTGTGAGGCCAGGAAAGACCGCACCCCACCACCTAGATTCAGGCCCGCTGTGAGTACCTTCAACTGAACTGGATTTAGCGTCAGATTTGTTTAGTGAAGGTCTGCAAAGCCCTATTTCATAGAGGATAATTTGACCAGTCACAGCAGTAAAAGCACAGGTGAAACTAATACAGTTAATGATGTTATTACCTTCAGATAAGTTAGTGAGCAGGGTGTTGGAACTGACACATCTGAATGCAGCCATCATTTGTTAACCTGTGTTTGACATTGTCCACAATGAGAATCTAATATCAGATTTGGATATAAGTAAATATTTTTGTTTCTTTTGTTACAGGCCGGTGCACCAAGAGCCCCTCCTAAGCCAATGTAAAGCAAATTTTGAAGATGCTGTACACCTGAAGAATAAATTCAAAAGTCTTTACAAAAGCTTGAATGTGTGACACTCATTATTCTCAACTAACTATTAGTTATGTAGTTTTAGGAAAGACAGGCCTGTCAAGTATTTTATTTGGAATAGACTTTTCTTACAGTACAAAACTTACAGTAGTTTAAGATCGAATTACGCAAATGCATAATTACAATATGATGCAGTTAAAAAGGCTCTGCAGTTATTTAAAGCGATTTCAAACCATTTACAGGATGGGAGGGTTAACAGATGGTTAAACTGAAGGGAACAAATATTGCAACAATGAAAACATTTGAACACAAAATACCACAAAACTATTTTTTCTGCAGTAAAGTCTTCAATCAGAGTAGACGGTTTATTTGGTTGTCCTTATGTCTAAAACGGAAAGGTGGCTGGGGTGTAGGTCGAGGAGAAAACAGCATTGATATCACATGCATCAGGCTTAGAAGCACATTACTGTCTAGTGTTTCACATATGACTAAAAATCTACACCCAAACTTTCAACTTGTGAACAAGAGAGGGCAGATTTATTTATTTTTGTCCCTGTGATGCAGAACTTTTAACTTAAAAATACAAATTCTGCAGAGGGTCAGCCAAGTCATTAACTATTTTTGTACAATGTTTGTCACACTTGAGGTCAACAAAGTGGCTGAGGGTTTAGGTCTATGGGAAGTTTTCCACATTGTATGTAGTTAGTTCTTTGGCTCCTAGCAGTCTGCATTACCAGTGTTCTTTTGATGGTCAATGGGTTGTAAAAATGAACTTGACCCTGGCCAAGGTCGGTGATTAATAGTGGTTTTAGTTATACTCTAGAACATTTTCAAAGATGGCCAAAATAATGTGGAGCCTTCTATAATGTGCAATATTTGCACCACATGGTTAACAACTGGCAGGGGAATCGGTACACTTCAAATGTGAGTATTTTAACCGTTGAAAGGGAAACAAAATGCAAAAAAAAAAAGACCTCAGGCCAAAGGCACAATAGTAAAGTCTACTACACATAAATCACACCAACAGGAGAAGAATCACACCTGGGCCTTTGTGTAAATACAAGCTGTTGCCTAAATCAGAATATACACAGTGAAGGAAGATGTAATCGATTGGTCAAAGCAGGTTTTTCCTGTGCAAACAAGACAATTTGATTTGCAATGACAACTTTGGTGTCAAATCACTTAAGAGATTTTCTAGATAAGGTTGCAGGAAACTACATCATCAGCTTCTGTCCCGACATGACCTAACAGTCTCTATTCTCATATTAAGGCAAGATAATTTGATTAAATGAAACTACAACTTTGGAAGAGAAAAAGACCTATTTAGGTGAATGTGTTTCTGTACTGGTGAGAAGCTCACCACAATGCATTGTCTAGAAGTGATTTTCAAAATGAATGCAGTTCCACTTCACAACTCGTAACAATTCTTCAAACAAAAGTAAATTGAGGTAAACCTTTACAATATTTATTTTGAAAGGGAAACCCCAACTGATCGTTTGTAAATGCCAAGCTAAGCGAAGATAACTTCTGAAAAAAATGACAGTTCTAACATCTATAAGGTTTTACTGACAGAGCAATGAAAACAGAAATATTACCTTGCAGCTTCTTCCTAATTCATACTGTATGTACAAATATATTTACCTAATTTTTCATTTTGCCACTGTAATAGGGAAAAGTGCTTAACAGTAGGAAGTAGTGGTTCTTTGGTTCAGCCATGGGGGAACCATTATTTGATACTATACAGAACCACACTCATGGTGAGCTAAAAATATGATGTACTTATTAAATTCATCTTCATAAAAACAATATTTCAGAGTTTCTGCGCATCTAGGCGACTACTTAAGAATGAGTCTCCATACAGGAGTAAGTTCAGTGTATGACAGAACCAAGGTACCAGTCACAACACTGAAGTGTCCGTAAACATCCATTTAAAACTTGAATGGTTTCTGTTCAGCCTGCAAGAGACCTCTGAAAAGCAACACGTCTTGACGCTGCAAAGTGCCAGTTATGATAAACGTCTTGTTCAATAAGTCACAGATGTTAACAGGCTCAAGTCAGCTGATGATTTTGACTGTTGACAGAATTATTCTAGCCTTTCTGGATAATGTCAGTTTGTCCCAAACTTACTTTTGTGGCTATTATAATGGAGATATAGAGTATGTCATCTGCAAATGTCCTGTTCATCAACACTAATTAGGTATTGGTTTTTGTGCCCAATTCTGTTATCTAGACTTAACAAATAGTACAACTTATTGTGCTTAAAGTCAAACATAAACAAGGAGTTTCTGCAACAACTATATCTATCATTTTAACATGTAAACAGATAAAGACAGAATCAAGAGCTGACAGTGTTCTTTTGACTGACACATTTCTCTTCACATACACTTCATTTCTCACCATATCACCAAGACAGGATATATTATAGATCACAACTGACAAAACCCATTTTGAAATAAACACCTGTTTCACTCTGTGAACTGAAATGTGTTCCCAGGAAATACCTTTTTTTTTTGGATTTAACTTGTAAGGACGGTAGTGAACTGCCACTCCACACTGCACTTATTCATGTCATAGCAGCATGCGCCAAACGCCATGCACATTTAGTCTTTGATAAATTAGCAGAATTGGTTCTTTGCCAACACATTAATGAAAATAATTGGTGAATAGGAGAGTATAAATATTGTGCAAAGCCACAGACTTGTGTCTGGAATACAACTTGAGTAGGGGAATTATTTTGTAACTTGTGAGCATCACAATCACCCACAATGATCTGATTCAAGATATGACGGTTGGTAGCTCATGTCCTTCAGTCTGGTCAACAAAGTGTGATCAGGATGAAGAAAGGCACAATACAATGAGATAATATCAAAATCATGTTAAAATATGAACAGATTTGTGTTGGTTTGCAGTTGAAAGTTGTTGAAAATGTTAAAGACTTGTTAAGAGCCCAAACTCTTCAGTAATCTCTAAAATTGTGGCAGTGATACTTCTTTTCTTTTTGAGAAAAAACATCCCATCAGTTTTTCTCAAATTATGTGAAATGTGCAGGTCATTAATGTATTCCATAAAATAGTTTAATATAATCATAGTATTCTGGCAGGTATCAGTGCAACAAAAGCAGTCATAGAAAAGAAAACAAACATTTCATACACCGCGCTACACGCCACTCACACAAAGGCCTTCATTTTCCACTTATTCAGTTTACTTCCATAAAACACAGGGTCTGACACATTCCCTCTCTCATATATACACACGCACGCACGCACACACACACACACAGATTCCCCCCCATTAAAAACAAAAGTGCATTGCTAATTCACAGACAACCCCTAAAACACATCTATTTGACTTGGACCTGGATTTTGAGTTTGGTCTGCACTTCACTCCCCATTATAAAAAAAAAGCAATCTATCACAGAATCAACCCAAAGTTGGGAAACTAAACTCTGCTGGATGTAACTAGTAGTTAGGGAATCATTCCATTGAATAAGTGCTTTTAGAACAAGGCATTAAAATCTCTGGAGATTCTATTGTAGGTGAGCCTATAAACTTCACATTAAGCTTTTATATGTTATCTCTGTTAAAGTGCACAAGAAGGGAGCGTTTTCAGGTTGTGGACAAAAGTCAGATTTGTCTGCAGTAATTTGTGCATCAGGTTTGAACCTGAATTTTGGAGCAAGGCACATCTGCGGATGAAAAAGTGCATTGGCTCTTCATCTAGAATACACTGAATTAAAAGTGCATTTTAAATTGATTCATTGTTCAAAGTGCATTAAGAATAAGGACCACTATTATAACTTTAGAAAACACATATGAGCTCTGCATTAGTGCTGGTACATGCCAACTGTAACAGTTTGAAATATTCATGTCATTAATGTCTCCTTTAGCTTGTGTGCAGACCAAACTCAGCCAGGTCCTTGTCTCAGTGTAAAAATAGCTCTAGGTGAAGCAGGTTGCCCACCCTTTATCCTCAGTCAAGGATGTGCTCCCCGCGGACGATGTGTGAAGAAAATTCATAGCGGTCCTGGCTGCGGTGGCCACAGATGTTACACTCAAACGGCTGGCGGAAACCGTGGCAGCCCATGTGGATGGTAAACATGACATGGTCCAGGAAAAGCACACGACAGTGCTCGCAGCGGAAAGAGCGCACGGCACGCCCCTCCCCATCTACGACACGGAACGCCTCCCTAGAAGTGGAGGAGGGCGCTGTAGGTGAGCTTGGAGTTGGCGCGAGGGCAACAGGTGGGTGGGATGAGTGGCCTCCATCCTCTCTCTCCACCTCCCTGTCTTTGGCGTGGCTGGGACTGCGTCTGTCCCGACTCCTGTGGTGTGCAACGGGAGCAGGCGCTGGGTGGTGATTGTTGGAGTGTTGAAGATGATGGCCGTTGTTGCTGTGCAGGGTCGGAGTCGGAGCGGTGCTGTTGCAAGGCTCATCTGGCATGCTCTCCGTGTCCGTAGAGTCCTGGCAACCGTTGCTAGGCGAGGGTGCGTGACTTCGACCCACAGGCAGGTCCTCATGACCCTCTGCTGCCTCCCTCCCGCCGACACCCACAGCCCCCAGCCCAGCTCCAGTCCCTGTGCAATCCAGCCTCGGGCCTAGAGCGACAGAGGCGTGAATGGAGCCGTGCATCGGCCGGAGTTCTGATAAACATGAGGGGTGAGTGGTGGGAAGGTGCAGAGGCCTCAGTGTGTCGGACACCCCCCCTCCTCCATTACCTGCTACACCTGCGTATTCTCCTCCCAGACCAGTAAAGTGCGGGGCATCAAGGTCTCCTGGGTGCATCTCGCCATCTTTATCCAAACCAGCGCTGAGCTCATAAGGTGCATCTGCCAAGTTGAGGCGTATGTGCTTCTGTCCTGTAAAACAGAAACCTGATCTTATGATTCTGTACCACAGAAGTCTGAGGAAGACGTCAAAACAGAATTTTCAAAAAGACAAAATAAATAAATAAATATATGGAAAGGCAGTTTGCCCAGGTAAATGGGCAGCCTATTAGGATTAATTCTGGCTGCCAAAATTAGGTTGGAGGCTAAGATGACTGAGTTCTTCAAGTTTTTCTATAATTTCCTTCCAAAATGCCAGTATTTCATTTATGTAACTTGACAAACCTGTTCCTCCAGACAGGGTTGCAGGACAAAAAAAAAAAATCCAGGATATGCCATCTGGAGTCAGTGTATTCAAAAAGCATCTGAAATATTGTGCTTTTGTGTATTTATGACAATAAGAGTTATCACTGTTCACTTGTTTTGAACATTTAATTATTATGTTTGTCCTGAGCCTGTATTCGACCACAGCTCTTGTGCACCAGCTTTGTGTACTAACTGTACTAAATTAAGGCCAAAAAGCACAAACGTTCCTGATTCACATCGACATTTGGTTTCAATCTACAGCCAATCACACAGCTTGGACACATAAAGCTGTGATAGCCCGTTGTCACATTACTCGCACAAAAAGATCAGTTCTATTGTATGTGGTACCCAATTCAACCAATTAATGCTGCTTTCAGTGTCCTCAACCTGTCCACACACTGAGACCTGCTAATTGCTCACCTACAAATTTTTGTGGTGTGGATCTCTTGCGTTTGGTGATGCTGTTGGCGAGCCGATCGATAAATGTCATCTTGTCTGAGGAGGGTTGCAGTAGAGAGTCTGGTATAAATTCTAACTCTCTCATCTCCTCTCCTGCACAGAGTACAAACAAATTGTAATGTTATTTTAGGGGTTTTATTATCACCCAGACAGCATTTATTCCAAATGTTTAAATTGTAAGCTGATATTCAACGTTTGGACAGAAAAGAACCTAAGTGAGGAGTTGTGTGCATTACCTTGTTAAGGAGGTAGACTACATTTCTACGCTACAATCCATCTGGAAACTGATATTTACAACACCATACTGTATTTCGATTACTGTCTCATGAGAACATTTTGCTTACTCCTTCATCTTCATGAATGCCATAAAACTGTACCTGGATTCTGTGTACAGGAGGGCTGCTGGGACTCCAGACTCTGCAAGTAGCTGTGGCAACGCTCACGGTGCTCCTCCAGGGTGCTCTGCTGCTTGTAACTACGGCCGCAATAACTGCACTTATATGGCTTCCCGACAGTTGGAGAGGACACTGGGGACAAAGTAGGAAGACTATTGTTGTCACAGTAATGTACACCATCATGAGAAA
Source organism: Pterois miles (assembly GCA_947000775.1). NCBI lineage: Eukaryota > Metazoa > Chordata > Actinopteri > Perciformes > Scorpaenidae > Pterois > Pterois miles. The sequence goes on along the minus strand of CAMQGK010000056.1, from coordinate 1,290,091 downwards.
AATAAAAACTATTATCAGGCTTGAATCTGTCCTACCTGCATGAGTGCGAAGGTGGCCAGTGAGCGCATCTCGTCTTCGACAGGCGTAGCTGCAAAAGGGACATTTAAAGGGCTTCTCCCCTGAGTGCAGCTTGATGTGGCGGAGCAGGTTACCCTTTTGAGTGAAGGAGGCTCCACACTGATTACACTGGAATGGTCGCTCACCTAAGAACAGAACAAACCTGTCAACCCGATTGTTTGATTGATCTATAGTGTCTGGAACATAACGCCAGAATCACACGTATGAACAGATTTCTTCTTGAGTGGCACACACAAGCGATTTAAGAGAATTTGTGGCATTAACCATTAATTCTTGGTCCAAACATGTATTACTCTCTCCACAGGGGAAAAAAACCACCTGAAATCATAATGTCTTAATCTGAATGAATTTGGATTTTAAATATGTTGGATATTTTTAAAAAAAAAATGCAAAATCAATATTTTGTCATCACTTGTTTACTAGACTTTTTTTTAGATTTTATGATTTTTATTGACATTGGAAAATTCACTACGTCGACGACAACTGACTCTTTACGCCGGTCTCTATCCAGGATTATCCTGTGTTGCACCTTGTATGTACAGTAGGTGTACTGTATTCTCTCATCTAAAATATCTCTAGGACTGTTACATCCCCTTGACCCATTCTCATATTAGTCATGGACAGCTTTGTTTTAGAAATGTGTTTTTTAGCATCTATTTGTGAATGAATCAGACCCACAAATGGATCAGAATGATGTCAATTATGCCTATCATGAAATCTCACGAATATGGACCTCCTCATGAACAGGTGCTGTTTATCGTCATGCTGAAAGGCGATTTACATCAAATTTGTCCAGTTAAGAATATTTGGTGAAGCTGACTTAGAGCACTTGTATGAACAAGCTTCACAGAAATATGTAAGAGAGATTTAGGATAAGAATACCAAAATGTTCCTGTTCTTTCATCCAGATTCATCTGCAGATTCAATTGTAAACTACAGCAGGACATTCAAAGTATTGTCCATCATCAGAGCAGCTTTTTTCTGCCATTCAATCTTGATTAATGACCAGTGTCCAACTCTACACAATTAACATTTTGTTCCATACTTGTGGGGCATACAAAAATACAAATGTATGCAGAAAATTATGTGTAGGAGACACAATCAAAATTTCCATTTTAATTACATGCCAAAAGCCCCTGATACATTCTGTATCTCACCTAATGTCTTCCACAAGACGCAAAAAGAGTGCATGTGTATGATGACTTATGTGGACTACGCTGATCAGTCACCTGTATGGCTGCGTTTGTGCACCATGAGAACATTAGGCCCAATGCAGATCATCCCACAGATGTCACACTTGAGCTTTCCGTTTGGCAGTCTGGTGGCTCCAGCTTGCATGGTTTCAGGGTTGGTGAGCTCCCTGTAGCCTCCGCCAGCCTCAGATCCCTGCTCTGGACCTCCTTCTTCTACCCGCTCCCCTCTTTCATCTTCAGTACTACGACCTTGGTCTTCATCGCTGTACAGCTCCACTTTAATGGAGTTGGCTACAGATGCACAAGAGCAAACATGAAGGTCATTACTTACTAAGTATGTGATACAAGTAGGGATTCCTCATATTGATATCATTCGATGTATTAAGTGAAATCTGAATAATAAAATATTCATAAATATGTGCACCTTTCCAAAACCTTTGGAAACATTTGTCATATCATAGTAAGATTGTGTATATTACTATGATATGTCCAATTATATATGGGTGCTAAAAAAGAAGTGACTTGAGGAAAAATTCTGATTTTGAGGTTTGATTAACTATTACATAGTCGTTTTTGTGGGATTCACACTAATTTTCTCACTGACCACTGAGGGAGCGACTAGGGGAGGTCTCTTTGCTGTTTGGGGTGCTCACTGTTGGACCACCAAGGGCCCCAGAAAACTCTCTCTCCATTGAAGAGTCTCCACTAGCTGCAACCAAAAAGAATACAAAAGATCGGTCACTCGAACAGCATGCCAACCACTGAAGGTAAATATAAAAACCAGAGTCCTACCTGATATGCAAGACCGGCCATTGCAGTCATCCACATCCATACTAGTTTCAAGCTGAATACTGAAATGACAGTTATATGAGGTGGCAAGATCAAACTGAATCCTCTCGAAAACATTCATTCAGGCACCAATTTACTCAAACAAAACAAAACAACGTGTGTCGCCCGCCCCCATTAAAACAACAGAAAGACATACAGTAGTTACAGGTAGCGGTTTCAATTTGAAATCACATTATGAAATGAAAATCATATTTCAGAGAGGTTCAGGATGTCATGGTATCACACACTTTCAATGGCCCAAAAATAAAAAAACACTAAATGCTAGCGTGAATGTCAGCAAACTAGCTAGCTCCTAGCGCTAACAATAAACGTGCTGAAGATTAGCTGACGCAAGTAAATAATCATACCAGAAAGTAGTTAACTAGCAGCTAAGTTAACTCCAACTCTAACCTTAGCAGCCACGGATCAGCTGATTGTCTCAGTTACAATTAGGTTGACCCATGACAACACTGATAAAGCAACTTAATGTTAAACTAATCTCACGCTAGCCTCATCTGAGACAAATCAATTTGACATCCAGAGTGTTTACTTTGATGTTTACATAACGGTGGCGTTGAGGTAACCTAAGTTTACGAGGTCGGCCTTGGTAGCTAACGTTAGCTTAGTGCATGTGATGGAAATTACCGTTAGCCAAGTTAGCTACACTCAACAGTAACGTTACAACACTCTGTCACCCCCGACAGCTCACTAAAAAGCATGGCGCAAAGTTACAGCTAAGTAATATGCGCGATGACGCAATGTAGATAACGCTGACTTGTGGGATTAATTGGCTGACTGACGCTAAATTGGACATTCAAGTCTCTACGACGTCTTGTTTATCGCTAGCACAACAACCCAACGTTAGCCTGAACTATCTTAGCTAGCTAGCTAGCTCGCCACCGCTATGTTTCCTAAACGGTTGCTATGGCACCCACCCCCTCCCAAATGCTATTGCTAGCCAGCTGGGGGTTAGCTAGCTTGCTAGCTAGCTCTCCTTGAAGCCCAGAAACCGACTTTTAAAACACGACACAGCAGTGGAAATCAACTATAAAAAGTACTTTTAAAGTTACCCGGTTCTCCCGGTAACTGTTGTATTACCTGTCCCTGTCAGGGCTGTTTCAGTCAGGGTACTCTGTATTTTCATCTGCCTGTTTATGACGGCAGCATCTCCCGGCAGCGTTTACCTCCAGCTCCAAACAGTTTCCGGTTAGAAAGTGTAGCTGCCTATCAACCACCAGCAGTGAGTGGGCTTATATGAACCACGTATCTGTTTGTAGAAAAACCCTATCAGATCCACCAAACATATTAGTTAATGTATTCAGTATGTACACACAAACATTTCTAACACGAATAGATTTACACTCTAGATTGAAGATTGTCCTGCCCCTGAAAACAAAGCACAACAATGTTTTTTTCATATTTTAGTGACTCTGCTGTGTTTCTGATTATACCCTCTCCACTCCATCCTCTTTTTTATAGAGGGGTAGGGCTGAGGGACAGGGGGTGTTCAGGGGTAGATAAAACAGATGTCACTTAGATGTGGTGAATGAGATCTGAAAGATCTGAAGATTAATTTCAGATGCAGCTGTTGTTGCAGCAATTTTTGGTTGCACCAAGATTTGGTGCTGAATTTAACATTTTTGTACTGTTCAAGATTTGATAGAAATGATTAATAATCCCTCCAAAATACCACATTAAGACACCGAGATGTTAAGGAACACAAATGAAAAGCCATGCTATGATTGGTATCAAAACTTTTTAACATCTGGAGATTTCTGCAAGAACTGCACTTGTCAGCGACTGGATGGTGAGCACTTCTGTTCTGGAAACTCTTCAGAAACACCCTTATTGTCAACATACCTAGGAAACTCATCCGTCCTCTGAATGCTCTAGGTCTCTAGGTTGTGGCTGTAAAGTGTCATGATGTTGAGATTATCCTACAGGTCACCATGGGTCATTTTATAAAGTGAGGTCAAGTTTCAAAAAATGGTCTTACTACAATGAAATGGCTGCTATTGGGACTGCACACATAAATACAACTGGGCTCAGTGGATCCACAAGCGTCTCAGCTTTACAGTGATACCCAGTTTGTGCAATTCAAGACTGTTTAGGGACCCCAGAATATTCAAATACAGCATTTAGGTGAAAATAACTAAAAAAACACCCCCAAACTACATGTGATTATCATAAAGTGGACATGTCTGTAAAGGGGAGATTTGTGGGTACCGATAGAACCCATTTTCATTCACATATCTTGAGGTCAGAGGTCAAGGGACCCCTTTGAAAATCGCCACACCAGTTGTTCCTCGCCAAAATTTAGCATAACTTTGTAGTGTTATTTAGCAATCTTCCCATAGTTTTAAGGGGCACAGTGCAGCTGTCCTTTTGCGTATGTTCTCAATCTGTACTTTAAAGCTGCAGTGGACTCCATTTGAGTCTTGTGACTCCATAATGGGATCAGATTCAGATATTTTAATAAAAAGGCCTCATAAATTACTGCATGTTGTACTCATCCAATTTGTTAGTCTTGGCAAATCTGTCATTGTGATGTTTTATTGTCTGAACACTGCAGGCTTCTAATAGCATTTCCCAATATGTGTCCATCTTGTCTACATCCTTGCTGCACAGGAGTTTTTTAACAAAGGTAATTTTGGTCTTATGTATTTTTAATGTTCAATGATTATTGCTTTTTTAGTACTTGCCAGAGCCTGAGTCCTAATTTCGTACCTAAACATGTGTAAATGTGTGCTGGTATGACAATAAAGTTCCTTCAATGCTTGACAGTGCACAGCATTGTCTCAAAAGGGGGAAAAACATGATGCCCTTGTAGTGCACAATATGCTTGGATCCAGGATGAGCCAAAGAAGTTTACAGGGCATCAAGAGGAATTCAGCTACAGGTCTGTAGGATTAAAATAAAATAAAAACATAAAATGTCACAGAATGATGCATGTATTTGAGATATAGTGTAAATATACTACACAGCACTATTAGCTTTGTAAATTCAAAATAATAGAGACAACATACTCTGCAGATTTACAGTATCTATTTATCAAAATGAATCTTTTTTCCCTCTATCTACAGAACTCATTTATCATATATTAGACTTTATTGTGCTACCTAATATTATAATAGGATAGCAGAATGACTTAACTCAGGGTTCTCCCCAAACATATATGCAGTACAGGGGCCCTGCAGGAAACAGCCATAGCTTCTTTTCTCTTCACCCTCTATGCTGCAGACTTCTCCCACAGCTCACCTACCTGCCACCTGCAGAAGTTCGCTGATGACTCTGCAATCGTAGGTCTCATCACAAATGGGGATAACAGGGAACACAGAGAACTGTCTCAGGACTTAATGAACTGGTGCCAGCAGAAACCACCTCGAGATCAACACAGGGAAAACAAAAGAGTTGGTGGTGGACACAGGGAATGGACACTGAGATGGTGACATCTTAGAAGTACCTGGGTGTTCATCTGAACAATAAACTGGATTGGACTGTCAACTCAACTGCACATCTCGGCTGTGGACAGGAAGAAGCTTGATAAGGTGATCAGGAAGGCCAACTCTGTCCTGGGATTCCCCCTCAACCCAGTGGAGGTGGTGGGAGAGAGGAAGATGATGGCTAAGCTGTCATCCATGATGGGGAATGACTCCAACCCTATCAGGACTCTATTATAGCACTGGAGAGCTCCTACAGCAACAGGCTGCTGTAGCAGAAGTGTGTGAAGGAGCGCTATTGCAGGACCTTCCTCCCTGCAGCTGTCACACTTCACAACTAGCACTGCTCCCAGTAGACCACATACACACCAAAACTGACAACAACTGCACTATACTGTACACCAGCTGTGTAGTATCAGTACTACTCAACTCATACTGTGCAATAATCGGGTGCAATAGTCTGTTTATTGTCAATAATGTACAGTATAAATTGTTTCTTTTTCTATATACAGTATTTGTATATAATGTATATATTGTTCCTATTTCTTAATCAATCCCCAGGCACTTCTGCAAGCAGCCCAGTGTTGCTGCTGTCGAACATGAGTGTCAGTCAAATCACCATCCACCAGACCTCAGTAGATGTCGCCCAGTGGGCTAATCTTTGCAAGAGTATGTGAGAAGAACAATGTCCTAACTGGGAGAAACCGTGCAGACACAAAATGAAGATTGGAGAGACAGACCACAAGTGTTTTTCAGTAAATGTTTACTTAAATTAAGATTTTTTTTCTGTATCATTGGTTATTATTAAGCTGTTGTATTGTATCAGATGGAGGAAAAAAAGAAAACCAGCCAAAGGTATTGGCAAAAAAAAAAAAATAATCTCATATTTGCCATCAGATGTCATGATTCTGTAACTAATCAGCATCGGCCATAAAAAATAACATATCAGTCGACCTCTATATGAGGTCTGGTATTACACATAATATAGGCCTTGAGACAAGCTATTTAACTTCTCACACACTAATCCCAACAGCATCTTCTCAGATGGGTTTTGTGGATCTAAATCTGTCCAGATGAGGTTGTGACTGAACATCTGTCTATATGATATATAGACATATTGTTCTATACTGCAACAATGGAAAGCCACACTTGTTGATATGAAGGACTGTGCATTTCCAGCGGTGATGGTGGCCTGAAGGTCAGCAGTCTGGAACAGTCTACAGAGGCTGGCTGGGACGCACAAAGACTGACCTCTACTGTACAAACTGATCACGATGCGCGTCCATGTCCGCTGTGACGTAGCGCTGGTTTTACGACGGTGTGCTTACACAATGTCGGTTTCCGTCACTTTGACTTGCAAATCGTAACCGCTGTGGAGCGAGCGTTTTTTTTTGCGTTTCCAGTTTCAGTTTGAACAACAGTTTGATCATTTCAAGCCACCGATCGGCATCGATTACAATATCAGACACAGAAAGCGTCCGTCTTTTGAGTTAGTACAAGCTGTACTTGCTGTACTTTAAACTCTGAACTTCCAGCTCGAGGCCCAGCACAGAGCTCGAGCGGCGGCTCCGAAAAAGTTTGTTGTTGTCACGTGATGCGAGGCGAATGTGGCGATAAAAGTTTGTTTAGATAGTAAAACTAGGCGGCGTACTACGTTATTAAAAGCTCCCGAACAGCGTTTTCACCAAAATGCCTCAACCCAAACATCGAAAGATTGCTGTAATAGGTTACAGATCTGTAGGTGAGTAAAGCACACGAGCTCGCGCACGGCTAATGTTAGTGAGCTAGCTGGCTAACAGGCTAACGTCCTGGCTTTGTTTTCCTCTTTAGTGTCTCCGACTAACGCCAGTAACGCTATGTTAACAGTGTTTCTTTGTGCTACGCGTGTCTGCTGAGCAGTTTATTACTAAACCACACTGAAATAATCAGCATCTTGTTGTACAGCTATAGCTATCTGTTGCTAGTTACAACGTGTTCTGTGAAAACAAAGTTAGCAGTGACATCCTGGTGTAGAGCCAAGTATCGAAACTTACTCCTATCAAGTAAATACTAGTATTTTATATCCTAAAATGTCCTTGTGTGTTATACTAAAATCTGTGCCAGCAACACATGAGGTCGTTAGGTTTCAAGTAAAGCCATTAATAAGCCACAATACTGACAGTATTTGTGAGTGTGTGTTTAGTATTGTAATGTTTATTGTTCTAAAGAAAGAGATGCTTTTAACATTGTATTAAAATGGAAGTAAAACAACCGTTAATGTTTCTTTGCCCTGCACAGGAAAGTCGTCTCTTACAATACAGTTTGTGGAAGGACAGTTTGTTGACTCCTATGACCCAACCATCGAAAACAGTATGTGTCGTTATTGGATAATTAATCAGATAATACAGCCAAGAAAGTCAAAATGGTTCTGGCTTAATGTAAAGAAGTGTTTTCTAAATCTGGTTCATCTCTCTCCCCAGCCTTTAACAAATTGGTCTGTGTGAATGGCCAAGACTTCAATCTTCAGCTGGTTGATACAGCTGGACAAGTAAGTTGATCGTCCACCATATCTGACACTAAACTCTTGGTTTTAGATCAATACGTCTGATCTGTTAAATCCTAATATTTAACCTTCAGTTAAAACGCTGTTTTTTATGTTAATGTTAAGCCAGATATGTAGAGACTCTTGAATGTCCAATTTAGCGTTAGTCAGCCAGTTAATATCACGTGTCAGAATTACCAACCTTGTCTACCTTGTCTCATCACTCCTGTGACTTTGCTGTAACTTTGCTAACTTTGGTATTATGGTATGACGTACTCTGATTTCAGATTGACAAGTTGTCTAATTGAAAGTGCCATGTATAGATGTTCCGATACCATTTTTTTTCTTCTGGATACAGATTCCGATTCCTGAATTTGTGGTATCTTTCAATACTGAGTACTGATCTGACACCAGAGCGAAATATATAGTTATTATTATTAGAATTATTGAACAGATATATTTGCGACGTGGCAAACTGTATCTTGGATCCAAATGCTCCAACCCCCCCCCCCCCCCCCCTTTGTGAAGCATCTTCAAGTGTTTTCTATATTTACTGTACACATTAGTTAGATTTTCCATGGTGAAATATTGTCAAATGTCTGACATTTTCCTCACTCTGACTACTGTTACACTCTCCACTGTTGTTTGTTATCATCATGTGACAAACTACCTGTATTCAGTTTTTCTTCACTGCTCTAAAACTGTAGTTACCAATAGCAGCCAAGATACATCCAGGGCAACTCACAGTGGAGACTGTGGCAGTATCAGTAATTTTCGGCAGTATCAGATGCATTTCCGATACTGATATCGGTATTGGAACAACTGTCAGTGACAGTTATTCTAGAAGCTATAGTCTTGCTTGTCTGACTCCATATAATAATGTGTTATTTTTTGGTAACAGTCATACACAATAAGCTTATAATACCTCACCTGTATTTGTAGGATGAGTACTCAATTTTCCACCAGTCCCACTCAATGGACATCCATGGGTACGTCCTTGTCTATTCAGTGACTTCCAATAAAAGGTGAGTGGATGGTTGCATTTTCATCTCTGTATGACTAATAAGGCATACACTGTTGAAAGTCTTAAAACAGTATATTAGGTAGAAAACACTACTGTATACAGTATGTGCCTTTCAATTGATGCTAGCATTGTTTTCTAACATGCAGACTTCAGGATACATTAATCCTAAACCACAAAGATTTACAACGGTTAAACCCACCGTTTATGTGAAATAATGCCGTTTATAACTAGCTGTATAATGTTCCATTTGTTGTTGTGTTCAACTTCATTGGGTGCCTGTTCTGCCCATTGCTAAAAGTACTTTATCTGTCTTTGTTCAGTTTTGAAGTTGTGCAGGTTCTACACGACAAGCTGCTAGACATGGTTGGGAAGATTCAGTAAGTTTAGTTTGGATCTTTTCAAATTCAACACTTCCAAAATTGTTTTTTTTTGTTTTTCAAGTGATTTTTTTTTTCAACCATGTTTTCTTTTTCTTTTTAGGGTCCCGACTGTCCTTGTAGGGAACAAAAAAGATCTCCACATGGAAAGGTAATCAGGATTATTGATAGTCTTCAGAATATAAAGCGCATGGTGTTGCAGAAAATAATTCCAAGTTTCATTCTGTAAGATATTCTTCACAAGTGAACACCACTTATGATTTTTGAAGCATAAATGCAATCGGCAGAAATAAAAAGCTAACATTAGGCTATAAACGCAGTAGCTCAGTCTGTAGGGAGTTGGCTTGGGAACCGGAGGGTCACCGGTTCAAGTCCCGACATGGACCAAAAACAGAGTGTGAACTGGTAGCTGGAGAGGTGCCAGTTTACCTCTTGGGCACTGCCGAGGTGCCCCTGAGCAAGGCACCAAACCCCCAACTGCTCGGGGCGCTTGTCAGGAGCAGCCCCCTCACTCTGACATCTCTCCATTAATGCATGTATGTGTGTGTTTCAGGTCTGCATGTACCATGTATGAGTTTAACAGAGTGTAAATTGAATTTCCCCATTGTGGGACTAATAAAGGTAGATCTTCTTCTTCTTCTTCTAAACGAACTACATCACGGTCACATGAGTGTGAGTAAACACAACAAGGCTGTAAAGGCAGACGAGTCAGTGTGATGATGTTTAGTAGTATTGTTTAACCACTTGTTAGCCTTTTTAAAGACACTAGTGGGATATTTACTGACGTATTTTACTGTATGTTGTAGAACAAACAGTAAAATCTCCTAAGCCTTTGTTAACAGCAGACCTTATTTCAGGCATCTAAACTAAAAACATACTGACTTTAAGACAATGGAACCAGAAGTGCTAAAATGAGAAATCATTTCTGGGTTGTAGGACTCTATGAACACATATTGTCTATGTAGCCAAATATGATACTAAAGGTGTTGTTTTGTTTTGTTTTCAGTGAGTGAAGTTTCCATTTCCTTTTTTTCCCCAGGGTTATCAAGCCAGAGGAGGGAAAGAAACTTGCTGATTCCTGGGGTGCTGCATTCATGGAGTCCTCAGCCAAGGAGAATGACGTAATGATGGCTATTTCTTTGAGTACAGACTCATCGATACAGTCCACATATAGGCTGTGCATTCCAATACTCATACTATTTAATATGCCAATAAAGGATTTATATGTCGCAATACATAGTGACTTTGACCAAAATCACATACTATTCACAACAGATGATATTCTCAACAGATGAGCTATCGTTCAACATACTTTTGTTTGAATAATTAGTAGTGTTTCTTTTTGGATGCACTTAGCAGTAATTTATGTCGTCACTTAAAATGAAGCGTTATTGACGTTACAGAGCTGTCCGTCAGTGTCTGTTAGGAATGTTATCACAACTACCGCATTGCATTGTGGGATATTTATGCCGCTGTAGTGTCCAGTGTTGTATACTCTAACGTTTCACTGGAAACAGTACACAATTCATGTGCAATTGTTTTTTTTATTTATTTTAAGGTTTTGGACTTACTTAAATGTCTCAAATACTGTTATAGCATACTAAATAGCATATTAGTATGGAATTTTGGATGCAACCAATATGTTAAATGCAGTATGCCAAAAATACTATGATGTCCCACTACATACGTTCACATTTTCCAGTGTGAAAGCCAGCAGCTTTTACTGGTTATTTGGACCCACAACAGATACATGAGAAAGAGGGTCAAAGTTTAAGGCGTAATGTTATGATGAAGTAGTATGTCCCAGCTGTATGCATATTACATGCAATGGTACGTACTTTTAAGGGCAGCTGCAGTATGTGCTGTATACTATAAAAAGTATGTGATTTGGAACGCAGCCTAATTCTGACACAGATTCACACTGATGACAATATTCTTGCAATGCAGACTGCTGTGGAGGTTTTCAAGCGGATCATTTTGGAGATGGAGAAAGCTGATGGGAACGCACCCCCGGAGGAGAAGAAGTGCATTGTGATGTAAATGTGTATCCAGGACATCAGTAAGCTTATTTGCTGAAGACAGGGGGCACAACTTCACCAGCTTGCCAATCGTGATCTCACCGACACCAAGACACCACAGTGGAACTTTTCTACTCCATTGTGATACCTGATTGATTTACATAGCAAGGCAGCTGCCCAGATGTTGGTAAACTATCCCACTAAGTGTAACCACAGGGAGAAGTTTGTAAGAGCAAGATTAGTCTTTGTTTTAGACAAAGACACACCATCAGTGAACACCTTACTTTTGAAATGTAATCTATATTTGGGCAAAATCTTGACCGTTGAGCTCAGAAAACAAAATAATATTACCAAACATATTGGTTCCAATTAATTACATTAAAAGGTTCATGAACATATTATGGTAATAACTACTTCATTGGGTTAACTCATAACTCTTTGAGTAGTTGAGTTGATGTACAGGTATTATTTCATGTATTTTCATCAGGTATTTTTTTGAGAGTGATGGAGAGTCACAGTTCACATTGCTTTAAATGTGGTGTTAAAATGTCAGTATCACAAATGGTGGATTTCCTTGAAACAACCTGGAAAGCAATTTCACTGGTTTCAAAGTTCTTCTCACTGTAATTCTTAGCAACTCATCTTCAGGTACCTTTCATCAGTGAACTCCGAGCTGAGTATTCATGATGGAGGAATCGATTTGTATATCTAACAACTCACATTTAAGCTCTTCTGCTAAGCAGATTAGTCCTCTTTTGTTTCTACAGTTTAATTTCTCCTTATTTACTGTAATAATAAAGATGTTATCTTATGGACAACCCTCAGAAATCTAGTGTAGATTTGAATAGATGTTTGGTATTTACCAATTATGGCCTTTTTATACAATATAAATAGAACCTTAGAAATTGGTTTGATACTATTGGTTATGTTTTGAGTGGTGCGGGTTTGCTCTCCCTTCAATATCGTAAGTAGAGTATATTCTTCTAAGTGCGATATAATTATGAACATTGTTGAGTTGCAATTTTTAAAATTGCATTTTAACACTGCGTAAGACTATTTAAGTGGCTGAAGGCTACAGAGTTATAGAATAGTAATCTTTGAGCTCATGGTTTTGTTGTGATGGTTCATGCAGGCCAGGATGCCATGGAGTCCATTTAATTCATATTGTGGACTTGCATGATCACCAAGATCCTGAATGACTTGTTTTTCTTAGATCCTGTAGCCTTACAAAGACATGACACACTGTGGACTCCCCCCCCCCCCCCCCCCCCATATTCCTCATGTTGTACCTGTAGTGGGTAATTGTGACTTTTTATCAAGTGCTTTGGTGAATAAGTAGTTGATTGATTGATTGATTAATTAATTGATGATGGTTGAACAGAAGCTGGTGATGCTGTGTCTTGTGCCTTACAGTTCCTCAAACTCCCTCATCTGCTTCCCTTCAGGACTCAAGGTGCTCTTAAAGGGGTTTTTTTTTTTTCTCTCCTTCTGTTGACTTGATACCATGGTGCAGATGGTGCACCTGAACACCAATATCCCCTTGTGGGTCAATGTTAATACAGAAATCTTGCTGTAAACAGTTTTGTATATAAATAAATCTGTTACTCATTTGATGTGTCATTGTGCTGATTTCGGCTGGGTTGTTCAGGTAGCAAAAAGCAAGGTCGCCTACAACAGTGATTCTCAGTGTTTCTCATGCTGTGAGAAACTGTTAGTGTTTCATGTCTGCCATCCTCCTGATGAGCTTGGAACAGAGCATAGGCTCACCTGTGCTCTTTGGAGGCTACCGGGCACAGGTGAGCTCAATCAGTGTTGATATAACTAGGAGGGGAGGAGGAAGAACATGTCGCTGTCCTGCTACCATCCAGACCTGATCCAGTATGTCTGAAGTGAGTTGTCCTTTAAGGTTTATCACTTCAAAAATGTCATGTAAGTCGTGGGTTCGCTTAATAACTAAATTCTTCTATACTGGGATATTGTTTAGACATTATCTGCCTTTCAGTTAATTCTAATTACAGAGAGTAAAGGCAGGTAGGATGCTGTTTATGTCATACATTTCCCTTTGTGTATTTAATGATGCACCACTTGAGATTAAAGGGGAAGGTCATCATCAGTAGTCTTTTTTGGTGGTTTCCAAGTCCTCATCAATTTGGTCACCTAAACCTCTAGACTCCTAAATTCATGCACATTAGGTCACAGGCCCCTTTTTGATAAGATTTAGCTTCCAGGACGTCCTGGCATTTCATCTGCAAGTGAGGTGGTAACTGTGGAGGAAGTGAAACTTCTGATCAAAATAGTCACTGACTCTTACTCACTGAATTTAATACTTAAATTAAACTATTCATGGAACTCCCACAAGGACCACTGGGTGTCCCTGGGCCCCTGGTTGAGAACCACTGCCCTGCAGTATATTACTGTACAGTTCACGGTGGGGGTGCATAGGTTGATGTACTACAATAACTGGTCATTGGGCCATAGTGTAACTTCAGTTTCATGCTAAATTACTGTATAATTATATATATATTGGGGGCGGCAGTAGCTCAGTCTGTAAGGACTTGGGTTAGGACGCGGAAGTCACAGGTTCAAGACCCCCATGGACCAAGACCAACTGGTTGCTGGAGAGGTGCCAGTTTACCTCTTGGGCACTGCCGAGGTGCCCCTGAGCAAGGCACCAAACCCCCAACTGCTCTGGGCGCTTGTCAGGAGCAGCCCCATCACTCTGACATCTCTCCATTGACGCATGTATATGTACTGTGTGAAAAACAGAGTGTATAAAACTGAATTTCCCCACTGTGGGACTAATAAAGGAATATCTTTCTTTCTTTCTTTCTTTCTAAGGACTGCATCATAATATGGGGGGTTGATTTATGGTCTGCTTCAGACAATTAAATTGTGTTGCAAACCAGATTAGGAATATTTTTTTTTAAATAACTTGTTTACTGATGGCTAAATCTAAATGGTGCTGTGCATTGACTGCAGCAGTTCTTATAAATGAAGTCAATCAGGGAAGATCTAATGTTCATTTTAAATTCGTAGGCTGGGAATAATGCTAGAATTTCGTTAAGTACCCGCTCACAGGATTAAAAGGGTAATGGGTTTTCAGAGGGCTGCACGGTGGTGCAGGTTAGCGCTGTCACCTCACAGCAAGAGGGTCACAGGTTCAAATCCGGCTTGGGGCTCTTTTGTGTGGAGTTTGCATGTTCTCCCCGTGCAAGCGTGGGTTTTCTCCGGGTACTCCGGCTTCCTCCCACAGTCCAAAGACATGCAGGTTAGGTTAACTAATGACTCTAAACTGCCCGTAGGTGTGGATGTCTGTCTCTATATGCCCTATGTTGGACTGGCGACCTGTCCAGGGTGTACCCTGTCTTCACCCAATGCCAGCTGGGGTCGGCTCCACCCCCCTCGCAACCTCTAACGAGATAAGTGGTTGAAGATGGATGGATGGATTTTCAGACAGGATAGCTAAAAATATCACTAAATATGAGGCATATTGGACATTTCATTTTGAAATTCTTCACGAAGGAAAAGGTAGGATGAGGATAGAAAGGTGGAAAATGTGCAAGGTTGTTTTTAAAGCCACTCATTTCTTTAACGCATTAATGCAACTTTTTTAGGTTGTAGTGGGCCAGTTTTAAAGCTAAAGTGAAGATGCTGGCATGAGACCTGAAAACTTCATGAATCCGCTGGCACCAACCATCACGCTAGCTTCTCGGAAGAATGCTAAATAACGTGCCAAACTTGCACTTTGAAAAATTGCCGTGGCCATTTTCAAACCTCAAGATATGTGAATGAAAATGGATTCTATGCATACCCACAAGTCTCCCCTTTACAGACATGACCACTTTATGATAATCACATGTAGCTTTGATGGTGGTCTTAGTTATTTTCACCTACTCTAAAATGCTGTATTTGAATATTCTGGGGTCCCTAAACAGTCTTGAATTGCACAAATTGGGTATTACTGCAAAGCTGAGACTCTTGTGGATCCACTGAGCTCAGTTGTATTCATGTGTGATATTAGTTCCCATAACAGCCAATTCATGGTCGTGAGACCATTTTTTTGAAACTTGACATCATTGTATAACATGAGTTGTGGTGACCTCTAGGATAATCTCAGCCTAATGACACTTTACAGACACAAACTAGAGACACAGAGCATTCAGAGGACACACACACACACACACACACACACACACACACACACACACACACACACACACACACACACACACACACACACACCGCGGTAGGTGGCGGTATTTCCATCCGCCAAAAAAGCGTGGAAGAAGAAGAAATTGTGGTGCGGCAGCACTACATGTACTACGGTAACGACTGCAAAGCCATTCAAGTTGCTCATTGCAAGTTGTAGCGGAAGACCTGGAGGGTTTAGCAAGATCCTACCTGCCATTTGTAAACGGACCCGGTTACAGGAAGGCGACGCAGCGGATGGAACATGGAGTGTGTAAGTTATCTCGCCGCTTTAATCGTGTATAGACTTCTAGCTTTCAACAAACCCTCTGAGTTGACTAACGTGACTTTCCGAAGCATGCTAACAGTAGCAGCTAACTAGCTAGCTAATTGCAGTAGTTGTAGTTGTGAGGCTAGCTCACTTGTCAGTAACGGTAGTCACCCGTCAGGGAGGCACATACTTTTGCCCCTGGCGAAGGTGAACCGACGTTAAAGCCACAGCTGAAATGAAAAGTCAGTCACCTCGACTGGCTCGTTAATGTCAACAGACCGTGACGCTAGCTAGCTTAGTGCTGCTGCCCCGCTGACATTGATAATGTTTAGATCAAAGTGGCGTTTTTCAGTTTGTACCTAACTTTGACAGGTACGAGACTGTGTCGGTTATAGTTATAGTAGTCCTGTCAAATTAATCTTTTATAACGGCGGATACAACTATAGTCATGTTTTACACTGCTCAAGTAAACAGTTGTGCTTGGCTAAAGTGCCTTGTTGTTAAACTAGCTTTGCACAGTTGGCTAACTACCTGTATTTTGTGTGTGTGTGTGTGTGTAAACAATACAAAAAGTTATATCGATAGATAGGTAAACAATTCCTATAAATGAAATAAAGGGGAACTTAAAAAACAAACTAAAAATAAATACACGAAAAAAGTAACAAAACATACCATGGGTGGGTAAATGTTAATAAATAACAGTAGCAGTGCTTCTGTCTAACTTTTCAAATTTAGCCAGGCTGGGGATTATTTGTGTTATGTTATGCAGGCTTTTGAGTAATAACATTTTTCCTTCCACATTTACTTATTTTGGATGTTGCCCAGACAAACTGAATTTTAATGACTTTTATCTATTTATTTCAGATTCCAGCACCTTTTGATGATCTTGAGGGCAGAAAGGACCAAGTTGTAGAGGGTAAAGGACTTGTATAAAGCTAGACCAAACTCAGAAACAGTGTTGTTTAAAAACGGCAAACATGTCCTCAACAGTCTGTTTTTCCTTCAGACCCAGAACACAATGTATACACAAGGTTTATGAAGTCTCATCGGTGTTACGACCTCGTACCTACCAGCTCCAAACTAGTTGTGTTTGATACGTCACTTCAGGTAAAACATATAAAACACTTCAGGTAAAACATATAAAACACACACACACATATATATATATATATATATATATATATATATATATATATATATATATATATATATATATATATAATAATCCATCTCTTAGACTGAAATGTTTGGTGTAATTCAATTTACAGGTCAAGAAGGCATTTTTTGCTCTCGTTTCTAATGGTGTAAGGGCAGCGCCTCTGTGGGACAGCAAGAAGCAGTGCTTCGTTGGTAAGAGCTATTTTCGTTTGGCACACTTTCTCTGTGAAAGACAAAATGAAACAAAGGACTGACTTGATTCTCACTATGCACTTCCACAGGTATGCTGACCATCACAGATTTCATTAACATCCTACATCGCTACTACAAATCTCCATTGGTAAGATGGTAGACACCAAATGTTGTAGTCCTTTAATTGTAGTATTTGGTGTAACATAATAAATCTCAAAGTTGAACTACAGCTTTTTATTTTGTCATAGGTAGGGTTTTAATTATGAATTTGCTGACTGTGTGTTTGCAATCTTGTATCAAGAGCTTGTCTTGATTTCTTTATTTGTTCCTCTTGAATGTGCCAACTGTTTCTCTCTTTGTAATCCTTCAGGTTCAAATATACGAGCTGGAAGAACATAAAATTGAAACGTGGAGAGGTGAGAAAGTTTAATATGTATGTACTTATTTTATTGACTCAAGTAATCTCAAAGTCTTGATTATATTATCTGTTGTTTATCACAGAGTTGTACCTTCAAGACTCTTTTAAGCCCTTGGTTAGCATATCTCCCAATGCAAGGTGAGCTTTTTTAAATGTATTATTATTGTTGTTGTTGTTATTATTAATGCTTGATTTGACATTTTTTCCAGGCATCTACATTGTCTTGTTGGCGTCACTTTTCTGAACACACAGATATATTGCATGCTGGGACATACAGCTGGTGAAGGGGGCATCTGATGGTTTAGCCTGGTAGCAACACTGTAAAGTGGACCTATAGAGGGATGATGTATTTTTGTAGGCCGACCAGGAAATTAGTATCGGCCTGGTTGCCTCGACAAAAAGCCAATGGGATTTTTCTTTTGGGTGTAGCATTATTGCAGAAAATAAACTCTGTGGCAAACAAACTTTTATAACACATGTCTTGTTAGCAAGATGATTTCACAAGTAAACACCACTTTTATGATTTTTGAAGTGCAATTGCCAGAAGTAAAAAGCTAACATTGGGCTATAAATGAACTACACCACAGTCGCATGAGTGTTTTGTCTAAACAATGAGACTGTAAAGGCGGACGAGTCGGCGTGATGATGTTTAGTGGTCTAAATTGGCCAGTTGTTAGCAACTGCCTTTTTACGACACGTAAAATCTTCAAAATTCACAAGTGGGATATTTACTGCTGTATTTTATGTTGTACAAAACACTAAATTCTCTTAAGCTTGTGTTAACCACAGATCTTATTTCAGACATCTGACTAGAAATCCATTCAAAAAAACACATTAACTTCAAGACGAGGGAATCAGATGTGCTAAAATGCAAACTCATTTCTGTGTTTTAGGACTCATTCCTGCAGCGTTGTATTCCCAGTAGATGTCTTACAAATGGGCATCTGAAATGTTATTCCTTTGACCTCAAAAAGTACCTGGAAATTCGCTATGGCTATGAGCAGCTTTGTGATTGATAGAAACTTATTAATAACTGCATGAAGTTATGAATATTTCAGTTCCAAACCTTTTGTTGTGTAAATAAAGTTGCTGGGAGATTCATAGGTTTGTTCGTCCATAATATTTATCATACGAATGCTTCACTTAACTTACACTTGAAGATATGACATTTCTTGCCAAGATGCCAGCAGCTGACAAGCTAACATTAGTAACTATATCATAGTTATTTTTCGTTTCACCTAATTTTATTCAGCTATCTAATCTCAGCATGCCATGTCCAAAATACCTTGCTTAACTTGGTCTTCTCTGAACTGTCGCAGTTTGTACGATGCTGTGTCATCTCTGCTGAAGAATAAGATCCACAGACTGCCTGTAATCGACCCCCTGACAGGGAACACGCTCTATATTCTCACACACAAGAGGATTCTCAAGTTCCTGAAGCTTTTTGTAAGTTCCTTTGGTTTCTCTCCTCACTACCATCACATTGAATACTTCAGATTATTTTTGAGTCTGATAACAACACGGCAGATGTCGAGTACAGAGTAAAATCTCTTAGCTACAGTTGAGGAAAATGGTAAATTATGAAACTTTCACAAAGACTTCTGTTTTCCCATAGTGTTAATAAAGTATGGTTTGCACAATCCCTTATTGTTTTCAGATATCAGAGATGCCAAAACCTTCGTTCTTGAGACAAACCCTAGAGGACCTGAACATCGGGACATTCAATAACATAGCAGTGGTCCGCACTGACACGCCGCTGTACACAGCGCTGGGTATTTTTGTTGAGCAGCGAGTGTCGGCGCTCCCTGTTGTGGATGACAAAGGTATGCGGGCTGATTGAAACGACATCCTTGTTGATTTTGCATTAATGACCAGAGACCTCTTCAATTTTGTTTGTCTACTGTACACTTCCTCTCTTTTGCAGGTCGAGTGGTGGATATATACTCCAAATTTGATGTTATAGTAAGTTGTTAGTTGTCTTTTACCTTTTTAAATTAGAAGCATTCTGAAAAGGTGAAAAGGTGCCTGCTATAATTTGATGATGATGCATTTAAATTACGTGCTGTATTTGACCTACAGTTTAAAAAGCCCAAAATTTGTTTGCAGTCATATGACAAAGTACAGCATCACATTTGAGAAGCTTAAATCAGTTTAAATGATTAATCTATTCTCAAAATTATTGAAAAGAAATTTTCATTGTAGCTTTAATGTTGAGAGTACAGTTGGGTGATATGACAACATATACAGCAATAGATGACAATGGACATTTTTCCCAAATGTTTTGTTTTTTGATAATGTTTGTAGTAATTGTCTCACTATTTTGGGCAGCGTTGCAATTTAATGAGCAAGTCTGCTTTATGAAAGACTATAATGTACTGAATTTAGGAATTATCTCAAGTTGTTGGGTATTTAATTTACTGAGCCACAAACGGATTCTAATTATTTTATCGACTTCTCTTTTATTTTGCTTAGTTTATCTACTGCATCACCATAATTTGCATCATAATCTATACTGGGATTTTGGCACATGAATCTAATGCTAAACCGTAATTGTATTTCTTTCAAACTATTTATTTTGTGTAATTTAAGATGAAGAAACCTTTTTTTAAGCTGAAGGCCTGTGTTCATACAGAACCTGGCAGCAGAGAAGACGTACAACAACCTGGATGTGACGGTGACCAAAGCCTTGCAGCACCGCTCTCAGTACTTTGAAGGGGTGCTGACCTGCCACAGGCACGAGACCCTGGAGGCCATCATCAACAGACTGGTGGAGGCCGAGGTGAGAGTTGGATGTCATTATGTGGCACCACGTAGCCGTCTCTTGTGGCCGATGTTCCCCCTGTTGCTTTTGGCTATTATTGTCCAGAATGTAATGAACTGTAGCTGCGGTAAATGTCTGAAATGTTTCTCTGCATTATATTCTTTATATTCTGTTTCTATATATTCTTTCATATTATTTTTTTAAAACAGAGTCCTAAATTGAGGGACACATCAAACACTAGCTGAAAATGAGCGAAGGCTACAACTAGCGTGAACATGAATCCTGGGTGATCTGATCACAAGTGGACAGCTCTGTGTATGTGTTCATGCCTGGCTTTAAAATGCATCTCCTCATGAGTCTTGAGTGCAGATAATATTACAGTACAATGTCAGTAGTGATAAACAACATTTGTATATGTTATTAGCATCAAAATAAAAGGTTATTGCCTACCTAGGCAGTTTTGTTCTGGGTGTCAGCAACTGGAACAAAAATGACACATCACCGACAGCATTATAATAGTCTAATGCACTTCCCATTGATATCAACATTGCTAATTTTGTTACAGTGGTACGTGGCAGTGGGTGGGATATGTTAGGCAGCAAGTGAACATTTTGTTCCTGAAGTTGATGTGTTGGAAGCAGAAAAAATGGGCAAGCGTAAGGATGTGAGCAACTTTGACAAGGACCAAATTGTGATGGCTAGACGACTGGTCAGAGAATCTCCAACACTGCAGCTCTTGTAGGATGTTCCTGGTCTGCAGCGGTCAGGACCTACCAAAAGTAGTCCAAGGAAGGAAAACCAGTGAACTGAAGGGTCATGAGCAGCCTAGGCTCATTGGTGCATTTCGGGAGCGAAGGCTGGCCTGTGTAGTCCGATCCAACAGAAGACCTACTGTAGCTCAAATTGCTGAAAATGTCATACTGGTTCTGATAGAAAGGTGTCAAAATACACAGTGCATCATAGTTTGTGCGTATGGGCCTGCGTAGCCACAGACCGGTCAGGGTGCCCACGCTGACCCGTGTCCACCACCAGACGTGCCTACAGTGGACATATGAGCATCAGATCGGGACCACTGAGAAATGAAAAAAGGTGGCCTTGTCTGATGAATCATATTTTCTTTTATGTCATGTGGATGGCCGGGTGTGTGTGCGTTGCTTACCTGGGGAAGACATGGCACCAGGATGCACTATGGGTGGAAAAAAAGCAAACCGGCGGAGGCAGTGTGCACACAGCGAAAATGGTTCAAGAATGGTTTAAGGAACGCAACAATGAGTTTGAAGTGTTGACTTGGCCTCCAAATTCTCCAGATCTCAATCCAGTCGAGCATCTGTAGGATGTGGTGGACCAAAGTATTACGTGGTCATAATGTTATGGTTGATCGGTAAAGATAAAATATATATTTAAATATGTTTCTATAGCCTGTAAAGAAAATGTGGTTGTACCAACATACAGTACACAGAAGGCGTGTCCATGCTGCGAGGCAGACGAGGGCTTGCATCTGTCTGTTTATTCACCTGAGGAGCACAGAGACCTGCGGATCCTAGCAGGTGTCAGTTGAGTAGGCGGTCCTTCAATGTAGCCCGGGACACATTCATGTACGCACTGTTATAAGAATGTGGCCATACGTGGCTCAGACCACCTCTGAATGTGGTCTGAGAGATCAGATCTCAATGCAGTGCGTTCACACCTAACAGAGCTGTCCACTTGTGATGCGATCACTCAGGATACACACTAATGCCAGGTCTGAACAGGGCCTTTGTCTCGTGCTGCTCTTTATAGTTACGGTGCCATCTATCAGTCTATGCATGCTTCTCACCATAGTAAAAATACTATGTTACAGAGGTTAACGTAGCGTTGATGATCTTGCGGTGTGTCCCTCAGGTGCACAGGCTGGTGGTGGTGGACGAGCAGGATGTGGTGAAGGGAATCGTCTCCCTTTCAGATATTCTCCAGGCTCTGGTGCTGACTGATGGAGAAGAGGGTAAGACCAGTTTTTGGAGCTTACATAGTTTTAAGAGAAGCAACATCATATTATAAATACAGGAATTATTTAAGTAGTATTTAAAAACAGTGTCATCATTCACACATTTTCACTTATGTTCTCTAAGTGATGATTGGATTTTTCTGTCCACAGGCACGGCTTGAGGAAGTAACCTGAACAATGAGGCTACACAGTTTTAAGAGGCGGTCCGAGCAAAGGGAGAAAGAAGAGGCAAGTGAGAGGGGAACAGTGACCATATATTGAAGTATCATCACCCATCTCCTGTAATCAGACGTCCTATATACACACATGAAGATGTCTCCCTCCCTGCAGAAATATGAAGCTTTAGCAACGCAGCAATATTAAATTGTAGTAGCACAAAATATACATAAGCTCCTGTAAATGGAGCCAAGAGACCTGTGACGAGGAGCTGACCAGGCATCATTCCCACTTCAGTGCTTGTTGATCTACAGTAGAGGAGGACCATTTAATTATAACTTGATTACAAACATATTTCCAATTAGTTTAAATTATGTTATCACTTAACTAATTTACCTGTATTGCCTTTTGTTGGCAGCATTTCATTTTTATAATACAGTTGAAGTCTAGATGCACATAGAGCCTGTATAATGGTCATTTTAAACACTGTCAGATCAACAGTGTGTGTTGTTCCAACGTCTACTTGAGACTCGTTCTTTTTACATATTAGTATGGTGTTTTCCGGCTTTAATAATGTTGTTATACAGCTAGTTTGATTATATAAACGCAGGTGGAGGATTAAAATAATTTTTTATCTTTAACAACTACCAATTTGCTATGTATGTGTCATACATATTGTACATGCATACAGAAACTAGCCTCATGCGACGTTTGTGTGACGACTGTAAAAAATGCTCTTGCATAATTCATCATCCAAACACAGACTGTGAAGACCTCAGAGCTGGCCAGTAGTCTGCACAGGTCAGTTATAATTGAAAATTATTTCACAGATGTAAAAGGAAAAAGGAGCTGGTCATGGTCTAATTCCATATTTGGACTTAAGCCAGTTTTAATGAATTTAAATAAAAAAGGATTTATGTAAATTTGTAAAGAATTAAATCGAGTTACCACAGTAACCAGTATGCGAAGAATTAAAGTGTCCGGTTTTAATCTATCGTGTAGCTAGACGGCAAAGCAGCTGAAGAGCACGTCGGACTCTCGAGTCCAGAACAGCATGAATGAATCCGCTGTCAGAGATGTCGACCACTAATAATTGTGCTGTGTCCTGTTTGAATGCACAAGCTCTGGATATTTATGGGTTGTATGTTTTGCCATGTTGTCTGTGTTGTCATGTATAACGTGTTTAATAGATTGTACATTTTACTTTAGAGACACCTTTATTTTCTGCTTGTTTTGTTACTCACTTTGGCATTATTAGCGTTAAAGGGACTTGCTTATTGCTTCAATGCTGCAAAATCTCATCAGTTTTCGGAAAAGTGGTCCATCACTTGAAAACTAATGGTCAAATTAACAATTTCCGTGTCCTTGTTTTCTGATTTCTGCATTTTGGTGTGGTAATGCCAGGTACAGTCAGTGATGGCATGTCTGAATGCCTGTCTGGTCGTCTGTTCACTGTGTTTAGGGGACTTTGTCAAAAATCACACAATACCAGCATTTCCTTTCCATTTTCTGAAGAGGATGGGTCAGCAACATGTCTCACTTCCTGTTTTGGTAAATATGAAATGGAACGTGTACTACTGTATGTAACACACAGTTTAGTTGCATTGAGATTAAGATTGAAAAGATGAGCAATAAAGATTCTTGGAGAGTTTGTTTCAAATGTTATTTGTTATGTTATTACATGCCGAATACTTGAATAATTCTGGTCAATCATGGTGTTCGGTCTTATTTCTTTATAACAGACTTTCTATGGGTGCAGTTCTGATGTCGGACTCTGGTGGACCGTTGTGTAAAATTATTGATTTCTTAAAGTAGCTGTGTAATAAGCAGATAATATGCAGCTAGCAGGTCACTGTTGAAATAAACCCCTTCAGAGCGATGCAAGACCCCTCCACGTCATGGCGGGGGTTATTTCACAACAACTGACTGGCTCTCTTCTCTGTACATTATCCCTTACATAAGATGTGGGCATTTGACATATATCCTTTGTCTGAAGATATAACTGGGAAGCATTAATGATTTTTTTTTTTTCATTAAACCAGCATTAACTGATCTTTTAACCGCTTTGGGTCTGCGGAAACAACAAGCTCTAAAAAACAGATATCACCTTGAACCCACATTTTTTTAAAATACAAGGATGGGGTTAGACATGATTAAATGAAGTAAAAATAAATACACACATAGGAAAACAACTGCATTTATTACTCTATATTAGACGGTACATGATTGAAGCCCTGAAGGGTTGTTTTTTTTTTTTTTTTTTACATGGATGCAGTCGTCTCTTTGCCATGACTGGACAGAGACCTGGGACTTGTCACAACCTGTAGAATAATACCTCATTGCTTTGACTCACCATGGGATACTTGGAACAAAGGTATTAAAACTTGAAATACACTATGCATTTCATACATTATAAGGCAGATACATTTTTCAAACATACCCCTTCAGTGTATAAATATGGTTAACACTATCAAAGAGTAGAGCTCCCCAGTCCCAGCCTAAAACAAGAGCATCAAGTCTCCATTCTTACAAACATCCTGTTAGACTTAAACATTTCAGTGTAGTGAGCAAGTTATTTTAAAATAAAAAGTACTGGTCAAACACATTTGTGAGACAGCATTGAGACATTTCAGTAGTTTCAATATTTCCTCTCCAAAAGAAAAAGTCAGATTATCTTTATAGACGTCGTGAACTGCGACTGGTTGGCATGGTTTGAATAAACAGTCTCATTTTTCAGTGGCGTGATCTTAAACAAACACTAGAGGCCAGGACCAGATTCTGAGAACAATTTGGTTTTAATGCTGCGAGGTCAGTAGTAGTGCACATGGCCTTTCAGGCTTTCATAGGGACTCACAGCATACAAGTATAAATAACATGGGAAAGACTACACAGACAGTACCTGTTGAAGTTGCATACAGCTAAAGACAAAAGTGCACCTATTTCCTGATAACATAAATAATGCAGACAGTGATTTCAGAGAATGATAGCTTGACGGAAACAATCCACTTACAAGTTGCACATTGAGGAGGTATTGTATGAGGCCGTGAGGGGAAACATTGATTAGAAATCAAATACCGCTCTGCAGTAATAGAGGGCTACACATAAGCAGTGTGTCTGACACATACAGTAACGTCAGAAGTCAAAAAGTAGATGGGTACATTATTCCATTCACAAACATCAGGATAGAAGTCATTTTCTTCCCACCAACCAAAAAGCCAATATTAAAGATTCAGCCATCTAAAACATGACCTAAGTAACCTAACGTAAAATCATATTTACACAAGTATCATCTTAAAAAGCTAGTTTATGTGCAGTAGTCATACTTGGCCAGGGAAAATACGCCCTGAGGGGAAAAGAACATTATGGACATGCTTTCACTGTATAAAAAATGAACCTAAAACAAACTATCCATGGTGTTTTTAAAAGGGATTAAAAATATAACATGCTTGCCCCGTATTTAAAGTACAGTGTAAAGAGGTTTGGCTGCTGCGAAGGGCGAAAGTTAGGACTGTCCCGAATACCAGTGGGCTTCGAAGCTTCGGTGGGAAAAATTCAGCGGTATTCGAAGCTTTGTTGAGTAGTACGCTGCGGCAGGCTGACATGTTCTTCTGTCTCCATCTCCCTGTTTCAGTGCTGCTGCCACACTACTGTACACTCACTCACTCACTCACTCACTCACTCACTCAAAACAGCGATATCTGCTGAGAATAATGAATAATAATAACTAATGACTGTATGTATGACTAATGAATAATGTGGGGTTATTCCTTATTTCATGGGCTGGATTTCTATATTATTATTACATACTTATGTAAAAAAACAAACAAACCCCAAAGTATCTGAATACCGACTTGGGGGTTGATTACCATGGCAACGGTCTAAGCGTTCAAAGCATCCAGGTCAGTCCTAGTGAAAAGTCGATCTGAATGTCGTGTATACAGCTTATCTGAGCGGCTGGAGCAACGTTTACTCTCATGGCAGGTTGTAGTCTGTGGGTTGATCTGGAGACAGCACCTATGTTCAGACTGAAAACCCATTTAAATATTCTACACATGTTTTGTAAGAAGTGTCCCAATCCGAAGCCAGCGAGTGTGTTGGCTGAGAAGATAAAGGACAAAAATATCAAGTCACCTGGCAGCTGTTGCTCTACATTTAACCCTAGTGAAATGCATGTTTGCTTAATGATTCCTTAATGTGTATTTTGCTTAAGATGGTTCTACACTGACAAAAAATGATTGGTAAGCATAAGGAAAACCTGAGGTTTACAACAGCTTATGGGATGGGCTCCAGTGGTCCAAAGGCTAAATCATATTTGGCAGGTTGCCCTGACGCTCCTGTGACTCTGAAGTCTTAAAACACGTTGTAAAGTAAATGGGCTGCGTTTGCACAAACTGCCTTGACTGCTTTGTACATGCTTATATGGTAATCAGCAGACAACTATACGGCACAGCTGTAGCAGAACCAGATAGATTATTCTCTACACAGTTTGTGATGTGCCTGTATGCTGTAGGCGGCACAGAGAAACCTGCACAATAGCCTCACAAACACCCACATATTAATAACAAGATCTAGTCATTTAAATAACAGAAGCAGTAAAAATAAGTTAAAAACACTCTTCCAGCTTGCCCCCTTTCAAAGACAAAAAAGAGCAAATGCTGTTTGTTACCTATTAAGCGACTGTGATCAAAGAGACCTTGAGGAAATATCAGCAACTGATTTTCAAAATGGTTAATTACACATCCTGTCATCGATTGCATACAAGTACACAGGAAATCCAAGATAGTAGAATCCTTGTTAGTAAGGAGTGTAGAGAGGAACAAAAAGGGCAGCAGTAGCTGAGGACAAGACAGGAAAGGTGTTCTTGGTAGTTTGGCTGGGTAAGCGAGGTAGGGTTTGTCAGAAATCAAGTGGCTTCAAAACTGGCAGGAGTGTCAATGGAGGAATACAGTATTTTACAAAGTGCGACTCTCCATCACATTCTCTTACTTTGTGCGTTCTCTGCAGACGGCCCAGCCTCTTCTTCTCAGTCTCCTACAGTCTGGACTCGGGTCCTGCTCAGTGCTTTCTCTCAGCGCTCCGCTGACTCGGCTCAGACTTTAATGTCTTCTTGAATGCTGAGCTGGGAGAGGGTCTTCTTGATGCGCAGGGCCGTCAGGCGGGCAGCTCCATTAGTATACCAACACTCCCTCATGATTTTGCCCATAACCCGCAAGGCCTGAAAAAGCAGGAGAAAGAAAGCAAAGAAGGATACAAACAGTATAAGTGATTATGATTACGCAAATGTAGCTCAAGTAATCTAAGTATTGTGTTCAAAGCAGCCTTGTTTGAAAGACGCTGTACAAGTATTGAGTTGCCTGTACCAATCCACTCCACAAAATCCAACATGTTAGCATCAGTCGATCATTTTTATACCTCGTAACTCTGCCACCAATTAGGGATGTTGGGTCGTAGCTTTTGGTCGCACACCAGCTTTCTCATCTCCTCTATGGAAGGGTCAGAAGGTACCAGGTCATAGTAGGGCAGCTGGTACTCTTCATGGATACCTGATAACACAGGACAGCGGTGGGGTCAGATCAGTGCTGTGATCTCAGTTGTTAACATTGATTAAAAAAAAAAAAAAAAAATCAAACAACACAGGTTGAGTATCCAGAGTGAAAACAAAAAGAGTCTGACCTCCACTATTACAGCGCCGTGCAATCTCCCAGTAGACCAGCCCCAAAGCGTAGATATCAGCACATTTGAATGAGTCAAAGTGTCTCATGTTGATCGTCTCATCCAGAACCTCTGGAGCCATATACCTGAGAGGCGTAAAAACAATCACAGTGTGTACGTTTTTCTGGGAAAGGTCAAAGACATCTGTGAGAAAGGACGGCCAGCAGCTGCAGGTGCGTATGTCGACACAGACCTCTTGGTGCCCACCCTCTGGTTGGGCGCAATGTCGATGGTGTCTGTGGTAGAGTCGTGACGGACGGCCAGGCCCAGGTCAGCGATGGCACAGGTGCAGTTCTTCTTCACCAGGATGTTCTTGGACTTCAGGTCTCTGTGGGCGATGCCTGGCTTTCCTACCAACAACATAAATCTACATGTCAGACATGTGAATTCTTATCTCTCAATGCATTTTTTTAAACATGTCAGTGTCAACTCTCTTTCATGAAAAAACAGAAATTTATGCTATCTTCCTTTATCTGGGCATCAGTTAGGTTGATAAAAACAGAAAAACAACCCTCCATTTGTTCAACTAAATGTCCTCAACTGCAGTTTAATCTTCCATGATGGGTAGTTAAGCAGATGATTCAAAAATAATTACAGACATACAGTAAGCTCACAATACATGCCTGTTAATATTATATTATAGTTTAATTTTTAATTTTTTTTAATATTATTGGGGCTGCTTTTCCAAACTCTCTCTCTCTCTCTCTCTCTCTCTCTCTCTCTCTCTCTCTCTCTCTCTTATATATATATATATATATATATATATATATATATATATATATATATATATATATATATATATATATATATGATATGTAATATTGCTCCAATGCTGCTATACCAAGTGCACCACTTTTTTAAAAAGCAGTTATTGATGAAATTGATGAAATTTCATATCGACATCCTTCAAACTTGTACATTTGCAGCTATAGCTATAAGGATGCAGAATTACCTCATTGTTTTAGATATTATTTTGTGAACAACTCTCGATTTCATAATTACCCAATCAGACAGGCTGAGAATCTTCATCTTCCTCTGTATAAAACATTATCACATTTCATGGAGTTATCTTATGAAATAAAAATGTCCATTTAATGGATTCTTCTGTGTCACTGTCTATGTATAAAAGAGACTTATAAAAATGCTCTGCTAACAAAAACATTTGATTTGGATAAAAATGATCAGTTACTCCTGCTTCTTTGTATTTTTCTGTTTTGTTTGAACTTCACTCCTGCACTTAACACTGTATATTCCTATATGAGAAATGTGATTACTAATATCTAAAATGTACTGGTGATTTTGGTCATGATAGTATTTTTACCTAATGTATGTCCTCTGGGTATGTTTTTTTATATAAGCCATTATAGGTTTCTACCTCACCCTCACACGTATTTTACATTCCTTTCATGTGAATTATATTTTATTGTCTTTTCATGTGTGAGACAAATATGAACATGGGAGCAAAAAAGTAAAAACTATTTCCCTTGGCAATACAAAAGGTAAATGTACAGTAGGGGAAAAAAAATCATGTTAAATTATTGACATTTAGAAATTCAGTCCAATTTCACCACACTGGATTGTCATTGTCCTTTATGTTTCAACATGTTTGCCATATATTCATCTCATTTTCATTGCATAATCTTGCAATATTTTTAAGTACGGTATGTCGTACGGCGAGCATGAGAGTAGTGAGAAGAGTTGCTGTCACCTTGTGTTCCCAGAATCTCCATGTGCAGATGGGCCAGGCCACTGGCAGCTGACAGAGCCAGTTTGATCATTCCTTCAGTAGTGACCGAGTACCGGTTCAGGTAGTCAAACAGAGAGCCATGCTCATGGTAGTCCGACACCAACCACAGCTGGGTCCATGTGCCATTGTCTGGGCAGGAGACGGCAATATAGAGATACACAAGAAATGATTAGTTTTCTTGAGAATGATGAATTATTACACAACAAACAAAACACACACATCAACATTGTTCCAATACCGATAGAGTATCAGAAATGTGTCCAGTACTGCCCAAAATTCAGAATCAGGTATTGATGAGTATGCCAGTCCATGCACAGATATGATGCCAGAATTTATTTTAAAAAACTTGTGTTGTTGCCCTGGATGTGTCATGGCTGGCACTGGCAACTACTGTCCACAATCCATCCATGGTCAGTAGTAAACAGCTGTTTGTTTATTACTACTGCTACTACTACTACTACTAATAATAATAATAACTATAATAATAATAATAATGGAACATCTGTAGTCACAGGTTTGCACCTTTGTTGTCAGCAGCTATAAAGCCCAGGATGTTTTCATGGCGGAGCATGATGGTCTGATAGATTTCAGCCTCGCGGAACCAGGAGCGCTCCTCTCTGGATGAGAAGATCTTCACCGCCACGTCGCCGCCCCTCCAACGTCCTCGCCACACCTCCCCGAAACGCCCCTTACCAATGATTTCTTGGAGCACAATTGTTCTGGCCACGGTCCGCTGGACAAACAGAGGCAGACCTGCTCAGAAAAGATGAGAACAGCCATCATCAGTTTTCTGAAGCCAAACACAGTGTAAACTGCAGCAGGAGTGCCAGTCTGCAGCTGCGTTAACACGTGGCGCACTGACCGGAGCCTGAACCAGACGTGGAAAGATCGTATATGAGGTCCTGCAGGGTCCTGTCTTTGGCTATGTAGAGGTGGTCACAGGACGGGTCCTCTACCACCTCTAAACGTTGCCTATGGCTGTAGGCCCTCTGGTGGTACTGATACAGGAACAGACCCATCAGCAGCAGCAGACACAGCAGGAACAGCGGCCCCGCGATCACAGCGACCAGTTCCACCAGCCCCCATGTCCCACTTGGGCCGTAGCCTCCCCCGAGTCCTGACTGAGTCGTGACTGAAACGAGAATAGAGGAGAATTAAAATGCAACATCTGGCACCCAGTGCACACGTAAGACAGACTCCCTGATATAAACCGCTTAGCATGCTTAAACAGCATAAAGCTTTTAGAAAACTGAGTCAACATTTTACTGTTGCATAAACTTTTCATTCCCTGTTATTTAAGGGTCTCATATTGTGCTCATTTTCAGGTTCATACTTCATACTACGTATTTTATGTTTCTAGAACATGTTACATGCTGTAATGTTCAAAATACCCTTCATTTTTCCTCATACTGTCTGCCTCAATATGACTTATTACTAACTATCTGTCTGGAACGCTCTGTTTTAGCTCATCTCAATGGAACTACGTTGCTAGGCAACACCTTGGGTCCATTCTTACTTCCTGTCAGCTGATGTCATTTATGGTATCGTCAAATGGGGTGGTGTTTACAGTGTTTACTAATTGGGCCCACATGAACGCCTCCTTCATGTATTCACGTATTGGTATTCACGACCTTGTAAGTGGAAAGTTTCTGAAAGCTCAGAGTTTACGACGTGTGATGTGTTTGCCGACATCAGAAATATATAATGTATATTGTTTTTGGGGTAATTTTATAATATGTCTGAGGAAAATGTTCATTTTCCTAATGACATCATCCTTCTCCTCTGTCATTATGCCTTTGTATTTCCTTCATTATGTTTCCCACTTGCAAGCTTGCTAAATTGTTAGCCTCTGTGGCTTTTAAATGCCGATAGTAACGTTAATATTGTTGCTCTTCCCAACTTAACCACTTGAACGCCACACATATTGTGTACAAGTTCCCATATTGTAAACACATGCTCACAAGTTTCATTTAAAGGCACCAATACACTGCAACTGGAAATAAACTGGAACACGTTTAGTATGTTTACATTTAAGACTGTGAAATATATTACATAATACTGTATATTATACATGTACAACAAATATTGTGCAGTTGTGACATCATAACTGTACAGAAATCCTAACAGCTCGTTTAAAGGCAGAGTTTCTGAATAGGGGCTGTGTGTATTTCTCTATGGATTGAGCATTTCAGTACTTTCACAGTATTTATAATGCACTTAAACCTACTTTATAATAAAGTCATTAAAATCTCTCCTTTTACAATATGGGACCTTTAAGAAATGCTCGGTATTTTACACTGACATTTGTTGACTATGAAACATAAAAGAAGTACTGAAACAGCATACTAATACTGTAAAAAGTCTGCTTATTATGTCTTATGCTTGTATATTTTTCAGCAGTGCTTGGTCTTTGTGATGAGTTTCTCTTCTACTTCACCCTTCATTCAGACAAATTCATGATTTTCTGGATCCTTGAAGTTCTAGCATTATAGTACTATAATTATTTCAAGATCATTCAACGTGCATGCTGTTGATGGAAAAAGTTGGTAGTCTTTTGCACCCATTTTTCAAGTAGTGTTGCACAGATCACAGTTTTGATGAGGATATCCAATAGGGCTGCAACTAATAATGATTATTTTCATTGTTGATTATTTTCTCAATTAATGATTTGAATTCATTTATTGTCTGGTCTATAAAAATTTTTCAGAAAAAGGTGAAAAATGTCAATTGGTGTTTCCCAAGGCCCAAGATGACGTCCTCAACTCAAAGATATTCAGTTTATTGTAATAGAGGAACTAGAAGAAATTCACATTTAAGAAGCTGAAATCAGATGATTTAGACTTTGATTTCTTAAAAATGACTTTAAGAAATCATCAAAGTACTTGGTTATTAAATAATAGACAACTAATCGATTAATCTTTGCAGTATCCACACTCCCTCTATAGTCCCTTTGTTTATACCAGTCTTTTAAAGTGCTTTATGTCATTTAAAAATCATACCAACTGGTGTTTTTTGGGGATGAATACTGCCCACCATTTCCTGTCAAAATAGTTCCACACTGACACTTTTCTCTCCACATACACTGCAAAAATATTTTTAGACACTGTACAAAACACCAAAGGAAACATCTTCTCAGGAACCGTGAGTCACAAAACTGTGACGGAAACAGGAAACATTCTCGTTCTCGGCTGGAAATGGTTCAGTCTGTATGTTAGATGTGTGGTACGCCCGGTGAAGACCAAGATTACCGTATAATAGTTTTGAATTTTCAGTTTTTATTGTATTTGTTTTGTCTTTTTTGGTTTCATTTTAGTTAGTTTTCAGAGTGTGTTTGCGGAAAGGTTTAGTTTTATTGTTTGTATATTTAGTTTTAGTTTTATAGTAGTTTTAGCTGATAGGGCCGGGTATACTATAATGTCTCAGTACATAGCTGATTACATACATGGTTGGAGAACTGTGTAGGATTGTCCATAATATTTAATGTTCTTTGTGCTACTTTCGTGTCCAATGTGCAGCAAATGCGGCATAGCCCCATCTCCTGCAATGTCATGTCCGTTCAATTTATGTCGTCCACTGTTAAAAAGTTGACTGGAAATTTATGTTATCTCCTTTTTTTTCGGAAGTAATATTTTATAGCTTAAAAAACTACAACTGAAATGAATTTATGTAAATATAGCTTTCGTTAAGTTTTTCTTAAAGTATAATTTTTAACCTAGTTTCAGTTTACGAACTTTTGGTTTACCATAATAACCCTGGTAAAAACACACTTAGAAAAAAAAAAAAAGCCTTTAGGTCAGATATTTGGTGATAGATGGCAGCCCTAAATGTACACAATCGTGCTGTATATGTTGTGTGACACGTCACACTTCTCACCTGAGGGTACTTTGAGGTCGATGCTGTTGCAGTAGTCGGTGTAGCAGCAGTGGATGTTGAGTAAGCCCTCTGCACTGAGGCAGTAGAACGGCTGTCCGGGGGGCACCAGTTTGTCCCGTGTGATGCAGATACGAATGTGCTGCTCTTGGCCATCGATGAAGGAAGTGGAGGCCATGCAGGCTCCGTCAGTCTCACACTGGGAGCCGGTCTTCTCACACTGGACAGTGGTGCAGTTACACCGCAGAGCTGCAGGGTCGGAGGGGGCAGAAGGAGCAACACAGTGTGAAACATAACAGTTTGCATTATTAAAAATACTGGACTTCACAAAACAGTCAAGAGCTGCAACGATTAATCAATTAGTTGTCAACTATTAAATTAATCGCCAACTATGCTGATAATTGATTAATCAGTTTGAGTCATTTTTAAAGAAAAAAAAAAGCATCCTTAATGTGAATATTTTCTGGTAACTTTACTCCTTTATGACAGTCAAACGGAATATCCTTGAGTTGTGGACAAAACAAGACATCTGAGGACGTCATTTTGAGCTTTGGGGACATTTTTCACCATTTTCTGACATTTTTTAGACCAAACAACTAAACCATTCATTGAGAAAATAATTAAAAGATAAATCAACAATAACAATAATCTTCAGTTGCAACCCTTAAATAGTCAAATGTGTGAGCAATGTGCTTTATTTTCTTCTCAGCTGTGCAGGAACTTGCAGGACACATGATGTGCACTAGAGGGCAATAACAGCCAGCAGTAACAGTGAGCACAACATAATAAGTTACGGACTTACAAACAATATGTACAACATGTCCTTACATGAAGCCCCAAAACAAAAACTAGTAATTCTTTGTCAGTGATGACCTTTAGAGCTGCAATGATTAGTCGAATTAGTCAATCAATTAGTCAATCTACAGAAAAATAATCACAAACTAATTTGATAATCAATTAATCGTTTAAGTCATTTTTCATGCAAAAATGGCAGAAAATGCTGTTTTCAGCCCCTCGATTATGGATATTTATTCTCTCTGTCCTATATCAGGGATGCACCGATCCGACTTTTTCAGTCCTGATACCAATAGCGATACCTGTGCTTTGGGTCCGACACCAGCGTTTAATAAATAAGCTTTATGCCTCGCTGTGTGGAAGAAGAAGAAGAAGAAGAAGAAGAAGATCTACCTTTATTAGTCCCACAATGGGGAAATTCAATTTTACACACTCTGTTAAACTCATACATGGTACATGCAGACCTGAAACACACATACATGCATTAATGGAGAGACGTCAGAGTGAGGGGGCTGCTCCTGACAAGCGCCCCGAGCAGCTGGGGGTTTGGTGCCTTGCTCAGGGGCACCTCGGCAGTGCCCAAGAGGTAAACTGGCACCTCTCCAGCTACCAGTTCACACTCAGTTTTTTTTTTTTTTTTTTGGTCCATGTCGGGACTTGAACCGGTGACCCTCCGGTTCCCAAGCCAACTCCCTACAGACTGAGCTACTGCCGCCCCCGGAAGAGACTGGGATCATTCTTTTATGTGGAAGGAAACATCAGACTTGACTTAAACATTGCTTTCTTAACTTTGTAAAACTACATTTGATAAATAAATACATAGCTATAAGTTCATGGACTTGGTAAAAAAAAAAATCTAACAGGAACTAAAATTAAAGCATAAACCTTTTTGATGCAGCAACAAATTGGTCAAACCTTAAACAGGAATTAAAAGTCCAGTATATGATGTATATAGTATATAAACACAGAGATTAATTTAATAGATTGGCCCCATTGTCGCTGATACTCTGATACACTATCGAAATCGGTGCAGCCCTATTTTATACCATATTAAATATGAATATCTTTGGGGTTCAGACTGACAAAACAAGGCATCTAAAGACATCACTTTGGACTTTGAGAAACTGGGGTGACATTTTTCACTATTTTCTGCCATTTTATAGATTGGAAGATTAATCTGTTAATCTAGAGCATAATCATTAGATTAATCAATAAGGAAAATAATTGTTGGTTGTGGCCCTAATGAACTTCTTTTACACTTTCGTTAGCACATTTTGTTTGCTACAGATGATGGCAGTATAATTTGGTTTGCGGGAGATGAGCTTAAAATTATGCAGCAGCGCACCAGCGCACCCATAAATATTTCAAGTACCAAAGGAAAATTTTCAGATGAATAATGAGCTGCAAAGATGAAGTAGAGAGGGATGAAGGGTGGCACTGGCGAGGTCAGGAAGGAGAGGAAGTGTTAGAGGTGGGGTGGGGTGTGTTAGGTTGGCAGGGGCTTTGGGAGGATGGGTGGAGATTTTATGTGAGGGCATGTAGGAGTAGGAGACTTCCTCTGTGAAACTGAATAATATTATCAAGTGACATGATGTGACATTCCCGTAATTCTGGAAAAGGCCTCCAGTGGATTCCCAGTAGAAAATGACCTCGCTAGAGAGCCTTTGTGCACATACATGCAGCTGAACTTAAGTGTCATCTACGTCAAACAGGGGAAATGTGGAGTTAATGTGTTACAACATAATTTGTGGTGTTGACTCATACAACGCCAACACCTACTTGGCAGATGCTGGAGGTCAAATAGGAAAACAACCATAGAAGAAATGAGGAAGATAAACGCTGACTAAAATGTGATGAGACTGACATTTCAGACTTTCCGTGGCTTTACATGTTACATGAATCCACGTTGGGCTGATTGTTTTAAAAATGCCTCAGAATACAGCCAAGATACTGACCACTGCAGTTCAATTGTGATAAAAAGGACAATAGCAAAAAGGTGTATGTTTAACCTCTTAAACAGAAACATTTCAGAGGTTAAAATAAATCACAATGTAAAAACTTGTTTCTGTGTAAAAGTTCATATCACCACTGGATTTTAGTGGCTGGAGGAATGGGTTATCTTTTTCTGTTTTTGACCTGAACACATCCAGATGAGATGTTTTATGACGACTTTTATACTCAGAGAAACAACTTTAATGGTCCATACTTTTGAAGACAATAAGGGAAGCAGAACAAACATGTCTAATTGTGTGGGGAAACCTGTCTGGGTTCTCCAGCTTCCTCCCACAGTCCAAAGACATGTATTTCAGGTTAACTGATTACTCTAAATTGCCTGTAGGTGTGAATGTGAGTGCGAATGGTTGTCAGTCTCTATGTGTCAGCCCTGCGATGGACTGGCGACCTGTCCAGGGTGTACCCCGCCTTTGCCCAATGCCAGCAAATCAGCTCCCGCCAACCCCTAACGGGACAAGCGACTGAAGATGAGTGGATGGATGGATGGATGGATGGACAACTGCTCTTTAAATATATCTGTTTCTCAAGCAGAAACACCAGAGATTGCTCAGCTTCTCACATGTGAGAATTTGCTGCTCTATTGGATATCAGTGATTCTCAAAGTGGGGTCTGTGGGACTCTGTCTGGAGGTCTGTGAAATAATTTGATATAAATTATAAAACTGTGATATACTGCATACTTAAAACATGCATATCTACTGATGGGGACTATTTGCACCAATAAAACAAGCATATTATGTCCATCACTCCACCCATGTTAATAGAAACTCTGATTTTTTACTTGGAAAGCACTTTGTGCTTTGGGCTTGAGAAGTGCTTTGCATATAAAATGTATTATTGTTATTAGTATAACTGTCAGTTGCAGCCCAGGCTTCTTGATGGAAATACTATGGTAAACTGTTTTTTTCTTCCCATCTGCTTATTTGATCTCTAAACAGGTTTCCATTGAATTCCCAAGAATTATGAATAATAAATAAGGAAATTATATATATAATCCACTCCTACCCTGCACCAGGTAACAAGCCACAGATTATCAACCTGTAACACTCTCTGATCTCTCACACACAGCTGTAAAAGTGGAATAATGCTAAGAAATACCAATAAAACTACTGGAGACACTGAGCGAACTCACCAGAATCCAAATCATAATAAACTGTATAATAATGTACTATCACATACAATACACCTGTAGCAATAATACACGATATTAAACATCATCTCCATGTCTGTCTGGATGCTGTAGATATTTGATTGCTACGGTCTGTAATTACAGTACATCCATTGTAATCACATTAACACTTCAGCACTCTTGACACAAAAATACCCGCATGGCATCACATCTATATATCTACCTGGCTATCATTACTGTGGTGAATTAAACGTTTGTAGTATATCAGGGAAAGGTTGCACAAAACGGGGACAAGCATCTCTTTAGTTAAATAATAATTACCACATAAAGCTGAGCGAGTCTGACGTTAACTCTGTTTACAGCCAAATCATTCACCGAGCTGTCGGTACCTAAACGCACCTTTCAACGGCTGTGTCAGACCAGCCTACCGAGCACGACAGCGACAGAAACACGGCGAGATATCGCGTTTTGTGATCATGAAAGCTACTCAATTACACCCAGGTTCATACAAATCAAAGCTGACTGGTTTCATTCTATGTGTCAGTTCATTTTTGTCGTCGCCGGCTGGGCTAGCTAACCAGGCTAACGCTAGCTAGCAGCTAACTCCACAGTCGTTCGCCTTAATGATGGCAGCAGCAGCAGCAGCTTGTGAACAAAACAAACAATAAGTCACTCACCTTCGCAGCTTCTGTACAGGACGACCTGGACAACCACGACGGCTAACGAAATCTGTAAGTTAGCCATGATCAATAAATTCCCGGTTCATCGCATTAAGACATTTGGTTAGCTAACGTTAGATGTGGCGAGGCGTGATGATGACAGCTAACCAGGCTGTCAGAGTGCACAGTGAACCGTTTACTAACATGCTCCACCAGCAGGCTGCAGCACAGACACAGACAGGGGACTGAGGAGGTCAGTGCCTATCTATCTATCTATCTATCTATCTATCTATCTATCTATCTATCTATCTATCTATCTATCTATCTATCTGTCTATATATCTGTACATACATACATGTAGGTTAAAGGTCAACATGAGGATCTAATCCTGGATCTGGCAGACGGTTTCTTTGAGAGACATATAATGCACACTACACACCATCACATACTGTACATATCAGGTCTAGGGTGACCGGGTGTCCCACTTTACGATGGACTGCACAGCATTTTTATCCCTTGTCCCGCATCCCACATATTGAGACGATGTCCCACATTTGAATGGGCTCTAGTTTTCAAAAATTAAACCACTACATGACAGATGCTTTTTTAAAATCTGGCTTTTATCCAAATGGTCGTGAAGAAAGCAGGGAAGACCGTCATTATGGGGCTGTTTGCGGTCAAGTGTAGGTTGACTTTTCATCATCTTTGCTATGAAATGTCCAACGGGGAATATTGCGAGTCACCGCAAAGTCACAAGCCATGCAGATTTAGCTGAATATGATGGAAACTACCTCAAAGAAAATGAAGAGCAGCTACAACAAAGACTGTGAAACTACTTCTAAGTATTTATAAGCTGATTGAAGGCCATTTTTTGAGTTTTTTGTGAAATTATGAAGTTATTTTTCAACTTCATATGGGGGGAATACAACATGAAGCGACACAGTTGATGTGTCTCTCAAGAAACGTGAGGCTCAAAAAGAGATGTGACAGATATGTAACACAATACACACCAACGCATACATATCAGGACTAGGGTGATCAGGTGTCTGACTTCATGTGGGACTACACAGCATTTTTATCACATGTCCCACGTCCCACATATTAAGATGATGTCCCACATTTTCATTGGCTTTTGTCCAGTTGCCTGTGAAGGAAGCAGGGAAGGCTGTCACCACAGGGCTGTTTGCTGTCAAACTGTGCACACGTGGGTCAAGTGCAGGTTAACATTTCACCATCTTTGCTGCGAAATGCCAAAAGGGAAAAATTGCGAGTCACCACAGAGTCACAAACTATGCAGATTTAGGTGAAATATGATGGAAACTACCTCAAAGACAAAGACTGTGAAACTACTTAAACATATTTATAAGCTGATGGATGGCCATTCTCAGAGTTTTTGGATGCATTTGGGCATAGAGATGTGACAAGATAAGGGGCAGAATAGAAATGTTTCTTATTTAAGTTAGATAGACATCAAAACTGTAGAGTACCTCTCAGCCTTGGTAACATGTCCCACATTGTCCCACACAAACATACTCTTCCCACATTTGGTTTGTTGGGATCTGGTCACCCTACAAAGGTCACAAAGGTCACTCGCAAATGGTCTTTTGTCAACACCAGGTCCTAGCTACATTTCCTTGTCATTAGGCTCTCACTGCTGTAAGATCAAACTCCAGATTTATTAGAGGAATGGAGGAGAGGTTGCCTATGCAAATACGTTGTTGTCACTTCTCTCTCATCACCTCCAGCTTCACATACATCTTCATACTCTTTGACAAGAGATTGTTCTCTTCAGCTATGGTTTTGAGTCTTAAAGGTACCATATTGTGTTGATTTTCAGGTTCATACTTTTACTAGAACATGTTTACATCCTTGTTTCCTGTTTTAATATATAGTGGAACATCTCACTGGAGATGTCCAATGTTCACTTTTCTTTTAGTTATGGTTTGGACTCCACAACTCCAGAGAAAAATATATGGCTCTTTAGCTGTTAAATGTTTACCATGTTAAGCACCCAATTCGACTGTTATCAGGCCATTAAATAGGCGTAATTGGTCGCTATAAGAACTAAAGGTGTGGGTCATTAGGGGCCTGCTACGCCTGCTACATTGTATGTCCCATCCATCGCCACCAAACTCCACCCGATATGGAGTTTCCTGCAGTCCATACTCCAGCGCCTGATTTCTGCTTCTGCTCCTGTCATCATTACTACGGTCACTAGAGGTCGCTGTCAGCTTCTTTTATACCTTTTTTCAGTGACGTACCATGTGAATAGATGATAAAACCTACCAGTGGGTGCAGCAGGGGGCTACTGACCCCACATCTAACCACTGGTAATGTGTACTTAATGGCCCAGTAACCATTTAATTGGCTGTGCTAACTGTGTCTGCCTGCTGTTTGGTTG
Source organism: Pterois miles (assembly GCA_947000775.1). NCBI lineage: Eukaryota > Metazoa > Chordata > Actinopteri > Perciformes > Scorpaenidae > Pterois > Pterois miles. The sequence continues at coordinate 1,249,159 of CAMQGK010000056.1, read as the reverse complement.
CTTTACTTGAGTTTTTCTGCTGAAAACAGTTGCCTGCTGCACCCGGAAATAAGGTTGATAAGAGGAAACCAAGACAATGAGCTAAAATAGTGTTAAAAGCTACACTGGGCTGATGGAGACTGCAGAGTTTGACGGTTACTCCATGTGGGGTCATCACTATGACTGACATCTTTCACATTACACAGTCATTTGATTCATTGTTAAAGGAACAGTGTGTGACATCTCAGGGGAACTAAGAGTCTGAGAATCGTTGGGTTTTTGTTAGCTTAGAACGAGCCCTTTATATCTGCTTAAGGAGCAGGTATTTTTCAGAGTCCGGCTTGTTGCTCCGCCAAGTTTCTATTGTAGAACAGAACAGACAAACCAAACACTGACCCTAGCGAGAGACTTTCACGTTGTTACGTTAACAGATGAAGGCCGTAGTTGTCCGATGCATTTGTGAAACTGCGGTAACGTGAGTTACAGAGTGCAAAATCAGCCGCCAACTGACTTCCGTTGCTCGTAAAGTATTGTTATTATGGTGAGGATGACCTCTGAGTGAAGCAAACAGCATTACCACGGCTTTTCTCTCAGCGGCTCACGTTACTGCAGTCTTGGAAAGGAAAGATTGAGTGGAGGAGTACTTCAACCACACCACTAGATGATGCCAAATCCTACACACTGTACCTTTAATATGAAGTTATTGAGTAATGAAGCTTTAACACCAATGAATGAATGATTTGATTGAATTAAAATGTTCACTGTCCTATATTTATTTGTAATTTCTCAGAGTTAATAAAAGCAGGAGATATATGAATATATTATTGGCAATATCATAGAATGGCAATAAAACTGAACAAAAGGATTAAACATATCCTTCATTGTGATGTGTGTTTGTTACTGTACAGTATTTACAATTGATCTTTGGCTAGCTATTTACAAAAAATACACAACACCTTAAATAGTATTACATAATACAAATGAGCTATAGCTATGTGTTTCTATATTTCTATCTTGCATAGGAAATGGTAACAGGTATACATACAGTATGTGCCTGCCTGTGTTTTATGATGAGGTAGATCCCATACTGTAAATGCTTTAGCACCAGCGAAACTGAATCATACACTGTTGCATAATTAGTGTTTCAATATATTAATAGAAAAATAAACGTTTTTTATCTATTCTTAAAACATATGTAATATTTATTTAAAAGCTTTAAACTCCTCCCAAAGAGTCTCTGCAGTGCTTATTTCAGTGTCTTTTCAGTTTTAGGAAGAAAGAAATATCTCCTCTCTTACCTATTTTCCCTTTAGGTTCTAGGTTCTATATTTGCGGAATATTTCCAAGATATATGGTTTGAAAGTTGAGAGCTGAACACATCTGTAAAAACCATATTGTTCTCAAATGGGATGATTCGTACAGCATGGCGGCCTTTTTTTAACTCTTAATTTTTGGCCTTCTTGTCTTTTTCTTTCTTTTTCTCCTTTTTCTCCTTCTCTGCCTTTTCTTTGTCAGCTTTCTTCTCTTTCTTTTTCTCCTCCTTGATCTCCTTGTACCTCCACTTGGGCGGTTCCAGGAAGCCCTTTTCCTTCTTCTTCTTCTTTTCTTTCTTCGGCGTTGGCTCTGAAGGCCTGCTGATGTCGATCTTGGGGATGCAGCCGGAGGGGAACACGCTGTTCCTTCTCGCCATACTGCGAGGAATGAATGTGGTAGCGACTTTGGTGGAGGCCAGTGAGAGGATGCTGCCTCGCCGCTCCGTCTCAGCGCAGCATGTTGTATGGATGGACTCTGCGGAGTGAATTGTGGGAATGATGTGTGATACTGAGCCGTTGCTGTGGCACACTGGGCCCTCCACTAGTTCCTTATCTGGGTGTCTCTTCACCAGCTCTGGCACAGCCAGGCGCCTCTTCCCTACCTCAGGGGGACTCGTAGGGCAGAGTGGACGGCATCCAGTTGAGATTAGGGGACTGTGGACACTGGTGGTCATGCGCACCATGTGGTCTAAGACCCCGTTGTCCTGGGGGTCACGAGGAAACCTGAATCCGAATGTGCTCTTGATCCGCTGGGTGATTTTTTCCCTGGCAGTTTTCTCAGCTGTGGCCTTGGCTACTCTCTCCTGGAGCTCAGGCCACTCAGGGACATAACTTTCACAGCACTGCTCAGCTTTTGGCCGCATGTTCAGGCGGCGGAGACGATGCAGAGTCTCATAGCGACCTGTTTTGAGCGCCCAGTCTCGAGCGCATTTTCCTCTGGTGGAGTCTACTGCATGTATGTCAGCCCCTGGAAATAAAGATGGTAGAGCAAAGGAATTAGGAGAGCAAGGGTTAATTCAAATTTTAAAATGAGTAAGTCATTCATCTTTTCTTTTTAGTGTTATTAAGAACTGCAGAGATCTGATAGGCCTTTTTTATGGCTGACATTTTGGATGGTCTCAATAGGAAAAGTACAGGTATAGTTAATTTCTAATTTAGCCGCTTTAAATATAATTAAGCTAGATCTGCCACGATTAATCGATTAGTTGTCAACTGTTTAAATAATCTGCAACTTTTTTGATAATCAACAGTAAAAATAATTGTTAGTTAAAGGCTTACAAGAAAATAAACAGCAAATCAATCAATACAGAAAACAATCATTGTTTGCAGCTCTACTGCTGTTTTAGGAAACCTGTGCTGTCTAAAAATAGCTTTGCAAGTTAGTGGCTAATCTACAACCAGCCTGCAAGACTAGTAAATCAGAGGTTAGTGGCTGGTGTGTTAAGATGTGATAATGTCCTCAGAGTGATCCCTTAAACCGGTCTGGCGTCACTGGCACACTCACTCACGAACAGAGTTAGCTGGCTTCAAATATGGACGGATAAACTGTGGGCTCAGCTATTCTCACCACCAGTGCTGTAACTGTTCATTTAGAGCTGTAAAAGTCCTGCTTAATGAGCTAATGACGGGCTTTCAAAAAAGAGCCAGTAATATCATAGAGCAGCAGCTCCTGTATGAGTACAACACTGTCAAAGGTTCTTCCACTGGTGGATGAAGAAGCAGCGAAGAATTGTGTTTGTAAAATTCGGCCATTTGGATGGCAAGAGAATTGTACTCCACCATTATTTTATATGTCCATGTACTTATACACATGAAAAGGTTTGTAGTAGTGACTGAGCTGTTCAACTTACAAATCTATGAATATGAAAGAACATCTGATATATTCATTTGAAAATGGCAAGGACCTAATATTTTCCAGAAGTTTTGTGTGAATTATGCATCAAATTGATCAAAATGAATGACACTGTTTAGATGGATTGAGAATACAGTTGCCATAAGCTCATATTTGAGCTCATACCATGGGAATATCCATCCATCTATTTATTTCATTGGAATGGCGAACATACAGATTTAAATGTAAGACAAGTTTTTAATGTTTTGTTATTTTTCTCTTTCTCTCACCAGATGTTTAGTTGTTGCATCACTGTCAGTGGTAATGTTACAGACTGAGTGACCTGACACACATAGATGGCCATTTTCCATGACATAGGTGTGTGATGCTGTGCAATATTTTTTTATATACAGTATACTTTGTGCTATGTGTGTTATGATTCAGGGATCTAAGTCAGATGTTTATTAATTATTTTTTTATGGCCACTGCATTGTAATGTGTTTGTTTGTTTTGTTTCTGTTTAAAAGGAAAATAAAAATATATATATAAAAAAAAGACAAACAAAAATACTTTTCCAAGCTTCTACTGGCAATAAATGGGAAATCAAGCAACCAGACGTACCAGCCATGACGAGGGCAGCCACGACGTCATTGCGGCCGGTCATTGCAGCTTTGATGAGGGCTGTGAAACCTCGACAATCCCTTACTTCAGTGTCTATACCAGGATAGTAGTTTAGGAGGTACATGACTGTGTTGACATGACCTGCAGATAAAACACAGAGATCAGATCAGCAGTGTGTCAGAAAATATGTGTAACATTTGAAAGCTGGCTGGTTGGGACTATTTCCATGAACATGAAATTAAAGTATGTGTTCACTCTATGTAAGTCACATAATGAGATTACATAATGACAATATGATATTTGCTACTGTCTAATTAGACCATAATTCTGCTGTTGTACTTTTCTGGTTTATCCTCTTAACTCCACGTGTTCTGATGCCATCTTTTCCTTCCCAATACTGATTTTGATATATTTTATTATTTTTATTTAACAGCTGTTTACTGTTGACCATGTATGGATGTGGTCTTTTTTGTATGGCCTGGCTCAGATTAAACCCTTTGTAAAATATGAGGAAATACATTTAGGGAATGAATGCAGTATAACTGTCTTAACATAAACAAATTATTTTTGGGGGGTTAATAAATTATGGTATCGGATTGGTGAATAGACTGGTGTACTTGCCGATACCGAATTTAGGATTGGAACAACTCCACTCTAACCTTTTTGTTTTTGTTGTGTAGGTATGACTAACCTGCTTGGGATGCAATCATCAGAGCAGTGTTGCCTTCGTTGTCCTGGTGGTTTATGTCTATAAAGGGACAGGTGTGAAGCCCATATACAATGTCCACGAAGCCTTTGCAGCAAGCCACCATCAAGCCATTCTGTTGACAACGGTAAGGATCAGTAACCGAGGGATTGATTTAGACATTATGGGCTATGCTACGATACCATTATGAAAGAGACTCTCACCCAGCCGTTGATGTCCAACTCTGTGACCTCCTCTTTTGTGACCCCTCTCTCCAGAACTCTCCGCAGAGAGCTGGGATCATTATGGGCACATGCTTGATACAGCGTTGACACCGCACGCCTGTCTGATGTCTCTGGCGTGTAGTCTGGAAGCACCGAGTCATCGGAGAGGATGCTGTCTGAATCGGACTCGCCCCCTGAGAGAGACACGTCATCTTCATCAGGGCCTGAGCCCAGGTGGGGGTCCTTTGCTGCAGCGGCCATCTTCCAACAGCAGAACAGGTGAGATGGTGCTGTGTCCTTTTGGCTACATCTGCAAGAAAATCAAAAAACAAACTCGTCGGGCAGAAACTGCTGGATGTTGTCTATAGCAATAAAGGTGCACTCCAGAGATGGGAATTCAGGAAGGATGAATTTTTCCTTCCTAGAAAAGCTCTCCATACGTACTTTTAATACCAAGTTAAAATCATGTTCTTATTTGAAGGCACAAAACTGCTGGCGAATCACAACATGCTGTTGCCTATGTAAAAGGCTTCAGATCTGCCATGCTGATTGATCAAAACTTTGCTTACTGTCAGATTGACAAAGGGAAAACATGAGTCTATCTGTCCGGGATGAGTGTGTTATCTGTGTGTCATGGAGTTGGTATGGTTGTGTGAGCTCAGTGTGCCTTTTGCTGTTGAGTAACTGGATCAGCATCTGAAAGCCCTGCTGAACTTACAGGAGGGCTAAATGAGGAACAACCCACCTCAGAATAACCTCAGTCACATGTGGCACTGGTCAACTCATGCTTTGGCTCTCTCGCTGCTTTCTGAAGCCAACATGACGAGTGAAACTAATGACTACTGAGATATGTAGTGTGTGTAACCACAACAGCAAATGTTTATGCTTATACTTAAAGTCTTCCTGTTTAAAAAGGATCACTGACAATAGTCTTCCAGATATCTTCATGAAATACACGTTAACCATGTTGTACAAGAAAGATCTTCTTGATATGAAAAATGTTCAGACTAGGGCTATTCAAAGTTAACGCACCAATGCAAAATCGTTTTAATGCCACTAATGTCTTTAATGCATTAATACAATAGATCTTTTGGAGGTTGTAGTGGGCTCAGAAGATACTGGAGTGAAGATAATGGTATCATCATCACTAGAAACCCTAAGGACCAATGCTGTCTTACTAGCTCGTTGTGAAGGAGGTTAAATAACACTCCAAACTTGCACTAAATTTTGGCAAAAGAAAACTGCCATGACCATATTCAGAGGAGTCCCTTGACCTCTGACCTTAAGATATGTGAATGTAAATGGGTTCTGTGGGTACCCGCGAGTCTCCCATTTACAGACATGCCCACTTTATGATAATCACATGCAGTTTGGGGCAAGTTATAGTCAAGTCAACACACATTAAATATTCGAATCGACCCTACAGCCCTCCTTCAGGCATGTCAAACGTTTTATGTCACAGACAGCTACCATCCTTCATCATTACAGAATATATGTACCATCATTTTGATCAAACTAACTAATCATAAAGATTAAACACTCACCATAAAAAGTAATCAATCAGATGTAAATGGAAATATATCCGGCATCTCGGTCTATGACTTCTCACTTCCTCCAACGCTGCTACTGTGTTTTCAGAGTAGCCGAGAGGTCACAGTTTCCTCCCGGGCCTGTAAATAGAGGTACTTTACCCATTTCCATCCCCACATATTCGTCGTGATGACTGAGAGGAGGAGTCTTCACAGAGACACTGTATGTTCAGCTTCTGTGCTTAGCTCATCCCACTTAGAACAGCTTTATGGAGAGGATTACTTTCTGCTTCATCTTTCAACACAACCCCTGTGTTGGCCATGCTACCTGCTACTTATACCTGTTTATAACTGGCTAAAGTAAAGAGAGGTTCTGTTATTTTCCTCACTTTTTTGTCTTTGATACTTTATTTTTAGCAAAATGAAGGGGAAGGATAACGATCATACGCCACCTCACCTCATCTTCTGTCAAATATGAATACATATACATTTATGCAAACGATCACTTATTTAAACACAGAACAGTATCTTGTATTCTATTAATCTATTAATTTGTATTCTGTCTACTAAATATTCTTGTATTTGTATCAGTTCTTAATGTGATGCTCCTGTTGACCTTGCTCTGTTTGGTAAACCAGTAGTGAGGTAAAGACCAGTGTCAGTAAACATGAAGTGCAGTTATGAATACTGGTGTTAAATCCTCACTATTCAGACACCTGAATGTACATAAACATGGGAGTCAAGTGCTCTGAGGTGTAGAGAGAGGAAACTCCAACAAAACCTCTGCTTCAAAACTCTCTCACCGTACTCAAAACGCACAACTACAAATATTAACACTACCTAAAATATAGTTAAGAAGAACAATACAATTAATTAGAGTGAGGACAACTATGCACAAGAAAAATCAATGTGGTGAGAAAGCCTGCATATTTTTGATAGCTTGTTTGTGGAGGAATTTTGCTCTTCTCCCTTTCTGGGTGGCAAACCTCTCAATGACCTTGTTATTAAAATCAGCAACGTCTCTTTCGAGTTTCTACTCTACGGAGAGCATGGCCACAGCATTAAGGCGGTCCTGTGTCATGGTGTTTCTGAGGAAGGTCTTGATCCTCTTCAAAGTGGAGAAGCACTGCTCAGATTCAGCTGTTGTCATGGGTGTGGTGATGAGGATCTTAAGACTGACGGTCTCTGTGAAAGTGCTCTGAAGGTTGTCCATGAAAAACTGGTACACAGGCACTGCAACCACTGCAGACTTGAACTCGTTGTTGTCATAGATGTGGGACAGTTTGGTGTTGAGCATGGCCTTCAACATGTGCTGTGTCAGGGAACTTCACACTGTGTCCATGCTGATGAGGTGCTGGTTGGAGGAGAGCCGCTCCTTGGCATGCATCTGGATGGTGTGACACATCTGTTGAAGATATATCATCAGCTTAAATTTGCAATAAATCTATTTTGATGAAAGTGATTCTGAACATATTTCCAAGTCCAGTAGTTTATCCAACGTTCTTCTCTCAAACAGCTCTTGGAGGAGAGATTTTACAGTTAGGGTTCCGTCTTGCAGTAGTGGTCGCACTTTCCATTGTCATAGTTAAAATGGCGCCCACAGAGAGCAGTCCTGACTTTAGCAGTAGTTTGCGATGGGGGTGACAAAATAATCACCCCTGCCATAATTGATTTGATTGGCTAAATTCAATGTCATAAGTTCATATCTTGAATATCTATATCTATAATATATCTTGAATCAGCTATTGGCTAAGCTGTTACACAGACCCGCCCGCTGTGGACGATTTCTCCATCGCCTCAGAGCTGAACTTCGGACAGACAGTCAGCAGATGAGTAGGAAAAGCAAATGTTTTGCACAGGTGGTTTTCGGTCAGATTTTACACATATTACTGTATGCATTCCATATTTAAAAGACATAAATATTGACAATTTGTATAATTTATTGGGCTCATTCAATCTTGTGAAGGGCTCATTACATGGGTAGAATGTTATCTCAAAAAAGTACAAAATGCAAGACTCCCTCAAAAATAATCTAAGGCACCCTGTAGTATTTGAACAAAATTAAAATGACTTTACTTTACATGACAATAATTGTTTAAAATGGCCAACCTGTTGCGACCAACATAGGTCTTCATCAGGGTCACTGTCAGCATTCAGCAGTAGCTTGCACACCTATATTGTGTTAGCCGAACCAGGTGTGTGGGAGGGTGGTTCTCACTCCATTGGTCGAAAAACAAGGAAATGAAAAATCATCAGTTGAGAGGAGGAAAAAGGAAAAAGGGAGGTGGGAAAAGAAAGGGAGAGGGGGGGATCAAAAGGAAGTACATTTTAATTTTGTTCAAACCAAGCCCCCAGGACGCCAATTGTTGATTCCAACATGGTCGTGGTGACCAAACATTGGTACTGCAACTTCTGTGTCCATCACATGACGTCATTGGACCCAAAAAGACTTTTTCTCATAGACTTACATTGAGAAAGAGAAGTCTGTAACTCAGCAGATCATTTTTTTAAGGTAAACCAACTTCCCAGTACGAACCCTCTAATGTCCCTTATTTAAATCATTAGGTCCTGAAAGTTGTTAAACACACTAATAGCCGAATCCAGAGTTACTTCCTTCCTCTGTTTATGTCTATGGAGACCAAAACCATGACAGCAGCGCAAGCCATGATGTTGAGACCCCATGATCAAGTCATGTGACCGAGCGGACACTACTGCGCATATTGGACATGTGCACTAGGGCCCAGTAAGACCCAGAAAACCCAGAAGATCCGGTTACTTCTCTAGACATGGAAATCTACCCATTGATCTCATGTGCGACTGAGCAACTTTCATCGGAATGAAAGGGGACCCGACTCCAATGCGTTATACAGTTCTCTTTATACATCCATGATTCAAACTACAGCTTTGCTTGGATTATTTTTGAGGGAGCCTTGCATTTTGTACTTGCGATAACCTTCCACCCATGCAAAGAGCCCTTCACAAGATTGAATGAGCCCAATATACATGAAGGATCAAAAGAGCAACTGTATGTGATTACCACAAAGACCTAGCAGCGCTTCCACTCCATTGTCTTCTTGTATAACTTATTATTGTTATTATTATTATTAGTAGTAGTAAATTTTTGTGTGACTCAGGGAGGGTGGCGCCCTAGCGCCCTCTATTGGTTAGCTGCCCCTCTCCTTCCACAAATAACTCTTTAATCCAATTGTAAATGTATAAGTTGTTGACTGTAAGCTGCTTAAGCCAGAGGAATCTAATTAATTGTTAGACGGACTAGCAGATGATCAAATCCTACCAGAGGTGACTGACCTGCTCTCAACAGATGGGACAGATTCCAGACTCAAATAGCTGAAACGGCAACAAAAGTCATTTAACAGAACAGCAGTGGCAACCGAGGCTGAGTGATGATGTCTGTCAGATATACTGGATGGGGATTTCTCGCACAGTTTCAGCCTTTATTCATTTGGTCATAATAGCGTGAAACTGATGAGCAGTTATACATGTGTCCTTGTAAATAGGAAACTGCATGAACATGATTTAAATCTGAAGTACATCTGCGTTCCATGAAGCGAGGTCTAAGAGGATTTAAATGTGTTTTTGGAACTTGCGGTGCATAGAAACTGGAATAAAAGCTGTAAATGAATGAAACAGGACTAATACAGTTTTTCTCATTTACGTTGGCTCAATTCTTGAATGGGAATTATTTTTTTCAAAACAATAAGTTCGAATCTCTGAACAATTGATTTGTTGTCCACAACGGATTAGAAATTTCCATTCAGTCAAGCAAACTGCAGGTGTTTTGGCATGTGTGCAAAAGAGTGCAATTGTCTACAATTTACACAATAACCTCTTGCTGATCAAAACTGATGAGCTGATTTTCAGTGAAGTTGTCACAAGTCCGAATTCACACACTGTACTACTACATACTCAGTAGGTGTACTATCATTCAGCTTACTTTTGTGTGAATAAACAGTAGTATGGATCTTTTCGGAGACACTGAGCTGTAATTTACGTTGTCACTTCCTGAGAGCCTCCTTGCTGGGTGGAGACGTGCAGCCATGGTAACTTGTGACGTCACGTGACCAAAACAACAATTTGTGAGAATCAAGGTCTGAATTAATTTAAATTATATATAACGTCTAGCATTGTGAAATCTTATACTTACACTTGAATTGTCCTCTCCATCATTGTGAATGTGAATGTGAATGTTGTCATCACTACCACATTGTAGGATATTTATGTCACTGTAGTGTCCAGCATACCGTATACTGCTGTATACTTCCATAAGAAATTCCTTTACTTTTGGTTTCATACTAAGGTTTAAGACATCCTAAAATATCTCACATACTATTTTAGTGTACTGAATAGTATGTTAGTGTTGAAGTGTCTTAACAACTTGTAAATATTCTTTCATGGTTTGAGCCATCATGTGTAAAATGATCCATTCATTTATCAAAATCTGTCCGACATGTGCAGTGTATTACATAATTATCTGTTACATGGTGTTACGTACTGTGAAGAAGTACAATTGGTTGTTTTTTGCTGAACTACCGCAGGTTCTTTTTTTTTCACATGGATGTCATTTTGTGGCAGATCTTCTGTTCACTGTATATACAGTAACTTTACATGAAAGATCACTGCAATGTTCTCTGTTTACAGCACACATTGTTGCTGCACAAATACATTTACTGTACACATAAAAATGTGCATACCGGTATGCTTTTTTGTGTACTACACTATTGTACAATAAACTTTCACTGTACTGCCGAAATGGTAGTGACATGTATATATATAGTACAGTAAGCAGTCAGTGTAGAACAAAACAGACTTGAATATAATAAAGAAACATATAAGTTGAATATAATAAAGAAACATATACAGAATACATAAGAAACATTTGCAGGGTTGACTAGTGAAAAAGCATCTAAACATTTTGACCAGTATGGCTCACAGGATGACAAAACAACTTTTCGTTTTTGTGGTATTCAGCCTATATGCTGACACCATAACTAGGTTTTGAAGCATGAGTGAAGTGTGAGTTACTACCTTTTAGAGACATGCAATAGAGTTGTTATGTCCCATGAAACAGTTGTTTCAGTTTAAAGGAAGTTAAGACGATTTAAAAAAATGAGCCAAAGCGACTGAGAAAAACTGCAAAAATAAAGGAATTCATACAGGCAGTAAGATCTGGTCTACTCAATGACAATATAATACAGCAGTTTAAGTTTTTCTGAAGCTATTCTGAGTTAGTTGAAACTCCTTTTTTGGGAATGGTCACAGACTGAAATTAGCCTGTGGGACCAGAGGGACGTGGCTGGACCTGTCAGGACAGATTGACCCCTCTCTTATCCAGAAGGGCCTGAGGACAGACCCCACTGCAATTCAACAGCTGTCCTCATCTGCCAGAGGAGAAAAAGACCTGGCTCAAATAGATTGTCCACTTTTGTCCTTCTGTCAGACTTCAGGCAGGACATCAGAAATCTTTTTCTGAAGCTTTTGAAGAGAAGAAGACTGAATTTCTAGATATTAAGGTGAAGAATAAGGACGCCTCAGTAGGACAAACGGAAGGGAAAGGGATGCAAAATGAAGACTTTGGCAAAAGTGCAAGGGAGGACTGAACAACTTCTGGGATACAGGGTTGATAAAGTGAGTGTCTTTGGTCCATGTTATTCAAGTGAGGTGATGGAAAAACACTTAAGTACTAAAAGTCTGTTCTGTTATTAATTAGACACATTATTAATAACAGAAATAATGCATTTATTTGTGTCAGATGATCTCTGCCTTCTTTAATAGAAACTAAAACACCCAAACATTGCTGCAGCTTGTCCTATAATCTATGTCATCATATTCATTTGTCTTAAAAGTAGGGTTAATTATAATTGCCCATTTGTTATTTTCTACAGTATTTTTATTAAAATTTTAACCCCTTGAAATACAGCATTTTACACTGATGTATTCGAAAATATACATTGTATCATGTATTGGCACAAAACAAATAAAGAAAAAAGATGAATGCTTTTCCTGTTTTCATGAATTGTTATCTATAGAATGGAGTATATTAATTGCAACACATGCAAAAAATAAAAATCTTAAAAAGTAAAAGCGTTAAGAAGAAAAATACAAATTCTCTAAGCTGCATTGTCCACAGAAATCTGTCTTTCATTTGATCATCTGTTGACTCTAAATCCTTAACATAACTAATGAAGGACCTCCACTGACACAATTTATCTGTTGTTTATGTGACAGTACTTTCTCATTTTGAGAATACACAAACAACGAGGTGCATTCAATAATTATCTTAGCTATTAGACTTGTTTCTGTGGGAATGAACAGAAAAAAATCAAGCCCTGATTTCTGTTTTTAGTGTCACTTTTAAGATGAAATCAGCCCAACTTATTCATCAGACATCAGACTTCTTTTGCAGAGGACTTGATATTACCCTGTACTCTCCCGATCAGTTTAGTCCTCTCAGGGAAATTCCTCAGATAAGATAAGAAACCACTTAAACTGGAGCAAAAATAGGAAAGAGAGAGGGGTGGAGAGAGAGAAGAAATTGGGTGGAAAAGTGGTATAAGTAGCTCAAATGCTTGCTCTGTTCTCTGTTCACATATACTGTACATTCAAATCTAAAAACAGCTATACATAAATGGTTTTGATTACGAGGACGAGGTGATTTTAATTGAAATTTAACTTGTTTAACTCTGTTTTGTGTCAGGTTTCAGACACCAGCCGGGAGAAACTGTTGTCGGATGAAAACTGTCAGGGCATCCAGACGCAGTTCAAGTGGGTCAGGAAATCCAGTGTGGCTGCAGGATGCAAAGGTAACACAGTGGGTTGATTTGCTATACTCTAGTCCTTAGTGACGTTGAGGGAATACAGTAGTTTACTGCTGTGTGGGATGCTATGTCAGCGTCAGAGTTTTGACTGAAAATGTTTGACGTTGCACACAAACCATCATGAATTAATTTGAGATTTTAAATACTAAAAGCAACACCAAACACAAAAAGCACGCATAACTATACCCTGATGATTAAATATTGGGTAATTAGGCGTGTGCACGTCCACGCACACAAGCATGCACATACAGTAATCCTACATTGTGGAGAGATCAGTGCTTTTCATCTCACATGGATCATCATGTCAGCAGTTTTTAAAAGCTTAAGTCGATGGCCAAGAGAGCCAGAGCATTTTGATATTTTTATAGCTGTAATCTGTCCGCTGTGGATTGAGATTCCAGGGTTGTGTTGGGCGACCTGTGATGTGAATGTATGCTTATCTATCTGTGTGTGTGCGTGGAGCTGTCTAATATACAGCGTGCCTCATAGGAACAGCAGCTGTAGTCTTCTCTTGCTGTTTCGTCTTCACTGACGTCCATGTTTGGGTTCGTATGAGTTTATGCATAAATCTCCTTAAAACACACTACCGACTGCCACGAGCCTGGACAGCTGTGCTCAGAAGATCATCTAGTCGTGAATGCTTAATCTTGGCTTTGAGATTAAATGGGTCTGCCTCCATCCTGCCAGCTTGCTTTGCTGTTGTTGGATTTTCCCCAGAAGTAAATGCTTTGGTACCTGTGGTTACTAAGGAGAGCAAGCAACTGCCTTATTGATTGGAGAGGGAGTTAAAAAACATATATGATAGATCATCTTTGTTGATCCGATTTGATTCATAATTCATCTGCGAGTACAAGTACATGTGAGTAACTGGGGCTGCTTTTATAGAGTTTGAGTGAAAGTGTGACACAGTCAGTTACATAAAGAGAAACTCCCAGCTTCACAGTGGGAGTGTCACACACTGATTTTTGTCAACACCATCCAGTAGCGGAAGCGTAATGTCCACCCTCCAGTTCTCACCTCAGATTAACACTGTCAGCTGTCAGCACTGTTGCAGGTTTTTTGCATTGTTTGTGCTGTTAGCACCGTTAGCTGCAAGCAATTTAATTGAATTTTGCACAGCTACATTTGCACATTTTTTTACTGCCTCAGTTATTTTTTCTTATTGACAAACAAAACACAACGTAACTTGTGCACTTTGCTAATGTATATAATATTGCACACTTGTTAAAGTACAGTATATAGTGGGTTATTCTATGTGTATAATTTAGATTTTTTTAAAGCTAGTTGTACTAGTCAAGTATATTTAGTGTTTTCCAGTGTTCTTTATATTTTGGATTCTTTGGACATGTGCATTTTAAAGTAGATGGACTTGCATTTTTATAGCACTTTTCTACACTTCGATTTAAAGTGTTTGCATGTCAGCATTCACCCGTTCACACACACATTCATACACTGATGGCAGGCAATGGCCATGCAAGGCGCTCACGTTGCCCGTCAGTATCTAATCTAAATACGCATTCACACACCTGGCTAAGCCTTCGGCAGCAATTTGATCACAGTGACATGTGACCAGTGGAGCTGGGGATCAAACCACCGACACTCGATTGGTGGAAGACCTGCTCTACCCTCTGAACCACGGTCTGTTCTGTTCCTGCACATTGCCTGGATAACATGCTGCTGTTACACTTTTCTTCTATCATCTATCTACCTACCTATCTATCTATCTATCTATCTATCTACCTGTCTGTCTGTCTGTCTGTCTGTCTTCTATCTATCTATCTATCTATCTATATCTCATCTACCTATCACACATTTTCTCCTTCTTCTTCTTCTATCTCCTTCTTCTATCTATCACATCTATCACCACCACCACCACCACACACACCTATTTACACCATCTATCTATCTATCTATCTATCTACCTCTCTATCTACCTACCTATCTATCTATCTATCTATCTATCTATCTACCTACCTATCTATCTATCTATCTATCTATCTACCTGTCTGTCTTCTGTCTGTCTATCTATCTATCTATCTATCTATCTACCTACCTACCTACCTACCTATCTATCTATCTACCTATTTATCTACCTATCTATCTATCTATCTATCTATCTATCTATCTATCTATCTATCTATCTATCTATCTATCTATCTATCTATCTATCTACCTACCTACCTACCTACCTATCTATCTATCTATCTATCTATCTATCTATCTATCTAACACTAAAGGTCCCACAGCCACAGAGTGAACACTGATGAGAGAGGGGAGAGGGAGCAGAAGGGGAGGGGAGATGCATGAGAGGAGGTGGGACTGGGAAACAGATGCTGGCACAGCAGTGCAGCATGTTGGCCACCACCCCCTCCCTCATCACAGTCCCTCCCACTCCCTGCCTCTGTCGCTCCCTCACTCTCTTTTGGTCCCTCTCATAATCTTTGCCCACTATCTGACCACACAGAAAGGCTTGAGGGTGGAGGAGAGCGCCGTCCTCTCTGGGTTTTTCCTACTGTTTTTCTTCAAATCATGGGATAGAAACGTCTTTTTTTTTTTTTTTTTTTCATCCTGAGGTTTTCCACTCACTGTTGGACTATGACTGTGGTGCTCTCTGTACACTTTTCCTCCCACCTCCTCTGGGTATTACCACAGGAATAGTGTGTGTGTGTTTATGCGTGTGTCCGTCCAGTATGGTGCCTGCCTCTGATAGTCTGGAGTCTAGCAGCAGCAGTGGATCATCATGAGAGGGGGTCACCACCAGCAAGCGTGTGGGTGTCAGCACCTGTTCAGAAAACTGCTCAGCAAATGTGGCTGCTGCTTTGTTCAAGTTAGAGGTATGTAGACGCTCTCCAGGAGGACTTTTACTAGTTGTTCTCTGACTGTGGAGCAAAGTTTTTACCGATGAAACATGTTGCTTGGACACAACAATGTTAGAAGATGCACTTGATTGTTATGTATCATATATTAAATCCAAAGTTTCCCAAGTCAAAGTAAAACTCAAATAACCCTTTTTATATGTTTTTTGTATTAATTATTATTATGATTTGTATTCAATCACCTCCCAGTCTTTTTGTGCTTGTCACACTGAGAGGGCAGCAGCATTCAATACCCAGAAAATTACTGATAGTGCTGGTAGCACTCTTACTTGTGTCAACTATTGCAACTACCCCTCCCACACACCGCCTACACACCCCTTAGCTAGGCCAGTTGTAATACTCTTTATTCTTATTGTGAATCCACATTAACTTCCGGTTGCTAGCTGCGTTGCCAGATTGGGCTGGGTTTTGCCCAGTTGGGCTGCCTTTGCTTATATCAGGCAGACGGAAGTAACATTGGGCTGGTAGATGAAATTTGCGTTTCTTTGGTCAACATTTGGTGGGGTTTGAAAATATCTATGAAAACAATCTTACCAAACAAGCATCATTGTTAACAACACAGATTATTTCATTGTGTCCACTCACTCATTATTGACTCATTTAATTTGACAAATGTTTGGTTGACATGAGTTGTATTCAGTCATTGTTATGTATAAAGGAAGACCTTCTGACCTTGACGTCATCATCATTGACATTGACATAGGAATTTGTGTATTTGGTTGTGTGGCTGCACTCTTTCTTTTATTGAATTAGGCGTGTTTAAGTTGTGCTTTGGCTGGAAACTCTATCAGATCTGGCAACACTGGTTGCTGGTCTTCCTAGGGTCCAGCCTAAGATGAGTATCCTAATATTTGACATAGAAAATAACAGCGAGCACCAGCATGAACAGAAGGAACAAAATCTCAGACACTCACAGACAAAGTGGCTTCTTTATTATATTGGGCAAACAAACATACATGTTTTTATGGGGCCATAGCTCTTAATTATACTTCTCATGTCATTGATACTCTCTATTTTTGATTTGTCCATGCTTTTTGGCAGTGCCGGACAGCTTCGGCCCACCAGTCACTGAGCATTTATGACATTATGATGTATAGTTTAAAAGCATAAATTATTTTTCTTCATTGGGTCCTCTTCTCAATTTAGACTATAGAAAATATTTATGAATTACTGTTGGGTTTTATGTGTTACCATTCGTATATTTTTTGGTCTTGGGCTTTCTAGATGTTCTTTATTGTATAGCTGTTTTTTCACCTATTTCCTCAGTTGTGAGAGGTGTTGTCTCGGCGTTGCATCCACAGATGAATACTAATATGTAATCTTCCAATCTCTTCCCTGATTGGTGGCCGTGACTCTCCTGAGTATTTAAAACTGACTTAACGTTTTGATTGACGCTGACGTAGGCTTTTAGCTGAAACACGTACATTTTTTTGTCCAATATAATAAAGACGACACTTTATCTGTGAGTACCGGAGATTTCGCTCCTCCTGTTCATCCTAATATTTGGTCTTTAATGTTGGTTTGTATTTGTTTATTGGGTCTGGCTACTCTTGTGGAAGGATTAGCTGAAACAATGAAGCTCACTATATTAACTCGGAAACCTCGGCCAGCAAATAGTGTACTACCCCGTTGCTTGTCCCTTAGATTTTGGTTTATCTTTTGAAAGCAAACATGGTGTACCAATGTACAATTGACCCCGGTGTTGATGTCAGGATTGGAGGCACAAATAGTGTTGACAAACTTTGCACTGTATGAATGTTAATCATGACTTCTACCATTAAAGAAAGGGAGATGAACAGTGACCGACTACCCATTTAAATAGGAATACTGACTATATGAAATACCTTTGTGTCTAGAAGGTAACCCACAACATGTGAAACTCTCTCGAGATGGTTGAGATTAGGATAGGTCGTCATCCATATTTCTTTCAGGATTCATTTACAGTAAATCAGCAGCCAGTATTTAGAAGGATGTTATACAAGTACGGTAAGAGCAGCCAGTGATTCATGTTTCAACAGAATGCAGTTGTGGAGTCACATGTGGGTCTCTGCAGTGCCTCTGAACACGCTGCGGATCACTGAATGAATGAGTGAGTGAGTCACTGTCTCAATAGTCATCTCATCCCCTTATAAACTAGGCTTAAAGACCCCATCACAGAGAGAGAGAGAGAGAGAGAGAGAGAGAGAGAGAGAGAGAGAGAGAGAGAGAGATCATCTCTGGAAAAAAGAAACAAGATTTATGAGACCCAGAATAGGACATCTTCATTATGATCTCTGTGTGCATCACTGGCAATAATTAGATATAATGAGACAAAAGCATTTACAGCTCTGCTCATGATATCAGTCATTTATGCTTCTTACTGCTGTAGCATCACTCTTTAGTTTGACATTATGAGAAAAGAGAAATCTACAATACAATAAAGTCAAGAGTGGTGGTACTAAAATGCTTAGCTACTGTTTCAAGAGTCACCAATGGTAAAGCAAAAATTTTCTGTGTTCTGATTGGAGGTTGGAGGAAACTTATAAAGTCCTATATTTAGTCTTACTTTCCATTTTAATTATTTAATCAACATTATTGTTATATTTTGACTAGACGGTTTTTACTACATATAGTCAGTTTTCGGGCTCCATAGGTGTGTGCCACAAACCAGGCTGTTCTCATACACCGTTCATAGCTATACCTATGAAATGTAATGTACTGTAAGTTGTTGTACAGGATATATCCCACAATACCAATTCAATTGTAATCCACGTAATCGTGAACCAGGAAGTATGAGTGACAAACGCCACGTAGGCAGGAGGTCAGGGTAACTGGTGGAGATCAGTGTTCATACACTGTGTGAAATCAGATGTCAGCGTTGATTTATTTGTCATGTAACTATTGTGCTTAAGTTACGCGACTTTGGGAGTTACTGTATACGTGTAACAAGCAGAAACTTACACGTGTGTCACGTGTTGCTGGACATATGTAGGAAATCACAATAAATCCTACAAAAAATGAGGAACAACTTTTATCACACAAACCGTTGTATTTAAGGATTAAGATATGATGAGATGAAAACATTAGCTTACATTAGTAAAGGCTTTTCTCTTTTATCTCTTTGTTCCTGCATAATGTTAGTTACTGTCAGATGCATTTTGACTGCATGTAAAAACGGAGTGATTCTCTTAATCTGCACCCCTACAATACTATGACTCTGCTTCAGAGCAGAGGCAGCTGAACACACACACACACACACACACACACACACACACACACACACAATTTGAACAAACACACATACTGTAGACACACAAACATGTCCCATTACTGCCCCGACCCTTAAATCCTCTGTTGTTCCAGTTGCTCGGGGAGTGATTACAGAGCAGGTCTTCTCTGAGCTGCACGGCTCTGACAGACCCTGCAAATAGATGTGTTAGATATACAGAAATGAAAACAGCCTTGAGTTGAGACGCCTTGCTTTCTCACCTTTGATTGTGAAGATTAGAACACCCAAGACACTTAGCTTTGGGATACACATGGCCTGTGTGATGTGGTGTCAGTATTGCTGTTATACAAGGTGTTTTCATCCCGAATGACTCTAAAAATAGCTTTTTCTGTGCTTGAGTCTGTGGGTGAGTTTGCTGTGTGTTTACAGAGAGCCTATAGCAGCAGCGCTCCTTTTTTCATCTGTTTGTCTCTCCTTTTTGTACCTTTTCTCTTTATGTGGTTGCAGGAATACTTTTGCTGGAGAGCCTTTTCTTTCATTTTCAGTTATTGTTCTTATGTGGTTTAGGGCTCTCTCTTCTGTTTTTGCGGCTTTCTGATCTCCCTCCACCTCCCCTGAAGACTTCCTTCTTATAACGCCGTCATTCTGCGATCTCTCTCACTGAGTGCTTCATTTTATTTGGCACAATGTCCATCAGCTATTTTTAAAGGCAGAGAAACACTTCCAGATAAAGCATATTTGGGGGAACTTCGTTGGAAATCTACTTAAATGTCCTGTCAACAATCTCACTGTATCATTACACATACATCACTGCCATGACTAACAGTCCATTAGTCCACCAGTGTGTGTGAAGTCGTCACTGCCAGTATGCGAAGAAGTAAACATGATGACTAACAAGCACAAAAGTGTTTAATACCACAGAGCATCTACATACTATATATAGAGCTTATCTGCAGGCTCAGCCATGTTGCACTTTGTGTATTTGGTGGTTGCATGTTTTTGTAGAATATTGTTGCTGAACCACCGGACTGTCTGATCTTCATTTGAACTTAGACAATTAGACGTTATGCTGTGTCCCTACAGGACAAATGTCCATCAGACCCTGTCCTCTTATAGACAGGCAATGTTATTTGTAGAGCAAAGGCAATTTAAGGTGCTTTACCTGAAGCATCAAGTGTGGATTAAAACATTAAAATGAAAATTAGGAACATTTTTTAAAACGTAAAACGGAGAAATAAATTCAAGCTGTAAGTGCAAGGTGTGTAATGATGAGTGATTAAAGCTGCTATAATCAATAGTTCAATAGTTTGGGGCGACTGTGGCTCAGAGAGTAGAGCTGGTCCACCAACTGGTACGTCGGTGGTTCGATCCCTGGCTGCTCCGGTCTCATGTCGATATGACGCTTTACCAAATTGCTCCCAAAGGCGTAGCTATCGGTGTGTGAATGAGTATTTAGATTATATCCTGATGGGTAAAGTTGGCACCTTGCATGGCCGCCTCTACCATCAGTGTATGAATGCTGACATGGAGTGTAAAGTGCTTTGAGTGGTTAGAAGACTAGAAAAGCACTATTTACCATTTAGTTTTAAATCAACAATAGATCAAATGACTGCTTATACTGTATATGAAAGGGCTGTTGAGATTTTTAATGTCATTCAGCACATTGTTTTGGTTTGGAGATCATTTCCGCCAAAAGGTTTGATGTACTTACCTCGAAACACTAAGTGCAGGTAAGGCTAATGGGAATATCATTAGTTTTGCAGGTACTTAGTAGGTGTGGGGAAATGTATTGCGATTTTTTTTTTATGATCCATTTGAGTCAATGTGGCGGTAGAAGGAAGTTACCACTTTTATTGTTGTAGTCTGAGTAATGTGACATCATTATATCGCTGCAGCGAGCCAAAACAGGGAAATACAAAACAACAGAAGGTCCACGTGGATATGTCCCGCATCTTCAGCTCAAGGACCCCGATGGAGGTGACCATGGATGTATAAAGAGAACGGAGCTGACAGCAGAGCTAGCGACAGACTTGGCAAAGTTAGCCAAAATACTGCATATAGGTGTGACTACGTCCGTTTTTCAAAATAAGGTGTTAACAAATGGAACTGTGTATACAAAATACACTTATGGAAAGTATAAAAAATATTGCATGTCCCTTAAAAAATAACAAACCCCCCCCCACTAATTTGTGAGGGAAATGTGTTTAGATTTTTGGATTACTGGAAAAAAATGTAATAAATGTTGCTTGACAAGGAGTGATATATTTGACTATATAGATGCTGAAAATCAAGCAGTATTACTGTATTAATTTAGATATTTTCCAGAGTAGAAGTACCTAAAAGCTTTTTCCCGTGGTCTAGAGTTAAAAATGTTAACAAAAATTGCAGTAAATCATAATTTTGAATCGCAATGCATATAAAATCGACACCAAAGTATCAAATCAGGAGATATGTGTATTGTCCCAACCCTACCTACTATAAGCTTACTTATTCATATTTTACTCTAAACTCAAACCTAAGCTGACCTTAACCTTTTTTCTTTTTGAGCAGTAAACAAGAAATATTAGGGATGACAACAGTGTATGATTGAGAAGCCACATGCAGCGCTGTGGGAAAAAGGAAGTGGTGGCGTGAGGAGTCGATGTCCTGTGACACTGGGAAAACTGGGTCAGTTGTCATCATGCAGGATGTATTTACATGTGATGTGAAGGGACAGTAATCACAGTTATTCTTGTCATAGTTTATCAGCAAATACAATTGACCTAATAATCAAAATCAGGTCACAGACACAAAGAGAAAGAACAAACAAACCAAGGGCATGTATGCACTTATACTGATATACAGTATGAACACATATAGCAACATAGATGATGAAATGTATGCTTGGTGTATCTCAGTTTGATATTACCAGAGACTGCTCAGAATGGAGACGGTGCTCTGTGAGTCAGTTTCCTGTATCTATCACATTCACCCCGATTATGACCGTAGTCACCAAAGCAAATATTGGACCCATTTTTCACAAGCTACATATCTTCCGAGCACTCAGACATTAAAATGACATTTTTCAGACAGACAAATCAAGAAAAAAATGAGTTTGAGCCCTTTCTCCATCTCAGCAACACACTCTTGTGAGATCTGGCATCTGATATGCACTAATTCCCTAGCTAAATAATTTTCGTAATGCTAAATATGGCTGTTTGCTGTGTAAATATCTAATGTTAGCAAAAGAAAACATAAATACACTATGTAAATATAACCCAGTCTGCTTTCATTCATCCACACAACGGCCACAACACTTCCAGATGAGGAAGGGGTGGCGGGAGAGGCAAACATGCCATGAACTTAGGAGAAAGGAAGTGTGTACCATTTCAAGCCACTGGGGGAGCCTGAAATGCATGATCTCTGTTACAGAGTTGATATTACTTAGTGAACCACTGTGATGCAACAGTGGATAGCAGGTAGCCTTACTATAGACTGTATACTGTATACGCTATGCTATACAGTATACTGTACACTGTATACTGTATACTATAGTAGTTAGCCACAACTAGATGGGATGGAAGTAGAGCTAGACGATTTGGAAAAAAGAAATTAAGTATCACAATACTTTTGAACCAATACCTTGATAAGAGAGAGAGAGAGAGAGATATTCCTTTATTAGTCCCACAATGGGGAAATTCAGTTTTACACTCTGTTTTTCACATACAGTACATATACATGTGTCAATGGAGAGATGTCAGAGTGATGGGGCTGCTCCTGACAAGCGCCCAGAGCAGTATAATGATATTACAATGATATTGTAGGGTTGAACATTGGTGTTTTCACAAAATATTTACTCAGTGAGATTTTTGATAAATAATCATCAGTGATGTGGATATAATATCTAAGTGTAAACGATAAATAATACAGCAGCTAGCACAGTCTGGTAAGTTCAGAATATTACATCACTTTATTGTGATAAAGCCTTTAAAACCAGGAATGTATATTACGATATAATGTATACTACGATATCCAAAATCCAAAAAAGATGATATCTTGTCTCATATCACGATATCAGTAAGAAAGTTGGGTAACACTTCATTTTACAGGTCTGTGAATTTCATGGTAATTAGGTGATAATTAGCAGGTAACCAATTAGGCAGTTACTGCCAAATTACCCCAAAATTTATCCAGAATTACTTTATTATAAACATTATTTAATACTTATATGCTAAAATATCATATAATGGTTAAAATAGGGCCCTTAGGCTGAGAAGCAGCTGCTCTTCATCAGAGCTGGAAAACCAAAACTAACAGAAGACACTTCTGATCAGACACAAATTTCACCATTGTGACTTATTGTCTCCACAAATGTAACCTGGTAGCTGATGTAATGATTCAGGGAGTTTTTAAAAGAAATTTCAAAAAATATATTTGCTAATTATCATTTATTTATCAGCAAACATGGAAATAAAGCATATCAATTTAATTTGTATTTTTTCCTGCAAATGTATTAAATAAATTGTCAGCTACTGGGAAATAGCAGAATCTAATTATTAAATAATGTTTATAATAAAGTAATTTTAGATACATTTTGAGGTAAATATTTGGGCAATTTGGCAGAAATTCCAAAGCATTTGAATGTAAGGAGTGGACTCTGTTGTTAAGCTGATCAGATCCTGGTTTGAGATTGTTCAGCTTCATTCTGCATTTGTACATGTGGCTCCTTTACTGAGGCTTTCGAAAGTGACAGCAACTGTAATGTAGCATTGTTGCCTACATTTTAAAAGTCCTCTCTTGTGCTGGGGACTTACCTTCCTTTTAGGGACAAAATGCACGTCCCCATAACATAATAGATTATATTTTAGGGTGATGACTTGGTTTAGGGTTAGAGTAAGGTTAGGTTTAGGTTTAGGTTGAGGTTAGGGTAAGGATTAGGATTAAGCAAGTAACAGTTACAGTCAGGGTTAGGGTAAGTCTCCAGGAAATGAATGTAAGTCAATGTAATGTCCTCAAAAGTCATGGAAACATGACTGTGTGTGTGTAGGTGTGTGTGTGTGTGTGTGTGTGTGTTTTTTAAAATTGTATTTATCTGTCACTTTCCTTGATTAATAAACTGTGCGTCACATCAGTTTAGGAGTGTGTGGATGCAGGTGACAAGTTGTAGTTCTGGTGATGACATCGATGTGGACTGAGAAGTATTTTCCTCGGCAGTATTCCAACAGGAAATGAAGCAGGCCTTTAACCCCAAAATGACGGGGCTTGATTGCCATCATGATAATTTCATACAACAGCACATACAGAATATGAAGCACCAGCAGTAATCATCTGCCACACAAAGGAAGGCCTGGCCTGTAACGTGTAAAGCCATAGTCATGATTAGATAGGACAGCTTGGTGAAGTGTCATCATGCTGTTTGAAGCTCTAACAACATCTCAGTAATTTCTGCTGTTGCTCACCATGACCATTTATGGGGTTTAGTGGGGGAAGATGTGGTTAACTGTCTCCTAACCGTCTGCATTAAAGGACCAGTGTGTAACAATTACAGGGATCTATAGGCAACAACTGAGTATAATATTAATAAGTATGTTTTCTTTAGTGTATAATCACCTGACAATAAGAATCATTGTGTTTTCGTTAGCTTAGAATGAGTCGTTTATAGCTACATAGGGAGCGGTTTCGCTCAGAATGGACGAACTCTGTTAAGTTTTCCTGCTTGGGCCAGAGTCGATAACATTACTCGCTCCTGTCGCCGCCGCTCTCTCTCTCTTGCTTCACTACTCAATTCCCACATACACTCTGGCTATGCTCCAAATGATGCTACGCTACCCTGACAACAAATGGCTCTAAAGAGGGCTGTTCACCTTTTGGCGTCAGCCACCGTAGCGCTCCAACACGCTTAGCACACAGGAGAGGATTCAGCTAGTTGCAATCTCCTCACCTCACCGCTAGATACCGCCAGATCCTTCACCCAGGACCTTTAACAGAGAGGGAGTCTTCTATGATGTAAATTAGGAAGTAGCACAAATACAGTACATATTCTTCTCATGTAACTTGTAAATTACTGATATACCATGACCATAAGAGAAGAATGATCTTCTCTTTATACATTTAAAAGTATAAAATACCATAGGTTTAGTTTTGTGGAAGGATTTTATACTGTATAACTGTAAATATGCTACCTTAACAGTACTAGCAAAAATAAAGTCTAAATGTTTTGGTTGCCATTTAAAATAGTACTCTAGTGGTTAATATTCAGAAGATGGTATAGTTATATCATTTTACATCATTTTGTCCATTGATGAAACATTACAGTAAGGTTTTACTGAAACAAACAAACTGACACTTCACCGATAAAGAACCTGAAATTAAAATACCAATGTGTAACATTTATGGGAAATCTAAACGTAAACCATCTGTCAATGTTTAAACTTATCTTATTATTGCAGACAGATAAAACAGGGATAATATGGAAACGATGTGCTTTTTGAGTAATGTTTTGCCTGTAGTAGTAGTAATAGCACTAACAGTAGTAGTACCGGTAAGTCATTTTTAACATTTAGAAGGACATTGATGGACATGGTTTTGACAACGTCTAAAGGCTGAGAGGAGAGAGCTTGAACTGGATTATTTTAGCAGAAACCATTGAAAACAGTTTCTAGCACAGGTGCATCAAATGTGTGAACTCCTGAACATCGTCATCATTCACATCTGTTATTAAGTGGTCAGTAAATTAACTGTAGGAATGAAGAAAGTGTGCGTAAAACAAAATGGGTAAACAAAGGCGAGCTAGATGTCTCTCCTTTTCCTTGCTAACTAACTACTCACTATGAATGTCTCCAGAGTTATCTGGTTGACGATGAGTTGTAGTGAAGTGTACTGCTTCAGTAAAAGCTTACATTAGAGAAAAGGAAAACTACTGACTTTAAAAATACTACAAAAACTACACTAGCAATCTACTTACTCAACGTCAGTCAGTTCCCACTCTCACATATCAAACTATTGTTGTTCAGCCACAGTGTTGTACAGTTTGTTGGCAGTGAGCTGCCGATGCCTCAGTGCAACAGACAGGATTACTGTCGGAGAGACTGACCCTTTACTAATGTTTTGTCCCGTTTCCTGCCTCTCTCTCCATCTGGGTAGGCGTGTTGTCTGAGCCTACAGGGTTGCCGAGAGAATCCACCCAACCTTAATCCATCCATCAATTTGTGTGCAGTAGAAAATTTGTGTGGCACATAAATTCACCTCCATGACAAGTTACACAAATCTGCCCCAGTGATAAGTGAAAATAGTTCCCTTAAAATTTAAGTTAGACTGTAACATCCACTATTTACTATTTTCATGGACAGAAGGTTTACACTAGGAGAAAATGTTTGATGTAATTTGGATGTCCATAAGGCCTCCATATGAGGATGCATTCACAGCAGGCGTGCTGGCTGACGGACTGCTGACTCTCTCTACAGTCCGGATGGAGGTCCAGCTGTTGCTCTGTGGGAAAATGACACATTACATAAGTGTCTCAAACAAACATGACAAGCTGAGCTCAGCTCAGCAGTGATTTGGACGTCACAATGACCGTTAAACACCATTAAGGGTCACTTCATAGAAAATGTTGATGTGTTTGAAGAAAAACCTGCAGTGAGGTGCACTTCTTGTATCTTTTCAACAGATGGTGCTTGTTAGTGGTCCTGTGTGACCTGATCTTGATAGATAAAAAACAAGATGTCTGGCTCTACTCAAGGTGATAACGTACAGCGTGTATGTGGGCATCTGGATGTTTGCACCAACTGATTCTGTTGAATGTGTTCTGTTGTGTTCTTATCTGAGTCACACAGTTGAGGAAATGGAGTCCGAAAGTAATTTTGTTAAAGCCATTCTGACATTTTATGGTTAACGTTAGGATGTTGTTGGGCGGTCTTGGTTGATACGCCTCTTTAATGTGCAGAGGTCTGGGACAGGTCCTGCATTCTTATGAATGGCGGCAGTAGCTCAGTCCGTAAGGACTTGGGTTAGGACGCGGAGGACGCCGGTTCAAGTCCCCCATGGACCAGGACCAGCTGGAGAGGTGCCAGTTTACCTCTTGGGCACTGCCGAGGTGCCCCTGAGCAAGGCACCAAACCCCCAACTGCTCTGGGCGCTTTTCAGGAGCAGCCCCCTCACTTTGACATCTCTCCATTGACGCATGTATATGTACTGTGTGAACAACAGAGTGTAAAACTGAATTTCTCCACTGTGGGACTAATAAAGGAATATCTTCTTCTTCTTCTTCTTCTGAAATCTGCTCAGTGGCGCATGAGGTCAATGGGTAGACTTTCAGGTCTGGAAAAGCACCCGGATCTTCTGGAACTTCCGGGTCTTACTGGGCCCTAGTGTGCATGTCCGATATGTGCAGTGACTCGGTCACATGACTTGGTCACAGGGTCCTAACGTCACGGCTTGTGCTGTCGTCACAGTCTGGGTCTCCTTAGACATAAACTGGATAAACTCTGGATTCAGCTATTAGTGCGTTTTACAGCTTTAGGACTAATGATTTAAATAAGGACTATTGGAGTGTTCCTACTGGGAAATTGATTCAACTAAAAAAAAACATCCACTGAGTTACAGATGTCTCTTTTTCGATGTAACTCTATGAGAAAAGTCTTTTTGGGCCCAATGGCATCACATGATGGACACAGAAGTTGCAGTACCATTGCTGACCACTGCTGGGATCAATGACCAGAGCTCATTTTTTAAAAGGGAAAGTTTATGTGAGGGTGTTAGAAAGGACCAGGCCATTGCTATGAGCTGTCCGGTCCTTATATAACTGGAGTTTGTCCAGTACTTAGGGTTATGACCAAATACCTGCAATCATAATGACAGTCCCATCATCTTCCGCTATACTTTGTGTTTAGTGGTAAGTACCAAATGTTATCATGCTAACATGCTAAACAGTATACCTGCTTCACACAGTGGGCAACTCTGGAGTGTGAAAAGTGAAGTCAATGCTGAAGTGCCTTAAACTTGCATTCTTGCTAATATCCAGCAGGGGGTGACTCCTCTGGTTGCAAAAAGAAGTCTGATTGTATAGAAGTCTATGAGAAAATGAGCCTACTTTGTTACCTCAGTAAATATTTTAACACATGAGTTTATGGTCTCAATCACTAGTTTTAAGTCTTCCCCAATACAGCATGATGTTCATTTAGTAAATTATGGTCCCATTTAGAGTCAAATAAAGCAGGGGCTGCTTTAGGGCAGGGAGTTTAACCCTTTTACAAAGTGTTTTCTGTTCATGAAAATTAATTCTAACCTTTTTGGTTGCCTAAAATGTTTTATTCATTGTTCAGTTGTTAGCTTCACCCTCTTGTGAAAAAAAAAACAAGATGGCAACTGCCAAAGTGCTGAAACTCGAGGCTTCAAAACTGCAGTCCACCTCTTATGCATATATAATATGTATACAGTCTATGCAGCTCTGCTGGTGCTGTTTTTCTCTCCTTCTCTCCATGATTTAACTTCACTCCTTTAGATTCCATAATTTTCTGGATTCATTTTTCTTTATTGCTAAACAGGGTGATTATTGTTGGAGAGCATGACTCTCTTTCTCTCTCTCTCTCTCACACACACAGCACACTCACACACTGACCCTCCTCCCTCTTCCCTCTTAATCATCCCATTATAGAAATGAGTTTGTGTTGTTCACTGACTGAGTGAAGTATCAGGCGATGAATTATTTTAATTACAGTTTTATTTGTCTGAATTGTTTTGTAGGAGACTGAATGTTTGTCTGGCAGTCAGCATATTAACATGATAAATACAGAGTACATATATGTGAATAAAATCATCACCAATGGCGTGAACAGTGAACTTGATATTTGTGAATTTGTGAATGTCTTTAGGGAAGATTTTACTGAAGAGCTGAAATGAATCAGGAAGAAAAACCCATTATTTAGTATTTCACTGTCAACAGGACATCTTGTTTAATGGCAGTATCAGACAGTTTTGGTTAATAGCTGACCTAGATTTCCACTGGCTTCTTGAAAGCTTGCTATTATGATTACAGCTTACATAAATGTGCTGACAGGGGAAAGTGGCTTCTGGCTAGAGTCCAAAACGACAAAATGAGGCTCCTGAAAGATTTCACTTTGCTACGATCAGCAGAACAGAGTGAAATGTTAATGTTAGGGTGCTTGATTAAAACAGCATGGGAGAGGATTATGTACCAGTTTCCATAGTCGAGAGACTTAAAGCTGGAAACAAAATCCAGCTGTGGCGTAAAAGGGTGTCAGCTCCAGTGCTGGTCCAGCAGTTCAGTGCAGACGGGATGCGTTCAGTTGTGACTGAAGACTGAAAATCATCAGAAAAATCATTCCAGTTTGTATCCTTTAAATCTCATTGCTGAGAGGTTGGCGGTTCAATCACCATCTCATAATGAGAGCATTGCTTTCTTTTAAAGGTACAGTATGTAGCATTTGGCGACATCTTATTTCAATCATATTGTTTGAACAGTGGAAGAGGCAGTTGGAAAGACTACTATGATGGTTTTGGTGAGTTTTATTTTGTTTCTGTCAGGTTTGAATGATAATATGTTCCACTGCCTGAACAACTCATCTGCCTTTTGAAACATTGGGCACAGCACAGCACCACACACACTCACACTGCACTGATGTTTTACCGGCAGTAACGCTTTTACTCGGCAGCGCCTGCAATGGTTAACGCAAAGGAATATTTACAGTATATGTTTTAAGACGGGACGAATAGTCGCAAAAACTATTTTATTTATAACATAACGACTATGCGAAAAAATCATGACCTTTCCTTAATAGAAACATGGTGGAGCAACATGGCGGACTGAAGATATGAAGGGCTCATTCTAAGCTAACAAAAACACAACGATTGTGCGTTTCAGGTGATTTACACTGATAAAACATCCATCCATCCATCTTCAAATGCTTATCCTGTTAGGGGTCGGGGGGGGGGGAGTCATCAATTAACCTGCATGGCTTTGTGTGGAAGGAAGCTGGAGAACCCGGCGAAAACCCATGCTAACACAGGGGGAACATACAAACTCTCCAAGGCCCCAAGCCGGATTCAAACTTGTGACTCTCTTGCTGTGAGTGCCACTGTGCAGCCACCATGCAGCACCACCGTGCAGCCCTAATGAAAACATAGTTATTAATATTATATTACATTTATGATAATAGACCCCCCAAATGCTACACACTGTTAAGTCATAAAAATGCTCAAAGACTAATGTCATTTTGTCTGCATGTCAGTTGATCTTCAAGACATGAGGTGCACCTCTGCAAAAGCAAATATTGTTTGTGTCATTGCATCAAAAAGAAGACTTTCCATGTTCAGCTTTGCTTTATTTTAACTGCCTCTATTCACCTGCTTTGATTCTAACGCAGCTTAGTTAAAGCATTGAACAGGACAGAACAGGACCAACCTCAGTCACAACATTTTTAGTTTGAATCCATTGTAATTTTTAGACAATATCTAACAAATGCATGCAGTCAAGCTGCATTATATAATCTCCACTTAAACTTACGTGTCCTACCTCGTGAGAACAGATGTGTTTATAATAATTTAGGACCGGTAGACACAGTAGCTGCAGCTACTAAAGTTACAGTTGGGGCTTAACTCAGGAAATTGACCAACATTTTTGTGCAGAAATCTGTCTGCAGCATCTGACCTGAGAGGATGTACCCCACAATTAGCTGCTCTATGTTAACCCAATCCTTTTCCCTCTTTCTGTCTCTCTGCAGCAGAGTCGTACTCTGCGGCGGGCAGTACCGGCAGTATCACCCCATCAGTGGGCCCTGTGCCCCACCAGGCCTCAGGCAGCTCCAGCCCCTGCTCCCACTCCCCGTCTGGAGGATCACGGCACCCTGTCAGCGCCCTCAAGAAATGGCTCACCAATCCCGTCCGCAAACTGAGCTCGGATGCCAGAGGAGGAGCGGGAAAAGTCGAGAAGCAGATGTGCAGGTCAGACAGAAGGCAGCCGCCGTCACTCCTTTCCCACAGTGAAACTCAGGTGAGGCCTCTGGAGCCGCACGACAACTACACCATCCTCCCCTCTGGAGATACGGTGAGGCTTAAAGACAGACGGCTACATTCATACCTCCTGAGGAAACGCATGCTATGATGTTATTTCTAATGGTCATTGTGCTTGTGTTGTACAGGGGTGGAAAGACGGTCCATCAAGTCCAACAGCTCCTCCGACACAACCTTCCTGTCAGTGCTGCGCATCTAACCTCCTGCAAGGCAGAGACACACAGCCTCTAGTAATGTCTCTATACTAATTCTCTGTTCCATTCTAGTCTATAAGGTCTGTCTCAATAGATAAACTTCAGTTGCAGGGAAAAATCTGCACAAGTCCTGGACTTATTTTCATCATTGACCCTGATGTTTACACAGTCCACCAACCTTACCTCAAAACAGGCATTCAATGTCTCAAACTAAGTAAGGAATGATGTACAGCGAGTTGGTCATTGTCATGAACCAAATCCTGACAGGACAATGCAACATCTTGCATCACCGTGATATTTCACAACAATGACCCGCTAGCTGGAGCTGCACGGTGGTGCAGTAGTTCGCGCTGTCGCCTCACAGCAAGAGGGTCACAGGTTCGAATCTGGCTTGGGGCTCTTCTGTGTGGAGTTTGCATGTTCTCCCCATGTTTTCTCCGGGTGCTCCGGCTTCCTCCCACAGTCCAAAGACATGCAGTTTAGGTTAATTGATGACTCTAAATTGCCCGTAGGTGTGGATGTGAGCGTGAATGGTTGTCTGTCTCTATGTGCCCTGCGATGGACTGGCGACCTGTCCAGGGTGAACCCCGCTTTCGCCCAATGCCAGCTGTACATTATCTTGGTTATTACACAGCTACTTACTTAAGAAATCAATAATTTGACCCAAAAATAGTCCACCAGAGTCCGACATCAGAACTGCGGCCATAGCAAGTTGAACTCTGTGATTGACCAATCAGAATCAAGTATTCAACTGAACTGTGTAATAAGATATATTATTACTAAACTAAAGAACTAAACCGAATCATATGAACAAAGAAATTAGAGAAGGTAAGTAGTTGTAGTTTTTTTTTTTTTGCCTTGGTCGTCCAGTCCACAAGAACATGCACATGTAAAAAAGCTGGGGAACATAAAGTACATGTTATTGCAGTGGTGTGAAATAACACATTATGTAAAATTGTATTTTTTCTGATGAGGAAGTATAATTACAGTACAAAGTAGTTGAAAGAAACAAATTAATAATAAATAATGAAACAAGTTAGAAGTGCTCTGACGACTAACTTCTTCACTCCCCTCAGTTATTGTAATTCTTTCAGTGGTGTCTCTCATCATCAAACCCTTAGGTAATGCAAGTCTCATGACTTATGTATGTATACATAATGTATAAATGAGGGAAACACATACGCTTAAATGTTGAAACTCATACTGAAACTATGAATTATAAACATGCACATCCCTCTACATCCTGGTCAGTTGTATTAGCATGTGAAAGGACTCTTTTTTCCACACATCGTTTGACTTCCACCAATTGTGCCAGATGAATAGCACACATTTTCACATTTTACTGCATATATTTTGTGTGCACACACATGAACACACACAGGCACACACCACTACGTTTCTGGTAACCCTACACTAGTGAGTACTCTTTGAACGGCCCTGTGGAGTGGAATCAATCCTGCGGGCTTTTCTACATGGCATCTGGAAGTAATCAACTAGCAAAGTAGAGTGTAACAGGCTGCAACAGGGTCAGGGTTGGGGGGTGAGGAGTGTACTGTCACAACAACCAAGCAAGCAGCCTGAGCAATAAAGAGCTAATTAGCCTATAGTTCAGGGCCGCCAGCCGTATATGAAATATAAATACTGCTGTTGGCGGTTGTACTGGTAAAAGAGCAGATTGTCCTCCACGTCCAATTCGACATGAGCATGTTTTTCTTTCCTTTCTTAGTTGTCGACTGGTCCACTTCCTGTGGCATTGTTTGACATTGTTCTGCTTGATAAATGACTGTCCTGGGAGAATTATATTTCATAGACACCTGCAGCTTTATGTTTACTCTGGCTCTTCAACCCTGTAGAGGAACGGCGTTTAACACTTAGTGGATCTACCGGCAGATAAGAATCGTGTTTTTGTTACCTTAGAATGAGCGGTTTATATCTACATAGAATGGACCCTCTTCACTGAGCTGGCCACCACGTTTCGACGGAACAAATGGATAAAACCAAAACACTGGCTCTAGATAGGGCCACTCACCTTTTCCTGTTCCTCGTGTCGGCCACTATAGTTCTCCTTAATGCTTTGTACACCGGAAAGGCTTCAGTTGATTGCAATCTGCAACCTCACCACTAGATGCTGCCAGATCCTACACACTGCTCCTGTAATGTTGTCCTGCCCAGGTCATTGTAAATACTGTAAAGGCCTTATCATTTCTTTAGATTAACGATTTGATGTTTGGGTTTAACTTATTTTCTGTCTTGCTAAGAGTTAGGTGAGAAGATTGACGTCACTCTCAGGTTTGTCCGGTAAATATAAAGCTACACCTAGAGGCCAGTTAGCAGTTAGTAGCTCTGTCCTAAGGTAAAAAAAAAAATCTGCCTACCAGTCCATCTAGAGCTCACCAAGTGACATGTTTCATCTTGTTTATTTAATTTATACGAATTAAATGTATGTGACAGACTATTTCTTGCTGGAGCACTAACTTCCTGGAGTAGTTTGCACCAACTGGTCTTTACTAAGCCTGGTCCATAACTGTTAAGTCGGTCTTTGGTAAGACCTTACGTCGGTTGCACAAACCAAATCAACAAACAAACAAAACAAAGTCTTAACTGCGCCCAGTCTTAGCGATGTGGATTCGTGTGAATACCCTCTAGAATATGCCAATTGCCTAGCAGCGTGCATCATGTTGCTCAGATACCTTGTTAAAAATCTCCCGCTAATGTGTAGCTAATCATTTATCATGTGCATTCTGGCAAAAAGTTGAATCGAAGGCAACTGGACTTAGATTTGTCCCTGAAGACGTTTCGCCCCTTATCCAAGTGGCTTCATCAGTTCGAACGCTGCAGTCTGACTAGTCCCCACTAGTCTGACAGTGACGTTAGGCATCATGTGATGTCACATCAACGACTGTTGTCGTTGGCCCCATTGAATCCTTAACGACTGTCGTTCACTAGTGGGACTCACACTGAAACTCCACTAACGAACTATTGTCTTAGGAGAATAAGGGGCGGACACTTCCACAGAGGTTAAAAACCTGGGTATTACTCCACTGTTTGTCAGACTAGTGGGGACTAGTCAGACTGCAGCGTTCGAACTGATGAAGCCACTTGGATGAGGGGCGAAACGTCTTCAGGGACAAATCTAAGTCCAGTTGCCTTCGATTCAACTTTTTGCCAGAATGAATATGACCTGGATGAATGAGAACCTTCACAGACTTATCATGTGCAGCAACTTTATTATGGAGGAACACAGAAAAAGCCTCTAGCACATAATCCCTCTAAAGCACAAATTGTCAGTTTGACATTTGATTTTTGAACATATTAAACAAAGGAGACACAACGTGTTAATTAGCAAGATTTAGAGGTGCCCGTAAGCATATTTTGTTATATTTGGACAGAGCCAGGATAGCTGTTACCTCCTGTTTCCAGTCATTATGCTAAGCTAGGCTAACCAGACATCCTACAGACATGAGAGTAGTATTGATCCACTAATCTAATTCTCGGTATGAAAGTGAATTAGCATATTTCCCAAAATGCCAACCTGTTCCTTTTTCAGAAGAGCTAACGTATTTCTAGCTGATGACAAATTACTGTGAGAGAGGAGGAAATGTTCAGAGCTCCGTTTTAATGGCTGCTGACTAGTTGATCAGAACCAGAGTTAAGTTTGAATCAGTCTCAGATGTTTCTCATAGGTAGGATGTCTGCTGGGTGAAGACATGAACAGTCGATGCAGACAGAGTGAGAGAGCAAAAAAGACCCTGAAAATAAACTGATTCCATATTTGACCTACAAACTGACTCAGCAGAAGGATTATGATCTGGGGCACCGAGGGAGAGCCCAAAATGTGGTAGGACTGCGGTATGTCAAGAGGATTGCAGTTAAAGTTGCATTAGATTACACTGCTTTTAGGTGAGGACTGATATTTGTTATGTAATCAACCCTGATCTTTATTATATGACTGAAGTCATTAATCACCTTCATCTGTCAGGCCCGATTCTGCTTTTCCAAATTTCTCTACCCAGCAGTCTCCTCAGCAGCAAGGAGAGACATTAAAAAGTGATTATTACTCTCAGGTTACTTGGGATTTATTGGCGTGGCATGACTTTCCAAGTTTGTGTGGTTGATGACCAGTGGTCAGACATCACTCTGCTCCACATCGCTGGAAAGAAGTACTCGTCCTTTACTCAAGTAAAAGTACCAATGCACCAATATAAGGACACAAGTTAAAACTCCTGCATTCAAACTCCTACTTACAGGAATAGTTCAGGTGTTTTGAAGTAGGTTGTATGATGTTATTATCTATAGTGTATTACCTGCAGTAGATCACAGTCAGCGCAGCCCCAGTTTGGAGAAGCAGGCAGCAGTTACTGCACAGGAGCAAAGCAATGCGCTGCTGTGGACGGGGCTGGTAGCAAAATGTATTTTAGCTACCAAAAATTTTTAATAGTAGTTTGCTCTACATTGAGAATATTTTCACTGCTTTACCTTGCCGTCAGACAGCCCTTTCTAACGGGGAACTGAAGCCGTTGAATCCATCCATGCACTTGCAAAAGCCACAGGACTCCATTCAAAAAACTCTAATTTTACCTTGCAGAACACAGGGGTTACTGGTCTACTGCTGCTCAAAGTTACACAATACAAACTAACCAATTAAGGCAGTGGTAGCAAGTCCTATGTTCCGTAACGTAAAATGACTGCTTTTTTCAATGGAGTCTGGTTGTTTTGGCGAGAGCATAGATAACAGCTTCAGTTCCCTGTCAGTAACACTGTATAGCTGTCTCATGGCAAGGTAAACTGGTGACAATATTTTAAATATAGCATACACTTGTGATAGTGTATGTGATAGTGATATGAGTGATATTGATTTTTTTTTTTTTTTTTTTTAGGTGAGCTTTTCTTTTAGGTGCCTAAAATATATTTTGCTGTCGGGCCCGTCCACAGCAGTACAGCAGTTTCTCCAAACTGGGAGCATGCTGACCATCATCTACTATAAATAATACAATGACTATGTACATCATACAACCCCACTTAAAAACACACAAACTATCCCTTCAAGAACACATGCAGAAGTGTGACTAATATATTATTATATGACATTATGAGATTGTTAATACTGATGCCTCAAGGTGTAAATAGCATTTTATTGTTGTAGCTGGTCGAGGTGTAATCCAGTGGTTCCCAAAAATCAACATGGATTTTTCTGACTTTTCTGTCATCTTTGCTTTTTTGTGAAATAGTGGATATTACCTCCTTACCTTAAAACACCTAAGGAGTATAGAGGGTAAAACTGCTATGTGCTAAATAGACAGTGCTTTGTAAGGCGGAATCACAAGGATCAAAAAATGTATTCATCTTTAGCAATTCATAGTATTTTATCATAAATACTTATATTTTTTATTTAAAATCTTAATCTAAGAAGTATAGCTATCAAATAAATGTAGGGAAGTAAATGAAAATAATTAAAGGACCTCAAACTTAAACGTCAGTACAGTCTCTGAGAAAGTGTACTTTCCACTGCCCCACAGAGCATGATGCCTCTCTGTCTGTTTCCTCTTACATAATATGTT
Organism: Pterois miles; assembly: GCA_947000775.1. Classification (NCBI taxonomy): domain Eukaryota; kingdom Metazoa; phylum Chordata; class Actinopteri; order Perciformes; family Scorpaenidae; genus Pterois; species Pterois miles. Next base: position 1,212,296 of record CAMQGK010000056.1, on the reverse strand, counting down.
AAATGTTTACCAAAGGCTGTACTGTCTTGTTTGTATGTTTTAGAGTCAAAAATCCAGCATCAACACTCTCCAAGGGGAAGACGGCTGCACTGTGACTGACGAGTCAGCCAGCCAGCGGTCTGTGACAGTGGACAGCGAAGAGGAGAGGAACACTGCATTAGAGAAGAGCATGTAGGTGTTGAGCACTTTAATGTCTGTATGACAAATATGAGGCTACAACAAGCAGATGGTTAGCTTAGTTAAGCATAAAGACTAGAAACGGGGGAAACGGCTGGCCTGGCTCTGTCCAACCAGCACCTCTAAAGCTCGCTGATTAACACATTATAACTTGTTTTTTTAATAAAACAAAAAAATTGTGTGAAACGACAAGAAGTGGTTCGATGAGGGATTATCTGGCTGGGAAAAGTAACTTCACATCACTGCACCCAGTGAACTGTCATTTTTACTGAATAAACAAATGACATATAATTAATTAATTAGTGAGCGTTAGAGGTGCAGGTAGGTAGATTCCATTTGTCTTGGACAGAGCCAGGCTAGCTGTTCCCCTCTGCTTACAGTCTTTATGCTAAGCTAAAATGACTGTCTCCTGGCTGTAGCTTAATCTTTGCCAGAGAGAGGCGAAGTCCCACCCCTTCCAGTGGACCACCATGGGGCCTTATTTCGGAAAAAATATGAACGTAGTCAGCAGTGACAAATATTTTTTATTTTATCATATGATGTTTTGTTAATTTAAAACTTAATTTAGCAAGTCAAGAAAGTCACGGTTTGTTGTAAAACTGTTCAAGTATAAGATGTGAAAATATATCATCAGAGAGACTCAACACCCAAAGTCGTGTAAGTGACATCTCTCACGCTGAAGCTACGATGTCTGCGTGTTTCGTACTGGGATGTTCTCACACCAGCAGTAGGTCTCACTCGTTATTTCTCTTCTCGGCTCATAAAAAGACCTGGAGTTGCTGGATGAAACACGTCAGGTAAGATAACATTTCTTTTGTGTGTGAAACACAGCTACGTTAGCTAACTGGTTAGTGTTGGTGACGTTAGTTAGCGGTTTCACACAAAACTAAATGATAGTACGGCAAACCTATGATGAACTGACTTTCTTGACCTACAAAATTATGTTATGTTATATATAAAATGTTATATATAAAATGTTATATATATACATATATATATATATATACACATATATATGGGGGTGTGACTTCGCCTCTCTATGCAGATATGAGAGTGGTATTAACCTTCTCATCCAACTCTCAGCAAGAATGCAAATATGCACATTTCCCAAAATGTCAGACCTCGTTTAAAATGTATACAATATATACAAATTTATTTTATTTTGCCACAATTAACATTTCTATTACTTAATGTCCTTTATTTGCTGTTTAAAAATCTCTCTCAGATATGTGCTGACAGAGCTGATAGAGACAGAAAGGTTGTATGTGGAAGATCTTGGACTCATAGTGCAGGTATGTCTCTCTTTCAGCCTTTAAATAATCTGCTTATGACCTTTATACAAAACTGAGATTCTTTCATCAATAACATGCTGCAACATTCATGTCTTAAACTGAGAGAGAAGTATTGTTTTCCATCTGGAAACCTCTGATTTGATCCATGACGTGTGTGTGTGTGTCTAGGGCTACATGGGCACCATGGCCAGTCAGGGAGTTCCAGAGGACCTGAAAGGGAAGGACAGGATTGTGTTTGGAAACATCCACCAGATCTACGACTGGCATAAGGGGTGAGTCAGAGACGTCTCTTCTGTTCCCCTCATGGTGGTTCAGCCTGCGTCACGTCTCCTGTCGCTGTTTGTTTCCTCTGTGAGTGTGTTTGACTGGATGATTGTTCCTGCCTGACCTTCTCTGCTTCGTGTCACACAGTTATTTCCTGGGAGAGCTGGAGAAATGTGTGGGTGATCCTGACAGCCTGGCCCAACTCTTCATCAAACATGTGAGTCCACAGATCAGCGAGTTACAAATGTGGATGACAAGCTTCTTTTTTTTTTCCCCGCCTCTCTGCGTGTTTTCAGTTTGGCTGAAGGTCACAGCCGTCTTACAGATCAGCGGCTGCAGAACAAACGCTCTTGTAATCATCAACTCTCAAAGCCGACGATCAGTGTGAAAGATGCTCTCAGAGACGGCGCCACGTGTGAAGACGAACTGTAATTACAGATCTCAGAGCTCTATAAAAAGTATTCACACCCACTTCAAAGGTTTTCATATGTGGTTGTTTAACGCTGAACTGTGATAAAACATATTTAATATCAAAGTGAAAACAGATCTCTACAAATTGAATTTCCAAAGGAATGACAAACATAAGCAGCTGAATTGAAAGATCACATGGATTTGATTTTTCAAGCCATAAAAACTCTTAAAGGTAGGCTTGGTAATGCTGAGAAACAAATAAGAGGATGCTAGATTTTAAAAATTATCCAGCCAAAAAAACAGCCCATGCTCAGTCCCAGAGCGTAAATTACAGATGCTTTGTCGCGATCATTGGTGCTTGATACCAATGCACAAGGCACCCTTTAGCTCCGGTATGCGATGCCCCAGGCTATCTATTGACTATAATATAAACCTGTCTGCAGCAACAGTAAACACGAATTAGACAAAATGCTGTGGTGACATCGTTTAAAGAGGGAAAGAGACACACATGGTGGGAGGGGAGGTGGACGGGTCCAACAACACAAGGCTTTCATCCAGGAGACCGCTGTTCATGTCCCGTATGTAAAGTTTCATTTCACAATCAGCTGTGCGTGTGTCCCGTGTTCACGTCACATCACATTTTCACGGTACAAACGCAGATATTTAAAGCCCATCCATGTTATTAACCTAATGTTATTATTAGCCTAAACCTGAAGATGTTTTTGAGACCAAAAACTGAGGCTTAGGGTTGTGACAGAGCGTCGGTATGTGACAAGTTGGGATGGTAACATGCTGGAAAAACCCAGCCCAGTTTTCTTTTCCAATAAAGGTAGCTCCAAAAGTCTCTGAATCTATTGTTAGTACTCACAGTTGTCAGGCTAGCAGCATATGGAAGACTCAGGAGACACGTAATAAGTGCAAGGACAAAGTGCAGGCAGGTAGACAGATGGGTCGTCGTTACATTTGGGCCAAATGAAATGTTTGGATGGGTTTATTACGGTCTTACAACAGCCACAGATACCCGTTCTTTCTTCTTTTTCTTTGTCAGAGCATTTGATTTATTGATAGCCGATTGATTTCAACAACTACAACATAAAATGTATTTGAAGAAAACTACCAACCCTACCTTTAAGGGAAGTGAATACTTTTCATTAGCATTGTACATATCAGTATCAGTCGTCGTCTCATTACAGCAGAGAAAGAAACTACTGAAACTACTTGTACTTCTCTCAGTGTAGTGTAGCACGCCGAATTAAGCCACGGCAAATTAAACCATTCTTTCTCAGCCACTGGAACTATTTAATGAGGCAAAGGTCCTGCACTGGTTTAACAAAACTCCCAAAATAAACTCTTGAGGGGAATGAAAACACAAGAAAACTGAGAGGAAGCTAAGAGTCAGTCGGTAAGAGAGCAGCTCAGAGGCTTAATTCTTCCTCTGTCCGTCTGCCTCTCACAGATTATTGGGAATAATTGTCACGTGACCTCTCTCTCTCTCTCTCTCTCTCTCTCTCTCTCTCTTGTCTCTCTTTCTCTCATTGTCTCTCTTTTTCTCTCTGTCTCTCTCTTTGTCTCTCTTCATGTCTCATTGTCTCTCTCTGTCTCTCTCTCTTCTCATTGTTTTTATCTCTCTCTCTCTGTCTCTCTCTCTCTCATTGTTTTTATCTCTCTCTCTCTGTCTCTCTCTCTGTCTCATTGTTTTTATCTCTCTCTCTCTGTCTCTCTCTCTCTCATTGTTTTATCTCTCTCTCTCTCTCTGTCTCTCTCACTCTCTGTCTCACTCTCTTTCTCTCTCTCTGTCTCTCTGTTTTTCTGTCTCTCTTTCTCTCTCTCTCTGTCTCTTTTTCTCTCTGTCGCTTTCTCTCCCCCCCCCCCCCTGTCTCTTTCTGTCCATCTCTCTGTCTCGCTCTCTGTCTTTTTCTGTCTGTCTCTCTCTTTCTCTGTCTCTCTGTTTTTCTGTCACTCTTTCTCTCTCTCTCTGTCTCTTTTTCTCTCTGTCTCTTTCTCCCCCCCCTGTCTCTTTCTGTCCATCTCTCTGTCTCGCTCTCTGTCTTTTTCTGTCTGTCTCTCTCTTTCTCTCTCTCTGTCTCTCTCTCTTTCTCTCTCTCTCTCTCTCTATCTGTCTCTCTTCTTTTAATTTCGTCACTTTCCAGGAACGGCGTCTTCACATGTATGTGGTTTACTGTCAGAACAAGCCCAAATCAGAGCACATTGTCTCCGAGTACATTGAGAGCTACTTTGAGGTGAGTAAACTTTGATACTACAGTCAGTTTTACTGGAGCTCTTTAAACACTGTTATTCTCTTTTTCTGTCACCTGACAGGATCTCAGGCAGCAGCTGGGTCACAGGTTGCAGCTCAATGATCTGCTCATCAAACCTGTTCAGAGGATCATGAAGTATCAACTACTGCTCAAGGTTTGCAGTTTAACATGACTGTGTATCTGCATGCACGGCACAATTTCCAAACATGGAAATTCTCCTCCTTTCAATACTGTCATTGTCAATAAAATGGAAAAACCCTCCAACAAAATAAAAAAAGACAAACCGCTTCATAAACTTTCCAGTAAAGTGAGGAAGACCTGTGATCATTTTAATCAAAAAAACACTGAATAAAGGCTATAACCGTCATGGTAAGATCCAACTAGAGCTGCAATAATAATCGATTAGTTGTCAACTATTAAACTAAGCGCCAACTATTTTGATAATCAATTAATCTGTGATCCGATTCCAGCTTCTTAATGTGAATATTTTCTGGTTTCTGTATTCCTCTATGACAGTAAACTGAATATCTTTGAGTTGTGGACAAAAAAAGACATCTGAAGATGTCATCTTGGACTTTGGGAAACACTGATCAACATTTTCACAATTTTCTTACATTTTATAGACCAATCAACTAATCGATTGAGAAAATAATCCACAGTGTAATCGGCAATGAAAATAATAGTTGCAGCCCGGGATCCAAGTAGCACTTTGTTTTTATTATAAGGGTGTTTTTCCTTTCTTATTGAAGTTCATTAAAACTCTAAACAAACCTCTCTCTCATTGGCAACCACAGGACTTCCTGAAGTACTACAGTAAAGCAGGAAGGGATGCTGAGGAGCTGCAGGTACAAATATATACATACAGTCACCTGCCAGTTTATTAGGTACAACTAGCTAAGCCAGTGAAGTCTAATACAATACATCCATCCATCTGTAACCGCTTATCTTGTTCAGGGTCGTAGGGGGCTGGAGCCTGAACAGGTCACCAGACTAATCACAGGGCTGACACATAGAGACAGACAACCATTCACACTCACATTCATACCTATGGGCATTTTAGAGTCTCAATTAACCTGCATGTCTTTGGGAGGAAACTGGAGAACCCAGAGAAAACCCACACTAACACAGGGAGAACATGCAAACTCCTAATACAATGCAAGTCCTGCAAAATAAAGTGCCCTCATTAAGGTTATAATGTTCAGTTGGTAAAATGGTGAACTGTCCAACAAAACAACAACCTTCATGAAGGTTGGTTTTATTGCAGGCTGTATTAGTTTTAGCTACATGTGCCTAATAAACTGGCAGCTGAATGTGTCTGTACATCACTACATTTTGTTTTCACTTACTCATCCAATTTCTTCCATCAGAGGGCGGTGGAGGTGATGTGTTTCGTGCCAAAACGCTGTAACGATATGATGAACGTGGGCAGGCTCCAAGGTTTTGAGGTGCGATACTGACTATTTCCTGTCCGTCATCACAGTTGAAACACGTATCCAGGGTGACTTACGATCTATGACAATGTTTGTCACTGTTTCAGGGGAAAATCACAGCACAAGGGAAGCTGCTGCAGCAGGATACCTTCTCTGTCAGCGAGCAGGAAAGCAGCGGTTTCCCGTCCAGACCGAAGGAGAGGAGGGTCTTCCTGTTTGAGCAGCTGGTCATCTTCAGCGAGCCAATTGATAAGAAAAAGGGCTTCTCTTTGCCGGGGTACACTTTTAAAAACAGCATCAAGGTGCGAGTGACACTGTGTTTTAAAACATCTTAAAAACATCTTTGTTTTTTCTTAATGGTTAAGAAGTCTCCTGTGCTTCAGGTCAGCTGTCTGGGCGTGGAAGAGCACTCTGAGACTGAGCCATGCTCTCTGGTCCTGACCTCCCGTGGGACTGACGGCAGCGTGACACGCTTCATCATGCAGGCGTCATCTCCAGAAATACAGCAGGCTTGGCTTGATGATGTGGTCCAGATCTTAGAGACTCAGAGGAACTTCCTTAATGGTACCAGTGTTCAGTGTTTCTAAAATAAATAAATATAAATCCACAGATTTAAGAGTTTGGTGCGTTTGAATGATGTGACATCTCTTCCTGTCCACTGCAGCCCTCCAGTCTCCAATAGAATACCAACGCAAAGAAAGCAAGTCAAACAGCCTGGGCAGGAACGTGAAGTCTCAGACTGCGTCAGCATGTGGACCGCGACCTCACTCCTCTGCGTCGATGGACCGACGCCAGCAGCCCTGCCTGCTGTCTTACAACACTTCAATGCCCTCTCTGCATCCACCACACCACAGCCCGGCCTTGAAGGTGGTGAGTGTGCAGCGGCGCTCCCGCGGCACATTTGTGCACATGAATAAATTTCTGCTTCTCTGACTTCTCCTCTGTCTTTGGTTTCTCTTTCTCCCTCAAGCTTTCTAATCCCTGTGCTGCGACACCTCAAGCAGCTCTGCCTCCACTTCCCTCCAACCAGCAGCTCAGTTTGTGTTCAGAGGTGAGACACGCCGGCCGGACGTTCAACGGCTTGCCACCCTGCAGCCAGCACAGCATCCAGGTACATCAGTCTTACGTCACGACGTTTTTGCACTTTTTTATTACACTTGTGAACTGGATGCAATGTAATTTCGCTCTGCTGTGCATTTGCCCTGTGAGTAGTATGAATGACAATCGAGTTAATTTTGAATCATGAAAAACCATTGAAAGAAAAATTTAACAGCAGCTGAGAATCTTGTTTTTGCAGAATTAAGTGCAGAAATAAACATGTTTACAGCCTGGTACAAAAAAATGGTTTTGGTCTCCATAGCTAATATTCATGACAACTGTGCAAGTGGTACATTTTTATATAACTCACCTGTTAAATGATACTAACGCTTAAAGTTTGGCATAATTGAGTGCCGTACCAGGTTGCTAGCTGTTAGTTGTCCTCCACTCCTCTGACGATTTACCTCTTTGCCCATTTTTGCCATGAGTAATGCTGTTTCATCACTGCCAAGATGGCGACGGCTGAAGCCACCCACTTTGAGCCTCACACTCTTCAGAAACCTATGGGTGACATCAGGGAGACTACGTCCATATTTTATACAGCCTATGGTTTAAAAGCAAAGCAGTATAACAGTAAAATATACTCATGTATCATAAGTGAAAATATACATTTTTAGGAAAGGTTGATGTATTTCGAAAATGTAAGCTATTTCTTTTCAGTAGGGCTGTCCTCGACCAGACATTTTTAGTCCACTAACACTTATACGATTTTGTGGACTGATCAGTTAGTTATTTTAATTGACAGATCTGTAAAACTGAGTTTCTCCACACTCACAAAAGCACCACTTAAAATCTTGTGTTTGTCGTTAGTTTCCTGGAAATAAATCATTCATAACATAAGACATAATAAGACATAATGACTATAAGACCAAAACAACCGATTAGTCGACTAATGGACTCAGAGGGGGCAGCCCCAATGTAAACCTCTGTCTGTATAACTGATTGAATGGTGCAGCTGTGAGGTTTATCAGGTTAGGATCATTACATACTTCATAAATAGCCTGTTAAGTGTTTATTGAGCACAGTATAAATATCATTAACACTGTTTTTTAAATCGGGTGTATCAGATACAACCGTTATCTCTGTGTCAGCAGTCTGAGGCAGTTTGTTGTCATGATCACTGATGATGAGAGGAAATCACTCTCTGGTTGCCTTTGTCAAATATCCTGTTGTTGCTTCTGTGTAGATTTACAAACCAGGTCGACCTGATCTGTGTCAGTGTCATTCAGTCATCCAGTTTATGGAAAACCCACTGACCTGCTGTTTTATCTTATTCACTCAGACTTCCACCAAGAGGAGGAAATGGTTCATCACATATTAGATGTCCTCAGCTGTCTTCTTGTCCCTCCCTGTATTTTTAAATCAGCAGTGTTTCCATCCTGCCTTAGGTGCAGGAGTACAGACAGGTTTTTCTAAAATCTGAACTTTAGAGTTAACATCTGTTTCTGAACATGAGATTTTATATAACAGATCCATAATCTTATTCCTGTATAATCCAGGTTAAGTTCAAGAATAAACTTTTGAGAAGCACAAAAATAGATATTTTTGTGACTTATGCATCCTTTTTAAAGGACTAGTGTGTAGCATTTGTGGGATCGCTTAGCAGAAATGTAATATGATATTCATAACTATGTTTCCATTAGTGTATAATCACCTGAAGCTAAGAGTTGTTGTGTTTCATTATCTTAGAATGAGCCTTTCATATCTACATAGGGAGCGGATCCTCTTCACAGAGGTTTCTACAATAGCCTAGACCAGACAAACCAGACACTGGCTCTAGAGAGAGACATTCACGTTTGTATGTTACCTGAAGGCCACCGTTGTTCTCCAATACACTTGTGAAACTCAGTGTAACGTGCCCTGCAGAGTGCAAAACTGTGGTACCGCCAGCCACCGTCTGACTTCTGTTGCTCCTAAAGTAGTGGCATTATGTTAAGGATGGTCTCTGAACGAGATGAACTGCGTTACTAGGGTTTTGCACTCGGCGGTTCATGTTACCACAGTCCTGGAAAGTTTGGAGTGAGCGGAGGGTCGCAATCTACAACCACACCACTAGATACTGCCAAATCCTACACACTGTACCTGTAAACACTTGTGCACTTCTAAATATTTTTATATTAACAACTGATCGAATAGCTCGGTGTAATGTGATAGGGGTCACTCATAGTGACAAAGAATTTTCACGTCACACAGCTCTGTGCAGCTTTTGGGTGTCTTTCAGACCATTGTTTTGGTTTTACGGCCACAACTTTACTGTTTTGGTTCACCGCTCTCATCAGCCTAGTTTCATGCATTGACAGGTGTCTGTTTTCAGCAGAAAAAAACTCTTAAAAACCCACTGTTACACTACCTGCTCAGCGCCAAACAACAGGCACAGTTAGCAACTAGCTGGTGAACATGTAAGGGATAATGTACAGCGAGCCGGTTATTGTTGTGAAATAAACCTTGACGCGAAGCAGAGGGGTCTTGCATTGCCCTGAAGGAGTTTATTTCACATGACTCAATCATATATGAACAAACATGAATGAATGGTTTGGTATATGTACAGTAAATGCTACTGAAGTGGAGATTTCTGGCTCAGAGTCTGAGGAAACAAGCTTTAAAGACGTGTATTGTATAATTCCATACGTTTTGATGACACTACAGGTGAATAGGGTTAAAAAGTTAACTAATAAATATCACCATAAAACGTCCCTTTTTTAGGTGGGTACAGGGGTCTTTAGAGGGAGATAGCAGGTCAACAGTAGATGTCACATAGAAGTGATGTGATCATCTGAAAGCTGGGAACCTGAAGATTAATTTGAGATGCTGCTTGGCAGTGGGTCGAGTTGTTCTAGTCATTAATAAGAAATAAACAATTAATTCATTAAAATGATAGTGTATAGGGGTTTCGAACATTATGATAGACGTATATGATGACCATCCTCATGATCTATTGCGTCTCATTAGTTGTTGCAGCAATTTTTGGGTTGATACAATTTGTTACAGAGATTTGGTGCTAAATTTAACGTTTTTCTACCACTTGAGAATTGATAGAAATGAATTCTCTCCAGAATACCACATTAAGACACCAAGACTTTGAGGAACACCGTAGAATAAGTCATACTGTGATTTGGGATCTAAAACTTCTGACATTTTGAGATTTTTTGCAAGAATTGCATTTTTCAGCGATTGGATGGCGAACACTTCTGTTCTGGAAACTGCTCAGAAACCCCTTATTGTCAGTCTAGCTAGGAAAGCCATCCATCCTCTGAATGCTTTAGGTCTCTAGTTTGTGGCTGTAAATTTGTGATTATCCTAGAGGTTACCACAGGTCATTTTATACAGTGAGGTCAAGTTTAAATAAAATAGTCCTAATACTGTTAAATGGCTACTATGAGGACTAACTTCATCACACATGAATACAGTTGGGCTCATTGGACCCACAAGAGTCTCAGCTTTACAGTGGTACCCAATTTATGTAATTCAAGTTCTGTTTAGGAACCTCAGTCTGCATAATATTGCAATATAAGTGGGCATGTCTGTAAAGTGGAGACTCGTGGGTACCCATAAAACCTATTTTCATTCACATATCTTGAGGTCAGAGGTCAAGGGAATGGCCATGCCAGTTTTTCCTCACTAAAATTTAGCCCTACTTTGGAGCGTTATTTAGCCTCCTTCCCGACATCCTAGTTTGGTACCAATGTCTTACGTTTTCTGTTTTCATATGATATCTGTGGCTTCACTCTAACCCTAAAACTACATGCCCCATCGGTCTCTTAGGGTTAAACAAGTTTAATCTTTTTATCATTTAGGAATGCTCTTTCTACTATGTGACGTTGAACATTTAAACCATGCAAGTATTAAAAAAACATTTAATTCAGTTTGTTTGTTCCTCTCAGGGTGTGACTGCAGGTTTCCAGGCGACCACATTAAGTGAGGGTCGACCAAACAACGTCGATCGGCTGAAGGAGGAGCGAGCAGTAACGACCAACGGTGACAAATGAACTCACTTTACCCTTCTGGAGTAGGAGCTCCTCGACTGAGTCAGGATGCTTTTGTCAGCATTGTTTGTTTCACTCCTGTACAGAACTCATAGACGATTAAGCTGTTATCAAGCCATTTAAGCCATTAAATAGGCGTTATCAGTCGCTATAAGCCCATAGATGTGGGTCAATAGGGCTGTACTACACCCACTAGAAGGTTTTAGCATCTATTCACATGATAGACAACTGAAAGAAGGTATAAAAGACCATGATGGTGACCTCTAGTGACCATAGTAATTAAGACAAGAGCAGAGGTCCGTTGTATCATCAAACGTAGTATCACAGGGTTTTCACCCAGGAGACTAGAGATCGCATACCATGTGAAACCAACAATGTGTAGTTGGTTTTGTTTTCTAGTTATTTTAACCCAAAACATGTTTTTCCTTAAACTTAACTAAGTTTTTTATTTTTGCCTAAACCTAAAGAAGTTGTAGTTTTATTGCCTTGTTTGTGTTCACAACATGACATATCTTTCAGTTTTACGTGTTAGAACGTGTTGCTTTTAAGTTTCACTTTGACATTTACACCGCAGTAGGTGTAGTAGGCCCATAATGGCTCACGTCCATGGTGCTTCTAGCAACTGATAACACCTATTTAATAGCCTGATAATAGTTGAATCGGGTGCAAGTCCTCAGTCTCAGTGGTCTCAGTGTCTCTGTTCTTCACATTTATTCCTATGTTTCCCTCCACATTTCCTTCAACTACCACCATGCTTTAGGCTGACCTGGATTTGATATTCTATAATCATATTGGTTTGACTGTGTGTGTTTCCACTGAATACACACACGTCTACAGACGGTGATAACACATAACATGAAGTTTGTGAAAATACAGTTTTGAGGCACCACAGAGGCTGTACTTCATATTGTATATGTATAAATTTCTTACTTTTTCCATTGAAAATTCATGGATGGATATTTTTGTAATGCATAATATTTTCATTAGGGACCAATTCCACTTTATTCCCCCTGAGAATCTCAAATCCCGTTACGCAGTTGTGTATGTCTGTGCGTTCCCTGCAGATTAGCAAATAGCTGTGTTTTCCCTTCGGTGGGCTATTTTAACCCCGCCATTGTTAGACTGGTATCTGAAAGAAACACATTTTCAAAATGCATCCTAATCAGGCAGAAAGAGGAAAAAGGGAACAAAGCTAAAACCGAGGTGCTCACCGGTCAATGTCATTATGAATGTAAATAATCTCATTATCAATAAAGCTCTTTGACTTGTGGTGTCCTGATACACACAGAATTAAAGAGAAATGCTGTTCAGATATTTGTCATTATCTTTTTCTTAAAAAAAAAAAAAAAAAATTTCAGAGCGACTATGTTGCAGCGTAAAACATTTCCTCACGTTTCCCAGTCATCAATGGATGAGACAGCGGACCCCTGCTGGGTACAGATGTGTAAAATATCCTCAACCCTGCTACATGGGAGCAAGACACCCAGACTGATTTGCTTCTGTTTGTAGTCATTTTGCCTGTCTTGTTAGTTGTTTTGCTTCTTTTTGCAAAATTTTGCATTTTTTTTCATCTCTTTCTAGACATATTTGGTCTTTTAGTGTTCGTTTTTGGGACTCATAGTGGCCGTTTAACTTGTCTTTGTGGTTGTTTTGCATTTCATTGTATTCATTTTGTGGTCATTTTGTGTGTCTTTGTGGTTGTGTTGTGCATCTCGAAGTAGTTTTGCTTCCCTTGGTAGCTGTTTTGCATCTTTTTGTAGTCGTGCAACATTTCGCGTCGAGTCTTGTTTTGCATCTCTTTGTGGCCATTTTCCGTTTCTCTCTCGGTGGTGGTTTTATGATCATTAATGTATCCATCTTGCACTGTAAATATAAATATAAATAGGCACACATAAACGTGTCCTGTGGGGGATATGGATTCTGCAGTGATGTGGTTACTGCACACGTCACTGCAGGAAACCATGAAAAGGTTTTCTTAAGAAGTAGACTTTAATTAAACCACCATCCCATGATGCTTCAGTGAGGGGACTGAAGGCTGCTGATCTTTTTCTGTGATCAGTCGAATTTCCCACTGTGATCTGTGTCAGAGGCCCCCCTTAGCACCCATTTTACCTTATTATAATATACCGGGTATCCTCATGGTTTTCTCAGCCTTTATACAGCAGATTCTCTATTTTAAAAAGTTTGTACTTTTTGGAGAAAACAAGTCTGAGTGACTTGGTCTTATCATTTTAAAAAATGTATATAAAATTGTATTAAATCAGAGCAATTTCAACTTCACAGAGAACCTGATGGTAAACAGCGCCCTCTATTGGAATTGGTGAATCATATTGTCAATTTGATATTCCTTGATATTTTAATACCTGCATTTACTGTATATCATGAATATTTGTATTTAAAGGCAGATTTATGATTTAACCATACTTGAACAAGGCACCAGTTCCTACACCTCCAACAATTAAAAACATAAAGTTCCTGTTTGTATCGTCTGTCTGGCTGACGACACTGTGGTCCCATGTGTTTTTTAAAAGGCTGGCAGCACGTCAGCTCCCGGATGAAAGACATCCCTACAACACACAGAGCATCATTGTCCCATCAGCCATGTGATTGCATAGTCTGACACATCAACTCCCAAAGGCTCACTATTTACACTGCTTTAGTGTGGTCGGGACTCACACTATGTGTGTTTACTCTACATGCACACTGTCTCTATGAGCCTCTTACATCTTCTACAACACATCTTGATGTGCCTTCTGTGCACCGTTCAACATAAATACTAAGCAGTTCTTGTAAATATGCTGTTGAACAGTGAACATTTTCTCAAAGTCTCAATCCTTTGGATGCTTTTAAAGTATTATATAGTTTATTGAAGTGGTTCGGTGATTGCAGCTGTTGCCTCGTAGCAAAAATAAGCATTTTCTTTCAGAGCTGGCCCGAGGCATAGGTGGTGTAGGTGAATACTGGGGGCGCCATTCATCCATAAGGGCACCCCAAATATGGGAAGAAAAAATAATTAAAAATGTATAATTTTACTATTTTTTGCTATCTTAATACAATTATTTTGAAATTTGGGCTGTCAAAGTAAAATCTTTTTCCTACACTAATTTCTTTAAAGCAATCAGTCTTATAGAGGTTGTAGTGGGCTCAGTTTTATAGCTAGAGTGAAGATACTTGCATCATATGACACTAGAAAACCAACTGAATCAAGTGGTGCAAAACAGACAATAAGGCTTCAAACCTACACTAAATTATGGCAAGGAAAAACTGTCATGGCCATTTTCAAAGGGGTCTCTTGACCCCTGACCTCAAGTTATGTGAATTAAAATGGGTTCTCTGTGTACCCACTAGTCTCCCCTTTACAGACATGCCCACTTAATGATAATCACATGCAGTTTGGGGCAAGTCATAGTCAAGTCAGCACACTGACACACTGACAGCTGTTGTTGCCTGTTGGGCTGCAGTTTGAACTGAACATATTTTTCATGCTAAATGCAGTACCTGTGAGGGTTTCTGGACAATATTTGTCATTGTTTTGTGTTAATTGTTTCCAATAATAAATATATACATGTTTGCATAAAGCAGCACATTTGCTCACTCCCACATCTACTTTTAATGTACATTTAAACAGATAAAAATGTTGATTAATTTGTAATTAATCATAACTATTTTAATCAACTGACTTATTTGAAATATTACAAGAAAAAACAAACCAACATAAATACATAGCCTATCGAATAGGCCCTATTTCCTGGGTTTCCTGTAGCATCACCCCAGTGCATTGTCACCCTAATACCTGCTTTCAGCAGTCAGTTACTCCCACCTTTAATTCAGAAAGTTGGAAAGAGTATTCAGGTGTTTTAGGGAAGATCACACGTTTGAGAAACACAGTTTTTCTGTTAGTATGAGCGGCATAATCTCAAAGACATGAAGCTAAGCTGTTTATGTGTGAGTGTATGAACACAGTGATTTGTGGTGGATCTGGCGCGATGCAAGAGGCACCAGCTAAAATCCTACCTATAGGACACCAAATTGGTCAGGACTGGCTCTGCTTGATTTAGTTGTCTTTATTCTTTGAGTCCAACCAGTATGAAAGATTATATGAACCCAAGATTTTATGATGCAGGTGCCAACTATTGCACTCGACAAAAAATGAAATATATAAATTCTACTTACAATATATCAGATAGTAGATATATATGTAAACTGACTCTTGTGAAGATGTTGGTGTCCAACACTTAGAGGAGCACTGATAAAAACTGCTGATGGGAAGGAAGAAACAAACTATGGCCTTTTCCACTCCAACCCTCTTTTTAATAGACCCGTTTTTGTCTTTTTTAGGGGGATACAGGGGTCTTTAGTGGGAGATGGCAGGTCAGCAGTAGATGCCACATAGAAGTAGTGTACTTCATCTGAAAGCTGGTTTGTCAAATTGTTCTAGTCACAAATCAGAAATATACATGAATAATTAACTAATTAATTGCTCTATTATGTCTCATAAGCTGCTGCAGCAGTTTTTGGGTTGATACCATTTGTTAGATTTGGTGTAATTTGGTTGGTTTACACCAATTGAGAATTGATAAAAATGATCAATAATCCCTCCAAAATACCACATTAAGACACCAAAACCTTGAAGAACACCATAGAAAAACCCATGTTGTGATTTGGTATCAAAAACTTTTGACATTTTGAGATTTCTGCAAGAACTGCTCAGAAACCCCTTATTGTCACTCTAGGTAGGAAAGCTATCTATCTTCTGAATGCTTTAGGTCTCCAGTTTGTGGCTGTAAAGTTTCATGAGGCTGTGATTGTCCTAGAGGTCACCACAGGTCATTTTAAACAGTGAGGTCAAATTTCAAAACATGGTCTTGCTACTATGGCAGCCTAAAGAAGTGGAAGATATGCATTTTTTGTTTTATAATAACAGTCTCACACTTTTCGAGCTGAATAGGACACTTGAAGGACACTTATAATATAGACTGAACCTGTGACTTTTGATGAGGGAGAAAGAGAGTTGGTTCCACAGACATTTTAATATGTCAACATTTGAAATAAATAAAGAAATGCTCATAATGTCGTGACCAGACGACTCACACCAGGGGTGCTTGGGTGAAGCAGGCAAGTTCATTTCTGTTTTAACACAATAAATATCACTGTAAAAGAAAAAAAAAAGTAAAGAAAAAAGAAAGAAAAAGGGTTTCAGCTCTGCTATAGATCTGTTGATGGTTAGAAATCCTAACATGAGACATATTTCTGAACACACAATTACACAAAAGCCTTTTGTAATACTGTTACTGATGATGAAGTTTCATTAATTAGACTCCTGTCCACAGAGCTAACATTACAAAAGAAAAATACATAATGGACAGAAACATCACACAAAATAGTTTTAAAATATTCTTCTTGAGATTTTGTTTTTAAAAAAACATCAGCTGATAAATCTCTGGCACCTCTTTGCTAATAACAAATAACTGTTAAAAACTAATTTGACTCATTTGGAAACAATAGAGTGAAACAAGGGCGCTGTCTAAAGGCCATGGTATCGAACAACAGCATCAGCACTTCAAGCATGACTGTCTACGACATACAGGGACTCTCCAGAGAGTCTGCTTCACCGTCCCACCTTGTCTCATCTCATCTTGTCTCACCTCGTCTCATTTTACCTCATTTCGTCCCACCTCATCTCACCTCGTCTCACCTCATCTCGTCTCACCTCATCTAATCTTGTCCCACCTTGTCTCATCTCACCTTGTCTCATCTCATCTCGTCTCATTTTACCTCATTTCGTCCCACCTCATCTCACCTCATTTCACCTCATCTCGTCTCGCATCATCTCATCTTTTCCCACCTTGTCTCATCTCACCTTGTCTCACCTCATCTCACCGACTTTGTCTCTCCCAGTTTTCCTCATGCTCTGACGACTCATTCTGTCTTTCAAGATGTTAATTCATCATCAAACTGTCATAAATGTGCCTGTTGTTTTTCTCCCGTCTTCTCTTATAATGAGGAAAAATAAACATGCACTTTGGTTCATTCAACTTTTTCTTTTAGGCAGCATGAAAAGATGCAATCACTCCCACTGTCATTCCTCAGCGTGCTCCTCTTCTTTAGATGTATGTCGAGAGTGACATAAATACATGGCTGCTCCCAGATCAGGCAACACCGGATGTGATGGGACAGAAAGTTTCTCCTCCTCAGACGTGATTAATCACTCACATATGACACATAGGATTCTGGGTACTGGGGGGAGCGGGGTGGGGTAGCAAAACCATAACACAAAGAGATAAAAAGCTAGCTGCCAAACCTTTGGCATGACCAGTTGGTCAGTCACAGAGCGGAAAAGTTCATCTGAATGTTTTCTTCATGTGGCGTTGGTGGAAAGGTTTCCTACAGTATGCTCTGTGTCTACGGGATCGTCACCTTCTGGGAACTGTCCGCTCATCCTCGGTCATGCTGTATTGCTTTTCCAAGCACAGTTTTTTTTTTTTTTTGTATAGTGCAAATTGAAGGAGGACACATGTACCTCTGCTCACATTAGCTTAGAATGACATTGAAGTGACTGTAAAGCTGCTGCCTGTTCGGTATCTGTAGAATAACTTGAGGATGTAAAGCCAGATAAGATTTGAATGAATCAAGATGATGCTAGATTTAAAGTTGATGTAGCCAAGATTGGAGCAAATATGACTAAATAAAAAAAAAATGTGTCTCTGTGTCCTCGGTGCTGATAATGACATCTGCAAGATTTCACAGACTGGAGGACAACCAATCAGAGATATATATATATATATATATATATATATATATATATATATATATATATATATATATATATATATATATATATATTACTGTAATGACTATTTCTCTCCTCAAATGTTTTAAGAAACATCTTGTAGTAACTGTTTAGTTGTAAAATTAGAACGTTTGTGACCTGGCAGCCATGTTGAGATCAAGTTGAGGAAATATCAAGCACCGCCCACCAGCCAGGAGCACAGCCAATAGGAACACTCTCTCTCTGAAATGACCTGTGATTGGCCAAAGTCTCCCGTCATGGTCTAGATATTTTAAAGCCTGAAAACAGCCATGAGGAGGTGCAGAAGTCTAGTCTAGAAGTCGACTAAGAGCCTGGGCTTTCATATCTGGCCTCTGGTTATTTACTGAGTGTGAGGACTTTTTAACACTGACAGAATAAACATGGTAAAACTGCTCTGATGGCACCTGGAACCTCTTGTGTAGATGAAAGCCAACCAAAGTGTGTCTGTGAGATCTTGTCTGACGGGACACGGCGGAGGAGAACTTCTTTGGCAACTCAGCAGAGCAGAGGAACCCTCAGAATCAAGAGGAGAGGAGCTAATTGTGAGTCAAACACTGGAATCGGTTTTTGAAGAACAGGAGGCCGTTTTTCGTGTGTGTGGCGTCGGAGGAGGCCGGCGGGTAGCGGAACTTGGCGTACGTCTTGTCGCTCTCTGACTGGCTGACCCACGGGAGTTTGACTTTGGTCGCGTGGTTGACGATGACGTCATCACAAGAGCCCACATGGAGAGATCCGAGGCCGTCGATGAAAAACTCTACAAAACAGACATTCAAAACGTCAACTGATTTTAATCTAAAGTACAGTTGATTAACTCCTTAATCCTCTCTCAGTGGGCCAGTCATTAAAATTGTTTTTGCATAGCTGTTACTTTTGTAATGTTTTTATAGTATTCATATTGTATTGTATTGTGCCGTATTGGGTTGTACTGTAGTCCTTGCTGAAGCATTGTATTGATTATATTTCTAATTTGTAATACCCTGCCCAGGGACTACAGTCAAAGAGCTCTTTAGCTAACTCTGGCACATTTACATTGAGGTAGATACTGAAATGTTAATTAATGTGTACTGTCCTTGGTATATAAATAAACTCTACAAGTTTCATGTGGAAGGTTTCCAAACATACCAGATATGTCATTGTGTAGGAAAATAAAATATAAAATAAAAAAAAGTGTACAAGACATCTAGAACATTTCCATTTGATGTGATGGTACAGCCACAAAAACATGAAGATAGACTGAAATAAGTAGATTTTAACAACTTAAAAATGGATATTGGGGGACTAAACTGAAATTAAATGACATTATATTTAATGTGCGCATTTAATTTAATTATAGCAGAGCAATGATTCTGGGATGTTGGCATCTGAACTGATTAGAACATTTCACAGTATAATTTCTTTGCAACGATTATCTTGGTATATGATATGATACTATCTCAATAATGAGATATAAATCTTTAAAACATAAATGACTAAAACACTTTATTGTAAAGCGTGGGTTGATGATTACACAGCTGAATCTAATGGCTAATCAGCATACTGCAGACCATCCTTTTGATGGAAAATGTTATTTGTTTCTCTTTAACTCTTGTATGTGCCAAGTAAACATTAAGTCTGTACTAATTTCATACCACTTTCTCACCAAGTATTCAGTAGGTACAACCTGAATAATCAAATACATTCAATATAATTAAAGATGTTAGTTTCCATTTCTTTCGGTGTATTTTTAACATTTAACATTGTCGCTTTCAAAAATTGCATTTTATTTGTCCATGCTGTTTATTTATACCTGCTGCTGTTTGTGTTTGTGTCTGTTTGTGTTTGATTTTTATTGAATTTTATTTATCTATGTATTTTTTTTGTGAATATTCATGTGTGAAACCTGCTATCCTGCTATTATTATGTTGTGTGTCCAATAAAGATATTTTCTGCATGAGCTGCATGAGTCAATGAGGTGCATTATTAAGCAGGCAGAAACCCAATCAGGGTGTTGTAGAGTCAGATTTATATGTGGGATACAAAATAAAAAATATATATATAATTTTGTAAATATAAATTTTATAAAATAAATTTGGTGTTTTTCTATTGGCGCTCTCAGCTGTATGTTATGATCTTCTTCATCTTCATCTTCAACCGCTTATCCGGGGTCGGGTCGCGGGGGCAACAGATCCAGCGGGGACCCCAAACTTCCCTTTCCCGGGCCACATTAACCACCACGGACCCGCCCCGGCCGTGTGGGAAAATCTCTCCCTATCCTGGCGTCCCCGGGCTCCTCCCAGCTCGCCTGACACCCCCGGGGCGCCCAGGGCACCACCAAGCCCGAACCACCTCCGCCCTTCCGCACACGCCACTCCACCCCACGACCGCCTCACCTTATCTCAGCCACCACCCTCCTGAAACCCATTTCCCCACTCCCTATCCGGCTACCCCCCCGACCAGGCACAAACCGCGCCTCCGGCCACTCTCTCTTCGCCCCGACACACCACCGCCCCCCCCCATTCTCCCCACCACCCATTCCCCCCACCCCCGGACCTCCTCCTTGGGAAACCATTCCCACCTACCCACCCTCACCAGCCCCATAAGCACCTCTCCCCCCCCCCTCAACCCCACCGGCACAACAAGCCCACCACACATCTCCCACCCCACACCACTCACCCCCTCCCCCACACCCTATCCCCAACACCCAACCCCGCCAACGCCCACCACACCACACCCACCCACCCCCCGAGCGAGGCCCAAGACCCCCTCACCCCAACCCCCCACCCCCCCCCCACCCCACCCCCCACCCCCCCCCCCCCCCCCCGCCCCACCCCCCCCCTTCTCCCCCACCCCCCCCACCCCACCGCACCCCTTATGCACACCTCTCTGCCCCCTTCACCACCACCCCGCTCCCCTTGGCCCCCCCACTCCACCCCCCACACCCCCCCCACCCCCCACCGCCCCCCCCCCCCCGCGACAACTACCCCCCCAAACACCCCCCCCCCCCCCGCGCCGGCCCCCCCTCCACCCCCCCCCCGCACACCCCCACCCCCCCCCCCCCTCCCCCCCCACCTGCCACCAACCTTCTCCATCGCCCCACCCTCCCACACCCCCTTCCTCCTTTCCCCCCCCCCCGGCCCCGACCCAACCCCCCCCCGACACCCACCCCTCACCCCCCACCACCCCCCCGCTACCGCCCCCACCCCCCGCCCCCACCCCCCCCCCCCCCACCACACCCCCACCCCACGACAACCCCCGGGGACTCCGGGGGCCCCCCAACCCCAATCACCCCCCCTTTTTTACCAGTCTATCCAGTCTTCCCCCACCCTCTATCCAACTCACCACCAATGATCAGTACAGCTCTCCCCTCTCTTCACCCAGTCCCATCGCCTCAATCAAAACGATCACAAAATCGACATCACTTCGCCTAGGGTGCTCTACCAAGTACACTTATAGCACCTTATGTTCAACATGTATTTGTTATGATAATCCATACTAGCACAAATCCAATAACAAATACCGCTCCGGTTCAATCAGGAGGCCATTCCTCCCAATCACGCCTCTCCAGTACCTCCATCGTTCCCACGTGTGCGTTAGTCCCCCAGCAAACAATGGAGTCCCCTACTGGCCCCATACAGGACTCCATTCAGGGTCTCCAAAGGTCGAATACTCTAACTCTGTTCGTGCATATCACAACAACAGTCAAGTTTTCCCCCACAACCCAAGCGCAGAGCACCCTCTCGTTCACCGAACCCCAACGTAGCAGCACTCAACCATTTGTGTCCCCACACCCCTTGCGCCTCACCCCTGCAACTCCAAAAATAGAGTCCAACCCCTATCCAAAACGTTCCCCAGCTTCTGAGGTAAGCCCCACCAATCTAACTATAGCGCTCCACCTCCCCCAAGCTCCCTCTTCCCCCACAAGTACGTTCCCGTCCCCAACCACCTCTCCCCCAGTCTGTCCGTCGCAGTCCCTGCTTTCACTCCACCCTATGCGCGCACCCACCCCACGTTCCTCCTCGTGGCCCACAGATGGAGGAGGGCTCCACGTCGCTTTTCGGGCTGAGCCCGCCGGCTCCGTGCAAGCCCGCCACCACGCTCGCTCACGCCCTCCATCTGCCTGCTCCATGGCCCCGCTCCTCCCCGCCCCTCCTCTCCTCGTCTGTTAACCATTCTTTTCTCCCCTCCCTTTTCCTCCCTCCCACTACTCCCCCACCCCAGCACCCAACCCCCACCCGTGCCCAGTGTATGTTATGATATGATATGAAAATAATTATTTTGTTATACTCACCAAGGTGAGCGACCCTGGTGAGCCGCGGGTCAAAGCCGACCTGCTGGACTTTGTCGGTGCGAGCCAGGAAGAAGTTGATGACGCCGTCGGTCACAACACAGTTGGGGAAGCCTTGGATGACGTGATGAAATCCTCTCCTCATGTGTAAACAGTCGCCATCCTCCTCCCCTGACTCAATGGAGATGGTCTGTCTGTAGGTGGCGGTGTAACCTGTGGCTTCCCGCACTGCACCACCCACCTGGACACACACACACACACACACACTGACATCACTGACGGTGAAAACACCTCGCTGTCATTTAAAACAAACGTTTCTCCCTCACCAGATCCAGTGTGGTTCTTTCCAAAACATCCACCAGCTTCTCCAGCTTGGTGTTGGCTGTGAAAATGAAGTCGTCATCCACCCACAGCACGTACTTCGTGGTCACCTGAGAGACGGCCAGGTTTCGTCCCGCAAACCAACCCTGTGACACACGATAGCAGAGCTTGAATACCAAAGATGTGAAATTAAAAGATTTTAGTGTGTGTGTGTGTGTGTCACTTCCTTTACCTTTCCAAAAGGCATGATGTAATGTTCGATGTAAGGCCCAGAAATGGTCTTGGGGTTTTCGCTGTCATCAGCGATCACTATGGTGACAGTAGGATAGTATCTCCTCACGCTGTCGATAAGATCTTGAAGCTTATCATAACGCAAGAAAGTCTTTGTAGCTATGGTAACAAGGGCACTGACATTGTACTCTGCAGAGACGAAAGATCGAACATCCATTAGAGGACAGTTTGCTTTTTTCTCTTTAACAAATGGTGATATTTCAAAAATATAAAGCTTATTGTGTGGTTTGATAATAGCATGTTTTACCTCCATTGGATCCTGTGTTGTACAGTTTGGGTGTTACACCATGACGAATCCTGATACTGAAGCTGGCTTGATGCCCCTCTGTCTCAAACTGCACTAAAAGACACAACAAAAACTAGTTTTAATACATTTGACTAGTGATTGTAGGGATCTAACTGATGGCTCTACAGCTGCTGAGTCAAAGCATCTAAATGTACTGAATGTCATGTTTTTGTACGATCCACAAAAGATAAGTAGTACAGTCAACTCCTGTCATACCACCTGACAGATTGACAGATAATTCAGAGAGGTAAATGTGGTCCTCATGCTTTGTCCCTGTTGACCATTGTTGATCCTCTATTGAAGAAAAACAAACAGGCTGCCCAGCTCCACAAAAAGAAATAATGTCTAAATCTCTGCAAATATTTCCTCCTGTCAGCATTGTTATTTCTATGTTTTGACTGACAACCAGTGTGGTGCCATGAAAAGGAAAAAAGAAGACCAGAACACCAAAATGTCAGTTTTCTTTCAGGAGCTTCAAGATAGATAGTAATGTTAAACCTTTAAAGCTATTGTTTGACATTTCGGGAAACACAGTATGCTTATTTACTTTCAGAGAGCAGAGTGTTAGATGCAGGGAAACAGGAACAAAACCAAATACAGAGGTGAAAAGGCAGCAGGATTACTTCAGTGATTTTATGAAGATAGGGTTTACATGTGGAAAGAGTCCACAAAGGATGGTGACAGGATAACAAATGTCAGGTAACAAAACATCGCATAGCACACATGACGATCTGCAAAGGGAACAATGAAAGTGGACTCGTACGTATTGAGTAACTGATGAGTTGAGTGAGAACAGGCGAGCCGATGAGTGAGGAGAAGAAGGTCATGTAAAAAAAAAAAAAAAAAGCCTGAGAACAGAGCTGTGGTCAAAAAGTAAACCACTTTTCCTTGACCTTGATGGAAAACATCAAACGTTTGGACTAGGAAAAGATGACCGCGGTGTTCAGAGAATATGACTGCTCTTTCACAAGGCTCCATAATTATGACGGACATTTTTAACACAGGTCTGCTGTGGTGAAACTACAATGTCCTGAAGATGGACTACAAAAGGTGATGTTTCCCCCCTTGTGTTATTAAATAGCCTCTTCAGTGACAGACTGCTTCACTAATAGTGTGTGAAAAACGGATACCACAGGTCCTTCTGCTGCTGTAATGCTCCACATCAGCATATAATAAAGGATTATCTGACCTAACGTGGACAACCGGTCAAAAATATCACTTCATCAAGGTTGGAACTGAAATTAAAAAAAGAGTTAGCCTATAGGCTACCCACAAAGTTTATATGATAAATACTGAGTTATTTTTTAGAAAGAAAAAAAGAAAGAAAGATATTCCTTTATTAGTCCCACAGTGGGGAAATTCAGTTTTACACTCTGTTGTTCACACAGTACAGTTCACACAGTACATATACATGTCAATGGAGAGATGTCAGAGTGAGTTAGTTATGGTGAAGAAGTAGAACCATTAAATGTGTCACCTTTGTTGATTGTTTGTTTGCTATATGTTTACTGTTCATTATATTTGTTATTGTTTAGTTTTTACTCATTCGTTACTTGTTCGACATAAATAAATAGAAATAAAGTGAAACTAAATGGTTGTCACTGCCCACTCATATTTATCAGCATGAATCCCAATTAGTATACGACTGTATGAAAATATTACACACGATAGTCATATTGTTTGTTTTTATGAACGGCAGAATGGTGCGTTGCTTCAAAAGTTGTGGCCGCAAGGAACTGTGGGATGTTATTATCTCCTTTCCTTTGGTAAAGGATGGTCCATTGTATCCTATGTTACAGGAGATAATAAAGGAAGCACTGAATCACCTTTCCTCAGCATTTAGAGGTTTTAACAGCTCTTATCATGGCTGCTACTGAGATACTTCCAGGTCATTTCACTCCGTTAGGAACCTTCCTAAGCAAAAAATACTTTTCAACCACAGCTCATATGTGTCTGGGTGTTTGAGGAAGTGGGAATGTGGCTGAAGACGGGAACAGAGAGGCAGGACGCGTCAATCAACACCACTCTTATGTGTGGTTCATATGAGGCTACAGCCGGCAGCCGGTTAACTTGGTTTAGTTTGAACACAAGAAACAACTACCTGGTTCTGTCCCAAGACAACAAAATACACCTCCTGCGCTAAAAACAGCATGTTAGCCTATAACTTGTTTAATCTGTTTGAAAACTGAAGAGTAAAACCATTTTCTTCAGTAACTTCCTGAAGTCTCCACTGGTGGAACAGCAACTGCACATAACTGACTTACTCCCGGTGTTTACGAAATGGGAAGTTGTACACAATATGCGTGCAGTTCAAGTGGTTCAATATTATAAAATTACCAAGAAAAATGATGTATGACTAAAATTACAATATACTCTACAATATTAACTTATTATGCAGTGACAAATGAACTTCCATGGGCTCCACCATTTCTCACAACGTCAACAAACATGTCACAAGTACTTTCCACTTACAAGGTTGTGCATACGACGTGAGGCGTTCATATGGGCCCAACTAGTAAACACGACCCCATTTGAAGGCACCAGTAGTTACCGTGACGTCACCCACTGGTTTGTGAACAACCGTTTTGAAGCTTGAGTTCGGCATTTTGGCTGTCGCCATCTCGGTCTTTTGCAACCAGAAGTGACACGAGAGGGTGGCGCTAACTTAGCTCAGCTCAACCAAATGCTGAAGACATTTTTAGGTGACCAAAAAGGTTATAATTAACTTTCATGAACAGAAAAAGGCACTTCAAGATTGGCTTCACTTTTCAGAGCCAGAGGTTGCCCACTGGGTCCCCATAACAATTAAAAAAATTAAGAATAAGAAAGTCCAGAGAGATAATGAGACAAGAAGAGCTGATTTTAGTTTGAGGCCTCACCTGTGTCGGCTGTGCTGGGGTGGAACAGTGTGTTTGTGTAGGTGACAAACTGCAGCTGTCGGTTCAGGTTCGGCAGGATGCTACTCGACAGAGTCATGTGCATCTCGCCATCACCTTTGATTTTCACCCTGTCCACTTCTGCTGCCACGTTCAGCGTTCCCAGCGCGGCAGTGATGTTTACCTGCAGCGAGATGGAAAGAAATGTAGGGATAAAGGCACAGCCGATATCTAAAATATGTAAAAGTAAAGACTGAAAGACTTACTGAGTAGTGGTCTCTGGGAAGGTCATGTAAGGCCAAGCCTGAAAGCATAACAATGACAGAGTTGCTACAACCATTGGGACAAATTGAATCCACTTCCTGTCAGCAGAAATGAAAATAAATGCTTTCTAAGGGGTGAGCATGCTGCTAACCTTCCCTTTGGACAGTCTGCTATTTTTACATTACTCACTCTTACTCTGAGTGACATTTTTGTTTGTATTTGCTCTGGGTTTCCTGATTATTTGTACTAAACACATATTAAAAATGCTCATTATGTCAAGGATATAATTCAAATCTAGTGTGCTTTTTGTACAATTAAATAAATGCAATAATCTAATGTAATACAGAAACACTGTGCTACCAACAGTTGGACAGCAATCTAAGTTAACAAATAAGTCTTGTCTCACTATCTGAATTCTCACCAGGGATGATGATTGTTCTCAGGGGTCGTACCTCCACCCCCTGTGTTGGATACTGTAAGGGATTGTTAGCCTCTGCAATGATGAGAAGATCTGCAGGTGTCTGTGACCTGAAGGAGGGAAAAAGAGCCACATGAGGAAGACGCAAACCTACACACAACATACATCCACAATCATTGGCAGGACTAGAATAAGAGGACAAATACACTTAAATCCAGTGAGGGTGGTTTTGCTCTGTCAAAACACAAACAACAGCGATAGTTCCATAGCGGCCATAAATAAAAGACGTTGTGACCTTATGACTTTGTTCTTGGCTGAAAAAAAAAATATTTTTGGGTATCAAGGGAGCTAGTGTAGGGAAGAAAGAAGATTAGTAGTGTTTGAGAGATGATTTTTTTCATTTTGATCTCCTTAATAGTTAATTGTTGTTGTGTTCTTTTTGGTTCTTTATTATTATTATTATTATTATTATTATTATTGTTGTGTTTTCTCCACTGGAAGGGCACCCTGAAAGGCACATTATCATGTATTCTTCACCGGAAGAGCCCCCCCAGGTCAACCAGTACAATTCATCATTATTCTGCTTTTCTGGCAACAGTACTTAACATCTCTGTTTTACGGCGTTGCTGCTTACCTCTTCTGGAAACTCTGGTACTCTTTGGCCCGTCTCCTCTTCATTTCCTCCAGCTCAGAGGCCTCGAAGGCAGTGTGCAAAGGGTGCGCTGACACCCGTGGGAACAACAGTTGGGCAAAGGGCAGGTTCACTCCTCCACTCTCACCCTCACACACACAACCATTACGTGCCAACAAGCTGGATGGATCATCGAAGACGCATGCATGTGAGAAAATCAGATTTTAGCTACAGCTCTGTCGTGCTGAGGAGTTTATAGATGGAAGAAATTACCAAGTAAAAAAATTAATTACCTTGCCACACTGTCCCTCACGTGAAAGGGAATGTTGCCTAATCGGTGGTCTAGTTCTGTGAGCCTCTCCTCCAGATGCCTCTCCACAATTGGCCCCGGACGCTGCCACACATCCACTGTGGTGTAAGCCCGAGTGGGCCACGAATGGAGGAGGGCCAGCACCAGCACCACAGACGCCAGGATGGCGAGCAACGCCGTCTTTCTCAGGGAGCGCATCCTGAAACCTGACGCAGACATATGTATGCTGAAAGACATAGGCCTACTGGTTTGATTTCATTTTTTTTGGTAATTTCACTAACGTTATGGGTTTCATTTTGCAAGATACCACGTCGATCAAATATTCAGTATCAACCAGTGTTGCTGTGTAGCTGGCATTTGGCTTAAAGACCTTAATGTCATATAACCTCCTGTTTGTAAATTGGACAAAGGCCTCCAAATGTTAACATATTTTCAACTGCTGACACTGTTCACTGTCAAGGTTTTTATATTTGTAAGGATCAATATCATAAACTAACTTTGATTTCGTAATACAGTATATCACCCCTTTGCCTGTGTCAGCTTCTCTTTATATGGGAGTTTGTCTTTCACATGCACTTGTCTTTTGCATGTACCATATACATTTCTGATGATGAACAATGACAAATGACAGATGAATAGACTGGTGTCAGATAATGATAGTCTACCATAACTCCATATGCTGTCCTACAAAAGTGGCGATGCGGCCCATGCACCCCACATAAAGTTAGCTAATGTTCATATTAGCAACCGTAAGCTTGTGAGGTAGGCAGTCTCAGTTAGCCAAATCAAGTGGACAACTTTCAAAAGTCAGTTTTCTGTGTTACTATCCCTCCACAGCAACTCAGCACATAAAAACACTGTCTGGAGAAACAGAAAGAGGACAGACTGGATGTTGTCCCCCATCATAAATGTGAACAGTATATAAGACAGGCTGGCAAAACTCAGCTCTGGCTCCAGAGCAGCGGAGCATTCCTCAGACGGCATGTGGTTACATCTATTGTGGAGCCACTTAGTGCTGAAAAAGGAAATGGATGTAGATGCATTTATTAAATAAAAAACTGCTATGCTGCTCTGTATGGTGTCGTAAAAATGTTCTGGCATCTAAACTATGGCAACAAACAATCAGCAATATGGCTTCTAAACTATTGCTTAATTGTGCTCACCACATTTAAAACAATTAGGCTGTTGTCAGACTATTAAATAGGCATTATCAGTCACTATAAGCCCCATAGATGTGGGTCAATAGGGGCCTACTACACCCAGCGGTAGATATTATCATCTATTCACAACATGTAGTATAAAGAGTGAGACAGTCCACTGAGGGTGGGAGGGAGGTGTGGTGGATGGGTTAAACAAACTTTCACCCAGGAGACCAGAGTTTGCATCCTGTGTGAAATCAGCATTGTGTATTTGTGTTTGTGTTCATTGTTATTTTAACCCAAAACATGTTTTCCCCTAAAACTATTGCTTAAACCTAAATAAGTTGTAGTTTTATTGCCTAAACCTAAAGAAATTGTAATTTTGGTGCCTAAACCTAAAGAAGCTGTAGCTCTAATGCCTAAACTTTAAAGTAGCCTTATTGATTGTGTTCAAAACATTAAATTTCATTCAGTTTAACATGATAGAACATGTAGCTTTAAAGTTTCATTGTCACTTTTACAACATAATATGACATCAAGATACATAACAGCCTTGTGAACCTTCTATTAGTTTAGAAGGCCCCTGCTAGCTTATAAACATGGGAAAGATGTGTGTTGATAATACCTATTCAATAGCCTGGTAACAGTCAGATCAGGTGGTTTTGCACATGCACAGGCAGGAGTAAAAGTGATATTCATACAACCAGAGATAAAACACACAGTCTGGCACTAGCTTTGGGTTAGTTAGCAGAATCAACTCAGAGCAGCTTGCTCAGCACGTGTAAAACTGGAGTTACTGTTTAACAGTGATAGTTAATGAACAAATACATTTAGCATCTGGAAGTTCTCTCTTCTTGTCTCTTTGAGTGCTCTACATCTACTGAATACAGATGTTTCACGTTTCACAAACTTGCTGGTACACATACCTTCCAGCTGTGGTGAACAAAAGCTCTATTTCTGCTCTGAATGTTTCTGATATAAGCCGACCAAATCATCACCAAATGTCTGAAGATATGTTCTTTCTTTCAACTGCTCAAACACCACCATCTGTCCACAATTTTAACTGTTTGGGACTGTAACTTTTGAACCTTTTTCCAGTTCACTGAGCCAAGAGGAGTCAAACATTTCAGCCAGTTCATATGGTCACCATATTGAATATTGAATTTTTTGCTTTTTTCATGAAAATATGTTAAAGGAATAAAGGAAAAGGGAAGCCTTTATATTACAGCCTATCAGTAGATACTCTTGTGTGATATAAACACTGACATAATGTGCTGTGCACACAGAAATCCTCCTGGACCTGTCAATGTGGAATTGCTGTTTGTGGCTACAAGTCACTGCAAACACCTTACGGTTGTGGAAATTAAAATCTCTTATACCCAGTTAGTCGATTCCTTAACTTCTCTGCTCTCCATTCCCAGCCCTGCATGTGTGTTTAATAAGTAAGAAAATGTACCCAATTGCCTCTATCCAGTCAGTGAAAGGGTATCCTCTGTAGGCACCTGCATCTCCAGAAACCATGTAGATAGTCACAGAAATGAGTTAACACCCTCCCCATCTGGAAGCAAAAAGAAATAGGCCAAATGAATCATAAAATATAGGATAAAAAAAAGCATTGCAACGTCACAGACTATCTCCAAAATGAATATAAGCAAAACTGTACAAAGCAATTGCATTATCACATAAAAACATAATGGAGCGTCCATATGGTGCTTCACCAGCTGCTTGGTGGTTTCAACATCCCCCAGGGGAGATCCTGCAGGGTTTGGGGGGTGGGGGGGTTTGACCAATTTAGCTTTATGGTGGCAAGATAGAAAAAAATCAATAAAATAGGACCAGTGCTGAGCAGCCAATCAGCTGGGCTGCTGTTGACACGTTCACTTAAACATCTCTCAAAGGAAATGAAAATTTCTCAAAGTGCTCCTTCTAAAAGCCTCTATTAGCGATGCAGGATACATTATAGATGTATAACATCAAGTCACTAGTGTCACTTCCTTCACCGACGCAAAAGAGAGTGACATTTGGCATGTGATCCAAGATGTAAGGGTAATACTGGAAATTCAATTTCTGTAGAAGTTTTGACCAATTTGTTGCTGCATTACAGTGGTTTACACTTGAATTGCAATTCCTGTTCATTTTTAAGCTTCTTTAAGCTGCTGGATCACAATTAATTATTTTCATAATAAACAACAATTCAATAAATTAATATTTATGTATTTTTTTGTTACATTTTGTTTTACAAAGTTAAGAAAGCAATGTTTAAGTTAAGTATGATACTGATACTGCCTTACACTTATAAAGGATGATCCCAGTCACTTCCACACAGGTATACAGCTTATTAATTAAATACTTGGATCGGTACTTGATATCAGCTGATACCCAAAGCCCAGGTATCGCTGTTATTATTTTGTACGGTAGGGAGAGGTGAGAGATGATCTGAGGTCGTGAGGAAATGTCCACAGGCAAGTCACAATAATACTGTAGCCTATTAACTGTGCTGCTGATTGTAATAAACCTAAAAACAAGCGTATGAGGAGTTGAAGAGCTGTGGACAGGAGCAGCTGTGTGGGTCCCTCCCAAAGTGCGCGTGACAGATTTGTTGCCTCATTCAGATCCTGAATATTAAATTACTGCATTTTTACTCTGCATCAACAACCCCTCTCCTTACTGCCCTGCATCCTTAAACATAAGAAAAATGTCAAAGGATTGTCTAGCAAATAGCTATAATAACTTATTATTTTGTCTAACAGCTACAAAGTTCATCCAGTAACAGAGGACTGTATTCATTTTACAGCTACACCTTTAGGTCCAAAATTCGTTCACTTGTCATCTGCATGTCACAGTAGACTAGAACATTTCACAGCATAAAAAACAGGTGAAACGGCACAATAATGTATCACAGAACTCTTCAAAAATGCAGATTTGAACAATTTAGTGGCCAAAAACTAATGTAAATCAGCTTTTATTGTCACACATTGTTTTTTTTTTTTTTTTTATACACAGCACAACACACGGTGAAATTTACTCTCTGCATTTAACCCATCTAGTATTGGGAGCAGTGAGCTACTAAATAGCTGCCCAGGGAGCAGTTATGAGGTCCGGTGCCTTGCTCAAAGGCACCCCGACAGTGCCCAGGAGATGAACTGGCACCTCTCCAGCTACCAGTCTGTACTTGGTCCTTGTAGGGACTTGAACCAGCAACCCAAGCCAAGTCCCTCGGGACTGAGCTACCGTTGCCCTTATTATTATTTAATAACTGATTGCATTAGGAACATGACATGATAGAACAGAAATAGAACCAAAAATACTTTATTGTCTGCTTGTCATGTACAAAAGGCATAAATCTGTGCAAAACACCAATAGACGCTACATTAAAAAGGAGCACCGTGTGCCAGGACATGGTTAAATAAATAGTGTGCTTAGGTAGCATGATATAATCATATCTCCAAGATCAGATGATAATATCCAGTTATTGCTCAGCTCAGGCTATAATACAAACCAATATGAGGAACAGGAAGAATATGAAGTTATCATCATCAGTCTTTTAATAGGTGTGTTCTGTTAAGCTTGCAGATCCAACCCACAGCCCTTACAGTGGCATTACCCAGTGCTATGGCCCTGCCTGCTTATGGATTTATATTGTTCATGGTGATGGTGGAACCACCCTTAGACATATACAGTAGGGAGAGGTGAGAGATGATCTGAGGTCATGAGGAAATGTCCACAGGCAAGTCACAATAATACTGTAGCCTATTAACTGTGCTGCTGATTGTAATAAACCTAAAAACAAGCGTATGAGTTGAAGAGCTGTGGACAGGAGCAGCTGTGTGGGTCCCTCCCAAAGTGCGCGTGACAGATTTGTTGCCTCATTCAGATCCTGAATATTAAATTACTGCATTTTAATTCTGCATCAACAACCCCTCTCCTTACTGCCCCGCATCCTTAAACATAAGAAAAATGTCAAAGGATTGTCTGGCAAATAGCTATAATAGCTTACGATCAGTCCGATATCAGCCTACCTTGTCGCAGGGGGGAAAAATACACGCACTTCAACGCTTGACGTGTCTTTCGATTAGGCCTACATTCCTTAATGCTGAATCACATCTCATCCAAAACGAGTCTATTGCATTCAGACCTTTACACGGCAATTATTTGGCTCCGAAACTGTCTTGTCTTCTCATGTTTTGCCTCGTGGAGAAACCGTCACCAAGAGCTGGAAATACTAACAAAAAACATGCGCTGAAAACAGATAAATAAGCCTATTATTAATATCCCAGTCAAATCACAAGAACGGGGAGCTCACCTCAGTTCAGACGCACACAGTGTAGGCTGTTTCGCTTCCCGCCTGCATGGAGGTCGCCCTTCTTAAAGAATGTGCTCCTCCGTGATTTTGCAAATGGGATTAGATGTGGAAAAATGGAGCAGCCAGGAGACAAATAAGGCGGCCGCACATCACAGCACTGCAGGCAGCGGACGGACGCTCCCCCTGCAGCAGCAGCAGCAGCGCGCCTCAACACAGCAGTGGTCAAACTAGCGGAGCAGCAACATACAGTACACCTCATCAGCTGTATATAACACAGAAAATTCATGCATTTATGCGATTATGCAAATATGTTCCAACAACTAGACCTGATCATAAACGTATTTCAACAATAATGTGTGTATGTGTGTGTAGATGGGTGGGTGTGGGCATGATGCCTTCAACTGGGGTTGTGTTTACCGTATTTATAAGACGGTAATCGTGTTCGCGATATGCGTGGTAGTCGTGAACAGTGCTAAGCAACGGCAATGTTAACGTTACTGTACCAGTATAGAAGCCACAGAGGCTAACAATTTAGCAAGCTGGCTATTGGGTATATTACAATATTAACTTATTATGCACCGTTACATGAACTTCCATGGGCTCCATCGCTCACCGAATAAACACATCACAAGTCATGAACTCAGAGCTTTCAGAAACTTTCCACTTATGAGGCCGTGAATTATACGATATGAGGGAGGGGTTCATATGGGCCCGTAAAAATGGTAAACACGACCCCATTTGAAGGCACCACGTTTAAAGAGCTTTTTCGATAGCCTGCCTCCACGCTGGCTATATTATGCAAATAATCAATTTTGAGACAAGTCGTTATGCCACACTGTTCATTTATTGTATCAATACGTGGTGAGAAGGGTTATATTTATACTTTAATTCTTATAAAACAGTATTGTGGTGTTACTAAATACGAAAATAATCAGTATGATTGAAATTTGGCCAAATTGGCTTGTAATACGCCTCGTCTATTAGCCCAATGGATGCCCCTGGTGTCTTTCACAATGTGTGCGTTTATTTTAAGTAAAGATGTGTGCGTTGTTTACAGTGGCAGCGTTTGCTGTGTTATTAAGGTAGAGGCACCGCCTGCCCATCTTATGCCGGTGTATTAAACACACTCACCCCACAACTGTAAAACCGTTGACAGACACATAAATTAGCCAATAAAAGAGCAGCGCTTCCCTTATTGACCAATCCGCTACCACCATGTCAGGCGTTCTGTGTTTTGTTGCTGTCAGACAAATGTATGACGAGAGTGTTAATCATGGCCGCTTCCTTGATACTGTGGCTAAAAAGATTGTACGTTTTCGTAGTGATCTGTCCCGTCTGTGTCCCAGCCTTCTTGAACATAGAAGAGCTGACTGAGATGAAATACGGGATTCAAATTCTTCCCGATCCCGTCATGTTGGGGCAGGTGAGTGAGGGGTGTTTTGGGGAAGCTAACTGTTAGCTTGCTAGTTAGAAAGTAGGCTACCGTTAGCTAGCGTTAAATATCTTCATGTAATGTTACTAACGCGAGTAATGAATAACCTGTCTGTTAACTTGTGAAGGTGAGAATTTATAATGTACAGTTTGCTTGCTAGTTACACGAGGAAGCGTTAATGCTGAAGTTCTTTCCATGTGACCTACGCAGCAACTACCGTTGACAGCTGTCACAACACAACCTCAGCTTCCTCACTTAGCTAGTTCTTAATTTTGTCACTAAACCACGGAAACAGTCGCAAAACCAGGTGGTTATTAAGCTGAATACTGTGCTAATGCTCTGCATAGTCACACTTCAAGATATTGCAGCTGTCATGACAGTGTTTCTTCTTCAGACCAAGACAGAGGAGGTGATGACGGTGTCCAGTAAATACAAGCAGCTGTATGAGTGTCGACTTCCAGCCCAGGCCGTACGGTTTCATCAGGACCCTGCCTCTGAGCCCGACTCACAAGGGTACACTGGACCTGACATCCCAGACCTGCTCAGCCCAATGCACAATGCCCAGTGTCTAGTGAAGGTTAGTTCTCAGCTGCTCATCTGTGGGATCTAATAATCAAATGCTTAAGCTGTTTAGAAACTAACTGATTTTTTTATCCATCCAAGGCAGAGCTATTTTGAGGCAAACTGCATCACACTGACTACACCTGTCACCAAAATGTATTTTGACTTAGTCAAACAGATGTCTACAGGTGCATGCGTCAATGCACAAAACAACACACCCAGAAAGCAGTGGAATCTGATCCCTCGAGCCATATTTGCTGGTGTGTATGTTGTCTGTGTCTTAATATCCACTGTAGTGTGAAAGCGAGTTTGCCTGTGTTAGATTAAGCAGCAGTGGGTAGAAATGGAGCAAATATGATAAAAAATATATTTTTGTAAAATGGTCACTATATCCTGACAGTAGTGCATGAGATGGGTAATATGAAAAAAAATCATGTGCCTCTGCGTCCTCTGGTGTCCTTCGATGTCCTCCAGTGCTCCTAATGGCATTTGCAAGACTTCACAGACCAGAGAAAAACAACCAATCAGAGCAGAGCTGGAGCCTGTCATCTCTGAATAGCTGTCAATCATTTGCAAACTCAGATTAAACTGTCAAATTAGGCAGCACTGATCAAAAATGAATCAATATTCTGTTACTGTAATGACTGTTTCTCTCCTCAAATGTTTTCAGAAACATATTCTAGTTATTGTTTAGCTGTAAAATGAGAAAGTTTGTGACCTGGCAGCCATGTTGAGAACAGTTAAGGAAATACGAAGCAACGCCCACCATTCGGAGCAAACTTACTCATTTCCCAACATAGCTCTTACAGTGCATATAATACTTATTTTTACATCTACTGTTAACTTTGCAATGTGCATAAAAACCTCAAGGGATACAGAGATAAATATAATTTATACATGCCATACAATTCAGACAGGGTTTTCAGGTCCATACACAAAGCAAGATACCAGTGAGCAAACATAGGCCCTGTTCAGTCCTGGCAGTAACATGATCCAATCAGAAGTGGGCAGCTTTAAGTACGTCTGTTCTTTCCTGGCATTAGAATGCATCTTCAGGGGTGCCCCGGGAGTTCACCTGGTAGAGCAGGTGTCCCGATTACTAAGGCTGAGTCCTTATCACAGCGGTTTGAATCTGACCTGTGGGCCTTTGCTGCAAGCCATTCACTCTCTCTCCCATTTTCAGATCTTTTACTGTCCCTATCCAATAAAGGCAACCCCCCCCCCCCAAAATAAATTAATTAAAAGAAAAAAATTAAAAAAAAAGAATGTCTCTCCTCCAGTTAGACACTTGTAATTGGATCTGACTTCCCCCCTCTATATGCAAATAAACCCGAAGTAAATGCTAATACAGCTGACGTTGTGATGTAATATTACATGAATGTCCGTAGTAATATCCTATATATTCATAAATTTGGGTACATTTTATTAACATCAAAATAAAAGGTTATTGTACCGGTGGTCCCCAGGGACCTCCATGCTGCTAACACCATGCTGCCTTTGCCTTGCAACCGCGGCATACAGAACTTCAGAGAGCCGGGCATGAGAGCAAGCGAGCCATGCAGGTGGTTGTCAGCTCTCTGGAAGGCACCAGAACAAAAATAAGATATTCAGATAAGATAAGATATTCCTTTATTAGTCCCACAGTGGAGAACTTTACAATGATGATGACAAAAATGCTAACACATCTCCAACAGTATGAAAATAATACACTTTGCATGCCCAGTGTGATACTGTAGTCTGTAAATACAGTATGTAGCCAAAAGATAATATATATTTTAATAAAATACAGTGCACTGACAGGATACAGTATAGCACAGAAGTTGTTTCCATGCTGCGAGGCAGACAAGAACTCGCGTCTGCCTGTCTATTTATCTGAGGAGCACAGAGACCTATGAATCCCAGTGGGACATCAGTAGAGTAAGCAGATGTATGTGGTCATATATGGCCCAGACCACCTCTGAATGTGATCTGAGCGATTGGATCTCAATGCGTCTTGAGTGTGTTCACACCTGTATATAAAGCAGTCCACTAAGGCTACATGTTAAGGTCTTCCAGGTAGTCCTGTTATTCAAGTGCATGGCAGAACATAAATATGTATTTTGAAGTGACATCAGGTCATGATCGGTCTCTTCATGCATTTGAAATATGCTTTGATGTGTGGACACAACTGGATCTACAATTGACACAATACTGATATATCTGGATGCAAAATCTGAACTGGGCCCTGACATTATGTAACATTCATACATGTGGTATTTCCAGTAAAACCACAGTCCTATGTCCTAACTCAAGACAGACTCGGTAACCTCACTGTGCTGTACCTTGAATAGATGCTTTACAGGAAATGGCACAAATGACTAATTTTCAGCTACAAGTGGAGTGACAATGCAAACTGAGCCTTAGTCCTGTGAATATGAAAAGGATAGAAAAGATACACATCTCTGTATTGCTGTTTTATGTTTTCATTGGTACATCTCAGAGATAAGTTCAAGTTCCTCTAACAGAGATCCTGTTCGGTGTTGTAGGAACAAAAAGAAAAAAGTAACATGATATCACTCTTGTGAAGACATGTTCTTGTGAGGAGCGTCAGTGTTTCCTCTACCATGGGTTTTTAACACTATTTAGCCGTGGAATTTGAATATCTGTCTGTCCTCTGCTAAAAACCCGTTTTGACTAGTGTGACTGTAGGGAAAGTGAACAATAGCCTTTGTTCCAAAAAGGCAGTTGTGAAAGTGAGTTACTGGCATGATACAAATATGTTCCTTCACTCAGTGCTACATCACGTACTTATCTTCTCTTCAGCTCCTGAAAAGACACTAGTGCCTGCTTGTTGCTCAAGACACAAAGACACGTTTGTTGCCACAAAAGGAGATTGTGGCTGTGGGGTATACTGAAAGAATCCCTCTATGCTTCCGCGCCAGCCATGGTCGGAGACTACGGGACAGAGGTTACATTTTTGTATCTCATGTCTTGAGGGGAATTTCTTCAAATTTGGCGCAAATATCCACTTGGACTCAAATGATTAGATTTAGGTGGTCAAAGGTCAATGTGACCTCATGAATACATTTTTAGCCATAACTCAAGAAGTCATTGGCTAATTATGACAACAGTATCACAAAATGTTTAATAGGATGAAGTGATGATGTTTCATATCTAAAAGGTCAAAGGTCAACTTCACTGTGGCATCATAATATTCCGCAAAGACACTCATCTGGCCATTATTAAACACCATAACTCAGGCACTGAAGGGGAGACCATGTTTCACATTTTGTCAGACTCTGAATTGGTGACACTGATCTTGAGTGTCCACCTTGAGGTGATTGTATAGATCATCTGTGCTGCTGGGTTGAAGATGTATGTGAAGCGTCCATGTTTTAGAATTTGTAGCATCTATGCAGCAACGTACATATTTGAAGCATCGTCTGCTGTCATGGCTACAACTTTGTGTTTGATCAGAATCATCTTTATTGGCCAAACGTGAGCACATACAAGGAACATGTCAAATCAATATTTCTATATCACAAATCAAAAACTTGCCTCAGGGGGCTTCACTGTAGAGCAAACAACATCCTCCATCCTTAGACCGTTTACTCAGATGAGGAATAACTCTCTGGCTTTGTTCTCGTTCTTCATCCTCCTCTCTGCAACGAGCTGCCAATCTGCCACAGCTTATTGTAGAGCGGGTGAGAGGAGTTATCCAAGATGGCTCTGATTGTCGTTGCACCATGTGACAAACTTCTGTTTACCTCTCCATCATCTACTGCTGCTGTCTGTCTCTCTCTCTTCTCTCCAAAGTACGTTCACAGAGTTTTCACCTTTAGTAAAATGAGGTGTTTACCCTTTTAATCTGTTTTGGGTTTTGGAGCGATATCGTAACATAATGATATGCAACGTGAGGTTTGTAAAATAAAATAAAACTGCAGCTATTATTATGACGAAGACAAAAGGCATGTTTTAGTTAATACTTAATCAGACTCCACCAGAAGCTTAGCTTTAATATTTGTTATTTTGATTGAGATTGCGAGCATAATTTGAACTTTTTGTTAGTATTTTGTATGTTTTATTCTTTTTTATGTGAGACTTGACTTTTCCCTCTGGACACATATACTAGCCTAATGCTCCTCCTGCATCCTGACACGTCAATTTTTAATCAACGATCATCAACCAAAGTGGACTTAGCTAATAATACAATGAATTCCAAAGTCCTACCTTAACCTGTTTAGAAACATAACGATATGTGTATAATTTGTTTGCGTGTGTGGAATTCTAATAGGATGATCAATGATATTGTTGATGACACTGAACAAGTGTCCAAGATGAAAAGAAAAATGTGTCGGTCAATTAATGTTTATTCAAATTTTGCTGTCTCTGTTTCTGGCAGACAAAGGACTGGTGGACATATGAGTTCTGCCATGGTCAGCATATTAGACAGTACCACCTTGAAGGTAAGAGTTTACCTCTGTGTTTTCAATCTACGTTTTTCGTGACAATCAGTTTGACAGATGTTGTTCATCTCTCCTCAGACACAGAAATCAAAGGGGATGTGCTCTTCCTTGGTTATTATGAATCTGAATTTGATTGGAGCAATGAAACAGCAAAGGTAATGTTGCCTCAGTGTTGTGGTTGTTTTTTATTATTATTGATGGTCTTTGATTTCTGGTATACATTTAAGAATGACAAAGATGGTGAATGCATAAATTTATAATATGAGCTGAACCACTGACTGGTTGCCATTGCCATTTGAGAATTGGGTACCAGTTCTTCTTCTTGGTTGCCATCAGTAGCAATCACTTTTTAACATGTAAGCAAGCAGAATAACATGAACGCCAATCTATTTTTTTAAACATTTGTTTCATTAGCAGCATTTGAACATTGCTGTTACAGTCAACCAGAACCAGACAACGCTGCACATGCGTTGGTGCGTTTACTCACATAGAATGGAATAGACCTTTATTAATCCCACAGTGGGGAAATTTGGTCGTTAAAAACACCCAAGTGTACATAAAAATATATGGAAAAAATACAGACAAATATACAGGATATAGAAATATAAACAGATATACAGGAGTATATACAAATAAACAGGAATATAGACAAATATACAGGAAGATTACCTATAAAAAAAGGAAAAAAAAAATAAAGTAAGTAGATTGATCAGAAAATCTTGGAAACTGTAGATTCACAGGATGGAGTATATTCTTTTGTGCGCATATATTATACATGCACACAGGCATCTGTTTTAGAGACAATGGCGAAGCAAATGAAGTTGTTTGGCTGCGGGGTGAAAAGCTTGACTAACCCGTCAACATCACAAACAAATGTTCAAATTAATTTGACTGGCAAAGGACCAGATGAACGTGAATGAAAAATATAAGAGAATTCTGTGAAGACTTGAGAGGCGAAATATCCCGGCGTCTATGAGCTGGACGGAAAATTACACTGCAAAACATGTGAAACACACATAACATGTATACATGTCACATTTTCATTATGAAGCCGATGTGTAACTGCATAGTGTCTTAATTTTTCAAAAATATAAGGTGGCTAAATCAAATGGCAACCATATGCTCAGTTTTGGCATCCAAAAGCTGAGGCCTGGTTACCAGCCTGGCAACCACTTTTAAAAGTGTTGAACCCTGCCTTGTAGAGGTATGTGGCAGTGGGTACTTGACAGCTGAATGTCTCATGTTGATTTTCTATTTTCACGTTATTTGGATAACTCTGTGTAGTTTTGGCTATACAGCAGAAATTATGTGAATTTTCTCTGTTTTTCAACAAAATACATTGTCATTACTAATTGCCCACATCATTTTCCTCGATTTAAGCTCGACTTTTTTCATCCAACATAGCAAACCAGAACCAGCTGTTTTTAAGTTATAGGCTAGGCAAATAAAAGTTATACTATTAGCATGTGCTTTCCTCATAATCTGTCAGTGATCTGTTATTATAAGCAGCATCAGTTACGGTAGGTGTACATGGCTTGGCTTGGCTTGGCTCATGTATTTATGTGTTGACATTAGTAACAATAAAAAGACTGATTCATAGATCAAGGGAACCGGTTCCACCCAGTGTTCATCAGTTCAAACAACTTAGTGTTTATGTCATGGATAGTTTGTCTTGTGGCACACAAACCAGATTTTACAAAGAGATTAGTTGTTACTAAATATTTCCACCAACTAACTGCCATGTGTAACTGTGCATAGCTAACTTGCAAAAATACAGACTGTAAAAAGTAAACTTAAGTAGGCTTGTCAAATCTGACTCATTTTATAAAAAAACAGCTCAATATAGTTCAGATTACAAGATTTTATGCCTAATAAGGTCAGTTGGGATTTCTAATCTGATATTTCTCACTCTCACTCTAAACTACATGAATACCGCTGGTTCTGAAACACATGTTTTTCCATCTAATACCTACATTTACAAAGTATTATAAGTTTAACTTATATTTGGAGGTAATGTTACAGTTTGTGATGCTGCAGTTTACATTATTGATTGCTTTTGATTGGACAGTGCTGTTCCTGCCATGCACATTACTAAGGTCTTACCCGATTTATTAAATCACTAGTCTGAGCTAGTGGATCGGCCCTGTTCATACCTGGCATTAAGATGCGTCCTTAGACATTGGATCACAAGTGGACAGCTTTAAGTTCAGGTGTGAACGCACATGAGATGCTTTGAGGACGCATTGAGACTGGATCTTTCAGACCACATTCAGAGGTGGTGAGGCCGCATATATGACCACATATGTCCACCTACTCAACAAACTTCCCGCTGGGATCTGTGTGTCTTTGCGCTCCTCAGGTGAATAGACAGGCAGACGTGAACGCTTGTGTGCCTCGCAGCATGGAAACCTCTGTGCTCTAATGTTTCCTGTTGGTACAACTGTATTTTATTAAAATAGATCTTATCTATAGGCTACATAATCTGCAGACTATCAGACTATGTACACAAATTGCATTATTGTCATATTGTCAGAGGTGTGTCATTTCTCTGTCCTGTTGTTCTGCATGGAGCTGATACCTGCCCATGTGCTTGCTTGCCCGCTCGCTCGCTCTCTCACTCACTCTCTCTCTCACCCCCGGCTCTCTGAAGCTCTGTACGCCGCTGTTGCCTGATAAAGGCAGCGGTGCCATTGGCTAAGAGATCCCTGGGGACCGGCAGTACAATGACCATTTATTTTGATGTTAAAAAAAATGTACCTGAATTCATAAATATGTGGGATAATACCACTGACATTCTTGTGATATTACATCACAGTGTCTGCTGTATTAGCCATGTGTTTACTACGTGTTTATTTGCATACAGAGCGGGGAAGTGAGATCCGATCGCAAGTGGCCACTCAAGATGCATGTGGAGACATGTTCTAATGCCAGGTGTGAACAGACGTATTTAAAGCTGTCCACTTGTGTTGTTGGATCACTCTAGATGCATGTTAATACCAGGTCTGAACAGGGAGAACATAAAATTATAAACTTGGATTTACAAACTGCTGGTGCAACCCAACCCTACCCTTGTTTTTAGTGATTTACCAGCTTCCAGGAATGCTGACTGTCTGTGAAGTTGACAAACATCAGACGCATCACT
Organism: Pterois miles; assembly: GCA_947000775.1. Classification (NCBI taxonomy): domain Eukaryota; kingdom Metazoa; phylum Chordata; class Actinopteri; order Perciformes; family Scorpaenidae; genus Pterois; species Pterois miles. The sequence goes on along the minus strand of CAMQGK010000056.1, from coordinate 1,169,889 downwards.
TTTAACCTATGGATGATGCACTGGCACATCGAGAATACTGCAAATCAGTTTGGTTAAAAACATAATTTCGGTTTATTTCACAGGCCTCCAAACAGCACAGGTTGAAGCGCTACCACAGTCAGACCTATGTAAATGGCTCAAAGTGTGACCTAAATGGAAATCCCAGAGAGACTGAAGTCCGGGTGAGACGTTTGAATACAGGATTTATTTGAATTCAGTGCTACCTGTGTACTTTGGTCTGATTTTGATTTCTGATTTGCTTCTCCAAATAGATATGAATCAGTGAAAATTTGCATGTTGTACTACGTGATCTTCCGAAACACACCTAACTAATCGTAAACTGATATTTACAGTTTGTGTGTGAAGAAGGCTCGGGTGACTACATCGCCCGAGTGGATGAGCCTCAGTCGTGTCGCTATGTGCTGACAGTTCATACCAGTCGTACCTGTCAGCATCCATTTCTGCGGCCACCGTCCACTGCCAAGCCCCAGGGTATTGTGTGCCAGCCAGCACTAAGTGCCCAACAGTATATGGATTACGTCAAGGCTCAAGTCTGTAAGTCAACAAAAATGAATGAAATGGTGTGACTTATCATTTGGAGAGAGTCTTGCTTCATGACTTTAGTATTACATGGATCCTGTTGGAGCAGGAGACTGCACGCAGCAAGACAAAATGTGGGAAAGGAGTGTTTAAAAGTGTCACAAAGGAAGATAAAGGCATGCAACTTTTTGTCATTTGTCGTTGAATACGCATTTAAATTATGAAATCTACCATTGTCTAACATTATAACATTAAGAAATGAGTGACATGATTGTTCTTTCTTTCCCTCCCTCCCTCCTCGTCTTCCTTTCCCATCTGTTCCCAGCGGACACAAAGCGTAAAGTAGAGCAGATCTCAGAGGAGCTGAGGAGTCTTGATGAGATGTTGGCTGGTAATGAAGGGGCGGATGGAGCAGTGGAAGTAACGGCAGAAGAGACATCACCTGCACCCAGTGATGACCCAAACCGGTCAGACACAAAAGGTGCATTTTTTTTTTTTACACCCAAAGATGTAATTGGTAACTTTGGGCAAATATGATAAAAAGTTATTTTTCTAAAACTGATGCTATATCGTGACAGTAGTGCATGAAATTATATTTTTCCTCTGTGTCCTCCTGTGCTCCTAACAGCATTTGTCAATCACTGTTATTGTAGTGGTAAATGGACTTGCATTTTGTATAGCGTTTTTCTATTCTTCTGACCACTCAAAGTACTTAACATTCACACACTGATGGCTGAGGCTGCTAAGGTGGCAACTTGGCATCAGGATTAGGAGCACAGGAGGATACAGAGGAACATGTTTTTTCACAGATTATATGTGTCATGCACTACTGTCAGGATATAGTGACAGTTTTCTAAAAATAAATTTTATCATAGTTTCTCAAAGTTACCAACTGCAGCTTTAAGAGGCAAATAAATTCCTCTTTAAATATTGTAGTAATTTTATCAGTTCACTAAATAAAAATATCCAGAGGATTTTTATTTTTATCATGCTGGATGTAAACTTTTGCGTGCCTTTACTTTGAAACAGATACTGCTGGTGTATCTGAGGACGTCGGGTCAGAGGAAGCAGAAGATTCTGACTTCTGGGAGGGAGTTACAAAGCCAGGGAGTCCAAAAACAGCTGCATCTCATCAGGAGAGTCAGGTACAGAAATACGTCTACGGTAAATGTAAGGCCGGGCTGGTGCTGTCAAGTCTGCAATGTCAAAATACTGATTTTAATGTTTATAATAATAGGGTATGTTGTCATGTATTCCCATCATCTTTATGCTGTTGATAAGGATCACACGAGTGATGCATTGTTGAAACTTTTTTTTTCCAGCCTTCATTATTGTTAATATTCACCAAACGTGTGGTAAACTGGTGATGTTTTTAAATAATTTTGTAAATGAGGTGCTTCTCCAGCCAGATCCCAACTACTAGAGGGTATAGGTTGATACTTCTTCGCACCTCACAACACTAACCAGATTTTTGGTTTCACACACAGGTAGCAGATGATGGCTATAACTCACTGACAGACAATGAAGTCATAGATGACGGTGATGAAGGTATCGCAATTTACTGCTTTCGCCTTCCCTATCTCACAGACACACACACACACACAAAAACACACACATACACACAGGAAGAACAAAGCCATATATGATCATTGTGGTCACTGAGAGCCTCAAACAAGATTAGTCTGTAATTTATTTATTTAAGTGCAGTCCTGTAATCAGATTTGCAAACTCAGCGATTGTTAGTCCAAACAGAGTGCTTTGTTAAACATTTCTTTCAGTGATGGACTTTTCTCTCTTCACATTGTCTTTCAGTTGAAAAATTCAACTTTAAAATCATCACTGACCCGGCAGACCTGATGAAATTTGTCCAACATCTCAAAGAGAGTAACAGGAAGGTCAGTACTTGCCAAGATGATGGTGATGCTTTTTTGTGCTTGTTGGAGTATATTTATTACATTTTCTTTGCAGTGTATGGGTATTCAGATTCAATGCTGCATTTTTTTTCTAGAAAGCGCAAAACCAAGCTAAAAGTCGAGGAGAGAAACCAACAAGCTCCAGGGTAACGGAGAAGCTCGGCGAGGAAGAGAAAGATGAAGATGAGCGCCTGCTACAGGAGTTTGAGGATGAGATGGCCGACCTCTCTGTGCCCTCTGATAAGATTGAAGAGATAAAAGAGGAAATGCAGAAGGAGTTTGACAACATCATAAATGAGGTCTCAGACTAGAGACGATGTGTAATTTTAACACAAAGATTGATGTCTAGAGATGTATATGAAAGGTAGCGTCAGTACTGCTGAGAGCCTAGCAAGAGTACAAAAGATTTTAAAAATACTCAGACCGAAAATCCCATCCAATTGTTGCCAACTCTTTTACAATAAAAGCAGCTAGCAGCACTTACTGTTAACTACCTCCAAAAGTCCCTAAATCTAGAGAGAAAGTCACCAAGTCTGTAACACTAACAGTCCGTCCCTTCAGGCCTCCCCCAAAGCCACTCCCCCAAAATTATGATAAGGAATGTAAACATATGATATCATAATGAACCTGAAACATGGCTATTGTTAGTACTCACAGCTGTCAAGCTAGCAGACTCTGGTGATGCCAGTGGGCAACTCTGGGTCTGAGAAGTAAAGCTAATGATGAAGTGCGTTAAACTTGCATTCTTTCTAACAGCCAGCAGGGGGTGACTCCTCTGTTTGCAAAAAGAAATCCGTTTGTCTATGTCTATGAAATGACCCTACTTCTCGCTTGATTTATCCCCTCAGTACGCATTGTAAATATGAGTTTATGGTCTCAGTCTCTAGTTTCAAGTCTTCTTCAATACAGCATGATGTTCACTTAGTAAATTATGGTCCCATTTAGAGTCAGATAGACCATAAAGCAGGGTATACTTTAAGGTGTGGCTACCTTATGAATGACAGGTTGCTACCACGGGCATCGTCCAGTCTGGGAGTTGTCTGTGTTTTTGTCTTTCACAATGTGTTTTAGTTCATGAAAGTTGATTATAAAAGTTTTGGTCACCTAAAAATGTCATCATCAGTTGTACTTAGCTCCAGCCTCTTGTCTCATTTCTGGTTGCAAAAAACAAAATGGTGACAGCCAAGATGTTGAACTTGAGGCTTCAAAATAGTAATTCACAAACTAATGGGTGATGTCATAGTGACTATGTCTACTTTGTACATACAGTCTATGGTGATGCGCAATGAGTTCACAGGCAGAGTTCACACCGGCTGGTAGACAGATAAAATCATTGGACAGGTTTATTACAGTCCTGTGATGGCCGCAGATACCTGATTTTTTTTTTTTTTTTTGTTAGAGTATTTGATTTATTTATTGTTGTCAGGATGTAAAGAGAATTTCAACTAATATAACAAAACAGCGCTACCAACCCTACCTTTAAATTTTTGTTAGGCAGATCTGACACGATGAAATGAACAATGCTTTGATGTGATTGTCTCTCGTGTTGTAGGCACAGCAGGAATTAGAGACAGAAGGTTTGAAAGGGGAGTTTGATCGCACTCAAGCGACACAGACACTGGAGACGACGCTGGACAAGATACTTGATCATTTGGAGGAGAAAGACGTCCAGGACCCGGAACAGCAAACAGCGGGAGTTCAGAGAGCCAGCGACCCCACCAGGGGCAGCCCCAGCCTGGCCCCGAAGCAGCCAGGTAACCAGGCAGCCTGTCCCTCTGTGGTCATATCTGTACGCTCTGTGTTCGCCTCCATCATCATCATATTTCATTCATATGTGCAGTAGATGTTTGTTGTGACATCCTCCATCCTAGAATAGAGGCACACATGGAGTTAGTTTGATCCACAGAGAATCTATGTCACCAGATTGACATTTTGAATTCTTTTGGTTAGTTAGTGGTCTTTCCTCTGCTGCTGTTGATGTATCTGTGGGTGATATTCAGTGATTAAATCCAAATTGAAATCAATCACAGTCTTATAAAAGTATGACCATGCAGAAATGTAATGCTTTTTAAATCAGTGTTTACAATACACATTCTTGGCTCTAGCCTCCTCCATCCTGTGGCCCTGCTGATGGGTTTTTGAGGTGAACTGTGTTGTTTGTCCCTCTTTTGTCTCGTCACCCCAGACCAAGCAGCTGACGACCATGTTAAGATCAAAATTACTAAGTATAAGACGGGCAGCAGCCCTGATGGGGAGGTCAAAGTTCAGGAGATGGGCGAAGGAGACCCCCAGTGGCAGCACATAAAGGACGTGGTTAAAGAACAGCTAGAGAAAGCAGGACTGAAGGCAGAAGGTACGGGGGGGAGTGCCCAAAACACTCACGGCCTTTTCTCTCTTACATCTGTTATCTTGCGCATATAGTAGTTCTGTGCTTCTCCTCTCATCTTTGTCAAAAAGCATACAACTGTCAGATTTAGGGTTCTCCAAGGTTTAGCTGTTCAAAAGACACTTAACATCATGATAATAGCACAAAGGGTGTCCTTTATTTTCATGGTGCCAGCAATTGAACACATACGCTTGTACCGAAGATTAACTGTTTTGGACATTAAGCCAGGGATTCATCAAATTTTTTTTAACAGAATACATTGCAAAGTTAAAAATCATGGAAGCAAACAAACTAGTATCTCTTATAGGCAAAAGGAAACAAAAGGTGTGTCCATGTGTGTCCTTTCTTTTTCACCCACAGTTGTGTTTATCATTCTTCATTATGATTATTTGTTGTTCAAACAAATCTGTGCCACTTGGAAGTACATGTGTTTAACTGGCAAGCCTGCCTTTTCCCCTGTTTTTTTTTTTTTTTCAGGTAAAATTGAGGTGAAGATCTTGACAAGAAAAAATGCAGAGGAGGCAGGTGATCAGTGGCTGACTGAAGAAGATACAAAGTCCTTCAGGGAGCTCCTCATAAATCTCCTGGTAATTCAAGAAGTGCTAACAACATTTTTATTGGGTTGATCCTTCTGGGCGTGACCTGAACACACATAATAGTGTTGTTGCCAGAAGCTATGTGCTGCAGAGTTTACATAGTGGTTAGTGAATTCCAGCCTTTATTTACTTCAGTCTCCACATTAGTTATTACCACAGTCACAATCATTATCCACACATTCAGATGTCACACTATAGACAAGCCACAATTTCAACAAAACTAAAAGAAATGAAAATAAGAGACAGTAAATAGATCTCTCTCATTCATAATGTCACCACACCAGTAAATGATTAAATCAAATATTAGATATCAATATACAGTTGTGTTCAAAATTAGTCAACCTCCACAGTAGATAAGTGTTTTTGCAAGTTTGACATTCATTTTTCATCTTGTTTATAATCAAATTAAATAATGACATGTCAAATAGACAAATACAACTGAAATTACAAACATATTTTTTGGAATATTCCAATTAATGGCCTTCTTCTTAATTGGTAAATGTCCCCACTGTGGGACTAATAAAGGAATATCTTATCTTATCTTAATTGGAATATTCCAAAAAATAGTTTTGTTATTTCAGTTGTATTTGTCTATTTGACATGTCATTATTTAATGTGATTATAAACAAAAAGAAAAATAAATGTCAAACTTGCAAAAACACTTATCTACTGTGGGGGTTGAATAATTTTGAACACAACTGTAGGTATATGAAAGTGTATATAACTCCTCAGTGCTACTAGTGTATTGTGAAGCATTACCTCAGTTGCCACCACAAATATAATCAACCTTCACATACAGAGAATAACACACTGTATGTAGCCAAAACTGATTTCTTTCTCAGTAATTTCTGAGAGCTGTCTTATTGTAGTAATTTAATATTTGACAGGTACTCATTAAACAGAACACACTGTCTGTTGGACAAGTACGGTAACTTTTCATCCAGTTGATTGCTGGTTTTAAATCAATATGCAGATAGTTTGAGGAGTACTGAAGCTCATGGTCTATTAGATCAAAAGCTGTGTTTAAGTCCAGCAGTACAGTATCCACCATTAACTTTCTGTCAATTTGTTTTAACCAGGCATCTGGTAATTGTTTTAAAATTGTACATGTTGAGTAAACTACCTTTGTGTGCATGCTGTAATTCAGAGTTGATATTGTTTTACAACATTACAAGAAGTAATGTTGAGTCTGTTTAAATACAATGCCCTCCATAAGTTTGCTCAAGTCCAGTAAATGACTCCTTGGCCCTTTCCTCCCTTCCTAACCGCTACTTCTGGCGGCCTTGCTTAGACCTCATCCATCTTCTAACTGCGTTCTTTTGGCCTCAATTGAAGTTTCATGACTGCATCTTACATGATTGCGACACTGTTGTTATGATAATTTGTCCACAGACTGAAATATAAAAACCTGGTAAAGTACCCAAAAAAAGTAAAATAAAATTAAACTTAAAGTAAAGTAGTGTCATGATGACTCACACACAGACTCGCAGGGTGAAAACAGTACCAAAAATAGGGTGTACAGTGACAGACATGACACAGTGGTTTTGCCACAATCCTAGCTGATAATTGCACTAATTCATTACCCACATTATCTAACCCACAGGTAATTTTAGCCACACGGTTTAATAACTTTTGTGCTTTAGAAAACTAGACTGTGAAATATGGGGGGAAAAATGATGACTCATGGTTTTCAGATTGCTGGGAGAGTTCGCACATGGTTTTATGCAGCTTTTTATTGTAGAGTTGAGCTACCTGGCCTAAATACCCTGCTCTAAAATCATAAAGTATTAATACACTTTTTGCGAGATGAAACATTGACCAAGGAAAGGGAGCAGAGCTGCTATTTCACACAGTAAATGAAGCCTTTTCAATTAGTGTGATCATTGTCATCTACTGAAGCTGGGTGGCTGTCAACCTCACAGAAACAGACTTACCACCCACTAGTACACTTCTCTTTTTCCTTGTGACCTTTGCCACACTGTCGAGGGCTGTGATTTATATATAATTAGGTTTTTCTTTTTGGGAAACAATTTTTATTTTTAATTGTCCGCAAGTCAAATAAGCATTCAATCAGAAAGGTTGAGGTTGTTTTTAAACTTGGGATGTCAATCATTAAAATATTTAATTAAAATTAATTGCAGGATTGTTCATAATCGCAAATTAATCACGCATTATTTATGTGTTTATAATGTATCTTAAAGGGAATTTAGTAAAGTATTTAATACTCTTATCAACGTGGGAGTGGACAAATATGCTGCTTTATGCAAATGTATGTATATATTTATACATATATACAGTAGCTCAGTCCGTAAGGACTTGGGTTAGGATGTGGAGGACCCGGGTTCAAATCCCCCATGGACCAAGACCAACTGGTTGCTGGAGAGGTGCCAGTTTACCTCTTGGGCACTGCCGAGGTGCCCCTGAGCAAGGCACCAAACCCCCAACTGCTCTGGGCGCTTGTCAGGAGCAGCCCCCTCACTCTGACATCTCTCCATTGACATGTATATGTACTATGTACTGTGTACTGTGAACAACAGAGTGTAAAAACTGAATTTCCCCACTGTGGGACTAATAAAGGAATATCTTCTTCTTCTTCTTCTTCTTCTATTGTTATAAGAAGAAGAAGAAGAAGAAGAAGAAGAAGATCAACCTTTATTAGTCCCACGAGGGGAAATTCAATTTTTACACTCAATAAATCAATTAACATGACAAAACAATGACAAATATTGTCCAGAAACCCTCACAGGTACTGCATTCAAATCCTATTATGACAAACTGCAGCCCAACAACAAAAATTGTCAGTGTGTCAGTGTGCTGACTTGACTATGACTTGCCCCAAACTGCATGTGGTTATCATAAAGAGCGCATGACTGTAAAGGAGAGACTCTGGGTACCCATAGCGCCCATTTTCATGCACATATCTTGAGGTCAGAGGTCAAGGAACCCCTTTGAATATGGCCATGCCAGTTTTTCCTCGCCAAAATTTAGTGCAATTGTGGAGGGTTATTTAGCTTCCTTCTCAACAAGCTAGTATGACATAATAGATTAGGATACATTAGGTTTTCTAGTTTCACGTTACCAGTATCTTCAGTTTTAAAACTGAGCCTGCTGCAACCTAAAGATCAACCTAAAGCAAGCCATGTTAATGCGTTAAAGAAATTAGTGGCATTAAAACAAATTTGCTTTATTATCACCTTAACTTTGACAGCCCTATTTTAAACACATCCTATTTCTCTCCCCCATCTTACAGACTGGAGGCACAGAAGAGGTTTACAAAGAGCAAAAGAGGCAGCAGGAGTTGGAGAACAACTACAGGTTTGTGTGGGGAGAGTCCCAGGAGGAGTCCCAGTCGTCCAGCACCTCTGACTCAGACGACATGGACATATGAGCTCATTCAGTGCACCTGTTTTGACGGTGAACTCCTGTGGAGACCAGCAGGGAGGAGGGACTCTGAAGTGCAGCTGCAGATTTGAAAGAGAGTCCCAAATGGTTGAGTTACCATTATGAAACCTGGCGGATAATATCAACTCACCTGTTTGCACATTCAGAAAATGTGTCTGTGTGTCTTGGATAGGCAAAATGTGTAGGCACCAGTTATATGTTGCACGATGAAACCGCGACGTCTCAGCTGCACTTGTGCAGTTGAATGAAATTATGCATTTCCCCTTTTTTGATGGGATTCAGTTTTGATAGATGGTGATGTAACTTTTGTTTTTTTTTTTAATATTTCAGTGACTTTTACTGAAAATTTGCATCTAGTTCTGGAGTTGTCAGCAGCACACTGTGTCTTTGTCTTATATGTTGCTATTGACAAAGAAGTGCACACCTGTAAGTGACACAGCTGGAGTTATTGTGCATTGTGCTGTGTTTCACAGGTTGGTCAATATGTAATGTCCTGTTTACTGAAAAGTATGATTGTGTCTGGATATGAAAAACAAAGGACAAATACTCAAGGGTTAATATTTCGGTTCCCACTTGTCTTTGAGATTTTCTGTTGCTGCGTTCGGTGATTGGATTCAACACAAATGTAGATTGCACAAATGCTTGTACACATGCTGTGTACAAACACTGCAGTCTATACTGTATAAGTCCATATCTTTAAAAAATATCTTTAGAAAAAGCTTCTGCAGACTCAGAAATCTAGCATTGTCTCACAAAAAAATGTTTCTTTTAAGTTGTCGTGCCGTTAAAGGGAATTTAAAAGGAAAAACACTAAAAACAGTGTCGGAAGATACATCTTTTAAGTGTGTACTTTCATTTCTGACAAGAATTTAATTAAGCAAAGGAAGACAAAGAACACTGCAATGTCAATCAGACCAAACAACACACAAAACTTTTCTAAGGATTCTTCAGAGATGTACTTAAGGGCTGAATTTGTATAATTTGTGAATAATTGTGTCTACTTAGAACTTAACATGTACATAATAATTGTGTGAATATGTTTCTGAATGAATTTGTTGTATATTAGCATAAACTAAGTGGGAGTTATAAATGTGTTCAAGTTCATAACTGCAGTCTTGTATGTGAAACTTAATATTTAAGTCATATACAAACCTGCATTGCTGAAACACGATTTTGGCATTTGTTCCCAAAGAGGCCAGTGTCCAGAGGCTCAAGATCAGACAAGTGTGAGCAGGAAAAGATTCAGGGTGTGTGTTTCTTTACTTGGCCAACTGTTTTTTTGTAAACCATGAGAACTCTCAGTAGAGGCAGAAAAGACAAGATATGTTATTCTTGAAAGGGACTGTATATTGCTGTATTAGGAACACCGTATTGGTTTCAGTTTGGCAAAAGTCTATCTGTGCTGCCTTGTAAATAAAAGTCTTTGAGCAGTCTTAATTTGTTCTTTTGAAATAAAAAGATACCATAGGAGTCCTATGGACATTATCCAGCCACCTGTTTTTTTTACTGATCTAATGATAAACATTGATTTTATATTTGTGTTGCAGTAGATGAGCAAACTGGGTGCCTTTCAGCATCAGGTCCTTTATTTAATTAACGACTGTATGTGACTTACATAGCTGAGCATTCATGAATTAATTTACTCGACTGCTCAATGCCGGTTTATGGCATAGGTCATTTAGACGGTCTCCACCTTTGGGGGTGGGGGCACTGGTTGCCTTCTAAACAAAAAACAGCATATACTGCATATTTTTTTAAATGCCAGTGGGCACCCATCCTCATTTTCTGCATTGAGGTAACAAATGAATAATAAATATAGTAAATATAGTAAATATTTTTTTTATCACCACTCTGTCATCAAACAAGAAGTCAGTCTTGTGGAATGGGCAAACTGTTCTTATAATAGTTAGATTAAATGTTTTAGCATTAACAGGTTGCAACTCGGTTTGTTGTTAGCTAAGGTAACGTTAGAGAAGAGGAATTCCCCCAAACCCCAATATATCCTCACACACACACACACACACACACACACACACACACACACACACACACACACACACACACACACACACACACACACCACTATACGTCGCCAGGGCTGCTTCAAAAGATATAGATAAATTATTTCATTAGAATAAATAGAATTAAAGCACTAGAATAAATGTAGTTATTGCACTAGAATAATTGCACCTTTACATGCACACTAGTGTCCATGATATACTGATAATACATGATAAGTTTTTATTACTTCCGCCAAGGAGGTTATGTTTTTGCCGGCGTTTATCTGTCTGTCTGTTTGTCTGTGTTCAAGATAACTCAAAAACTTATGGACGGATTTTGATGAAATTTTCAGGGTGTGTCGAAAATGTGAAAAGGAAGAACTGATTTAATTTTGGGGGTGATCTGGAAGAAATCCTGGATTCTGGATCACTTTGAAATTTTTTTTAACATTGGGGTAAATGGGACCCAAAAAATTGTTTCTCAATATCTCTGGTAATTGTTGCCCAAAGCTCATGAAATTTGACTCAGAGATTTACAATGTGTACTTCTATCAAATCCCAAAGGCTGATCCAGATCTGATCCAGATGGCGGATTTTATAGCAATTTATATAAAACAAATGGGGGTACTCTTACATTTTGACCTAATGTATTGTGAGTTTTATGTTGTATCTTGTATATATGTTCTATGTTTGCCACTGATATAAAATTCTTTTTAAGAAATGTAGGATTTTTATTTTTGAGTGAATTACAAAATGGGGGTGCTTGGTGGAGGTCTGCGCTCTCCGAGTGCTTTTCTAGGCCTGTATATATTATGAGCTGTAATCACATCAAGATAAGATCAACCTTCATTGACCCCCACTGGGGATATTTGGCTGTTGCAGCGGCTCAAAGACAAAAATAAAACAGATAAATAGAGAAGTAAAATAAAGAAATGATAAAGAGGTATAATATGAAAGTAAAAATAATAGAATACCAAATAGGAACTATAGAGGAGGATTTGGAGACTGAACTAAAGTGGCAGCGGTGTCATTAATGATGCAAAAAGCTGTGTAACATATTAATTCTTAATCATATTAATTATTAATAATACAGTATAATATGGAAAATTGTGATATAGTATGGGATATGAGATATACTGCAGTATAAGGTGAGAGGTAGTAATCTGGCAGTTTACTGAGAAGCAGCAATGATGTTAGAGAAACTGAAACCAAATAACATTGGTTGATTATTGTTTTATGGTTACAGTATTTACTGTATATATACTTTGTATTTCATATGCTGTTCATTTGTTTTATATATTCCCTTTGTGTCAGTTTTGACAGTGTTTAATGCTTCTGAATCCAGCTGTTGTTTAATAAAATATCTTAAAACATCAGTGTGACTCTCTTTACTTCATAGATGTAGGAATAGTGCTATAAGTGACATAATCACACATTTATATTCATCTGCTCAGCTGTATGCTGACACATCTGTACCATGCATCCATTCATGCATTCGTGCTATAGAAATAAAGTTTTATAATTGCCAGTATTATTAAGTTCAGTTCAACTTTTACCAGTAGCAGCATGTAAAAATAGCACATCTAACCTTTAAATCATAAGGATATATATTGTGAACTAAATATAGGACGTGATGTTTGGGTAAAGAGGGATTCGCACCGCCTCTTTTTTGAAGGGCCTCTGGTGAAGGAAATGTCCTCTGCACCTCCTCCACGGCTGTCCTCCGCGGAGGAGGTGCAGCAGTCTATTTTTACAATATGCTGAAAGGTTATTATGTAATGTTTGCCCGCTGATACCAAAAAATAAACTGCCTCCTGTAGCGTTAATTGCGCGTTTATTGTCTGCGAGTTTAGAAAATCATGCCAATAGCCACTTTAATGTGATTCTTTTGTGATGGTGATTTGCTGGCAGTCGCTCAGCGTTTGATTTTCCCATAGATTTAACATCGGCAAACATAAAGATTATTATTAGACAGTTTGTACCAGTTTTAAGTTGAAAGCTGGGCGGAAGTTACACAGTAAATCATTAACGTTACTTTGAGGGTGGTTACCAAACAGTGCTCTGTGTATCGGTATGAAACAGTTTTATATCTATGGCTCTGTGATTGTCAGATCTGTGAAACCATTCGACCAGCTTAAACGTGTTGATCAAATTTTGACAGGTGAGAAATATATGACTACAGACAAACGTATCTCGCCTAAACAGTTTCTGGTAGCAATGTGTGCCCCAATCTAGGTGTATAGGCCACATTTTGGTTAAAAGCTATTCAAATTTGAACATAAATTATTTAACATAAATAAACAAAATAATAGTATCGCGCCTATACATTTCTTTGCAGGTCTGAGCTTTTCTTTTGAAAGAACACTCTTGACCGGAAAAAGCTTTTTTTTTCCTGGACGGAAGAAGACAGCAGTCAGATAAGTTAGATGTAGTTTTTGCAGCGTTGTAGAGGAATTGTTTATTGATATTTTAGTCTGTATGTTATTTTGTATTAAACTACTGGGCTTATTACAGTTAACAGTCATTTCATTTATCGTTAGCTCGGTTGGTCTGCTAAATAACTCTGTCACGTTTCCGTTAGTTAACGTTATGTTGACACAACAGGAAGGAATGCTAACTTAGCACCGAAGTTAACGTTAGCGGTGTCGATCAAATTAGCCAGTTAGCTAACACCAGCTGTCCCAACACCAAGGCCAGGAGCCGATGATAATAACTGCTATTATATGTTTTTCCGTCCCGGAGATAATTTAACTGGCGTTGTGGTAAGATCACTCACATTTTAGCCACGATAACTGTTAGCAGCATTTTAGTGCGGCTAGCTGAGCTAAGTTGCCGTTCAGAGAGGAAAAATAACGCTACGTTGTGGTGAAAACTGGCTCGCTTTTTCAAAGTTGACGTATCTGTCATGATAAAGTAACAGTCACCGGCTGCTATGGTGACTGCCACATCGCTGGTGAGTAAACTCCACCTTAAACAGGGAGTGACACTTATCAGTTGTCATTTCTACACACTGGCCAACACGTCAACCCTCTCTCACTGTCTTTCAGCACCTGCCGAGTTGAACGACTGACAGTGAGCCACCTGGTCCAGCATGAAGGCCCTCGGATCCAGATTATCGTTCTGTGCGGGTTTCGTGGTGGGAACCTTCACACTGTACGTGTTTCTGCTGCATGTGTGGTTTGAGAGGACAGCACAGCCGACCAGCAGCTTAGATAGACTTCAGGACAACCAGCAAACGTTTGAGGAAGAGAGGAGTTTATGGAAGAAGGAGAGGTCTGCTCTTTTCAACCTGAGGCACCCTCATCATACAGGTTGGACTGCTTAAAGAAATGTCTCTGTCTTTTCCAGGTCTAGGTATTCTTTGTTTTTCCTTTGGGGCATTGGTGTCATTAGTTCCTTTTGGCAAATGCATTCCTTCATTACCTGGAATAATAATATGGTGTAATATTGTCTTCCCAGAAATGCTTGCAAAAATTAGCTGTTATTCCATCTGGATCCGTTGAGTGGTCAGATGCTGTCTTTCTAATGCAATTGATTCTTAAATGTTCCTTACAGTTATCTATAATTTTTTTTAAAACTCTTACCATGTGAAGGCAGCTTTAGGTTTAAAGCAGCAGTAGGCAGAATTGGAGAAAATATGATTTAAAAGTTATTTTTATAAAATGGTCACTATATCCTGACAGTAGTGCATGAGACAGGTAATCTGAAAAATATCATGTTCCTCTATGTCCTCCGGTGCCCCTCATGGCATCTGCAGGATTTCAGACTGGAGGAAAACAACCAATCAGAGTCGAACTGGAGCCTGCCATCTCTGAGCAGCTGTCAGTCACTCACAAACTCTGAATAAAGAGTCAAAGGCAGCGTTGATCAAATATGAATCAATATTCTGTTACTGTAATGCCTATTTCTCACCTCTAATGTTTTCAGAAACATCTTGTAGTGTTTAGTGTTGTGTCTTGTTTAGCTGTAAAATGAGAAAGTTTGTGACCAGGCAACCATGTTGAGATCAGTTGAGGAAATACTAAGCACCACCCACCAGCCGGAGCAAACTTTCTCATTTTACAGCTGAACAGCAACTACAAGATGTTTCTGAAAACATTTGATGAGAGAAATATTCAGATTTGATCAGTGCTGCCTAATTTGACCGTCTCATCAGGGTTTGTGAGAGACTGACAGCTGCCTCCGTTGTATGAACAGCCAATAGGAGGGCTCTCTCTCTGGCCAAAATCTCCCATCATGGGCTAGATATTTTAAAGCCTGAAAACGGAGCCATGAAGGAGGTGCAGAAGTTTAGTTTTCTCTCAGAACCCTTGAATTGTAACATGATGAACAGTTGTTATGAAATTTTTGTCCAGTAAAGCCAAAAATATTCTGCCTATTGCAGGTTTAAATAAAATAGACTGTTTCTTATCCCTATCTTATATATCTGTTAATTTATTATTATTGATAAAGTCCCCAATAGTTTGATTATTATGTTCTTGTGAGAGTCTAGAGGAGGGATGCACCAATACTGATATCAGGCCGATACTGACCCAAATAGTAGGAGTGGGTATCGGTGACAAGTAAGTAAGTAAAGTAAGTAAAGTTTATTCGTATTGCACATTTAACAGAAACAAAATCATAAAGTGCTTTACATTAATGAGATAATACATGAAGTCAGTATTAAAAGTCGTGATGACAAATGCAGGGCTGACAAGCTAAAATCACAACAAAACAAACAAATGAAGACAAAGACGCATATACAAGTAAAAATTTCCAAACACAGTCAAGAAAAGGCAAATAAAAGTAATAAGTGGAGCAGTTATTCAGAGAGATAAACAAGCCTGTCTCGATAAAACTGTTTTCAGCTGCTTCAAAAAAATGTCGCAGGAGTCTAGGGGTCGCAGCAGGGGGATGGCAGTCCATAAATTTGATACGACAACTTGAAAGGCACAGTCACCTCAGGTTTTATATTGGGTTTGGGGGACAATACAATTTCAATACAATTCTATATGTATATGCTATATACATTATATGCTGGAATTTTAATTCCTGCCAAAGTTTGGAGCAAATTGTTGCTGCATTAAAAATGTTTACACTTTAATTATACTGTTATTCCTGTTAATTTCTAAGATTTTTCACCCAGTTGCTGGTGTAGGATTTGATCATTAAATACAATCTATATATTTAATTGTTACATTTTGTTTAACAAAGTTAAGAAAGCAATGTTTAAGTCAAGCCTGATGTTTCTTTACACCTAATAGAATGATCCCAGTCACTTCCACTTACTTACTTAGTCCTTGTTGCACCAGGTGGCACACAGGGCAAGGACTAAGGATCTCCACTTACCTATGCTGTTGGCTTTCTTCTCAGTGCTGTTCCAGCAGTATCCTTTCTCCTTCATTTCTCCTTCGATGGTTCGCCTCTAGGTTTGGGCCTCCCTCTTTTACATTTTCCCTCTGGTGTCAAACGCAGTTCCACTTATGTCACATCATCAGATGGTTTCCTTAATACATACCTTTATCAATATTGTTTCCATGTCCAAGCACCTTCTTGTTTTGTGTAGTTCATGGTTTGTAAGGCCAGAATATCTTCATGATCTTTCTGAGGCAGGTACTGTGAAAGCTGGAAAGCTTGCCTATGTCTCTTTCAGTCATTCTCCAGCACTCGGCACCATACAGAAGGACAGATAGTACACAGATATTGTATACTGTTAGCTTGGTGTTTCTAGTTATATGCGTCGACTTCCACATGTTTCCAAGTCATAGAAATGCTGTCCTTGCTTTTCCTAATCTGGCTGTAATGTCTTGGTCAGCTCCAACATCTGATGTTGCCCGACTTCCAAGGTATGTGAAATATTGTGTACATGTCAGTGGCTCTTTTGTGTTGAGGGGCATCACCTCTGTTTTCTTGATGTTAATCATAAGTCCCAACATGTTTGCATTCTTCTGTTGATGTTTTGTCTTGCATGCGACTTGGTAGATGTGATAGGAGAGCGAGGTCGTCAGCATAGTCTAAGTCCTCTTAGTTGGAAAAGAGGGTCCATCTGATGCCAGTGTTAAAGTTGTTAAGGGGTTGTTCGCATTACCCCGTCCACAGCTACAATGAACAGCAGGGACGACATCACACATCCCCCGATTTAACAAGGAAGCTGGTGTCATTTGTGCATCCGACTATACATCTGAACTCAGAATAGAACACTTTCACAAACGATACCATCTTTCCTGCTACTCCATAATGTCGGTGAATTTTACAGGCTGCCCCTGTGGAGGCTCTTGAATGCCTTCTCACAATCAGTGAAGTTGTTGATGACTTGCCGTCACTCTGTACATTGCTCGATGTTATTTCTTAATACAAAAATGTGGTCATTACAGCTTTTTCCTTTCCTAAATCCTGCCTGTTCTTTCCTTAGTTGTTGTCCACTGCTGTTTTCATCAGTATCGTACAGAATATTTTGCTTGGGATGGAAAGTAATGTAGTTCCTCTCCAGTTGTTACAGTTGGTTAGGTCTCCTTTCTTGAGTAGCTTGATGATGGTTCCTTCATGCTAAGTATTTGGGATGGTCTCATTTTTCCAGATATTCTAAAACAATGTATGTAGATCGTAAGCCGCGAGGTTTGCGTAAGAGCCATGTTGTGTTATCTAGAGTTTTTATACACTTGATTATCAATTTTAAAAGTACGTTGTGTTATTTTATTGAAAATATTTAAAATACATTAGAGTTTAGTTTTGAATTTTGGTCACGTAGTCATGTGGTAGAATGGGCTTCGATCCATTTAGACTCTGATGTGTGGAAGTTGGACGTGGTTGTCTATTTGAGTCAGAAACCTTTACATCCTGCTAGAAGTGGAGAAGACAGTTTATAGCCAGCTGCCACTACAGTTTGGGTCGGTTTTAAATGGTTCTGTTGGTAATTGGTCATATCCTGGAGCTTTGTCATTCTTTAAGCTTCTGATGGCTACTTCGATTTCAACTTTAGAGGGTGTCTTGGTGTTAATTTCTAGATCTTCATCAACTTCGGGTATATCTGCTATTGTTTCGGGCTCTGCTCTGTTGAGTACGTCTTTGAACTGTTCCATCTATCTGAGTTGCTGTTCCTTTTCTGATGTTAACAGTACACCAACATTACATTAACATCTTTGTCTCTTACTGGCATACTCCCGTTGTTTTTCTTTCAATGCAGTTTCTTTGTTATTTGGTAGACCTGCCCCATCTTCTGTTCTGTAACTACCCTCTCAGCCTCTCTAGCTAATCCATCTGTAAACTCTTGTCTATCCTTTCTTAATTTTTTTTTTACTTCTCTGTAACTTGCAGGATATTGTTCTCTGAGTCTTAATTTCACTCTCTGAATGAATCTGGCATATCCTTTCTTTTGGGTCTTTCCTGTTTAGCAGTTTCCATGTTGGAGGTGGTATCCATATTTTGTGTACCTGTCATTTGTAACTCCAAGACTGTCTCACTTGTCTTTCTGTCCACATCTTGTGCTTGCTGCGTCCTGTAATTTTCCAATGTCAAATCTTTTTTTACTCTTGGGGGGTGACACATATCTCATGAATTTAAGCCTGAAGTTAGCATTAACAAAATAATGGTCACTTCCTACATCAGTTCCTCGTCTCAATCTTACATCCTGCAAAGACCTCCTCCATTTGCCATTGATCATTATATGGTCAATTTGGTTCTTGTCTCTTCCAGGTGACACCCATGTCAGTTTGTGAATATCTTTGTGTGGGAATAAAGTTTCACCCATCACAAAGACATTTAGGCCACAGAATTCCACAAGGTGTTCTCCATTTTCGTTCAGAGAGCAACAGCCGTGCCTCCCCATTATCCTCTCGTTTCCAAAATGATCTCCTCCTACTTTTGCATTTTTGGCTTTCACTGACGACATCCATTCTTGCAAAACTTTGCTGGCATTCCAAGACGAGAAGAAGTATTATTAGTCCCTGTTTCCGTAATTCAAAAATGGATTACCCTCTTGCTCAACCCCCATCCTGGTGGACCAAGGTAATTTATTTATGGTTTCCTTCCAATAGATGGGTAGCCTGCCATAGCTAACAAGCCCCATCTGCCTGTATTTTGATTTCAGAGTGAAACTTCTCTTAGATGAGTTGCCTTACCAGGCTACGACTCTCATCTCGCTGACTATTTGACTTACAGCTGCGGCAAGGTTGAGTGTCTCTTTGTCTGGCCACTACCCATCCGCCTGTCTGCCATGGTTACACCTACCTGGAGTTTAAATCTCCAGACGGCATTGACTTCAGGTTCGTTGTGTCATGCAAACATTCCTCCATATATACCCACAGGAAGGCTCCAGTACTACACAGTGAGGCATACAGCTTATTAAATAAACATTAGCATCGGATCAGTACTCGGTATTGGCCGATACACAAAGCCCAGGTATTGCTATTGGTACGGGGACTGAAAAAGTTGACTCGATGCATCCCAAGACTAGATGGCCATCTATCTATCCACTTATCAGAAGTCAAATTAACATCACCTCCAACCAGCGTTTGTGTTTAGAGTAGGGCTGTTGTGGTGAAGGAATTTCCCCTGTGGTGATAATGATTGGCTCAACAGTATGGTATCATTGTTGTTTTTTTTTTTTTGTTGTTTTTTTTTAAATTACTTAATTTATCCTGATTTTAATGCTATATAAATAAGCCTTTTTTGTTCGGCTATGAGGTTTATTGTTGCCTTTTCAATGACTAAGGTGAAGAAAGTAGTTTTCTAATTAAACATTTGTTCATGTTTAGAAAAGGAGTGGTAATACGAGTAACAGAGAGTTATTGTTTGCTGTGGTTATGTTCTAAAGCACAAATAAACACACCCACAGAAGTGGCCGCATTCCTGGCTTTTGAATGAACGCAGCCAAAGCGTGCGCTCCATCCTGTGTGTGGCTCAGCCATTCTCTTGGTCAAACAGACACACCGATGACAGCCACTCTGCACACAGCTGAGGTGAGAGAGAGGAGCAGGGGAAACACTGAAGCGCATATAAACACAGCCATGTAACAACCTGCTCTCATCCCAACTGGTGTCATTTGATGCAACAAACCTCTGTTTTTTGTGATGATCTGATGGTCTGCCTTATCAGTTGTGATTTTAGCCGGACATCTGTTGAAACATATTGGTACTTCTGCAGAGTGATTTGAACCATGACTGAAGGATTTTGGTACCCCGTTGTTGAGTCCAAAACTAAACGTGATGTATCAGAGTGTGCATTCCCTCTTCATTGCAGACTGGTGAGGTTTTTGTTCGCTTCCAGATGTCTTCCCTTACCTCTCCTTTAATTATGATTCGCTGATGCCGGTTTTCAGTCACCCTTCCAACTCTGTGCACGGTCAACCACGTCTTCCATCTTTACCACCGGGTCAGGTGTGATTTTTTTTTTTTTTTTTTTTTTGTTGACTTTCTAAATTTTGTACCTTTTCTGCGAAGACACCATCTCATTCTGTATCTTTCTTGGTTCAGTATGCGTCCCTTTGTGTCACTGTTTTCCCTTCTGATCATTTCCATCAGGTTTTCTAAGGTTTTGAGTGGACCATTCTAGCTATTCCAGCTAGCATGTTGCTGTGCTGGCTGTTGAATGTGGTTGTCAACACTTTTTCCAAGTGAATCAATTACCATCAGTATGGTTTCCATAGATGTGCTTTTGGCTTCTTCTACTTTTTGCTTTCTTCTCCATGTGGGCTATTTGTCATCATCACCTTACCTCTGTCCCGTTTTTGTTGAAGCTAGCGGCAATCTCCATGATGTAGCATAATTATGCTTGCCAAAGTTTTCAACAGGAGAACAGGAGGGTTTTAGATGCTAAAAGTTTATTTTTTTAACATGTTTTAGATGGTCAATTAATACTGCTTGGAGGTCTGCCCTTTGCATAGGATTTAAGGGTAAGGGCCAGAGGGTCTAGGGGCGATCAGGGGAGCCTGAGGGTGAAAGCAGTGGCTTAGACTTGGTGCAGCAGGAGATGTCTAAGGGGTAAGGGGAGAGTCATGGAAAGATGTTGCAGTTTGTCTGACTCAGCGAAAGTAAAGTTAAGACATGTGACATGCAGCAGAATACATCGCCCCCCCCGATCTCACCACTTCATGTATGTGCAGTCAGAATAAAATCATCATGTTCAAAAAAGAAGGAGTTCTGTCCACAGAAAAATTATTGAGGGCTTTTATTTGGAAATGAATTCAGGAAGTGTTGATTTAAAAATAAATCTAAAGTCAGCAGATCACCTTCACCGTCTGTGACATAGTCTATAGATGTCACAGACATGATACTTATGTTGTTGGTATGATGTTAATATACAGTCAAACAATCACTTCCACTGACAAACGAAGAAATTCCACAGGAAAAAAAAAAACACTAGAGGACATTTATATCATTTGAAATAAACTAAATGTTAACTTTTCCCCATGTCTGGGACATATTGTACAGATGCGGACATTGAATTGTAGTAATATTGCTGGTATGATGTCAGTATATGATCAAAAGTTCATTTTCACTGTCTGCTTTTGCTGTGAATCATGCATGGCTCGCATTAAAAATAGGCGAGACCTCGAATCTCAAGAAGAGACGCAGCTGACACCCAGCTGAGCTAAGATAAGATAAGATAAGATAAGATATTCCTTTATTGGTCCCACAGTGGGGAAATTCACAGCTACGTTTGAGATGTGCATTTCATGCAGGCGCTGTGGCTGCTCTAACCTGTTAACATGGACGCTGAAATAAAAAGCAACAGGTAACACAGCCGCCACACGCTCTTCATACAGCCGGTGTGGCCCAGGCTTTAGATTCACACTCAAATTGTGCACAGCAACACATTCATCAGAGCATTTGGTTCATTACACATGCACAGATGCATACTTTCTAATGCTATGATGCTGAGGAGAAGGTGACATTGTGAAACTGCACACCCTCTATCATCACTTTATGCTGGTGTATTTGCATTTACAAAGATGTGCTGAAGTGTTCAGATATGCAGTCTAGGGGAGTTATGACATTGTGATCTCTTGTGGGGACTGAAGCTTCAAATGTGCATGATGCATTTCTGATTATCTTTCACAACATCAGTCCAGAGAGTTCCCACTCTGCTCCTTCCTCATCCTCTCATATGCCCTGTTTTCCACCATAAATCCAAAGCACACAAAATACCAAAGCAAAATATCTTCATGTTCAGCCCCTCTGCAGCATTTCTGTGGCTAAGCAGCAGTAAGGGAAAGCATACTTGGAATATCGGGAGAGGATAATGAAAACACTAAATCACACTCTTGAATTACTCTCTGAGCGGCTGGGTGGAACATGGCAACATTCATACAATTTGTGCATTTGTGACATATAGCTGCAGCCTCAAAAGTCAGAGCAGGAGACTGCTGCTAGTGCTGCCCACGTTTAGGACAGAGGGGATGCTTTCATTGGCAACAGATTCCTATTGGGAAATACAATAGAAACAGGATTCCTATAATAGTACTTTATAAGAAAACCGCTATTTTACATCCATGCTGTAAAACATGCACACTTGTGTCCAGTGTTGTTTTGCTATTTGTCCTTTTTGAGATGAAGAATTTAGAAGTTGACTTAAGTTACACTTAGGCATTCTTGAGTTGTTGTTGTTGATGTTGTTATTTTTAGCCACGCCACTAGCCGGGTAGTGCATTGTTTATGCAACCTTTAATCCAGTTGGTGTATCCCTTTGTTTGGATTATTAGGGATCTTTACAATCTGATCAGTCCATATTTTAATTGTGTCAACACTTCATTGGGGGGGCCACAAGTCAACTGTTTGGAACACTTTGCTCTGCAGTAGCTAGGAGATTCCTTTCCACGCCATTCTAATCTTCATCTTCATCTTCATCTTCATCTTCATCTTCAACCGCTTATCCGGGGTCGGGTCGCGGGGGCAACAGCTCCAGCAGGGGACCCCAAACTTCCCTTTCCCGGGCCACATTAACCAGCTCTGACTGGGGGATCCCGAGGCGTTCCCAGGCCAGTGTGGAGATATAATCTCTCCATCTAGTCCTGGGTTGTCTCCGGGGTCTCCTCCCAGCTGGTCGTGCCTGGAACACCTCCCTAGGGAGGCGCCCAGGAGGCATCCTTACCAGATGCCCGAACCACCTCAACTGGCTCCTTTCAACGCAAAGGAGCAGCGGCTCTACTCCGAGTCCCTCACGGATGACTGAGCTTCTCACCTTATCTCTAAGGGAGATGCTAGCCACCCTCCTGAGAAAACCCATTTCGGTCGCTTGTACTCACGATCTAGTTCTTTTGGTCATGACCCAGCCCTCACGACCATAGGTGAGAGTAGGCACGAAGATTGACCGGTAGATAGAGAGCTTTGCCTTTCGGCTCAACTCTCTCTTCGTCACAACGGTGCGGTACAGCGACTGCAATACCGCCCCTGCTGCTCCGATTCTCCGGCCAATCTCATGGTCCATTGTTCCCCCACTCGTGAACAAGACCCTGAGGTACTTGAACTCCTTCACTTGGGGTAAAGACTCATTCCCTACCTGGAGTAGACAATCCATCGGTTTCCTGCTGAGAACCATGGCCTCCGATTTTGAGGTGCTGATCCTCATCCCAGCTGCTTCACACTCGGCTGCGAACCGATCTAGTGAGCGCTGGAGGTCACAGACTGATGATGCCAGCAGAACCACATCATCTGAAAAAAGCAGCGATGAGATCCTCAGCACACCAATCTGCAAACCCTCCTCCCCCGACTACGCCTCGATATCCTGTCCATGAATATCACGAACAGGATTGGAGACAAGGCGCAACCCTGGCGAAGTCCAACGCCCACCGGAAACGAGTCCGACTTACTGCCGAGAACCCGGACGCAGCTCTCGCTTTGGGAGTACAGGGATTGGATGGCCCTGAGAAGTGACCCCCTCACCCCATACTCCCGCAGCACCTCCCACAGTATACCCTGGGGGACTCGATCATACGCCTTCTTGTCGCCCTCAAGGATCCTTGTGAGAGTGAAGAGCTGGTCCGTTGTTCCACGGCCAGGACGAAATCCGCATTGTTCCTCTTCAATCCGAGGTTCGACTATCGGCCGGACCCTCCTATCCAGCACCCTAGAGTAGACTTAGGTACTCAGGGAGGCTGAGTAGTGTGATACCCCTGTAATTGGCACACACTCTCTGGTCCCCCTTTTTGAACAGGGGAACCACCACCCCGGTCTGCCACTCTTTAGGCACTGTCCCCGACTTCCACGCAATGTTGAAGAGGCGTGTCATCCATGACAGCCCCTCCACACCCAGAGCCTTCAGCATTTCTGGGCGAATCTCGTCAATCCCCGGGGCCTTGCCACTGCGGAGCTGTTTAACTACCTCAGTGACTTCCCCTAGGGAAATTGACGACGATCCCCCATCAGCTTCCAGCTCTGCCTCTACAAGAGAGGGCGTATCAGTCGGGTTCAGGAGTTCCTCAAAGTGCTCCTTCCACCACCCGGTTACCTCCTCAGTTGAGGTCAACAGTGTCCCATCCTTACTGCACACAGCTTGGATGGTTCCCCGTTTCCCCCTCCTGAGGTGCCGGACAGTTTTCCAGAAGCACCTTGGTGCCGACCGAAAGTCCTTCTCCATCGCTGCTCCGAACTTCTCCCACACCCGCTGCTTTGCTTCCTTTACGGCAGCGGCTGCCGCCCCACGGGCCCGTCGGTAGCTTGCATCTGCCTCCGGAGTCCTCCGAGATAACATATCCCGGAAGGACTCCTTCTTCAGTCGGACAGCTTCCCTTACCACTGGTGTCCACCATGGTGTTCGAGGGTTACCGCCCCTTGAGGCACCTAAGACCCGCAGGCCACAGCTCACCGCCGCAGCTTCAGCAATGGAAGCTTTGAACATCGCCCACTCAGGTTCAATGCCCCCAGCCTCCACAGGAATGCTAGAAAAGCTCCGCCGGAGGTGTGAGTTGAAGATCTCTCGGATAGGGGCCTCCTCCAGACGTTCCCAGTTCACCCGCACTACACGTTTGGGTTTACCAGGTCTATCCAGAGTCTTCCCCCACCCTCTGATCCAACTCACCACCAGATGGTGATCAGTTGACAGCTCTGCCCCTCTCTTCACCTGAGTGTCCAAAACATGCAGCCTCAGATCGGATGATACAATCACAAAATCGATCATTGATCTTCGGCCTAGGGTGCTCTGGTACCAAGTACAATTATGAGCATCCTTATGTTCGAACATGGTATTTGTTATGGATAATCCATGACTATCACAGAAGTCCAATAACAAATGACCGCTCGGGTTCAGATCAGGTAGGCCATTCCTCCCAATCACGCCTCTCCAGGTACCTCCATCGTTGCCCACGTGTGCGTTGAAGTCCCCCAGCAGAACAATGGAGTCCCCTACTGGGGCCCCATACAGGACTCCATTCAGGGTCTCCAAGAAGGTTGAATACTCTGAACTGCTGTTTGGTGCATATGCACAGACAACAGTCAGAGTTTTCCCCCCCACAACCCGAAGGCGCAGGGAGGCGACCCTCTCGTTCACCTGGGTAAACCCCAACGTAGCAGCACTCAACCGGGGATTTGTGAGTATCCCCACACCCGCTTGGCGCCTCACACCTTGGGCAACTCCAGAGAAGAATAGAGTCCAACCCCTATCCAGGAGAACGGTTCCAGAGCCGAGGCTGTGCGTAGAGGTAAGCCCCACCAGATCTAACTGATAGCGCTCCACCTCCCGCACGAGCTCCGGCTCTTTCCCCCACAGAGAGGTGACGTTCCACGTCCCCAGAGCCAGCCCCTCCGCCCCGGTCTGGTCCCTGGCTTTCACTGCCACCCATATGACAGCGCACCCGACCAAAGCGGTTCCTCCTGCGGGTGGTGGGCCCACAGGATGGAGAGGAGGGGGTCTCCACGTCGCTTTTTCGGGCTGAGCCCGGCCGGGCTCCATGGCAAGCCCGGCCACCAGGCGCTCGCTCAAGGGCCCTCCATCTGGGCTTGGCTCCAGACGGGGGCCCCGGGCTTCCTCCGGGCCGGGTCACTCCTCCTCTGCCATTCTAATGCTGAGCTCAAAATTGCCATCATGTGAATATGGTAACATACTTCGATCCAAGTTTCGTTATAATGCCACCACACCCATTGAAACACCATATCAAGTTGAAGCTTCCTTGTACTTGTAATTTTTGTCTACGCAGTAGGGCAGCGTACATGTTTTTCAGACACTGTGTTCTGCGTTATTATTTATGGTCTGGTTGGTAGATCTGTATTTAAGCTGTCACTTTTGTTGCTAATGTTGATTCAGTTTTAATTCTAATCACTCTGTACTGTTGTGCTTTATTGTTACAGAACCACACACACTCACAAAGACACACAGATACAGAAACTGTGATGGACCTTTCATTTTACACTTTTTCATTAGGCTCATTTCACCGTAGGGTGAGGGATAGGGTTCCACCCTTTAACCCTAAAGTACCTGGATCATCTGGCGATCCTCTGCATCCAATGGGTCCATAGAGCAGACACAGTAGTGTGTCCTTTAACTCTGCCTCCCAGTCCTCAGACTGGCTCTCATTCATATGAACAGAGAAAGGGAAATAACTCTGGCACCATGTGACGGACATGTAAGTTGTAGTACCGCTGTTTGACCACTACAAAAAATTTCATCAAAGCCTGGCACTCTTCCTGGGGGCTTTCTCTCTCGTCACTAATGCAGTTAAATGTAGCCTCCGGAAGTGATAAATCCATTTCCACCACTGAATATGTGACTGTTAAATTCAGACACGTTCATTCTGTATCAGAAAACTCAGCTCTACCTGTCTTCACCGCATTATCAGTCCAACGCAGACAAACAGCAATGTGGATCCAAAATAAGCTAAACAGAAGGGTAGAAATGTGATAACAGAAGCTGCCTTTAAATGCATTCTCCATTTACCCTGTAACCTGCTAGTTACTTGAAATTTGCCCAAACTCTTATTTATGATGACTGTTACAGAATTTGGTTCATATCTGTAGCTCTACCTCCGACAAATTTTCTGATGTGTATTGATTCATTTTAATATCCCCTCTACAAATTCATTATTAATACAGTGCAGGGGGATGTTGTGTCAAGTTTGGAAACACAAGTGTACACTAAATACATAATGATATAAACTGGGTCATTCTAAAGACACTCTGCCTTTGGGGATAGGGGCAATTTGCTCCAAAAACAATATGCTGCGACCACATTACATAAGAGCAACAGAGAAAACAAAACCAAAAACAAAATATTACCATTTTTGACTTTACACAAACAAACATTTACATATTACAAGCTCTGATAGAGTGCTACAAATAAGCATATTTAAATTTAAATTATTAGTCCCCCTTTAAATCTTTAATCACATAAAATGTAGCCAAAATTCACACCAGGCAGGTAGAACCAACATGGCGTCTTTGATAGCTTACACACACACACACACACACACACACACACACACACATTTTTAACTCTTTTTAACAAAACAAAACTATGAAACTACATTAAAAAGTTTTTTCTTACCAATCATAGTAAGAAACGAATGTAGATAAACCTTGTGCCCTTGTCAGCTGGGTGCTAAACAATAAAATTGTAAGACGCTCCTTCTTTGGGAAGACAAGACAGACATTTTTATTGATCGTCTTTTTACAGCTTTCTGGAATCATCCTTTCAGGATGGTTTTAGGATAGGATAAAATTAGCATAAATAAATATCAAAAAAATAAAAAAACATGAAAACAACGTACTATACAGATATACTGGACCAAGCCGAAGTCATTTATAAGATAATTAAATATTGTCACAGTTTATTATGGAGCGATTACAATGTAAAAATATGATATCAATGTTTATATCTCTACTAGGTGAGGATAGCGGCATGGCAGATGAACTCTACAAAAAGGTGCGTATTCTTTGCTGGGTGATGACTGGACCCAACAACCTGGAGAAGAAGGCTCGGCATGTGAAGTCCACGTGGAGTCGCCACTGCAACGTTGTGGTCTTCATGAGCTCTGTGGATGACCCTGACTTCCCCACAGTGGGTTTAGATACAAAAGAGGGTCGGGACCAGCTGTACTGGAAAACGATCCGGGCCTTCCATTATGTCTACGAGCATCACAGCAATGAGGCGGATTGGTTCCTCAAGGCAGACGACGACACCTATGTGATCGTGGACAACCTGCGGTGGGTCCTTTCAAACCACACGCCGGACGAGCCCATTTACTTTGGCCGAAGATTCAAGCCCTACACCAAGCAGGGCTACATGAGCGGCGGTGCAGGCTACGTGTTGAGCAAAGAGGCTCTGCGGCGATTTGTAGAAGGATTTAAAAACAAACTGTGCTCCCACAC
Source organism: Pterois miles (assembly GCA_947000775.1). Lineage (NCBI taxonomy): Eukaryota > Metazoa > Chordata > Actinopteri > Perciformes > Scorpaenidae > Pterois > Pterois miles. The sequence continues at coordinate 1,141,779 of CAMQGK010000056.1, read as the reverse complement.
TACCTCTGTAGAGGACCTAGCAATGGGGCAGTGCATGGAGAAAGTTGGGGTTTTGGCAGGGGACTCCAGAGACACTGTGCACAGGGAGACATTTCACCCATTTGTCCCCGAGCAGCATCTCACTGCGAAGTTTCCCAAGAGCTTCTGGTATTGGAGCTACTGCTACTATCCCATCTCAGAGGCAAGTGCAACAAACATTGTGGACTTTCTCTTTGCTGTAGACATGATGCAACTTCAGCACTGCTAATGTTTAAAAATGTTGTCTCATTAATAGGGATGCCCCGATCAAATTTTGTTTGTCCCCGATCCGAGTCATTTAATGTTGAGCATCCACTTACACTGAGTCCCGATCGGATACCAAAGAGCATATATTGCTAAGATGCCAAATTCAATTAGCTACGCGTCTGCCATTTTTGACTGTAAACGAGTCGACTACCGTAATAACACCAGATAAAAGTCCGCCTACAAAGTGCCGTACGAAAACAAAGCAAAATGATTTGTATTATATTGTCATAATTTTAATGTCTCTACTGAAATTACTTTTGTTGAACATTAAAAATATCATAAATATGCATACTATTATAAGTCTTTATTTACTTACTTATTTATTAAACAGTTTTGCTCGGCTGCTCCTCAGAGGAACATAAAGTGAGGCGATGGACACAAATGGAAGTTAGAAAAATCCAGCACACAGATTTTGAGAGCAGTCTCAAACTTTTTCATATCAAGGATCCCCAAAATGGATCCCCAATAGACCACAGACCATGGATGTATAAGAGGTTGTGTCCGGTGCTTTTGCCCTGCGTTTTAGTAAATAGCCTTCAAATACACAAAATTCATTATGTCATGCTACCAGTACTACTAGCTACTGGCCGATAGCTGGCTGTTTGGAAACAGAGATGTTAATACATGCACCACGGTACAGGCTTATAGCATACAGCCCACGTGTACATTATAAGATAATTAAAGTGATGAATTACAGCCTATATATTCATTATTACGGTCAGATACAGCTAGCAGGAAGCCAGCAGGACCGGATATGTCGTAAGAGCGCGCAGGGCAGTGCAGTCCTGTGGGTCATGTTCATTGTGCCGAGGAAAATAACTCTTGATCCGGAGGGGATGCAGTTGTTGCATCGCTGTGCATGAAAGCCTCACGCTCACGCTGAGCGACAGCTGACGTAAAATAAAAGATCGTATTGGGCTCATAGCGATACTGATTAAAGAATTCTCCGAAGCCCATGTGATATTGGGATAACTTGTAAATGTTTTTTGCTTTGCATGTTTGTGCTCAGACATGTGGAGCCACTCCTAACATGACATTTTGTCCCTGTAATGTTGCATAACCACATGTTTTTGTTGTTGTTTTTCTTCAGGGTCCAAACTGCTGTTCAGACGTGTCGGTGTCATTCCACTACGTAGATGCTTCACACATGTATTTACTGGAGTACTATACGTATCACCTGCGTGCCTTTGGCTACAGATACCGTTACCAGCCCCCCACACCACTGGGCTACAGTATTGAACAGTCAAGTTCCCGGGATGCTGCAGAAGGAAAAAAAGAGCAGACTTCTCAGGAGAAAGGGCAAGGACAGCGTGATGATCTGCCCAGGACTGACGAGAGACAGGATGCAGATCCCCCTCCTGCCGCTGATAGGGACCCTCCTGCTGCTCCAGCAGGAAAATAACAGTAGCACTGTGTGGCTGCGTGAAGGGAACTCATCTCATTAGATAGGGGGAATGTGTGTTCAGAGTGTTATTCATTCTGATAATCCTTGCTCACATTTCTACAAAAGCAGAAAAAGAGTCCACTTTGATTTATCCCGAAGCTGATGGACTGCTACTGATGAGAAATGTGACTACAAGACAGGTCTTAAGGCTAAAGAGTGATTTATGACTTCTACTCGTTTTTCTGGTTTGTTTGGTGGTTTTACAACCACACTTCTTCTTTGTGTGCATTACTTTGCAAACCAACTAAAGCACCTTTTCACTAGTCTGAACCTAGTATGGGAAAGAACTATCGAGCCAGTTAAATTAGATTTTGCCAGTTTTATCCTTTTCTTGACTATTACAAACCCACCAAAACAACTTGATCGACCACTCTTTACAACAAGAAAGTTGTTTGACTTAATTTCTCACAGATATTTACTTACATGCCTTGGAAGCAAATGAGACTCAAGTATGTGTCTTGAGCTGATCAGACAGCAGTCAGATATAAATTTTTAATTAAATTCAAATCAAAGTGCCTCACGTTGTACATGCAGTTTGACATAGGCAGTTCTTTTGAGCATACTGTGGTCAACTCGTTTCCATGTCACAGTTTGCTGCCTCCAAAACACTTAAGGCTGCATTCAGAAGCGTTTTCATGATACAGGTACGTATGTGTTCTGTGTAGGAGAAAATCCTTTTATTAGGTTATGTGCATTTTCATCATTTCCTTTTTTTCAGTTCATGTTTTTTACTTCCACCTTTGAGGCCACTTTCCTTAACTGATAAAAGGCAATTTTGTATTGTGAATGATGAATGTATGATGGTGAAAATGATGGCTCTGTTTTCATCATATCATGATGTTTTAGTCAAATCAGCTTTAAATTAATCAAATCACTCTCAAATTTTCATTTCACATCAGTTTTTATGGCTCCATTGTTCAATTCACATGTATGTTCATCACTTCCATTTTTATCATGTCATATATTATTTTTTGTGTGTTCCACCCCTCATAAAACCCCCCTCACAAAATACAAATATAAAGTTAATTTCAGCAGGAAAGCATATTTTTTATGATAGACAAACACTGATGTGGCCACGATGCTTTACATGAAAAGTCTAAATGACTAATTTATACAGTCCAGCCAAAGATTTTCATGAGGGATGATAACAGACCGGTAAGGACCGACTAGTCAATATTTGTGCACTTGTTGGTCATGTTAATAATGTCTGACAAGGAAGTAGTTAGATATCCTTCTGTCTTTGTAATGGAACACAATGTTCTCCCAATGGTTTATGTCACATGTTCATCTACTCGCGCTTCCCAACACACCCACACTTCTCAGTCCTCCTCATCTCTGCCTAGCAGACTCATCAGCTTGTGCCTTGTAAATTTGAGATTGTATGAGCCGTCAGCTGCACACGACTTTGCACTGTGACATTACCATGATGAGAGTGATGCTTTCAGATATAATTTTATTGAATCCTTCCAATGTAATGAGTATGGCCTTTGGGCAAGCCAGCAGATGATTTGTTCAATGTCGGTGTTTTTGAATGAGCAACATTTTTTTTTCTTTTATACAATTTTAGTTTCTAAAATGTATGAATTTTTTTTTTTTTTTTAATCCAGGTGGGTCAGACCTTTTGTTTTGTAATTAGTACATTGTGTATATTAAGGATTCAAAACTGTTCCTTTACTACTTTGTAACCAAACAAATGATTGATTTTTTTGGGTGATACAGTAATTACCAAATGCAGAAACTGGCTCCGGGAATCAGGCAGTGATAATTCAGAGAGAACAGATTTGTCGTTTATGTGAATATCGAATGCACTTTTGAGTGTTATAATTGCTGTTTTTTTTTCTTCTTTTTAACCACTTAAACCTCTTATTGTTCTTCATGGTTGAAAATGTATGAGGTAATTAATGCCTATCAAAATGCCTTTTGTACGTGTTTACACTCAGTTTCCTTCTGTACACAAGCATAGAGCATGAGCATTTCTGTTAAAATGGATAAGGCCAGTTTAAACCAAATCAGCATGTTTTACATAACAGGCTGCTTTGAAATTAATTTTAATTTGTTTAATATTTCAGTAGCTGTCCTGTGGGCCCAAACACTTTGTTGATAACCACCACATCTGGTTTCTGTTGCTGGTGATTATGCAACACATCCATCCTCGACAATCTACTGCAACATTCAAATTTTATCCAAGGGAAAGGTGTACAGTACTGTATTTATATTTGAAATGTATTTATGTTGGTGTTGACGTCTAAATTGAGTCGATACATTTAGTGTGTAAATGAGTTTTTGTGAGCACACATGATCAGTGTGTTTTCAGTGAATGGTACTTTAATCACTTTAAATAAATGCATATTTTATGGTACATGTCTTTAAAATTTTGTTTACAAGTTATCACATGTCAGAGCACATTCCAGTGACAGTAGAAATCATGCATGGTTAATATGGCTTTGTCCCCTCTCTGTGGTTAAATAGCTGATCTCTTGTCCTCTCTGGTTACAGTAGCTGTGAGGATTTACAGCCTGTGTCGTCACGTCCCCACTATAGATAGCGTTGAAACCTAAGTAGAGAGAACAAGGTTTGAAAATGATTCAACAAAGATTTTCCTTTTTCCGTTTTTAACTCTAGGGAGGATGCACGTGGAAGGTTTTACCTCTGCCTCTCGTGGTCAATGAATCGGCCTCTCCTTGACTGTAAATACTCCTGGGCACACAGACAAGCCGCTCCTAGTATATATACAAAACAATTTCTTCATCAAATAATTATCCTAATTACATTAGCTGGCCTTTTCATGACTTGGCTACTGACCAAACAGCATGTGCATAAGAATGTTGTGTAAAAGTCAAACATGAATATATAGAATAACAATATTTGCCGATATTAGCTCGCTACAAATGCCACAAATACATTTGAAGTCATTTAGAAAATATATCCGCTTCAAATGGCCAAGTATGACTGAATTGCTCTCAGTGTTGCTGAGGTCACTCACCTGCTCTCCGCCCCAACAGATCAGTGATGATGTGATCCATGTGTCCTACGCAAGATGAACAGGAAATGTAATACAGTGGCATAATAGGTGAAGTCCTTACAGAAAAATACTTGATTCATACTTTTTCTATGTTAGATGACAAGAGTTCCAGTGTCAATAACTCACTGTTTGGTTGAGCAGCATTTCTCCTTCCCATTAGACCCACGAAGCTGTCATAGTCGATGTCTTTAAATCTCTTCAACTCTGCATCTTCTCTAACGCAGCACTCCGGCTTAGCCTGAAAGACAAAACATCATTTGTTAGATTTACTGTGCATTTCCGCTTCCTACTTTAAAAAAAAAATGTTTTGAAAATGACCTAGGTGAAAATATCACAGTGACCTGAGGGATCAGATCATAACTCACTTGACTTTGTGAATGTCATATAAATGTATGTAGTCTGACCTCTGTCAGTGATTTGTAGGCGTCTTCTTCACATCCGGACCTGACAGGAAATAAGACGAGGACGACTAAAGCGATCAGTGAGGCCAGAGTGCAGCAGAAGTTTGGAATTTTCTCCATCACTCTGAAAGGTAAATCAGATTTAATGGAGCAATTGATAACAATGATCCTTATATACATCACTCCAGGAAGAAGGAGCAGCATATTTAAAAGCTTTTTTGCCGAGCTTCATTCTAACCTTTGGGACCAACATCTGTAGAACATTTTGAGAGTGCAGGCCATATTGATTGTGGTTTGTGCACATATATGCACACATACGAGGGAACCAGTCCAAGGAGCGATTTATATATGAGTCAATGCATCAATGCATGCAGTCAATCAATGCATACAGTGATGGCCATTTAGCAGCAGCATACAAGGTACAGTCGTTATGCACTAGTTAAGCATGTGTTTGTACCCTTATTATAAGGAGTTACTAGTTAACTGGACAGTGTCTTGGAAAGAACTTAGCAAGTAAAATGTTGTTGTAGTAAGTACAATAGAAAAAGTACTGAATTGGTCAACTTCCTATTAATGACTAAACAAAGATTTAAAATGATAAAATATAGATTTTTTTTTAAAAGATTGCTTTTAGTCAGATCACAGCAGGCAAGCTGAACATGCAAAAATGTGCAATTTGTCTGAAGACGTGCATAAAACTCAGTAAAAAAGTAAAAATAACTGCATGATGAATACATAATTGCTACAACGGATTAAATTAAACTAAGAGTCTCAGGGTTTTAATACCAAATTACAGTTTTTATTCTAGAGCAGTGATCTCAAAGTGGGGTCTGGGGACCCCCAGGTGTCACTCTGTCAGGGGGTCTGCGAAATACTTTTAATTATATTTTAATTTATAATTTTAATTATAAGACTGCTGGGTGTTAAAATGTGCACATCTACTGATGGGGACCATTTGCACCAATAAAGCAAAACATATTGTGTCTATTATTCCCACCTATGTTAGATTTGGGCCAATAGAAACTCTGATATGTTTTAGACACACAACAATAAGTTCATTATTAGGACTATGCCAGGTTTACTGGCATAAATAGAAACATTTAGTTATATAATAACTTCTTCTACAGTATCTTTATGTCTCTGAATGAACAGAGTAACTTCTCATAATGTCATTGGGCTCCTTTATCACATGTATCTACTGCAAAGGAATGAAAACAACATGAAAGTCTCACCTGTTAACAGTGTTGAATAATCTTGATCTGATCCAACAGTATAATCCAGCGATCTGTTCCACAGTTTGGTATCAGAGGAGCTCTGCGCCGACTCAAAATATGTCTTTCCACTCAACAGCCTCTGTCTCAATTATTATAGTCCTTGAGCTCATTTGTAATCCAGTTAGAGCTCCACCCGCCACCCAAACCCCTGTCCATCCCACCCCTACACACACACACACACACACACACACACACACACACACACACACACACACACAAACGAACGAATAACTGAGTCAACATGAGAATTTTGGATGGTATTATAATAGGACAATGAACCAAATATCACACATCTTTTCACAGGTGGTTATTTATTGAAATAAATATTAAAGTAAATTTCAATGTTTTAATGTGGTAAGCTCATTCTTATTGAATTAACTGGGAAGAATCTGTACCAGTCGACACAGTGAGTCTGAAAACTAGATATCCTACATGTCAACTGTTTATAAGGCTCTTATCAAAGGAATTAGTTATTACACATAAACGTTTTTTAAATCGTTTTTTTTATTGCCAATGTGTGAACAGGCTGTCCCCTAGCCTAAAATATGAGACCTTCTGTGACTTGCTGGGTTCCCTCTATCAGCCTGTAGTCTGCTTTTAGTGTGAAGAATGTGGGCCTGTTTTTTGGGGAGAATCCAGCGGACGTGACAGCGTCCACTAACGCCAACAAACGACCAGCCTCCACCACAACTCAGACTCCAACACAAACTCCACAGAAACACAAAAAAAAAACAAAGTTATATCAAGTGAAACCCCTCTTGCAAAACAGGAATGTGACCAATTGTGGTTTTAGAGCAGAAGCGCACGCAACAGGACGCTGACCGTCGTTGTTTTAACTTAAAGGGACTGTATGTGAGAATACAAATCATAACATCACATAGCAGTGACACTTATGGCCATAAAGTCAACGACAGTCAGCGCTGTGTTGCTCGTGCCTGTGCTCATTCTGTAGATGTGAGCGAGCATCAGTTAAAACAGTGAGGCGACACACACGATCCTGAATGTGACTGACAGCTAAAACCACAATATCACTACATAGCTACAAGCTTGGCAGTAATGTTAGCTAACATGTCCAGTAGGAATTTTCCAAGCTCGGGGTCCGTTTAGATACCCAAAACCAAACGAGCGTCCTTCCATTAATCCTGGCAAAAACTGAATCGAAGGCAACTGGACTTAGATTTGTCTCTGAAGACATTTCGCCCCTTATCCAAGTGGCTTCATCAGTTCGAACGCTGCAGTCTGACTAGTCCCCACTAGTCTGACAAATTAATCGAGTGATATTCGAGTGAACTGATATTGATCTTAGTTTTCCCCCAATGTCGTGGCATTCCTGATCTGCAAGACGGGCATCACCAGATATAACTGTGTTTTTTGTGCTTCCGTGAAGTTTGTGTTGGAGTCTGAGTTGTGGTGGAGGCTGGTCAGGCCATTTCTAACCAACGCTAACTAACGATAGCTGTCCCTGTAGCTGCGCTGAAGAGGCTCACACCAGCATGCATGACGTCACATCCGCTGGGACAGCGACCCGATTCCTTCATATAAAACACAGTCCTCAGGCTGACAGAGGAAACACAGAAAGTCGCAGAAGGTCTCATTTTTTTAAGGTTCGGTTACAACCTGTTCCCTCATTTGAAATATAAAAACAATTCATATATGTGTAAATAGTTACATACAGTCCCTTTAATATTGTACTATTGACCATATACATTAAAATTGTTTTGCTAGTTGTGTGTGTGTGTGTGTGTGTGTGTGTGTGTGTGTGTGTGTGTGTTGTAGGAGAAATTGAACATCTAATGCGCCTGTGTAAGTGGACTGGACTTGGAAACAGCGTACGCCCTGCAGGCGGATATTGCTGTTGTGTCTACACCGTCAGTGACTGGTGTGTAATAGAGCAGAGAGCCAAATAACTCCCACACTCTCTGAATCAATGAGAGGACAAGCGGAAGCCTTATGGCTGACCCTCCTGCTTCCACAGACAAACACTCAAAAAGTTGGATTACTCCCACGCAGGTCATATTCGAACAACAAAAACCATTCTGTGCCACAAAACAACAGCTCATAGCCACAAAAGTAACCCATGACATGACAGCAACTAGTATGGCAGCAGTATGTTTTTTAGATGCGTCATTTTTGTTGGTATTTTAAGGATAATAAAACACTTAATTTCAGATTGTCTTGAGCCTTTGACGTGTTGGGCTGTTAGCTGATCAAAATATTTAACTGCAATTAATCACATTATTGTCCATTAATCGCAAATGAATCACACATTTTTTAGCAGAAGGTATCTCAAAGGGAGATTTGTCAAGTATTTAATACTCTTATCAACATGGAAGTGGACAAATATTCTGCTTTATGCAAGTGTATATATATATATTTATTTTTAGAAATGAATTAACAACACAAAACAATGACAAATATTGGCCATAAACCCTCACAGGTACATTTAGCATTAAAAATTATGCTCAAATTGTATCTTGAAAAACTGCAGCCCAGCAGACAACAACAGCTGTCAGTGCGTCAGTGTGCTGACTTGACTATGACTTGACCCAAACTGCATGTGATTATTATAACGTGGGCATGTCTGTAAAGGGGAGACTTGTGGATACCCACTGAACCCATTTTCATTCACATATCTTGAGGTCAGAGGTCAAGGGACCCCTTTGAAAATGGCCATGACAGTTTTTCCTTTCCAAAAGCGTTATTTAACCTCGTTCACGACAAGCTAGTATGACATAGTTGTGTATCAATGGATTGGCTTGGACTAGCTTTAAAATGGAGCCCACTACAACCTCCGAAAGATTGATTGCATAAATGTGTTCAAGAAATTAGTGCGGCTTCGTCTAGTTGTGTCTTTCTGAGGTTACATTTTCAGGGTGGCGCTATAAAGTTGTTTTTTTTTTTTTTTTTTTTAATTTTTTCCCAAAAAGTGATTATTTTCAACTTCTGTTCCATGAACTCCTGAACTCGAAAACCATTTAACTAAGGAACCTAAAAATTGTTGTGATGTTAACAGTGTTGCAGGAGTGGAGGGAGTGGTGGCATGTGGGCTATGCTGCCTTGTTTATATAGCAGTTTTCAATACAAACTTACAATGTTTTACAAAAACAATTTAAAATAGTATAAAAGTAAAACAATGCTGAAATAATTTAGATAATCATCATCCAAAGTTCAAAGAATGGTGTATACAGATGCAAGTGAAGAGTCAGGGCACAAATCCTGTGAAAGCACACTTAAAATATGTGTTTTTAAGAGGGATTTAAGTGTGTTTTCATTAAAGATTTATTGAACTGAATTGAATTGAACTGAACTGAGGTGGAAAATAGAAAGTTAATGTTTGGAAATCTTTCCACTTTGCACAAATGCTGCAGAAACCTCCTTTTACAAGAGTAAATGCAGATGTTTTATAGGGAAGTAGAGTATAGTCCTTTCTGGATAACACTCGCTGCCAATACGTCCAAAACCTCAGTGTTCATGTCTATGGTCAAGCACCTTAAATAAATACTTCATTAAAATCAAGCACTGAAGGTATTTAGTATTTCTGTATTGCATCGCCTGAATTACCTTGAAATGTGACCCATTTATGTTTGTCACTCATCACCTGGCACAACCTTGACTAACTAACCGCCATCAGGATTTTGTTTCAGTTTCAGTTTGTCCTCTCTGTAACCGGTGCACTTCTGCATTGTGCTGGTCAGATAGTAAAAACACCATGACACCAGGATCTCTTAAAAATAGGCTTCTGATTATTCTGATAAACATGTGGGGAAACAGAGCCACACTATACAAACCAAAAGTTATCTTAACTCGCTGTAACTAAGCAAGCAGCATTTACTCTTAAAACAACTATTTTTAAATGCCAGTATAAACAAAACACTATGGTGATGCCACACCCACCCACAGCACAACTGTACAAAAGTGGAGATGGGTTTTACAGTAGGGACCACAGAAGAAGAAATGAAGGAGGGCGTTCTGAACTTAACATATTTTGGAGTTTGGAGGTTCTCCCCGTCAAAATAAACTGTAACCACAGAAATTTTGTGTAATTATAAAACTCAGAGAACAAGATAGGTGTAGGGTATGTAACGACCCTGTCACATCTCCGCTCTGTCATACTGTTGGTGGAAATTAACATGTGCAGCAAGCAGGAGAGTTTGTTAGGAAAACTGAGAGGTTTCCACATTTAAACAGATGTTGTGCTGTTACACTTACATCTAAGTTGGCAAAAACAATCTCAACACAAGTTCCACACAGTAGCTCCTTCTGGGGCGTTTGATCATTTTACATGACCTTCCTTGTGAGACGGAGTTACACCCAGTTACACCCAGTTGTCTTGAAACTGGGTGTAACTCCGTCTCCCAAGGAAGGTCATGTAATATGATGATGTAATATGATGATGTAATATGATGACGTCTCGTCCATGTTGGATTAAGAATTGAGATAGAAGCCGTATTTACAATAAATACTATAAATGTAGAGCAGCGTGTATAGTATGTGATGTGACTGAACTCATTTCAGTCCCACACAAGGGAAGATTAAAATGCTTAAAATTAATTTTATTCATTTGGCACCAATTACAGTTCAGTTCAGTTCAACACAACTTTGTTAATCCACAAAGGTAATTTGATTTTAGTAAAGACAGACAGGAAACAGAGATATGCACAGACAGACACGTACAAGCAAAGGAGCTGTTTTTGACCATGTTGGGCTGACGGTGCAATTGTTTGTTTTTATTAAACCAGTTTATGACCTTCCAGTTTATCACATTTTACACTGGTGGCTTTTTGTGTGTGGATGTGATCTCCCTGATTTATATCTCTCTCAGTCAGTTTAGTGTCACCTGTCAGGGTGGGACATCTCACACTTTTATCGTTCTTATTAGTAAATGGAGTTTGGTAACCTTCCAGAGCGCAGCTTAAATATAACCATGTTGTCCTCTTTTGTATATGTTGTTATTGTTTTACTGAACATTGCCTTTCCAGTAAATGACATATTTAAGTACAAGATAAAACACAGTAGGCCTGCTTAATAAAACTTGACATCCTGTCAAGAAAAAAGAGGAGGCAACATGCGTGTTTGTATTTTATTTCCTCACCCTGACAAATTATGCCGGGTTGTTTGTAAAGGAAAAACATTACTTATTCCTGTTCTGAAACAACTTTAGTTTGAAAATTCAGTTATGCTTGGATTCGCAAAACTGTTTGATAAAAATGATAACAAATCTCTTTTTCTATAAAACTGCAACTCGATGACTCACAACATGCGTTCAAAGTTGAAGAGTGAACTTTGGCTACAGAGTAAGACATGCTAATTGCACTGGGATTACTGGTGAGACCAGGAAACTCGCATCCAATGAGCAAAAACTCCCTGATGGATTATGAAACCACAGCTGTGTGAAGGGCAGCCAGTCATATGAAATTAGCACGTTATGATGATTTTTGATTGGACTCTGGAGAGTTATTCATTCCTGTCCATTAACTAGTGTCAGTTCTTCTCAGTTCCCTACAGAACTGACTGTAAACCATCATACTTTATGAACCACACACCCACCAGTCGTCAGATTTTTTTCAGATTGTTGACGTCTTGGTAAAACCCAGAGGGCTGCTTCCTCATATCAACTAACAACTCCATAATTAAATTGTAGGCAGTACACACTATGTCACTTTTGCTCCGGCCTAATGATGTTAATGATTTTTGTTTCTTCAGAACAGCTGAGGCCAGCTGCCATCTGGCCTCCTTTCTCCGTTAGATCACAACCTTCATCTCCAGCGGAGGAGCAGCATCTCCCCCTTGACACAAAACTAATAGAGAAAGAGGAATCAGTGATAGTGAATGTAATTAGTGTGTGCTCAAACATCGTGTAGCATCGTGTAACATCGTGTAACACTGGTAACAACGACTACGGCGGCAAGCCAACAGGAAGCAAAGCAATACTGTGGACAGAGACAGCAACTAAACATATTTTAGCCACCTTTTAAGCTCACCTAAAAAATAATTATCTGTTTAAATATACACTATGTTTAGAATATTTTCACCACTCTATCTTGTTGTCAGACAGCCCCTTCCTCTTCAAAGACTGCAGGCTCAGATGACAAAAACAATATAGATAAGTTTCACTTTCAGTTCAGTTCCCTGTTGGAAAATATTTAAAATAACACTTAAACAGATTTTGATTTTTTTTTTTTTTTAGGTGCCATCTACTGTAGCTAACACTGTAGCTATAGATGAGTACCTCATACAACCCTACTTCAAAACACCCGACTATCCCTTTAAGAGGTATTTCACTGGAAACAGCATCATGAAACAAGCAGGGCGCCACCTAGAGGCAGTGTTCAAAACTGTCCTACTTCTTGAGCTAATTTAAAATCCAATTGGTTTATCTGAAAACAGGGCTGTTTTTCTTTGCTCGTTTTTTCTGACGTATATGGTTTTCAACAGCTTGCTCCAGGGCAAAGTCATGTTATTCTGAGTGCTCTGATGGCCAAAGAGATGGGCTTTTACCAACAATTTCTATGGTGCTCATGAATGGGGCTTCAGAGAATAAAAGAAGCCCTTTTCTAAAAGAAGTTAGAACAGTAAATTGTTGTATTTTACTGTTGTTGATATAAAAATACATGTACAGTGAGCAGGTAACAAAAATGCGTCCATTATGAGGAGGAGTTTTGTATATACTGAAATCCTGCTGTGAATGAGTCTTTACCTCAGATAGCCCCCTGTTTTCCTCACTTGTCTTGACTGTAGAAGAGATAAATTTGCTCACGGCATGAGGGGAGATTTTTTTCAAGTATTTGGGTCAAAAACAAAAACCTACCAACTGAGAGAGAACAGAGGGCCTGGGGAGGGATGAGAGGACAGACAAACAAAACTGCTTCAGAACACATGGACTTTCCCCACGTGAATCAATATTCAAGCCCCGATCTCCCTGTTGAGCAACGAGGCCAAAGAGAAGAGGGAGCTAAAAGACAGATGAGACAGAGGGAGGGCTGTGGGATGTCTTGTGTAAAGAGGGAGATTCTCATTGGAGGCAAAGAGAAAGAAGATTGCTTTGCATTGAGGGGGAAAAAAAAAGGAAAACAAAAAGCATCCTACACGCTGAAGCCATCTTGGTCGCACTGCTACATTCTGGTCTCCACACCTGCTTGTTGTTAAGGTAGGTGCTGCACACAGCTGCTTCTGGATCAAAAGATGCAATGAATTAATTATGAGTCATTTGTGATCATTATTGTGGGTGGAACAGCATTTCTATTTTTAGGTGTATTTAGTGCAGGAAAAGACTGGACAAGCTCAGAGTGGACGCTCTGTATTGGGTCATGTTGCTCTTTCTTGCATTGCTTAAACATTTTTAAAATAAAGACTGTAATGTTTTTCCACATCTATGTTTCACAACTGCTCTCCTCTAATGTGAGAATCTTGACACTGGAATAGCATTTCACTCATAACTAAAGTCATGGAGGGACAAAAATTTTAATATATCTTCCCATGTAATAAGCTTATTTTACTCCACATTTTGTGCAGGCAGACTGGATTCTGAAATCAAACAAAATAAACCAATGTGAACTGCGACACTAGAGAAACACACATTAATATTTCCTTATTGCCTGCAGTGAAACAGGTGCAGCCACAAAACTGTTTCTAGTGAGTTAATCTCTGTTCTACAGTAAGAGACAAACTGCAGGGTTAACAGTATATACAGTGACGACTCATTTGCCATGTTGTTGTGTTGTTTGTCTTCCTGTTTTTAATGTAGTAGCTTTGGAAAAAAGAGCTCTAAGAAGACTGGAATGATGTCCTCCAAGCTGAAGTGGCTGATTGTGATCCAGCTCCTGCTGAATGAACAGACTCTGTGCAGGGTCCCACCTCCTCTGGCGCTTCCAGGAGTCAGCTTCAATGAAGGGGGTGAGGGGACGGCCAAACAGTCTCTCCTGGGAGCTCAGCTCCAGCTTGGCATCCCATCTGAACAGAAACCTGATCCTATATCAGTGGCTGCACAAAAAGAGGAGAAAGTTCAATCTGCCAAAAATTTGATGTCGGTCCTCAGGGTGAAGCTTCAGGGCCAGATTCATGATCACCTCCACATTCAGGGGAACGTCAGCTGTGAGGAGCTGCTGTCTGCCAGCACATTGGACAACCCATCATCCTCCATGTTCCCCCAGGAGCTCCTGGGTCTCTCTCTAGTGCCCGTGTTGGTGATGGCGGACTGCCTACAGGAGACGCAGACCCTGGTGCTCAAGCTCTACGACCTGCTGGGAGTGGCAGACACGGAGGAGCTCCTGATGGAGGTGGAGGATCTGATGGAGAGGAGGATGAACAAGTCTGCATCCACGCCTGCACCTGCATCAACAGCATCGCCTTCAGATCCAGCAGGGCGCCACATTGAGGCTGTGATGTTTAACATCCAGCAGCTGGCCACGGTGGGAGCAGGTTCCTCCAAGCAGGAAGGACATTGTGAGGGTTGGACCAGAGTGGGTGGAACCATGCTGGTAGGAGCAGCTGTGGAAGGAGCCACAGGTGATCTACAGGAGGTTATGAGCACCTGTGACAGACTGGGCGTCCTGTGTGCTGGTGTGAGAAGCAGTGGACTACTCAAACCTGGGGAGTACCAGGCAGTGTACAAGAAAGAAAGTCGCATCCTGCCCTCTGAATCCACAGCGTCTGAATGTTGGATCCGTCAGTGCAGCACGGAGGAGGATGCTTTGAGCCCCGCCACTTTGGGCCAACGGATGAGGCGAAGTCCCCAGAGGAGCTGCATCAACAAGAGTGAGGAGCGTGTGTATAACGTGGTGGAGTGGATCCCTGCAGTCAGCACCCTCTACAACCTCGGCACAGCTGTGTATTACGCCTCAGTCAACTGCTCTGAAACAGCCAAGGAGAGAGCCATCCTCAGCGCGGTTGACCTCGGCACGGACGCTCTCATGGTCGCCACAGGGGGGACTGCCGGGGTGGCAGGCTACGCCCTGGGCGCGGGGGTGAAGACCGGTGTGAAAGCTGGTGTCAGGTATCTGCTCAACTCCATGAAGCAGGAAGACGACGTGCTGGTGAACCAGGTCAGCTGGGAGGAGGGCGTCATCACCATCCAGTAGACGGAAGGATCAGAAACCAGCCTGGGAAGCTTTAGCAATAAATATTGTTTTAATTAGTTTAAAAAGCAATGACACAGGATCAATGTTTGTTAACTGATATTTGTTTACCAGACTTTATATTATCTAGATTATTTTGAAATCAAGAATACTGTACATGTTTGTTCCTCAGTGGATTTGTCAAAACCACATTTTGAAGGTAAAAAAAAAGCTTTTTTTCTGTGTATGTGACTGCACACACACACACACTTCATTTACACAGTTTGGCACAATGAGTATTCTCTACTGAAGTCAGTGTTCTTTAAAATAGTCTGTAAATTATGTAAATTGACTTTTGAGACAATCTAACCAAATGTGATGAAAATTCATTTAGCGTTAAAAGTTAACTATGTTACACATCAGTTGCAAACAATCTTAATAATATATAAGATATTCCTTTATTTGTCCCACAGTGGAGAAATTTACAGACAGGTAAACCAAACAGGTAAGATCATAAAGTAAGATTTGAACCTGTTTCGCTTGTAGAAAAATAGCTCCATTTGTGTATGATGGATAAAACAGTTGAACACTATTTTATTTTAAGCAGCAACTTTTGAAGAACTGGTCTCAGGAAATTAAACCTTCAGTCCCTCAAGACTTTCATTTTGCTCTCAATTCTCCATCTTTCCTTCTGGTCATTGTCCTTCATCAGCCTTGTTGTTTTCTTCCATTCAAACGTTTCATCAGGTCAGTCACATTCCCACCTCTGGAGTTAATTGCAGGGACAATAGACTTAGAACTGAATTTTGTTATTTTATATACTTTTTTTCTCTTTAAATGCCAATAAATTGTTATTACATCTATTCTGTGCATACTATTATTATTATTATTATTATTATTATTATTATTATTATTATAAAAAGGAACTATTATTTAATGTGCATGTTCACATTAAACTATATTTTCTATTTTGGCTGTCATAGTGTGCAGACTTGTCAGGGGCTTCATATATAAGCTTTAGCCCCATGCACTACACTGAAAATGTGTTTTTTTTAACTGTGTATTTGAGAGTATAATAATCTTCATTACACTATAGGTAGAGGCTAATAGGTCAGGAGTAGTTTAATGTAAATAGACAAACTGACCTATAGAAGCAAACTGAAAGTCCCATGGCTGCAAGCTGATTTTAAAATACACAATGAAGAAGAAGAGGAGGAAGAAATGAGGAATAAGGAATGAGGAAGAGGAAGAACGATAATCTCATGTGGCTATCAATAACACTAACATGTTAGCTAGTTATTGCACTTTCTCGTGATGTGCTGTCCAGTGAACTTTGCTCTCTGTACACATGTTTACCGAACAGATAAATCTGCACTTCCCAATCTACGTCCACAGTTCTTACTTTCTCTAAACTGCTCAGTTTGATGAATCCAAAGTCAGCAGCTACTTATAGAATACACTGTAGGCTGTGAACATATACCACTTGCCCTCTAAATGTAGTATAAACAGATAAGGAACAAACTGTGTGTAATCAGATAAGCCCAGTGCAGTACAGAGCACCGCAGCCTACTTCCCGGTAATGGAAAGAGATTTGATTTGATTAAAGGAGCTAGTTTAACATCTATTTAATAACATTAGATAACATGTCTGTTTGTCTAGGAGTAAGATAACATCAGCTTTAAATGTCTCTCTGTTCCTCTCTATCCACAGCTCACATATAGCCATGTTTGTTTTGGATGTTTCGGAGGCAGGATGTGACCTCCGGGAGGCTGGTTGAGCAGGTGTGCTAAACAGGGATTTGTAGCTGCCATTCAGGACTCTGAGGGCTGCTGCTCTGCATTGTTTGAGAAAAGAACCTGACAAGGAGTTTACAGTCTGGAAACGATGTGGTATTTTGTACACTCAATATCTTTAAGCCTCCTTTAGACCAACACAAAGGGAGATTAACTTTACAGAGACTATTACTGCCTAGGTGAATGAATAACAGGAATGTGAATTAAATTGTGACAGGTGTTTGGTTGTGATGGGCGAACCTCTATAAGCCTAATACCATGAAGAGTCACTGCACGGCAGATTATTCTTCTTCTCAATTAATCAACTAACTCATTTATGTAATGGTGAAGTTTGACATCTACTGGTGAGAGAGGGAACTGAAGGTAGACAGACAGACAGACAGACAGACAGATGATAGACAGACAGACAGACAGACAGATGACAGACAGACAAACAGACTGACGATAGATAGATAGATAGATAGATAGACAGACAGACAGACAGACAGATAGACAGATAAATAGATAGACAGACAGACACACAGATAGATAAATGATAGACAGACAGACGACTGAACACTGAACATAGTTAAATAAAGTGAGAGCAGTGACTGGATACGTCCCAACTGACACAGATGTGACTAAGGTGCAGGTGATGACGATAACCACAACGGACCAGTTGTACCAGCTAAGTGGAAAAAATACACTACCAGGGTTATTTTAAGTAAGGACAGTTCAAGTAAGAAGTTACCTGATATCCAATGTAAAGACACAGATTGATAGATTTTTTTAAAGCCTGAAAATAGAGGAGGTGAAGAAGCCTAGTTTTCTCTCAGAACACTTGAATTACAGTATGCTGAAAGGTTATTATGGATTTTTTTGTTTTTGCCCAATGATGCCTGGAGTATGATAACTAGAAATAGAAAAGCAAGCATCCTAATTTTCAAAAAGCTTACTGTGGACAAGCACATCATATATTTCTGAGTAAGCTATTTTTGGTTCATTGCATAAACAGTTCACCGGTGATTATCTTGGCAGTATGATGACTGTGTAGTGTTTTTATTTGTAATTTTGAGAGGCTGCCTGGATTCAGTACTACGCCCCTGAGGCGCGTCATCACCGTCACTTTCACAACCTCATTTCTCGGGAAATTTTCAGACGGGGCCGTAAGTTTCTATTTTGCTCACCACGCCCCGTCGCTGCAGATTGACGTGTCAGTGTACCAAACAGCACGTGCTGCCCGCTGTCAAGCTCGACCAATGAGCTGTTAGCTCTGAGCTCATGAGGAAATGGTGCGACGTGTCTCGGACATTTCGGCTCTTAAATGCTTTAACGGTAGATGTGTCAGAGCCAAAATGGCACCTGTTGTTAGGTTGAGAAGAGCCGTTTGGGCGGGATGAGTAGATATCCAATGAAACGGAGAGTTGAGTAAAAATATTTAGGAAACGTTCACATGCCTGCCCGCATGAGTGTTGTTTTGTTTTACCAACATCCAACAGCTAGCGAGAAACGAGAGAAACAAGAGCTAACTTTAGCTTCATGCCTGTTTTAAATTACCAGTTAGCTAACGTTTGTTACTGACATTTCTAAGTGGACTGACAGCATAAAGTAAGGTGAGTAAATGTGTTGTTACTGTGTACGCTGGTGATAGTTAATCCAAGACAAGCTAACATACAGTTTAAGTAACGTTAGAGTTACTCGGTCTCACCTTCCAATGGCTTGTTAAAAAGATAATAACACATCTTGCAGTCATATTAAATTGCATATACGTTAGTCGGCTAGTTATCAGCAGTCACAGCTCACAGGTCATTTCTTGTCTAAGAGTTTGCACTTTGCTCCTTCATCTGTTGATAACAGTTTTGTATGAATCCGTCATATTTATATATTGGAGCACTCTTACGGTATAGCTGTAGACCACCACGCATTAAATGTGCTTTGCTGTTTGTTTGTTTGTGTGCATGTTGGTGGTGTTTCCCTGCTCAATCTTAGGATGGCTCAGTGGGACAGACTGAGGCAGCTACCTGCTGCATACACACAGCAGTTACATGAGCTTTATGACAGGGATGCTTTGCCTATGGATGTGAGGCACTATCTGTCAGCCTGGATAGAGAAGCAGGAGTGGTAAGGCTGCACTCTCATCTCTTTTGACCCCCTCAGCCAATATTATATCATTGAAGGATTACAGGGAATTACCCTGTTTGTAAAATGCTCTGCTATTTGTATCTTGTGTTTTGTTCTTTAGGCAACGAGCAGCACGGGACCATGACTTAGCAAGGGTGCTCTTCCAGGTTCTGCTGGAGAATCTGGATATCCAGCACAGCCGCTTTGTCCAGGAGGAGGCATTCCTGCTGCAGCACAACATTAGACGCTATAAACAGAACTTTCAGGTTTGTCCAGGTTGGATTTGTGCGAAGTGACACATTTATTTTAATTTGGAAAAATCCACTGTTGATATGAGGACCGTAATTGTGGTTTTGACTCTGATATCGATTAGGGATGCACCATCCAACTTTTCCAGTCCTGATACCAATACCAGGGCTTTGGGTATCGATCTTATTGATCAATAAGCTGTGTTTAAGTGACTGGATCATTCTTTTATGTGTAAGGCAACATCAGGCTGGACTTAAACATTGCACTTTTAACTTTGTAAAACAAAATATGACAAATAAATACTAGATATACATTTACTAATTGTAATTAGTCAAATAATAAATCACACACCAGCAGCTTGGTTAATAAAATCTTCAAAATTAACCACAGTTACAGTTCAAGTGTAAACCTTTTAAATGCAGCAACACATTGGTCAAAATGTAAACAGGAATTCAAATTTGGGTATATAATGTAGATAGTATGTAAACATAGAATTGAGATCAGTCCCATTGTCAGCGATATCCGATCCAGCTGTTTTACTCAGAATCGGCACAAAATCCAAACCAGTGTTGGTATCGGTGCATCCCTGATATCCATCTGACCTCTCTCTCCTGACAGAGATACTTGGATGAACCGTGTGTCTTGGCAAACACAATCTTGTGGTTTTTGGGAAAAGAGAAGGAAATCCTGCAGAGTGCTGATCTGGCTGAACAGGTTGGGGCAACATATTGACTCACGTAATGGATGGGACACACCTTGCTGCCCATATGAAAACAAACAGCATTCACATGAAGACAGTTACACACATTGCTCTAGTCTAGAAGATGCCAGTTGTCAACTGGTATTTTTTCAAACAGATATGTTATCATTTGGTAAATTATTACATCACCGTGTTTTGGCTGCTTTTGCCCATAAGACTCAATGGTCAGCCACCAAAGGCGGATGTGAGTGTAACTTAAACCTGCAGTAGGCAGAATGTTTTTGGCATCATCAAAAAGTTCATAATAACCTTTAAGCATTTTGTCATTAAAGTGTTCTGGGAGTGTTGACTGTTCTTTCAACAGAGGTAGCTGTCAATCACTTGCAAACTCCTGTCAATCTAGGCAGCGTTAAAATATGAATTAATATTCTGTTACTGCAATGCCCATTTCTTACCTGGACTGTTTTCAGAAACATCTTGTAGTTACTGTTTAGCTGTAAAATGAGAAAGATTGGGTAGGCAGTGCTTGGTATTTCCTCAGCTGATCTCAACATGGCTGCCTGGTCACAAACTTTCTCATGTTACAGCTAAACAGTAACTACAAGATGTGTCTGAAAACATTTCAGGTAAGAAATAGGCATTACAGTAACAGAGTATTGATTCATATTTGATCAGCTCTGCCTTGTTTGATCGTTTGATCAGAGTTTGTAACATGATTTTTTCCAGATTACCTGTCTCATGCACTACTGTCAGGATATAGGGACGTTTATAAAAAATAACTTTTTAAAATCATATTTACTCCAATTCTACGTACCTTTAATTCCTAACTTTTAAATAGTTAAAGCAAGTTTATTATGTTTTTGGTTTCCAGTGTGAATTTCTGTGATGCATTTTTTGTGTTTTAGGTTGTTCTGAAGAATGTATTCGCAGCTATTTAGAAAGCACCACATATACTGAAAACGAACTACAGGACTGCGTGGGCTAAAAAGCAAAGATTTTCCATCAAGCTCTGATATTGTTTTAACTGCCACGTTCACTCACACTTTTTCACTGCAACAGTATTATCCAGTATCACATGTGAAAGACTCTTAATCTCTATACCTGCTCCTCCTACTCCTTTGCTTTGTCTCAGGTCCAGTTTTTGCATGTAGAGCAGGAAGCCATGGAGACGAGCAGCCAGCAGGACCTTGAACGTAAATTGGCTGGCCTCAGGAATGAAGTGCAGGTGCAGATTATGTTGCTATATGCTTTATGTTGTGCTTTGTAGTTGAAAGATATTACACTTTGTCCATTATTGTTTTTTTCTCTGGACTTTTGGGGTATAGTGCATGGAACATACATTGTTATGTCTGGAGGAGCAGCAAGATGAGTTTGATTTTAAATACCAAACCCACAAGATGGAAGGTAAGCAGATTAAAAAGTAGTGGTTATATTTGCATATTGTGACAATGTTATCTGAGGATGAGTAATAAAGAGGCCTGAATTCACAGCCTCTCTTTTTGTGTTTGGTCTGTCTGATATGGAAACTGTGATCCACTGTGGAAACGGTTATGCAGCTGTTGGAGATGAGGCAGTGAAGAGGGAACAAATGAAAGTTTTTCAGTTACTTGTCAACAAATTGAATGAATGTAGAAAGGTATGGCGTTATTAATATTAGAAATATTATTATTAAGAACTAACACCTCCATCTCTTGAGTCCAATTCTTTTTCTATTTTTTTGTCTCCTACAATCACCTTCTTAGAGCACACTGTCAGGCCTAAATAAGATCCTGGACAGGATTGATGAGCTGATCAACATATTGGTGAAGAAGGAGCTGGTGGAGTGGCAGAGGAGGCAGCAGAAAGCTTGCATTGGCGCTCCAGACAATGTTTGTCTGGATCAGCTGGAGAAATGGTATATTTATCTTCATCTGCTTCACATTTGTTTTAATCTTTGGTGTTTACTGTAAGAGTTACAGTATATCTGTAAACCCCTGTAAATGAAGTGATAGGTTGGAGAAAAAAAACCTTCCCTAATCCCTCCACTATTATCACATTTATGGTTTTCTTATGTTGGTATTTTTTTCGTCATCTTCTTTTTCATTTTCTAAGACTTCATCATCACTTTTGCTCTTTTCCTCTTGTTTTGTAGGTTCACCTGTGTGGCAGTGTGTCTCTTCCAGGTGCGCGAGTTTCTTGGGAAGCTGGAGGAGCTGTCAGGAAAAGTGACCTATGACGCCGACCCTGTGAAGGCTCAAAGACCCACAATGCAGAGAAGAGCAGATACTTATCTAAAGGACTTACTCAGGAGGTCTTTCTTTTAGGACTTACATTCTTGCACTCTCTTGATCTCTTATGATTTAGTTGTGAACTTTTCTGACATTACTGTTTTACTCTTTCTTGAAGTTCCTTAGTGGTTGAGACTCAGCCATCCATGCCTCAGGGGAAAGGACCACTGGTGCTCCGCACAAATGTCCAGTTCTCTGCCAAAACCAGGTTAGTGTGCCACGCCAGGCAGTCACTGGCTGGATGCTATGTATTTATTTGAATGTACTTTTAGTACATGTTTGTGTAACATAATCTAGATGTATTAGTTTTGTCACAATACCAGAGTTATGACTTTGATATGATACCTGAATATCTTGATACAGTTACTGAAACGATACCACAGTAAAAACCTAAAGCATTGAAAAAGTAATGGAATAATAGATGTCAGAACATGGAACTTAAAATTATTTTTCTTTTTTAAATAAAAATGTGTTAATCCATACATGTAAATGGTATGCAGTAATTTGATCTTCCCTATACTTGAGCTTAGGCAATTTCTTTCATTGTTAACTTTATATTTGCAACCAGATATCTCTAAGGGGGCTGCACGGTGGTGCAGTGGTTAGCACTCTGGCCTCACAGCAAGTGGGTCGCAGGTTCGAATCCAGCTTGGGACTCTTCTGTGTGGAGTTTGCATGTTCTCCCCGTGCAAGCGTGGGTTTTCTCCGGGTACTCCGGCTTCCTCCCACAGTCCAAAGACATGCAATTTAGGTTAACTGGTGACTCTAAATTGCCCGTAGGTGTGGATGTGAGCGTGAATGGTTGTCTGTCTATATGTTGTCTGTCTCTATGTGCCCTGCGATGGACTGGCGACCTGTCCAGGGTGTACCCTGCCTTCGCCAGCTGGGATCGGCTCCAGCCCCCCCGCGACCCCTAACGGGATAAGCGGTTGATGATGGATGGATATCTCTAAGGTTAAAATAAAGCTTTTTTTTTTTAACAGTGCAGTTCAGGCGAATCGTGGTACTGCAGCATAAAAAAAAACAACATAAAATGATAATAAAGTCAGATTTAGCTCTGTGAGAAGTTGATGAGGGAAATGCTGCTAAAGTCAAGAAGATACCACAATAACTGTAAAAAGCGCTGTGGTTTATCAAAGTGGTGTCTGTGAAGAGAATGTCACTCTCGCCGCCAGACTGGTTTTTCTTTCCTCGGCTTCACATTACCGAGAAACACAGCAAAACAATACTTTAATGCATGCTCTTTAGTAGATTGTAGTAGTTAGTAGTTATGTGTTTGCCAAAATACAGGAGATGCTTTGACAGATTGAGAAAAGATAGTAAATCTAATTTTATTTGTAAATTTGGTCCGTAAACGAAGCCGCGCTCTTATTTCCTTGTTTCTTTAATGGAGGTCTGATGATATGGACACCAGCTCAGAGTGGGATTATGGTTCATCACCTTCTTTAATCTTCCTTCATTTGTTGACTCTATGTTTCTGGTTATCGCTACAGTTTATTTTTTGACCACTTCCTCCCACCTGCAGCAAAACCGCCAGCTCCTCTAAATGGCGTCCTCTAAAGCAGAGCATTAAAGGAGCAGTACTAATAACATGGAGTATCGTACTGTATTTTATTGGCAGGGTATTGTGTTGCCTTTCTAGTATCGGTATATTGTGCAACACTAATATGTATAGACTTTTCTTTGGTACATTCTGACCAATGCCTTCATTCTGATGTGGTAATCAGTATTAGTTTTCATAATTAAATATGCAGTTATTAGTATGATATTTGTGCATGTCGAACTACTGACAAGAAGCAACCAAGACATTTGAAACACAACACATACATTTAGCTACACAAACGGACCAAAACACATGGCTGCAGAGGATTGTAGTTAACCACATAAACCTTAGAGCAGTTCTGAACTAGTATGAGGATAATAAGGAGAACAATGATAATTTAATGTATTATTTTCCCAAATGTGACTTTCATCTATCAAACCTTTGTTGTTTTGTTTTATATTGTAATCTTGAGAGTTTTCCTAGTTTCCTGTTTTTCACATTTTATTGTTCAGTGTCTTAAAGGCAAGATATTCCTAAAAGTGTGTGGTGGTGCGTGTATCTGCAGAGATCATGCCCTGTGATTGTAGTTTTTATTTTGCTGCATTCAGGACATTTTTGGGCATCGACTTATGTAAAAAAGTAGTGACCAGGTGCCAGATCGTAAGGACACATCCAAGAGGAAGTTACGAAAATGACAGACACAGATGAAGCGCTAAAAAACCCCAAAACATAAATATAGCGAGGCAAAACGGCAAGTGGACAAAGTGCGTTCCAAAACGAGTGAATCTGGGGTTGGCTTTCACTTGGCGAGCATATGTGCTGCTGGTGTCGTTGAGCAGGGGAGCAGGGGGGGGGTCAGCTTTGAATCTAACCACAACTGACAAATCCTACTCATTCTGCCTTTTAATATTTCTAAAATCTTACACCTGATTTAATACTTTCAGGCTTCTTGTTAAGTTTCCTGAGCTGAACCACTCCATGAAAGTGAATGTATCCATGGACAGGTGAGATTACTCCTTTAGTTTGAGTTACTTTCACTACACACACAGCAGCCTTTAGCTCTTGATGTTCTGTTGCACCGTGTGGTCACTGCTCTGCTTTTCTCCCCCTTGAAATTAGGGAGACTCCTCAGATCAAAGGGTGATTATTTGTTTTATACAACTTTAGCTTCCATATTAAGTCATATTTCTAGAAGAACTGTTTTAAAGTTTTCCATCTGATGTGAATTTGTTTTACTAATACTGGTATGTTTGCAGATATCGCCGTTTTAATGTCCTGGGGACTAGTAGCAAGGCCTTGAACATGGCAGAGAGCCAGAGTGGAGGCATGGTGGCAGACTTCAGACATCTTGTGAGTGATAGTGATTTGAAAAGAGAAGAAATATTAAATGACATCTGGGGAAACATCAACAATTAGATACAAACTTTTAATAATTTCCTACATCTGAAGAATAAATACTGTCACATAGTTAACTGTTGATGTTGTCAAGTGTCCGTAAAGCAGTCTCCATCAGCTAAACTAGAGTGATTAAAAGATGACAGTTTTAAATAACAGTATTCAGTCTTAAATCTTGGGTGGTAATGTTGTTTGACCAATTTTGCATACTCTTATTCTGCAGTCTCTGAGGGAGCAGAAGTCTGGAGGTGGCGGCAAAGGAGTCAGTGATGTGAGTTGACTTTGGCCATGGTTGGATGGATGGATGTACTTTATTGATCCCAATTTGGGAAATTCTTGTTATAGCAGCAGTTTGTCCAGGCAATGCACAGGAACAGTAAATATACAGTACATATCAAAACTAGAGATAATATCTATAGTACACACAATATAAAGAATATATTAGAAAATATGAAATATGAACAAAGGATAAAAATATCATACTGTATACATTAGCAAAGTGTGCAAGTTACAATTTTGTTTTGAAATAAAATTAAATGCAGCACTGAACCTATGTGCAAAGTCCACATGTGCAAGATTATTACAGGACTAAAACAGGATGAAGTCCGGTTGAGATAGAAACTATGAGAGTTCTCTGTTAGACAGAGGTGAGGTGTTGAAGAGAGTTATTGCTTTGGGCAGGAAAGAATTCATTTATCGGTCCTTGTGACAGCAAAACTCAATCAGTCTGTCCAAGAACGAGCTCCGCTGTGTGTCCAGTAGGTGGTGTCCTAGCCTGAAGATACCATCTTTACTTACAGTTGAACTTAGTAAGTTAAAATTCAAGAAGATATGAACAATCAATTAATGACCTATGTGTGTTTTGGCGTTGACAGATTTCTCTCAGTGTTACAGAGGAGCTGCACATCATCTACTTCAACACTGTATTTGAGCTGAAAGGCGTGTCAGTTGAGTTGCAGGTGGAGTTTCTTCTGCATCCTTTCTTGTTCTAAAAATTTGAAAAGTAACCTGCATGTGCTCTGTATAACAATTAAACATTATATGATTGTTTTTATTGTCTTTATTATTGACCTAAATAAAAGATTTTTTTCCTGGCACCCAACCTAGGCATCCTCTCTCCCGGTGATCATCATCTCCAACTCCAGCCAGCAGCAGAGCGCCTGGGCATCTGTCCTCTGGTTCAACATGCTCAGTCCGGACACCAAGGTGAGAGATCCCCGCGAGACTAACACACACACCCTGTAGCAGTTTAGCAGTGCTATTAGAAGGTTGAATTGTGTATATATTTGTTAACGTGCTTCTGTTTGTCCAGGACGTCGTGTTCTTTGCCAACTCTCCTACAGCCACTTGGGCGCAGTTTGGAGAGATGCTGAGCTGGCAGTTTCTCTCTGCCACTAAACGTGGTCTGGATGAGGCCCAGCTGGAAATGATTGCATACAGACTGTTTGGTAAATGATGTTTCTACATTCAGTTTCAGTTGCTTGTCTTTGCTTATTTGCGCGGTTGTTCTGTCTATAAATAGGGTTGAATTCATTCATCTGTGAGTCAAACATAAAATCAGTGAACACCTTGGTCCGATTTTGACTCAAGTTACTAAACTGCATCTTTAAGACAAGGCAAAGGCATAGTTGCAGTCACAACTTCAAGAGACTGATGACAGCTCTTTATATACATTACTGTTGCTAGTCTTCCTGGAAAAGTGTGTTCACGGTATTTGATTGGAATAATGATGACACCCAGTGGGACTTATACACAGTTAATATTGATTTGTCAGACTATGATACATGGGGTTGCACTCTGATTCAGTGTCCTTCATAGCTTGTTTTTATAGATTATGTCAGTGAGCGGGAGCACAATACATCATTTATTTTCTATCCCACCAGGAAAGCAGCAGAACTATGATGCCTGCAAAGTAGCTTGGTCCAAGTTTAGCAAGGTAAGAATACTGACTACTGGTTTGAGGAACTGAGGTTCTGGGAATTTTCCCTCTGGCAACACTTGGGTGAAATGATGACAACTACTGGATGCACTGCCATAGAGTACTGCAGAGATGATGTATTTTTGTAGGACAACCAGGAAGTTAGCATCGCCCTGGTTCCTTCGACAAAAAGCCAAAGGGGTTTTACCATTGGATTTTGGATTATTGCATAGAGTGGGATATTTACCGACATACTTTATATCATAGAACATAACATTAAAAATTTTTAAGCTTGTGTTAACCTCAGACCTTATTGCAAGCGTCTAACTGAAAACCCATTAAAAAAAACAAAAACATTGACTTCCAGACTAGGGAATCGGAAGTGCTAAAATGTTGGTTTATGACCAAATACTTGTAAAACTAACTACAGCTACTTTCATATCAACCACTACCATTTTAACATTTAATTCACTGTAATTAGGATCAAAAACAAGCTGTGCACCTCAACTTTTATCCACCGTACAGTTTGGTTTCCTTTACAGCGAGCCTCTCAGAGCCTCTAGCAAGGCTGTGGATCCATACGTCCTGTTTGTTTATTGTTTATAAATATAGTGTAGGTGTGAGCTGATGAACTTTTGTTACAGGAAAATGCTCCTAATACTTTCTGGGTGTGGTTTGATGGCATCTTGGTGATGGTGAAAACATACCTCGAAGATCTGTGGAGGGATGGGTATGTTTTGATCTAATCTGGGTTTAATACAGAGCAGTTTAGCTCATGCCTTTAATTCCTGGGAAAAGGGAGATGTTTCTTGTTTTTTACAAGACTGTTTTATCTGTTCTGTAGCCTTATGATGGGTTTTGTAAACAAAGCCAAAGAGAGGTCCCTCCTGAAGAAGAAACAGAGAGGCACATTCCTGTTGCGCTTCAGCGACAGCATCATTGGAGGAATCACCTTCTCCTGGGTTGAAACCACCATGACTGGCAAGATATTTTTTATTTCATAATGATTCTAAAAAATATTTTGAGATTGTTGACATGGTAGACGAAGACAAACATCCAATGTGATCATCCTCTGTCTATTGTAGGCGAGCCTGAGGTGAAGACAGTTCGGCCCTTCACCAAAGTCGACCTCTGCCAGATCCCTTTCCATGAAATCATCAGGAATTTCCAGATCTTAGAAGATGAAAATATCCCAGAAAATCCTCTGATCTACCTGTATCCCAACACCCCTAAGGACGAGGCTTTCGGAAAATACTACACTGAGAAGAGTGGAAGTAAGGATGACGAATGTTTTTGTGGATACCTTTTGCTTGCCACGTAAATATTTTTGGTAGGGCTATCAATCAATTAAAATATTCAATCGTGAATCACATCATTGTGTAGTTAATCGTGATTAATCCAGAAACCCTCACAGGTACTGCATTTAGCATAAAGAATATGCTCAAATCATAACATCTCAAGCCAAACAGACAACAACAGCTGTCAGTGTGTCAGTGTGCTGACTTGACTGTGACTTCACTTTGGCTTTAAAACTGAACCCAACAAGAAGATCGATTGCATTAATGCATTCAAGAATTTAGTGGCATTAACGCGTTATTATCACATTAACTTTGACAGCCCTAATTTTTTTAAAACAAATTTGCCAAAAAACAAATCTTGGGTTATGGTTAATTCTGTCTGAATGGTGTTTTGCCTTGCAGCAGTCATGCAGTGACAATACAGTTGCACTGTATTGATAGTGTTTGGGATGAATATGACACACTCATATCTAAACTCATTCTCTTTCAGATGACAGTCCTTACAAAAAGTACATCAAAACCAAGCTGATGTTTGTGTCAAAGGAGTGAGTATATTCTTCATGTTCTCCAGGCTGGTTTACAGTATCCTGCTTGTTTGAATTAATAGTAAATTGTCCTCTTTATACAGAAACAACAACTACAAATTAAAATGCAATTGATTCATCTTAGAGGCAGTGCACCCACGCCCGTTATTGTGTCATGAGCAACTGGTTGTAATGACTGTTTGTCATTGGTCATGTAGGAACACACTGGAGGCTATGTCACCCATGTCCTCTGACATGGCACAGGGTGAAGGTCTGGAGCCAATGAATGGCCTGTGTGGAGAGGCAGCTGGTGAGTCATGGCTCTCCTTGCTGTCCCATCCAGCTGAAAACCTCATCCAACAAATTGCTCTCCCTTCGTCACAGAGCTCTGTGTTTCCCTCTCTGTTTTGGCCTTGCAGTATAGGAACTCAGTGGGGAAATCAGTGCTGTCTAGATAGATGTCAGGCAACATCTATGAAATTGTTGAACTTTTATCCTGTGGGGCTGTGGCTGGCTTCTACTGCATGCACATGTACGGTAGTCTGCTCTACTAAACATGAAATCTAATAGGTGTGGAGATGATGAATGGTATGAGAAAAGCTGTTACTAACACATTTATAGCTTTTTGATTCTACCTTCTGATGCTTGAATACCTAAACACTTTGCTTGGTGTTTTTATGAAAATCAAACAAAGGACGCTGTAAAATTAAACCTGCACATAGCCAGAGGTTAAAGACACCACCAGTAATGATCAATCATGAAGTCAAGGATAATATGGTAGAGCTGCAACAGCTTAGTTTTTTCGATTCTTAGATTAGTCGCCAACTATTTTTGTTATCAAATAATTGGTTTTGAGTAACCTATTAAGAAAAAGAAGTAAAAACTCTCTGATTCCAGCTTCTTAAATGTGAATATTTCCTGTTTTTTTACTCCTCTGTGACAAAACAAGACATTTCAGGACGTCATCTTGGATTCAGGGAAACACTGATTGACATTTTTCACCATTTTCTGACATTTTACAGACGAAACAACTAATCAGTTTGTCAAGAAAATAATCAGCAGATTAATCAAGAATGAAAATAATCATTATTTGCAGCCCTATAATGTGACTGTATTATTATTTATAATTATTATGTATTATTATTATTATTATTACTGGGAGTAATTTTTGGTAGCAATAGCCTTCATCTTACAGTTATTACATTTCAAACTGCAGATCCATGTACCATTTTGGTAAAAGCTCAAGTTTGGGACATTTGGGAAATACTCCTTTTTCAAAATCCACTGACCAACACCACTAAAACTAGAAAAATAACAAGTTATATTTGTTTTATTAAATCCATACAAAACCTGAAGTGCACAAACGACAATCAAATGTTATGTGTCAGGCTGTTTATTAGGGTTGCGACTAGTAACTTCCTGGCGTCTCTTCTGGTTGCCTGGCAACTGCTCAGAAGAAATAGTCTTTAATGCATTAATCAGTGAACTTAAAAGGTGCAGGTGACAGAGCCAGGATCGCTGTTATTATGATAGCTCCATTTCCAGTGTTTAAGCTAAGCCAAACTAAATTAAGCTAACCAACTGTGTGCCGTTGGCTTATGTTTAATGGATAAGTATCCATGCCAAACTTCCTTTATGACTTAGAAAAGGTAGAAAGTAATTTTAGAGCTATTAAACCAGTTAAACAAACTGAAAAGAAAATATAAACAAATCAATGTTCAAATGCATCTTTCATACTATTCAGTGTCCTGAATAGTATCTGAAAACTTAAACACTGCATGCAGTTCATGACAATCTTTAAATCAAATCCTCCAGCATCAGTCTCTACCTGCTTTTTTTTTTTCTTCAGTTTTTGGGTTGTACAGCACATCACATTTCTTTGTGAAAGAAGTACCGGAAATAAACACAGCCACGACAGCAGAAAACATTATCTTTCTGTTGTCCCTTTCTCTGCTCTCAGAACAAGACGGAAGTCCTCCTCTTCTGCCGTCACCTCTGGAAATGCCTCACCCTGATCCCATGCTGTCTTGCGCTGTTTTAAGCACAGAAGATGATTTACAGATGTTTCTCAACAACCCCAACAACTTCATTGATTCTGACATCTTGCAAAATGAGCCGGACTTGCCTGATTTCAGTCTTCCAGGATTTAATTGCCTTCCCCCACAATCCTGTGGAAGTATTTTCCAATAAGCGTCTTCTTTGAATATGTAACCAAACCACTATATCACTCACCGTCAGCTTTACTTTTAGCTACTTGCATTACATCATCTGTCATAAAACTGCAGCATACACAGCAGATCTACTGTAAACATTATAGTTTGCTTTAGTCTGTAATACAGTACTTGGCAGCCCCTCTGCTAATCGTGATAGTAAATATTTAAGAATAACTTTTACAATCAGCATTGTGAATGCTGGTATGCACTGTGAAACCACTGGAATATAACTTTTATAATTCCCTTTTACCAAGTTTGCACTATTAATAGTAATTTAATGAGAATATATGAAGACACAAAAAAGATAATTGAATTAACTGGATTCATATCTACTCCATTAGTGTCCCAGACACCTGTACTAGACTCTTCAACTACCATGCATCATAAAGTTTGACTTTGACTAGTTATTTCAAGATAAGACACCCAAGGAATGATGCATAACTGATAATTTAAGCAGGTGGGAAAAGCTTCATATGAGGTATTGTAGAATACATTGCACAGACTACATAATTTATTGTTTGGGTTGTTGTGAGTCCCTTTGTTGTTGTTGTACTGTTGCCACCTGCAGCTTGTGATACATTGAACTGATACATGGCACTTCCTCCCTTTAAGTTACAGTATATATGCTTTTATATTAACCTGCTCATTTAAATCAAACTGAAATGTTACCACTAATAAAGGGAAATGATTGTGTGTATGTTCCGTTCACTGATAACTGAAATGTTATAAATTGACAGTTATGAGAAGTAGTTTTCACATCATCAGTCTACAACCACAGTAGCTTGCTCATGATTGGTATGTTCAAATATTTTTTATCTTATTGTATTCATATACGATACAATAAAACCAATTTCTTCAGATTTACAGTGACTTTACATAATCTTATAACTTTTAAAATATTTTTATCTTTATGCACTGCTCATTGTGGTCGGGTTTTATTCACCCTCCTCAACCAGCAGCAATCGATCGTGTGATGACCTTCCGCCCAGGTAGCAGCATGGAGCAGCGTTAGCTAACGATGAAACGCGGACAGCTGGCAAGCTACAGACCAGGATGTTTGTTCTGAGGAGTTACTGAAGCAAGGATAAGATCTAAAATGTCGGTGAGTATATAACTGTAGCCAGTACGACAGAAACGACTTTAAACGTTGCTCTGCGCCATGTGGCTGTACAACGGCGGTCTGTTCCTGTTAATGTGTCAGCTAGCTAACCATAACAGCGGCTAACTAGCTAGTTAGCTAGCTGCTGTGGTGGGATGGGGAATCATCTGTAGCGAGCTGTTATTACATCTGTCAGTGTTTTAATGTGCAGCATTAAGTAATTTATTGTGATGAATGTCTCAATTTCACATGACATACACTGTTTTTGAAGGTTAAAGTCTGTAGCTACATTTGATTTTTTAAAACTTTATGCTAGCTGGTGTTGTGTGGAGAACTGTTTCCCGTCGACATGCGGCTCCTCCAGAGTTACCACATCTCGCGATAGAAAAAAACCTCAAAACAACTGAGTCACCTGCCACATTATGAGAGAAGCGGCCACTTTACTTCATATACATATACTGTAGATATGAATTTAAGATAAGATAAGGTAAGTTAAGATGAACCTGGGATTTATAATGGTTTGCACGCATTTCCTTTCATTTATGCATTGCATTGTGTCCATTTTTGGCTCATAACTTAACATTTTTGTTGTTATAAACTTAGAGAAGTTGAACATTTCATTTAATTTTTGTATTACATTTTTAACTTGTAATAGTTTGTCTTTCTTGTCTAACTAGATTGACATAATGCCTCACACTTACAAAAATGGCAAACTGACTTTGAATCATCCCCCACTTGAGATCACCATGCCAGTTTTTCCTCGCCAAAATTTAGCATAACTTAATATTTTTTATTCATATATTTGTTATTTACATGCCAGCATGACATATCAGTTCCTTCTCTCTAGCTCTAAAACCGATCCTGCTACAGCCTCTGAAATAAGTGAAGTCGGCCGAAAGCGCTTCAAGGAGTGGAAGAGGTAGAACACATTGGGCGTCTGGGCACAGATAAAGTAGCCATACAGGGGATAAACTCTTTCAGTTTAGGTAACAACATGGTGCCACTAGTTATTGCCCCATTAGTTATT
The DNA here is from genome assembly GCA_947000775.1 of Pterois miles. Classification (NCBI taxonomy): domain Eukaryota; kingdom Metazoa; phylum Chordata; class Actinopteri; order Perciformes; family Scorpaenidae; genus Pterois; species Pterois miles. Next base: position 1,108,174 of record CAMQGK010000056.1, on the reverse strand, counting down.
GGGTCTATAAAGCCACCTGCTCATGATCAGAGCTATGAACTGTGTGGACACAGTGTGAAGGCAACATATAAAACGGCATTGTTTATTAGCCATAAATCCGGTTTGTCCCATCTGAGGATCATAAGGTGGTGTTATTGTGTTTTGCCATTGCTGTTAGAAGGGTAGAAGGTCAACATCAGAAGTCTTGTGTTTCTAAATTTCATCCAACCAGCTTTGTTTTCTATGGGTGTAACAAGCATTACAGTGTCTCTTTTGTTAGTCTTCTTGTAAGATAAATCACACCTTGTAACAGCTGGTTAGTGTGGACATGAGTATGAATGTTATTTGACCATGTTGATATCCCTAATAAATGAATGCCTTCCTTGAAGTCAAACATGTATACACAAGCACACTCCACCCACATGTCAAACTAAAGGCCAGATCACCTGAACACTTTTTAGCATTAGTCACGTGCTGTCAGCGTGTAAGAGGCAATGCAGAGTTGAGACACAGTGGTAAGTTCCTCACTTACTGAAATAAGGCGTGTTGGAATATCCTGCGTTGATTTTGTAACACTGGTAGTTTCTCACGTGATGTTACAGACACCTAGAAAACTACCAGTGGTGGTGACGACATATCGACTGATTCAACGCTTTGAACACAACTGTGGATTATATATTACAAAATAGACTTTATTCCATACATAACAAACACATAATGTAATCTTGTACGTACATAATATACTGTAAAAGCAAACAACAACAGAGTAAAATATGGAAGTTGTGAAGCCTGGAGTGCAACATAAATGTAACAACCCGATACTGTCTTTTCCCCCTCTTTTAAAAAACTAAGTTTAATAAATTTAATAACTTTTGTTACTTTGCAGAGTAAAGTTACTAATATAAAATATTATGACCAATAAATGATGATGTATTATTATAGATTAAACTACCCAGCAGTATATAAAGTCATGAAAATGACCACATTTACCAGCTGCAACATTAATATGATGAACACATTAATGCATCAATCATTAGAAAACAATAATATAACATATATTATTCTGTATGATGAGTACTTTTATTTTTGGTACTTTAAGTATATGTTCATGCTAATACTTGTACTTTTACTTGAGTAGCCTAATATTTTGAATGCAGGACTTTGGTATTAGTACTTTTACTCGTGTGTTGTATTACTGCTTTTACTTAAGTAGAGATCTGAGTTTTTCTTCCATCACTGTATGTTAATATTAGTTTATTGAAATATTAAAAGGGTTTCCCTTCACTCACATCCACATAATTTCTCTCTGTCCTCTCTCTCCAATTTTAGTTTGTTTTCGAGTGATACCATAGCATAATGTTATGCAATGTGAGGTTTGTAAAGTAAAATAAAACAGCAGCCATTATCATGAAGAAGACAACGGGCTCTTCCTGCTGTAAGTGACTCGGCGCTGACCGTCAGACCCCCGCACACAGTTGGTTTAGAGACCAGCATTTATGTTGACAGTCGGTTCTCTAACAAACACTATCGGACATTCAAACACATTATGTTTTCTGTCAGGCCTATGCTCAAAATCTCAGAGGCCCTGGCAAAATGACCTGTCAACGCTAACATAGATGAGCGTATGTGACGGAAATGGATCGGATCAGATTATACTTTTTTTTTTTCCTCCGATAGTGGCTGGTTGTTAGTTGCATGTCTATGTTCTGTTGTTTCACAAGAATAATGTTATACTGGGTTTACATCAGGGAAATAAAATTTTAAGCTCCAGGAGTTCAGGATCTCAGAGTTGACCACGAGGTCCAGAGGCAGGTGAATGGCGCAGCAGCCCTGGTGAGCAGCACATGGTAGGCCTGCCGAAACTGTCGGTTCATGACGGCATAGAGCACGGGGTTGATACAGCTGTTGAGCCAGGTGAGGTTCGCACAGAACATGTGCAGTACCTGTGGGGCGCGGTTATTTTTGTCGGCTATGTTGAGCAACAGGAAGGGGACGAAGCAGAACACGAAGCACAGAAAAACAGTGAAGCACATCCGCGTCACACGCTTAAATTCATCATCATCTCCTGAAGTTGCTGACTGGGAGGAGGAGGGCGCTGAAGTGGTGGGAGCAGGTGTGGGTAAAGGGGATGCTGGGACAGTATCAGGGGGCGACCTGGTTGCTGATGAATTTGGGGCACATTTGGAGGAATTGTCACAGGTGATCTCATCTGTATTTTGGGTTAGATCAGCCTGGCTGCTGATCTCACAGCTATTTGTCTTTGCTGTGCCGCTCTCCACGCCACTGTCATCAGTCCCTTGCACTGAAGATGATGGTTTCTTTCTGGAGGAGCGGCGGCTGAGCCTGTAGCGGAGCAGAGCTTTTGAGGCAATCTGGACACGTTTGTAAATGAGGAGGTAGAAAACACCAACACAACCCAGACCAAAAAAAAAGTAGAAGAAGAGCAGGATGGTGCTGTAGGGACGACCCCTGGTGCGATGGAAGCTGCATGTGCACACCTGTGGCACAAACACGTAAACGGGCCAGAGTGGGCCAAAGCTGGTCAGGCCCAGTGCCCACGCTGAGATCAGGAGTAACACAAGACCACGGTCAGAGAAGACATGGTCAAACACAGCCCTTTTTGCAACCAGGAGGTATCGGCTCACTGCTACCAGGCAGAGGGTGATAATGGAGACAGAGTTGGAGAGGAAGAGGAGCAGGCCGAAGATGCTGCACCAGAGCTGACCACTGCGCCATCTGAGGTGTAGATAGGAGTCAACTGAAATGGGCTGCAGTATGGTACAGTACAGGAGGTCCGCTATAGCCAGGTTGACGATGAGCACATTGAAGCGAGTCCTCACATGTGGGTCAAAGGCAAAGGCCAGAATGGTCATCAGGTTTCCCAGCGTACCAGTGACGGTCACAGCACATCCCCACAGCACAGCAAAGTAGCGGTAGCCTTCGACTGATGGACTGTAGCAGGAGAAGAGGTCATCCTCTGTTTGGTTTGTCTGGTTCATCAGCATTCTGTCAGCGAACAGGATTCAGAATATAGGTTGGCTTCTTTGTAATGTGCGCATGGAAAGTTAGACTCAAACAGAAACCCAATCCTCCCCCGCCTCTGTTTGTGGTGTCAACAAGTGAAAAGGGAAGCTGTGGTCTAGGTAGTTCACCTCCTAATGTCTAACAGTTTCATTATGTTGTTGTTAGCAGTTTTAAGTATAAGATCATTTTCAAGTTTTTTTTTCCTGCAGTATTATAGTATAATCGAACGTTATGTCATTTACAGCTGTCCTGTAGGGCTGTACCCGAATCTAGGGATGCTAATTTTGAAAATTTTTCTTAACCGATAACCAACCCTTGCTCACTGATTATTAACCGTTAACTGAAAAGATTTGTGCCCTGCATGCAGCGGTGTGCACAACAGACAACTGAGTCAACGGTTCACCATCAGGAGAGTTACTGTTGCAGCCACGGCGCTGTGTTCACTGTCTCCAGTTCACCGTCAGGGAGCGTTAGCAGCCACGGCGCTGCGTTCACTGTCTCCAGTTCACCGTCAGGGAGCGTTAGCAGCCACGGCGCTGCGTTCACTGTCTCCAGTTCACCGTCAGGGAGCGTTAGCAGCCACGGCGCTGCGTTCACTGTCTCCAGTTCACCGTCAGGGAGCGTTAGCAGCCACGGCGCTGCGTTCACTGTCTCCAGTTCACCGTCAGGGAGCGTTAGCAGCCACGGCGCTGCGTTCACTGTCTCCAGTTCACCGTCAGGGAGCGTTAGCAGCCACGGCGCTGCGTTCACTGTCTCCAGTTCACCGTCAGGGAGCGTTAGCAGCCACGGCGCTGCGTTCACTGTCTCCAGTTCACCGTCAGGGAGCGTTAGCAGCCACGGTGCTGCGTGTAGTATCGCGGACATGCAGCCACTTTCCCAGTAAAAGTCTCCACCACACAGTTAGTTTAGATTAGCAGGTTGTCAGATGAGTGTTTGACCAGATTAATATAGCAATTGTCTGACAAACAGTATGTGTGTTTATGCTATGTTAGCAGCTGCTAGCGCTGCTTGTGACTTTGTGCCCGCTGTAGCGTAACTTTAGCAAGTTTCCGACAGGCTGCGTGTGTGACAGCAGTGGGCGTGAGTTTGTTGGTGCTACTTATGCTACAACAAATGCTACAACTCCTCTGCTCAAGACTGGAGCTAACTTCCAGTATCGGCAACTCTCAGACTCTCTTAAGGTGGACCAGCTGAGTTTGCTCAGCTTTTTCATAAAGTATGTAATGTTTCTTTTATCCATTTAACCAATAGTTGTAATTGGTAAATATGTCAGTTATCGGTCAAACACTTTATTATTAACATCCCTACGCGAATAACATGTTTTTGATTTGAGTCGGATTCGACTGTTTGTTCAGAAAATCCAGTAGCATGATTTTCAGTGACGATTTCAACCACATTAACATAGTCAAATGCGTTCTGCCACAGAGAGAGTGAGAGAGACGGGACACCACGCAGCCCGCTCCACATTTGCATAAAGTTGAGATCTGGGCTACTATCACGGCCGTCCGGTGCAACTTGCCACCTCTGCAAACTCCCGAGAAACTTCTAAACTAAATGTTGTTGATGTAAAATAAAGACAGATTCAGCAACTGCGGGGCCGCCATGTTGGTTCCGGTTTGAAAGCTGGTAGCAGCAGTCCACGGGGGAAAGTGTTCATCCAATCAGATGACTACTGTCTAGTGTCTCTAGGCAGCACATCAAGCATCCAATGCTAGGAAGCAAGGTGACCCTTCGCGATAAAAAACACCCCTGTGGACACATACCATTAGTGCTCGCTGTGTCCTATCTCTCTGGACTGACCTCAGCGCGATGTATCTGAGATTATGTCGGCAACCCACGACGCGCCTTAAAACACAGATCCCGTCTGGTTTACTATGCTTTGTGAGTGTGTCATCACCATTCATATCTATACATCCAGTGTGTTTATGATTAAATTGTTTTTGAGTATAACATTTTTTACAAGAGCATAATGTTCGTCATAGATTTAACCTCTTAAAAATAAAATAAGCAGCGGCTCGACTTGAAGAATTTCAAGTCGTCTTAGGGATCATGATTTGAGTTTCAGGGGGCAACCCTACTGTTGTGTACACTTGCTTGCTCTAGCAACCTGAAACACATTGCCCGTCAAGCACAAATAATTCATCAACATCAGCCATTATAGGTGTAAATAGGGACGGAACAAAGTCGGAACAAGTATGATCTGTGGGGGCGGCAGTAGCTCAGTCTGTAGGGAGTTGGCTTGGGAACCGGAGGGTCACCGGTTCAAGTCCCGACATGGACCAAGAACTGAGCGTGAACTGGTAGCTGGAGAGGTGCCAGTTTACCTCTTGGGCACTGCCGAGGTGCCCCTGAGCAAGGCACCAAACCCCCAACTGCTCGGGGCGCTTGTCAGGAGCAGCCCCCTCACTCTGACACCTCTCCAATTGTTGCATGTATATGGACCTGTTTGTGCATGTGTGTGTATAAGTTAACAGAGTGAAAAAATTGAATTTCCCCTACGGGACTAATAAAGGACTATCTTCTTCTTCTTCTTCTTAAAAGAGTTGGAAACTAATTGATATTCATTTGAACTTTTTTCATCTCCTTTATATGTTCACATCACTGAGGTGAATTAGATTATGACTCAATCAATGAAACATTGCATACAATAAAGCTATAATCTAACATTGATAAAACATACAATAAAAAACCCTCCCATTGATTTAAGATAAATGTCATTATTTTATTAGATGTTAAATTTGTCAGGAAAATAAAAGCCTCTATTATAAAACAAAACACATGAATTTCTCACCTCAGAGCTGAAGATTTCTGCCGGTCTGTCTAATTGTTGATGTGTAGCTGTGTCATTCTCTGCAGTGATCTGATTGTCCAACTTCCTGCTGCTGTTACATTTTATGTGTGTCCTCTTTATTGCTTAAGTACCCTTCTTCACAATGAGATGGCGTGAAGAAGGGATTTTCCAGTTCACGTCTAAATTAGGAAAGAGAGATCTGGTGTTTTTGTGAAAGGGCTTTTTTTTTCAAACGCAATAACCAAAATGTGGAACAGATGTATTATATTAGTAAAATCTACAATATTAGTTATCTATTTCTTATGTATGTAAGTCATGTATCATAGGGACTGTATGTCCAAACAGAACAGGACTTTTTGATCATTACTGTTTGACATGCGTTGTTTACCCACATTATCACAATGTAGGAGTACTAAAACAACTAAAATAATTTGTAATATATGATTTTCATCATGTACTAACAACTCAACCTTGCTAGCGACACATTTATGAAAGTTTGTGATCAGGTGTATCTGTATAGGCCAGTAATAATAATTCTGGTCCCACTATGGTCATAATGTAGTTTGTATGCACATATATATATATATATATACATACATATATACATATATATATACATACATATAGACATATATATGTATGTATATATATATATATATATATACATATATACATATATATGTATGTATATATATATATATATACATATATACATATATATACATACATATATACATATATATATATATTCACTACAGTACGTTGTTGCTCTGTGCTGTTGAACTGTTCCATTAAGACACTGAAACCTCTGTTCAGCTGTGCAATGTGGTGTAGTTAGAAAATATGCTTCACCATTTTAAACATGTAACTAATTTCTATATAGAAAATCACTACAAAGTTGCTGAGTGGTGATGGTTGAAGATACAGAAGTTACGCTGAACTAACTGAAGTACATTGTTTTTTTTTTTTGCTCTCATGATTTTTCTTTAAATTATTTTTCCACTGTTACTGTATTTTCCAGTCAGCAACTGTGATGATGAATTAGTGATGGACATATGAGACTAGATGCTTTAAGACACAATTTGACCTTTTTTTTTCTGCTGCACAAAGACTTCCCGTTTCTGTCACACAGGAATAGAAATAGGCCATACCAGTCATAGTGTGAAAATCCAGACATAAAGCAAATGCAAGTACTGAAATTGTCAGTGACTGATTCCCTTTAGGCCACAACAACAAAGCTAAAGTGCTGCAGCCTCTGTACGTATCCTATAGGCGTGTTTTAGTTGACACTGATACTTTGCATATATAATAAACCATGATAGAAATTAACATGAAAACCATGAAAACAGAGACGGGCAGGATTTTGACTTGTCACATGTTGCAGAGGATGCTTTAGAAAGCCCATGCTTGATAGAAACGTTTATTCATTCCTTTTCGAACAGTTTCCGTCTGGTGGTTTGCAGCTAGGTGAATGGTAAATGGAACGTAGCAAATGTGGAAGCATTAAGTTTCTTTAAAACTTCCTTAAAGTTTGTAAGTGAGGGAAACGACAAAGGCGAACACCCATTTTCATTCACATATCTTGAGGTCAGAGGTCAAGGGACTCCTTTAATAATGGCCATGCCAGTTTTTCCTGGCTAAAATTTAGCCCAACTTTGGAGCGTTATTTAACCTCCTTCCTGACATGCTAGCATGGTTTTCTAGTTTCATATGATATCTGTAGCTTCACTCTTGTCCTGAAACTGAACCTGCTAGAACCTGCGGGTCTCTTAGGGTTAAACTACATCTGAATCTTCTCATTTAGGAGCAACTATTATGATATAGACAAGGGCTGCAACTAATGATAGTCATTATTAATTAATTGATTAATCATTTACTCTAAAATGTCACAAATAGTGAAGAATGTCCCTCACAAGTACCAAGAGGCCTTTACATGGCTGATCAGCATCCTTCTCTTATTTTTAAAGTAAACAGGCAGGCAACTTTCTCACCTTAAAGTTGATGATTTCCACCAGTCTATTTATATACTGTGTCTAGCGGATGTCATTGTCTGCAGCGATCTCACTCTTTCTTATTGTCAGGCTTCCTGTTAGCATGTTGTTCTATGTGTATCCTCGTCTGCTCTACAGACTCTCTATTTTTAATTTTCATATCTTCGTGCAGTATGCAAACAAACAACAAGCTATACAAACTCAATCAACATCTGATCACAAATCAGCCAAAATGTGGATATGTTTTAGTGTATCTTATGTTTGTTAGGCACTTATTATTACTATAGTACTGTTAGTCAAAAGAGAAAGTGACTGGAAGTAAACGTTACTCACATTATCACATTACTACACTACTTATACAACCAAATGCATTTGTGATTTATTGTTATTGTCATATTTCATTACATTTGAAAAAAACAAAAAACAAAACACCAATCAACATTGCTTACAACCATAAACTCAGTTTAATGATTTTATATATAATTTTGTTTTAAGTTAACAATTAGGAAGCCCCAACATGTACCTTCTCTCGTTTTTAAATAATCTACATTTACAGTAATGTTTCAATACACTTCTCCTAAATAACAATTCATACATCTGAAGACATTTTCTGTTTATTGCAGTTAACGAGAAAAGTTAGCAGGAGTGCTTTAAGTATTGCTACGGTTAACGTTTTCTAAAGCTTCCCTCTAATGTTTCACAAGCCATCATGACAGTTTCACAGGGATAGTTCGGGGTCATGTAGGGCTGGAGCACACGAGGCAGAGCAGACAAACTAAACATTTTTTTTTATCTCACTACGAGCCTATAATACTACCAAAAATCTTGTGTTGTTTTTTTATTTTATTTTTTTTTTTTTTTGCATACAACTACTCGTCAGTGAATGTGGTCCATGTCCTTCTCTAACATATTGCTGGTGTCTTTCATCCCACTGTTCGCCACACGTCATGTATGGGATTGTGGTGAAAATGTTGCCTGTGTAATTAAATGTGCACATAATGCAAAGACCTGCTACTAAAGTCATGAATCAACTGTTTGTCCTGCTGTGCTCACAGTGTTGCAAATATTTCATGAAGACACTGAAACCTTTCTGTGTTGTGTAGTGAGGTGCAGATGAAGAAAATGATAATTTTAAGTGTATTTAAGCCGTTGACATGGAGACTTATGTGCTTTGTGAGACTTCATGGTTGTCATTGGCCACTCGGGGGTATCATCAGGGGAGCTATTGAACTGGAGACGATTACATCTTTACCTTCACTAAAGAAACTGACAGCACGGGTCTTCCCCATAGAAATAGAATAGGAGTATAGAACAAACATTCTCATTCAAATCAACTAAGTGGAATGGTCAGAGCGGCGGACATTTTTATGTGTACTGTTGTCATTGTGACTGTTGTAGAGGGCTAACTTCCATATAAACTAGGGCTGTCATTTAATCGCGATTAATTACATGATTGTCCGTTGTGATTAATCGCAACTTAAGCTCCCTTTTTTATCTGTTCAAAATGAACCTTAAAGGGAGATTTGTCAAGTATTTAATATGCTTATCAACATGGGAGTGGGCAAATATGCTGCTTTATGCAAATGTGTGTATGTATTTGTTATTGGAAGTCAGTTAAGAACACACATATTGTCCAGAAACCCTCACAGGTGCTGCATTTAGCATAAAAAATATGCTCAAATCATAACATGGGAAACCCAAACCCAACAGGCAACAACAGCTGTCAGTGTGTCAGTGTGCTGACTTGACTATAACTTGCCCCAAACTGCATGTGATTATCATAAAGTGGGCATGTCTGTAAAGGGGAGACTTGTAGGTACCCATTGAACCCACTTTCATTCACACATCTAGAGATCAGAAGTCATGGGACCCCTTTGAATATGGCTATGCCAGTTCTTCCTGGAGCATTATTTAACCTCCTTTGCGACAAGCTAGTAATGACATGGTTGGCACCAATGGATTCTTTAGGTTTCTAGTTTCATATGTATCTTCGTGCTTTAAAACTGACCCCACTACAGTCTCTGAAAGATCAGTTGCATTAATGTGTCAAAGAAATTAGTGTCATTAAAACAATTTTGCATTAACGCATTATTATCGCGTTAACTTTGACAGCCCTAGTATAAACTAAACTGAGTCGCGTACTCAATGAAGATACGTTTTACAGTAACGACTAAGACGAGCAGTGGAGTGGTAATGTTACAAACCATCCAAAACCAGAGTAAATGAGTGAAATTTAACAAGTTAAAGCTTCATCCACACACTCTTGTCTCAGCGTAAGAAAGCCCATTGCTGTCACCAGATGAGTGACAACCTTGTTCCGCTCATTTCCTGTGACCAGTACAGCTTTAAAGCATCAGCTAGCTGCGACCACAGTTTACATCCCTACCATAACAACTAACAACAATCTGCATTTTCTTTTGTACGGGTCAAATGACCAGAGAAAACAGTTCCATGTCTGTTCTACTCCTATTTCTAGGGTTTTAACCTCTCGTTCTAGTCTTATTTTTCCCAACCTTACTGCATTTTACACCAACCATTAGAATAAACACTGATAGCTGCATAGTGCACCAGCTGCCACCACTTCTTCACAAGTCTACCTTTGCCAGACTGTAATTGCGGTTGACATACACGTCAGCCCAGTTTTAAGACATAATGTTATTTCTACGCTTTCGCTGTTCCTCTTTGACTTCCTGTCTCTGTGCCACAGAGGTAAATATAGACCATTTAGGCCAGCTGTGAAAATGTAGACATACAGTACAGAGAAATGGTTACCAGGAACTGCAGAGACGGTCTGCAAATGCTTTTCTCTTTATAGGCCACAAAAACAGAACTTTACAGTGTTATAATCCACCATACTCTGACAGCTACATTATGATACCAGCTAACATCAGAGGCAACGACTATATCACACCCAGCGGGCGCGTTTTTGATAGCATTGATGCTTTGGATATGTAATGAATCCTTGCAGGGATGAACATTAAAACCATAAGAGAGGTAGGGTTTCAAGTCAGATACAGTGGATCATATGTTAGATGAAGATAGTCAGTCAGGTGCAGATTGGAGGATGCTCAGTGACGTCCATGCTTGATAGAAACTTGTTTATAAGTTCCTCTTCAAGCTATCTGCAGAGTCTACTAGACGATAGTTGAGTGACGAAGGGAAGCTGGGGAGGATGGAAACATACAGTCTCTTTGAGATTCATCAGGTTCTACCTGTTAACGTAACAGTAGTGGTCTGCAATCACAGTATGCACCATGAAGAGTCATATTCATCACTGTTCACTGTTTTTATTCTAATGAAACATAAGCTGCAGCCACACCAGCTGATTTGGCTCTTGATGGCACGTGGTTGCAGGCCTCCACTTCACAGTGTGCTTCTTCCTGATCCGTCCTCGTTCTCTCGGCGTCAGTAAGGAGTGAAGAGGATCGGGCCATGCGTGGTGCGGATGGGACCTGGGGCAGGCCTCAGCAGGCTGAGGGGTGTTCCCTGTAGGAGGTGGTGATGGGGATGAGGGTGGGAGGTCGTGCAAGGAGGGCGTAGTGCCAGCTGATTGGAGGAGGCAGCGGCTGCCATTGCCGCGGCAACAGCCAGAGGATTTGGTAAAAGTCCAGCGCCCAGAGTTTTTGGAAGTTCCTTTGAGAGAGTAAAGGAAAAACAGATGTAAATTTATTGACGCATGCAAGAGTTTAACCTAAATCCTAATGTTTTTATGGGGGATAAATGAGAAATATATACTACATGGATTGTAAGAATGGCAAACTGAGTTTCTACCATAAAGTCAGTGCGCTTTTTGTGCCGACTGAGAAGAGGATTGGGTTTCCCCGCGACTCCATCCCGATGCCTTCGGCTAGATATGTGCTGAAACATAAAATGGGAAAGCACAGATATTGGATATTGAATAGGGGTGGGAAAAAAATCAAAAGATTTACCTATGTATTGCAATGTTTTTTTTTCACAATTTTGAAATTGTTTTATAAAATCCCAGAATCCATATATTTGCTTAATTTGAGTCTATGCTGAGGTAAGAGTTATAGATTTTATTGTTGTATATACTGTATATGACCTGCACCCTCACATTTTAAATCCACATTGGTAAGCACTACACATACAGTAAAGTGTGGAAACACTTTGGGTTTCACACATTGCAGCACGAGCAGAGCTAAAGCTGCATGCTAACTCTGTCATGGATAGGTAACATTATTGTACTGTGGTATCGTACGGTCAAGCCAGCCAGCACTTGCTTCTCTAAGGTTAAACTGGCCGTTGCTACAACTGTAGAGCACACATATACTGACATTTATGTTGAATACAGTCAAACGGGCCCAATTGAGCCGATCATGGATGGATAAAGAGATCAAAGCTTACGGGAGAGCTAGCATTGGATCCATATGTCCAGTTTTCAAAATAAAGTGTTACAAAAGGAACAATACATACAAAATACATATATGGAAATAAGACTGATGGATTATTTTCAGCAGTATTTTAACACGTCACATGTCCCCTATAAATTCAAAGGAAGGATCACTAATTTGTGAGGGAAATGTATTAAGTAATAATGCCTAAAATGCCAAAAATGTCATGTATTAATTTCAATATTTTCCAAAGTAAAAGTCCCTAGAAGTGTATGATTCAACTTTTTCCCATGGTTTAGTGTTAAAAAAATTAACCAAAACTGCAATATGTCCAATTATTGGCTTGCAATACTTAAAAAGTCACAATACATATCGAATTAGCACCCAAGTATCTGGATAGTATTGAATCAGGAGATGCGTGTATTGATTACTTGAAAACTAGGGTCACTATTTTGGATCTTTGTGTGGGGTTTTGTCACCTGTTTAAGCTGCAGCTCTGAGTTGACTCTGACGTTGCAGATCTCACAGTGGAAGGTGCGTTCCTGAGTGTTGGGGTCAGAAGACAACTCCCCTCCCTGCTCCGGGCTGGGTTTAGGACCCAGACGTGGGTATGCTTTAATGGGTCCCAGTCCACTACGAGCCTCCAGAATGGTTTTGTGTTTGGTACCTGGAAACAATAGAAAGTAAAGTATAATCTATGATGGCAACTCAGGCCATGTTACAGTGTAGTGTGAAGACTAAATTGACCTATTTGTGAGATAGTTTTCAACTGCTGTTTCCAGGATGAAGAATGAACTTTGAACCGTGGATGAGGAGTCCTTAAAGTGGAAATTTGTACATCTGCAATTCCATGTAAACTAGGAAGACTCATAATCTGTCCAGAGAGACTGCTTATGATGGGCGAGAGGGATGGTTGATGGGACAAACAGAGGACTTTCAACCAGGAGGCCGAGTTTCGAGACTAGTGTTCGTCTCCCAAATAGTCGTTGAGTTATTTTGAAGCGACTTTGGTGACGTATGTGATGGGCGTGAAATGGCATGCGAAAAGCTTAAGTGCGTTATCATGACACATGAAATATCCATAAAATCTTGTGCTAATTATGTACCTTCCCATGAGATCAGGTTGGATGCATATTTGTTTAAAAGTGCTGAGAACTACATCTAAAGCTGTCAGTGTTGTAAAATAAATCCGCTTGAGATAGGAGACTTTCCTGTAATTGCATTTACTGCATGCAAAAGTTTCGGGTAGGTGGTAAGATGTGAGGTTTTTATCACCCAGTCAAACTATGCAGTTTTTAACCTGACATTCTTACCACTAAGTGGCACTAATGCTCCAGCTTTTCAGTTTTTCAAACTTAAAATGCAGACCAAGTATATAATTGCTTGTAAAGAGCCATGCGTCACGGTTTCTGAAGTTGCTCGTAAGAGTGCATAATATACAGTATAATGCTGTTGTCTGTAAAGGTTTAATTCTCTGATGATTGTGGTGTGATGTACTTACTGAATATGTGTACGCAGTCAAAGCTGCATTGGAGTTACCTTTGTTATGTGCCTCCAGTTGTGAGAGGGAATTAACTGCTACTTTGCACAGGGAACAGTAGAGAAGCTTCTTGGCTTTCTCCTCCTCTGACTCTCCTGAAGAAGGGCTTGGTGCTGGGGACGGGGTGTCGGGAAGACCAGCCGCTGTAGGATCTGCAGGGGGGGTGCTGAGGGCCACGGTGGGGGAGGGAGAGGGTGGCAAAGGTGTGCTGACAGAAGGCAAGAGGGGACACTCTGCATCTGAGCTCAGTGTGGGTGTTGGAAGGCGGCTAGGGGTCAAAGGTGACTTGTTAGAGTTGGGACAGGATTGGGTGTCATCTGTAAACAGCACAAAGATTTCAGGTTAGTGAATAATTTATGGAAAGTCAACCATATAATTAACTCTTCAACCCTGAGCATCATGATATTAAAGAACTGCACTTTCTGATAAAATCATATTAACAGTACATTTCTTAGTAGAAACCAGGACAAGCACTCCTCTCTGGTTGGTTTCTATCTAGTCACTTCCCAGCTGTGTTGTGCATTTGTGCCATTTTGTGAGAGATTTCTATATATGTGTGTGTATAACATCATTTATCACAGCTGATGCTCACCTTGCTTATTAGGATCAGGCTCAGGGCTAGATGGCGACGGGCCTGGTGGGGAGGGTGAAGATGTAGGGGGAGGGTGCTGCTTGTCGCCATCTTGGAGACGAGCTGTCTTGGAAGTCTCGATCCCTTTCACCCTCCTTGCATGGCGGTTCCCCTTGTAGTGGGCCTCTGCCTGGCTCTGGCAGGACGGCAAAAGGTTTACATTAAATCATGGGTTTGATTTGGCATGACTGGATTCTTTTTTTTTTTTCTTTTTTTAACAGAACATTTCATTTTGCCCACCATGTTGGCAGTGAACCCACGCTGCCAGCATGTGGACCAGATTCCACTGGACTGTCCGGTCAGCTGTGTGCTGCTAGTAGCACTAGTATTAGCAATGTGCCTTCTTCTGTTGCCAGTCAGCTTTATATTTATATTTTTGTTGTATATTTATTTGTTTGTCAGGTTATTTGTGCAGTCAAACATTTAAGGGACTAGTGTGTGCCAATTAAGGGGATCCATTAGCAGAAATAGAATATAACATCAATAACTATGTTTGCTGTAGTGTTTAGTCTGTATGGTTTTGTCAGCTTAGAATGAGCTGTTTATATCTACATATGAAGCTGGTCCTCCACGGATCCCCCCATGTTGAACTGCCATGTTTCTACAGTAGCCCAGAATGGCTTAGGCTGGAGTCGATAACGTTACTCGCTTTCGTTGGTGCCGCTCTCTCTCTCTTGCTTCACCATTCACTTCCCTCGTACACACACACTATGCACTGGCTCCTCTCCAAATGATGTACGCCACTCTTACAACAACTAGCTCTAGAAAGGGCCATTCATGTTTTTGCGTCGGCCCTCTTAGTTTTTCTACACGCTTGGCACACAGGAGGGACTTCAGTTGGTTGCAATTTGCAGCCTCACTGCTAGATACCACCAGATCCTACTCACTGTTCCTTAAAAGGTATAATATACAATGATTTCCTGAAAACAATGTGTAGACTGATGCAAAAATAATCCCTCTCTGTCATCACTTATGACTTACTAGAAGTGTGTGTCCCAGGCCTCTGCCTGTATTTTCTTCTTTTTGTCTTATTTTACTTTACTCTGGAAGCTTCTGCCCATTTGCAAACAGCCTTTGGGCCCTACTTGGGGGTGTAACCCTGAGCACTGTTCAGGTGGTCAGATACCACTGCTTTGTCACACTCCTCAATGTCAGTAGAGACTCACAAGTTCCCCTTTAGGTCTGCCTGATACAAAATGTCTGTGTATGTTTGACAGATGAGAATGGGTGTGTGACATTGCTGTGAGTTTCCCCTGTGTGCCAGTTTGACCGTGGCGCACACCTTACAGAGGACAGGATGAAGCGTGCCCTTCGGCTGCATTCAGCAAAATACGTAGGAACTGAGTTTCTAACCAAAGGTGCTCAGTGGACTTCCTTTTATCAATAAATATTTAAACGAAGCAAACCCTTGCATTTTTTGTTCTCAAGGATAAGCCAATAATAACTCACACATGCTGAAACATATTCTGGCCGCTGTGTTCTCTGTGCTTTAAAGTACAGGGCTGTTGAGCTGATGGTTTGCGGGTCTGATGTGCTGATGAGGCTGTCAGGGAAGATTAGCCTCCGGAATATTCTGGTCTTTCTTCACTACTGGTGTAATCACTGAACTGGCCTGCTGAGCTGATGATGATTATTGAGTGGTGGGATTATCTGAAATGGGCTGGAGGGTTGTGGGCGACCAGTGACAGTTGACAGTCAGCTACTGAGAGGAAAAAATGAAGCAAATCAAGAAGAGTTTGGGTCCATGAGTGTGTGTTTGTCTGCTTTTCCTTGTGTGATTGCCCTTAAGAAGATGAGTTTAAAGTCAGGGAATGGGAAATATGAAGAGGAGTGGACTTCAGTAAAACCTCAGAACGGCTGTAGTTTGGGTTTCAGTTTATCAGAGTTAAGGTAACGGTAGACAAGTGAAGAATAGTGACCATCAGATTGTTTAGAGGTTAATAGTTCATCCAATAAAACATCGACACTTGACGTCCATGTATCGATACAGCATTGCCATGCAAAATATTGCAATACTATGCTGTATCGATTTTTTCCGCCACCCCAACTATACTTTTATGGCATCATTTTTTTTTTGCAATGGCCATTCAATATATTTGCAGTCTACATCATTGTCACTTAGGGTGTTTTCACATTTGGTCCCTTTCAGCCCTTCAAAAGGTGTCAGAGTACAGTTCGCTTAACCTGTACATTGTGAACACAAAGCGCTCCAGGTTTGCTTTAGGGATGTCATGAGAGCTGATACTTTGGTACCAAGTCGATGCACAAATCCTGAAGACGTGACTGTATTCATTTTTCCACAGTATCGCAGGGAGTACCGCTGAGCCTGGAGACTAATGGCGTCTTGTCCCGGGGTCAAAAGAAAAAGTGTCTGGATTTTGGTGAGAAACTTGGTTAAAAACAGTTGTTTGAAAGAAATGTTTTTACAGTTTTTATAATATAAAATAGAGGGTACGCAGATACACTTTACAACCACTGCTTGAGGACAGAGAAACATGCTTTTCTGTCTGTATCAGTCCTGCTCCCAAGTGCTCCTTATGTTTGTAAAAACTGATGACAAAACACATTAATAATTGCTTTGATTGCACAGGCAGGACATCCTAAAACACTGGTAGCAGCAATTTGACAAAAACATTGCATTTTCCATATACACTGCTCAGATGTTTTTTGGGCTTAATCAATTTATTTCATTTGGACTGCAGGGCAAGTGCCACATCCATGTAAAAAAACAATGTGGCTCTGAGCTCCAGAGAAACTATAGTGTGAACAGAAAGAGGAAGTGGACCAGAAAGAGAAATTAATCCTCTTTTAAATAAACTGACAGTGTAAACACAAAAGAACCAAGTCCCCTTTCTGTTGGTCCACTTTAAGAGGACTGAGTTTGGTTAAAAAAAGACTATATATGAAAACACCCTTATTAACAATGTCATTGGTTGTAAATTGTAAGGTGCAGAAACATCCAGTATGGAAATAATTTCTAGAGATACTGGGCAGTGTTACCCTCAAAGTCCAGATATAATGTGCATATCACTATCAGATGAAATGAAAAGAAAGAGTGAGATGTTGGGGCATAAATATAGTTCCTGTAAGCTCCTCACTAATAATACAAGTAATACAAGACTGTGTGTGTGACTGCATGTGCATGTGTATGCACACACAGCAGGGGCCTGCTTGGATTAGATAGGTTTCATTATGCCAATAACAAGACTGTGTAAGGCGCGTGACAGGTACATGTTTGGGACTCTGCGGGGTGGGATGCGTCACTGTGGCAAAGGGACCACTGGGACATGTTTGCGATGCCTCTGTAAGCCTGAGGTATTAACTGCCAATGTTAGTTACCCATATAGCCCTCATCCTGATTGGTGATGACAGAAAGGCAGATATAGCTCTGCTTTTGTAACCCAACTCCTCTGGTTGCTGCCACCCAAAGCCCCGCAATTAGACAAGGAGATGAAGCCCTACAACTCCACAAACAAATGACAGCAGAGAGCCCAAAAAGGCAGACATACTTAATGCTCCCTCTTCTTCTCTTTGCAGTGCACACTTTATGCTGCCATCCTCTGCCTTTCTGCGACTCCCAGTTGTTTTCTCTCTGCTTGAGCTTTGATACTTCCTGTCTTCCTGTGACCTTCAGTGTCAGATCTTAAGAAATCAATGAAGGTGCACCGTCAATTCAAGCATTAAAAAGGCTTGACAGCCTCGGAGATGGGGGTGGTGGGATGCAGCAGAAACAATAGGACGTAAAAGAGATTAACGTGTCTTTGGAGGAAAAGTGAATCATGATAAAATATAAATGATGTTCGGCATAGTAGGTGAAATGGACTGAGAGAAGCTGCGAGAGAGCCTATGGAAATGGGGATTACATTGAATGAAGAAGCAGAGATGGGATTTAAGAGGGAGAAAATGAGAGCAAGTGAATGTCCCCGAAATCCTTTTTCTCTCTAAGCAGGATGGGCTTTGATGTTTTATCTATAAAGCGACAAAGGCACAGAAAGCAGAGAGAGTGGGTCTAGCAGATCTACTGTACGGGCTACTGGCAGCAGCGACAGGAATAGGGGGTGGGAAGAAGAAGCTGGAGAGGTGGAGAGAAGGCGAGGGGACAGATGATACAGTATACCCCTTAGAGGGGGAAGCAGAAACATGAAAACTGATGAGGAAAATGGTGAGCAGACTCACTTTGATGAACAGACGGTAGATGTGAGTGGAACAAGGTCTGGTGTGGGCCAGAGAAGAAGAAGAAGAAGAAGAGAGAAAGAAGGAGAGAGAGGTGTCCAGTATGGTACTGCAGTGGTGACGATGGCTAATGCAGCATGGTGTGACGTCAGCCTTGCAGCAGAGCTGAGCTAAACACCGGCAGGCTAATCTGTCCTCTGTGGCCTGAAATGAATTGCATTGTTGTAATTGCAACATGTGCGGCTGCAGTGTAGTAGCAGCAGCAGCGGGAAGCACCTGCTTCTGAGTGGCCGCTATCAATCAATCTGCCTCTTTCACTTAGTGTAAGAACTCCTGTTTAACCCCCACCTCCCTCAGACATAAACAGGAAAGAAAAAATGTTAGTGTTATTGATGTACTTTGGTGGCGCATGACCTGAAGAAAACTTGATGGAAAATAATGAGTTTGTCTGTCTTTGAAGTGCAGCGCTGCCCGGACAGCGTGAGTAAGTCAAGTACTGTAAGCAGAGCATTCCTTCATTATTAAAGAACGTCCACCGTGCTTTAAGCTCCCAGTCTCTCAGGTTACTGTGTAAAGTGCTGTAGAGCTGCAGCAGAGCAGATGCACACCACGGCACACGAAAAAAAACAGCAGGCAGTACAAACAGGTGGCTCAGTATTAGACATCCCGCTGCATCTCACAGATGTGAAACCAGTCAGAGATCCTCATACACACATTCCATACATGCACATTCATATTTACATACAAACAGTATGTATATATTAGCATGCTGTAAGCGTGTGAGCATGTAGACTGTGAATGTGTGCAGGTCTGAGCAGGGGAGATATAATTAAGGAGCCCCTCACAGGGTTACACAAGTTTCAGATGACTCCTTCCCTCCCTGTGTCCTTTATACATCACTGTATTTAGAGTACAAGTATTTTGCACTTTGTCACTGGAATGCGTCTATATTTTTAGCCATGCTTATATGTCAGGCTTTTGTTTAATTTCTACTCATGTTTAGGTTAGAGGTTACATTGTAGGTTATAAATATTAGGATTTTTCCATCTGTGAAAGCCCTTTCAATATTGATGAATATACACATTACTCATATTCAGATGTGTAGTTGCACAGCATAACAAAATCAGCTCAGGAAATTTGTCACGTTATGCCTCCCTGCCAGCGACAGCCATTGCCGGAGGTATTATGTTTTCGAGTTGTCCGTCAGTACGTCTGACCCATTCTCATGAGCACAATATCTCTGTAACGCCTCGAGGGAATTTCTTAACATTTGGCAAAAATGTTCACTTAAACTCATGGATGACAGGTCAACGTCACTGTGACCTCACATCTGTCCCGTTCTTGTGATATCTCAGGAACTTCTTGAGCGGATTTCTTCAAATTTGGCACAAACATCCATTTTGACTCAAGGATGAACTGACTAGATTTCAATGGTCAAGGTCATTATGACCTTACAAAACACATACGGGTAGTTCACAAAAAGTCAAGGCCACTTTCACTTTTGGGGGATAGAAAACCAAAGATCCCATAGACTTAAATGTAATTTGACATGCATTTGGATTTTAATTTTGACAAGTCTGTATGCATTCATCTCTTGATATACAAACGTTGTTTCATACACATGTCAAATAAGTATTTTGTGACCTTGCCTGAACCTGAGCATTGCATGTCCCTTCAGTCTTCCCCCGTCCAACACAGTGGCTAGATATTGCTTATCCAGACATCTGTGCATATTTGATTGAATCCTGATAGGCTGATAGGATAGTGTTGTCTGTAAATAAAAATTCAGTTAATAGCCAACTGTTTGATCTATAGAGATCTGAGATTTAGTTGGAGACAACAGTCTGATGCTGCTGTGACGTTGATGTATGACTGTATTACTGCAGCAGCCTCACACTCAAGCTAACATTATCTATCAATGCTAGTCACTGTCACCAACATCTTTTAGCAGTTTGCCACACTGACGGTGAATGTTAATGTATCGTATGCGCCTCAGGTCTCACTGTGAAAGCCTCGGTTAACCCTCTGCACAACAGCTTTTCGTCATTTTCTCTTCTGAGAGAAGTTTCTTTTCCGCAAAAGGGAATGCAGCCTCGGCGATGACGCCATGCTGGTCTGGTCTATAGCCTGGAGCCATAAAGACCCTCTGTTATATCTTTTTAGTCCACAGCAGGGAACAAATTCATGATCAGCATTTTGGGATTTATTGTTGGTGCAACCAACTACACAGAAAGTCTTGGGAATAGCATTATTACTATTATTGGTTTGTTTAAATTAGAAGTTTGGAGACATGTTTGAACTTCTACTCTTAACGCTGTTACTGTGTGTTACTATTAGGGACACAGGATTGCTTTCCCCCAAAATGGGTGTGGTCATGTGGGCCTAGTCTGGATAACGTATCGCCGGTCAGGGTGTATAACTCAAGGATTTATATGCTAATTAGGACAATTTCTCACAAATTTCTAATAGTATAAAATGATGAAATGATGACATTTTGGACAGACATGGATGTAAACTGCAGCTTGACTGGTTGGTGGAGATATACAGCCGTGAGGCAGTAATTAAAGTTTCATCTCTAATAGAACTGACAATAGAAATTATTGTGTTGTTTTACTGTGAGATAATTTGAGAGGTTGTGCATATTTTTCTGTAGATGAATGAACAGAGGCGGCATGATCAGAAATGTTTTGGCTCACTAGGAAATGTCCTGATTGTTAATTTCTTCATGCAACGACAGAGTCTCAGACTATCAACATACTGTATCTCCATTGCACACATGTACTTCCCAGGCCCAGTACTTGACTCTTGGCACATCAGTTATGACATCCAGTAGCCGGGTTTCGGATATCCACATTATGAGCTATTTGCTTTTCAACTTAAGTTAACACTACTGCTTCTTTAATGGGGACACTCAAATCATTCCTCTAGAGTTTCAGCACTTCTAGCCTCTTTTATTTCAGTCCCTCATGTTGGCATAGTGCCATCTTTCAAGAGGGAAATGCAGAAAATGTGCCCCATCAGCTTTGAGGACAAGCTAATGTCAGCTGTGGTTCACTCTCACCCGTCTAACACCCGTCCATTAAAACCTCATTAGAGTGGACTTAAAAAGCACTCAACACCTGAAATATGGTTTCCAATCCTGACGCACAGTTCAGCTCAATAAAAACTCTTCACATCAGAGTTCTGCAAACTTTCTGCTTGCTGTCATTCTATTTGCTTTTCTGACACAACATCCTGTTAAGCCTTTGATACTGGAGTGCTGAAGGACATCAAAAATGATACTGGACAGTCACAGAATAAATTAAGCAGGCAGGGATTTTCTCGGTCCTTCTCCCCCTACTCTCCTTCCTGGACAAGCTAAAATTGGACCTGAGAAACTGGGAATCAAGTTCTCACCTGTTCCAGCTGTACAGTCAATCACCAACTAACTCTGACACCAGCCAACTAACTTTTTAGGTCATGATTTAATGTGTCAAGAGTGCAGCAGATATACCACTCAAAATGCTTGGTAATTTTCTCATTCTCAATTCCAGGCAGCAACTGTTGATTTTGGCAGCTGCTTCTGGCCAAGCCCTGAAGCCGTTTTGTGATAATGGCTTCCTGGGGTATTGCAACTTCCATGTTAATCATGTGACGCACACTGACCCCAAAAGCATTTTTCCCATACATAATCATTGGAAAAGGAGAAGCTGTAAAACAGTGACTACCTTTTTCTGAGCATCACAAACCCCCAAAATACTCTTTTTATTAGTAGAATTTGATCCATTTATTTAACTGTATGATCACATTCTGTTATCATTCTATACAATCATACTTCTTTTTGCAACCAGAGGAGTCGCCCCCTGCTGGCTGTTAGAAAGAATGCAGGTTTAAGGCACTTCAGCATTGGCTTCACTTCTCAGACCTGGAGGCTGCCCACTGGTCATGCTTGGTTGCTACTGTAAGCTAATTGGCCAGACATACAACCATTTTCAGCTAACATTTCAGCAGATAGACACAATATTTAGTCCATTTCTTACACTTTTGCATGTGTGTTTTTGTTTTTGGAAACATTATAAGAACGCCCTTCAAACTCTTTAAATGCTAAGTATCACTCTTACTACTGCCCCATGCACACCGCGTTGGCACAAGCCTGCCATACCAGCTGCTGTAAAAGCAGATCCTTCACGTGAAGTACTTAAGCTTTCATACCTCTGAGTTGAAGCGTATTTGACAGACATTGCAGGAGATGATTGGCCGCTTTGTCTTCACCATAGGTGGCCCGAAGGTGTGCGTCATCACAGCCTTCTGGACGGGGTCCATCTGAGGACAGACAACCCAGAGGTCACATCAAAGATTTAGCAAGCCGAGGGCAGTGTTCGTGTGTTTCCCCTAACGACATCCCAGTGATTGTGGATGAGAGCGAAAGGTGTTAAAGGAAAGATGCAGGTGAGTGACAGGGGGAGCTGCTGAAGGGGGAGAAAGCTGGGAGATAAAAAAAAAAAAGAGTGGAGAAGAGTGAATTGAGGAGGCAGCGGTGATTGATGTGGACAGACAGGAGAGTGTGTTTCCTCAGTAGCAGCTGGTGCTGCTGTGCTGAGTTCTTGGGTGCTGTTCAAATGCTGTAATTCATGCTGGGGTTAGAAGGGCCTAATTACAGACCCCCTGTCTCCAAAAATTTGTACTTGTGTGCTGTAAAACCTCTGCTTTGCAAAACATTATACCAGAATATTATTCAAAACAATAGAGATAATTTATGTGAAGTACCTTGATAGGAGATAAAATTTATTTTAGATTAGTGGGGACAGTAGTGCCTTGATGCGAGAAAAGCAATCAAATTCAGCTGCAGGGAAATTGAATATCATCATCATTATCATTTTTAATAATCAGTACACTGAGTAATAAAACTATAGAAATATGCTGAAATTATAAAACAATGAATTAACCAAATGGAATATAGATAAGTCTGGGTTTACATAAAAATATGAGAGGGACAACCATTTACTTGTGCTCTATAAAAAACAAAAACAGGATTGAATTTATTTATTTGTTTATTTATAGATTGCTTTAAGATTTAATACACATACAATAAACTATGGGCGTGGGTGTATTCATTTAAAAGAGGTTTAATTACTGTCATTATGCTGCTCAATTAGGTGAATCATAATAGGATTGAAACAATTCATTAAAACAATTAACATGCACAGTGTGTATTTATCACAAAATAAACTAATTATAATGTTTAGTAATATTAAAAAGAAAACCATTATTATAGGATAAAGTCATTGGCATAAAAATATCTCAAATGCCAGATTTAAACATCAGCCTTTAACTCTTTCTGAGAAATGCTAACCAAGCTTGTCATTGTCAGATCAATGCCACGTCACTCTCCTTGTAAGACGGCTGGAATGGACTCGTGTGAGCTCTCTGGCCTGCTGGCAGGGTTCAGCAACCACAGTGCTGGGTGTTGCCCTCATTAAGTAGCCAAAAGTACACTGCGGTTTTACTCAGCCTCTCATCTCCTGCTCAGACTGTGAGCGTCTGCTGCCAAATGAGAGACTGTTTACACTCTCAAGCTCCCGGCACCAAGGGAAATAGTGTAATTGGTCTGAAAACTTAAACCCTGTTCGAATGTGTTGTTAGATATATTTATAGACTTAAGCCTGCTTTTTTTTTTTATTTTGCTCCTGTCTCTAGTTTACCTCTCTTGTCTTGTGTTTTGTGGAGACCTGAGGGGTGTACCACGAAGCACTAGACAGAGCCAGGCTTTCTTTGCTTTATCTGGTTCGACAAATCCTAAAACCCCAGTCTAGGGATGTTAATAATTATAAGGAAATAAAAATCTAAATAAAAGAAATATTACACGCAGTGTTTGCCAGACAATCGCTGTCGGTAATCCGGGCAGACACACAGCTGACAACCAGCTAACCTGAACTAAATGTGCAGTGGAGACTTTTACTGGAAAAGTGGCTGAGTGTCCGCAACACTACACGCAGCACCGCGCCTGCTAACACTCCTGGACGGTGAACTGGAGACAGTGAATGCAGCACTGTGCCTGCTAACACGCCTGGACGGTGAACTTGAGACAGTGAACGCAGCACTGTGGCTGCTAATGCTCCTGGATGGTGAACTTGAGACAATGAACGCAGCACTGTGCCTGCTAACACTCCTGGACGGTGAACTTGAGACAGTGAACGCAGCACTGTGGCTGCTAATGCTCCTGGACGGTGAACTTGAGACAATGAACGCAGCACTGTGGCTGCTACAGTAACTCTCCTGATGGTGAACTGTTGACTCAGTTGTCTGTTGTACTCATACACTGCAGGGAGAGAGCCATCTTCGGCTTTAGGCTCAACATACCTCGGTTACACTCTAATTACACTTTGTGTTACACCCCTCTGTAATACCGCCGTATTTGTTTGTTTACATCTGTACATTTGTGCCAACGTTGCATTTGGTTAAATGCATGACAGCTTGTGTGTGGGTGTGTCTGTGGCAACTAGGTTGATAAAAACAAAAACCCATCTCTCATTGTCCTGTCCATGTTTTATTGGAGGTAGTTGTTCACCATGTCGATCTCTCTGCGTGTCTTTTACCACCTGTTCTCGTCATGATCTCTTTCTATACATCTGTCCTTACTGTTTTAACCTCATTAACCTATTAGTCTGCTTTCTGTCTCCTCTTTCACTCTCTCCTCCCTCAAACAGTGGAGCTTTTGTTGCACCAGAAATGTACACTGTGTGTCATATGTCTACAGCTCCATTATTAAAGATCTGATCTCTCTCTTTTTTTAAGTTTTAGACATGGTTGATTTGGTGAAAACAGCAGGTATATGTTACAGTAATACAGGTCCCATAGTTCTGTTTGAAATGGCATGTTATTGACCACTGGCAACATGAAACACATCTTGAGAGGCTAATCAGAGGAAGATCAGTTAATTTATGTGTATTATCTAGATTTATCCAGAGGATTCATAGCATCAGGTTGTTATAGAGTGACATCTGTGCCAGAGGCAGCAAAATGGTGACAAGAATAGATGAGACCCATGCAGCTATACAGGCCGCTGTTACGCAGCTTAAAGAAATATCAGGGGGTGTATATATTTATTATTGGAAATAAATTAACAACATAAAACAATGACAAATATTGTTCAGAAACCTTCACATGTACTGCATTTAGCATAAAAAAAATGCTCACATCATAGTCTGGCAAACTGCAGCCCAACAGACAACAACAGCTGTCAGTGTGCTGACTTGACTATGACTTGCCTCAAAGTGCATGTGATTATCATAAAGTGGGCATGTCTGTAAATGGGAGACTTGTGGGTACCCAGAGAACCCATTTACATTCACATATCTTGAGGTCAGACGTCAAGGGACCCCTTTGAAAATGGTAATTCCAGTTTTTCTTCACCAAAATTTAGCGTAAGTTTGGAGCGTTATTTACATGCTAGCATGAGATCAATGGATTCATTAGGTTTTCTAGTTTCATATGATGCCAGTATCTTCACTATAGTTTTAAAACTACCTCTACAACCTAAAAATTTCATCTGACATGGTAACAAAGATCTTGTGATCGACTTTTGTCTTCATGTTTATTATGTGCATTTTTTCCTTATGAATCCATTGTGTATGTAATGTGAAGAATGGATAGTAACAATAAAAACTCCTACAAATATATTGATTGCTAGAAAAAAAATACTATAAATAGTTTCAAAATGGGCTATTTCTTTCTCAAACTGAGTAACTGACACAGAGACTAATAACATGCACATTAACTTTAACCTCAGAGAAAATGTATTTTCCTCTGAGGTGTTTGCCTCACTGTGCAACTTCTGTCTCAATGCAAGAACTTGACACCTGCAGTATACTCCTGAGAATCTTAAGTGTCTGGAAATTACCTGCAATCCTGAGTCAGACCTGACATAAGGGCTCTAGATAACTCCACACTCCATAAAAAAATTCAACTCAAACTGGATCATAACTGTGTTTGAAACAATAAATACTGTAATCGAGTGTTTCTGGCAGTTCGTCCTTCTCCGTGTCCTTTCAAGACGAGCTGGCTGGTCGTCCTGCTTTTAAATGAAGACTCTCACTGAGCTGCAGCCCTCTGTCACTGGATGACAGCAGTGTTTTAGGGCATTAATATGAGGTACAATTGATCCGTACCATGCCTGAGTACAATTACCCCCCCTGTCCCCAGCCCCTCGCCACTCAGCTTTCAGATTAGTAAAGTTGTTCCATACCCAATCACACTTGTGTCATCATCCACATGTATTTGTTTATGTTGAGATCAGCTGTTCTAGTGGCGGAGCATCATAAAACACCTCATTCAAACAGAAACAAAGTCACCAACTCTGGTTTGGTTTAAGTAAACCCTTATTTCATAGAGTCTGATGTGAAAATATGCAGATTCTACACATTGTTTCCCCCCGCTGTCTCTCTCTGCCCGCTGAGCAGCTGAGATGCTCTCGTTCAGCAGCAGACCATTAAACTAGCTAAACAAAATAACCTTGCTCAACCCTAATGCCTACTATTGTTTGTTTTTTGAAAGTGTTTTGGATTGAGGAGCTCAGTGTCCTCAGCAGGACGAATGATTGTCCTGCAGAAGGGTCATTTTTGCCTGAGTGCAGCTTAATGATAATGTGTTTGTATGTGTGGTGCACGAGCATCCCTGTTTGTCGCTGCGCTGACCTTCACATGAAACCCAATCTAGAAATGAGAACGAGCCACAGAAAACGCTGACTGTGGAGAATCTGGCCCTGTGCCTCGTTCTTATACAATTGATTAGCTGTAACTCATTTTATTGCAGTAAAACACTCGCCTGGGTATTTTCTCAATTATGTTGAAACTCACTCTACTGAATAAAAAGTAAACAGCTGTCACCTTATCATTTAGGATTATACAGTATAAATCCTCTGCACTTTATCACTTGTCGTCACTCCGGAGGCAACGCTCAAAAACCACAGCAGAGTACCAGCTCTGTGTTCTGTTAAGTGAAACAAGACGATAACAAATCCTAGACGCCATTTGTGTGCACGTGTGTGTTCGCGCAGGTATGACTGTGAGCACTCACCGTGTTAAAGTTGTGGAAGAGGCCGATGCCGGCCGGATGAGGAGACTCCAGTGGGAACTGGAGGAAAGGCTTCATGTCCAGCGGGGTTGGGATGACAGACGGGCTCCTGAGGAAGGCAGGGACCGGCCCCGGTCGGTTTACACTTCCTGTGGTAGATGCACAAATAGGATAAATAGGGATTAAAAATATAAAGCACTATATCTCATCAAGTGTTCCTCCTTCTTGCTTTAGGCATGTCATTTTCACACCATGTTGTCTGTACTGACTGCAGTGTAAACGCATCCATGTAAATATGCTACGCTCAGAGCTAGTGACGTAGAATAAAAAGTGAGAAAGACAACTTACGGCGGGAGGGAGGGGATGTGGATGGGTCCAACAAACACAGGACTTTCAACCACGACCCCGGCATTCAAGACTTCTGTTTTGTTTTTTAAGTTTGTGACATGTTTTCTGTATTGAAGTTACATTGTGTCTGTACGTATTTTACTTAGTTTACATACTTATTTTAAGCCTAACCCATGATGTTTTTCCCAAACCTAAGTGAGTGGTTTTGTTGCCCCCTGCTGGTACTGCACCTTCATACTAGAGGTAAGATCGGGCCTAAAAAATACCCAACCCGACCCAGGCCCGCGGGATAAGCCCGCCCGCCCAGCCCCCCCCCACCCAAACCGAAATCTTTTTTTTTTTTTTTGGGGGCTCCGGAGGAGGGGGAAAGGGAGGGGATGCGTCAGCCCGACCCGGACCCAGGCCACGCACCGGTATTAAAGACCGTTTTTTTTTTATCAATTTCTCCCATTTAAACAAGACTGTAAGATGCATATTCAATAAACATTTATATCTTACCATACAGCGCCTTCTCTGTTTTATCCAAATTATTTATTTTATAACAAGTATTCCTTAGTTTAATATCCATACATCGTTTTAGTATACATAATATATAAATATATATTTATTAAAAAAAAGTTAGCGAGAGAGAAGCCCGGGCCCGACCCGAATGTAATAATTGACATTTTGGCTGAGCCGGGCTCGGACTCGGGCTCGGGCTTAAGATCTTACCTCTACTTCATACACGTGTAATATTCACGCCTCAGCAAGGCAAAACGTGACACTGATGTACTGGCCTCTGGTGGACAGGCAAGTCTATTGCACGCTTTGGTGTGATATCAGATTGCTTATTTGTTTATTCCGTACAAAAACCAAACTGTAAAAACGATATGCTGTGGTTTTACAGGGTGTTTTGTGTCTTAGCAGTAACTTCTCACAGTACCTTTAGATAGCACCAGGTTAGCTGTTTCCCTTCTTTCCAGTCTTTGTGCTAAGCTAAGCTAACCAGCTGTTGGTGGCAGCTTCATAAGTAGCCTACCATACAGATGTCGCAGACTGTTTCTTTAAAGCTAAGCATTATATCAGAAGAAGTA
Source organism: Pterois miles (assembly GCA_947000775.1). Classification (NCBI taxonomy): domain Eukaryota; kingdom Metazoa; phylum Chordata; class Actinopteri; order Perciformes; family Scorpaenidae; genus Pterois; species Pterois miles. The sequence goes on along the minus strand of CAMQGK010000056.1, from coordinate 1,079,221 downwards.
CTTGCTGTAAAACTGGTTTTAAATAAAACACTGTTTAAACAACCCAGCCTCACAGGAAGGCTTATAGATATACAGTTTATATATCATGACATTACACAGACATTCTGTTTGTCATGAGAACATATTTTTGTTTTTTTGTGTGTCATTTGTACGCCACGCAACAAAACTACTTAGTTAGGTTTAGGAAAAACATCATGGTTGGGCTTAAAATAAGTAAACTAAATTAAATATGTACAGAAACACTGTAGCATAAGTTCGGAAATCACGTCACTAAAAAACACTTACGTGAGATAACTTGAAAACTGGTCTCCTGGTTGACAGTTGTGTGTGTTGGACCTATCCTCCTCACCTCCCTCCTGCCTGCAATAAGCGGCCTTTCTTGCTATTTATGCGACGTCACTAGCTCAGAGTGTAACATTTTTAGGAGGATACGTTTAAAGGCACTAAATGCCTTGTGCATTATAATGGCATTCATATGTCTTTTTGTGCAAACGGGCTGGTTTAATTTAATCTAATACGGCCCTTTTTCTCAATCTGAACCCTCATCTTCTGCGTCATTTTCCCATACTGAGCCCAACTACCCACCCACACCTCTCCTCTCTGCTCCTCTTGCTCACTTTTCTCTCAGTAGTGGCTCAGCGGCGGTGAATGCCTACACTTGAGGAGTCTTCTATGATGGGCAGGAGGGCTAAGCTCCTTAAGCCTCGCAGCTGGGGCGCTGCAGATATCCGCCTTTTCTCCATTTCTCCCTGTGTCTCCCTCTCACCCAGTGCAGTTTTCTATCCCCATTTCATGGTCCCTTATTCTGTCTGTCTGCCTCTGTATCCCTCATCTCTGCTTCTCTTCACTCCAGCACCACTTCTTCTGGCTGTTTTGTTCTTCATCCTCTCCTCTTCTGCTTCCTGTATTTCTATTTAGCGTAAAAAAAGACAGCAGGGTGCTTCAGACTCAATCTGGCTATGCAGAGAGAATTTGTATAATCTTTTCTTCTGAGATTATATGCAGTCGTCATCCTTTATTGCCACCGCTTTGTGATGACTACTTAACAATTTTTCTACATTTGAAAAGAAAAACTGGTCACTTGTCAAAAGGAGGGGAAGAAAAGACTATTTTGGTAACAGCTGAGGAGGCTCCTCTCCCTGACAGCAGGGAGACGTAAAGAATGTGCTGTCAGGATCAGAAATAGATGGAGGGGAAAGTCTCCCCTCCTGGCATTCCTCTTCATGCTGCTTCGGTCCTGTGGCAGCTGAAGCTCCGCTGTAGCTATTGTCATGTGTGCGGCTGCTTTTGCATATGCTGCATGAGAAGTGGGGAGTTCAGAAGGCAGGAAGGGAAATAAGATATAAAAGTGGAGGTCACGGTTTAAATGTCCCCCTCAAGACACACCACAAATCCCACAGCTCACATGGCGGCCATTATCACCTCTTCTGAACCAACCGCAGTGAGGTTTGTGCCGAGTGAAAAACCAGAGGTAATAACACACCTTAGTTCACACCAGCATACGAACATGCAGGAATGAACCCTCAACACCAGATATCATGAAGCGTAAGCAATAGCAAGATAAAAATAAGTCTGTGACTACTCTTAAGATATCATAGAAAGTATTTTTAATTCCTGTTTAAAGATGAACATATTAAAGGATAAAGATGGTGATATTCTGTTTGAAGACAACAAATTCAATGAAAAGACCCAAACTAACAACGTGTCAGTGCAGCTGACTTTCCCACAGCCCTGTTTGTTCCTCCTGAAGATGTAAATTTTTAAAAATGTGTCGCAGATAAATGCTTTCATTTAAAAAGAAAGGTTCTAGAAACTATAGTTTGTTAGTCAAACAGGAGTAAATCATGTATTTTGTGTGCAGGTTGTTCTCAGACACCTTTTGTAGTAGGGATGCGTAATCCAACTTTTTCAGTCCCGATAGTGATACCTGGGCTTTCGATATTGGCCAATACTGACTACTGATCCGAAAACCATTTTTTAACTAATAAGCTGTATGTCTCACTGTGTGAAAGTGACTGGGATCATTCATTTATGTGTAAGACAACATCAGGCTTGACATAATCATTGCTTTCCTAACTGTTAAACAAAATGTAACAAATAAATATATAGATATAAATGTACTGAGTTGTTATTTATTAAAATAATAAATTGTACACTAAGAACTTGGAAGAAAAAAATCTTAAAAATTAATAGGAATTACAATTAAGATGTAAATCTTTTAAATGCAGCAACAAATTGGTCAAAACTTAAACAGGAATTCAAATTTCAGTATATAAAGTATTAAGTATATACATATAGAATTGAACTGATTAGATTGGCCCCTTTGTCACCGATATCTCAGCCAGCTATTTGAGTCAATATTGGGCCAATATTCAATCTGGTATAAGTGCATCTCTAGTTTGTATGACTCCCACGAAATCATTTTGTTTGTAATTCCCGTAATCGTAAACCAGAATGTATAGAGAGCGACAAACGATGGGTCAAAAAAATACTGGACTTACACCGCTTCCAGAGTTATTTAAATCCAAACTACGATCTCTTCTTAAACTTAACCAAGTTGTTTACTGTGAAGGCGGAAGTGTATTTTGAAAAGACCGTATCCATGTAAAGAGCAGAAATTGACATGTCCGTCACGTGTTGCTGGACATTTGTAGGAAAACTCACGAAAAATGAGGAATACACTTTTGTATGAACTATTGTATGTTGTTCTTGGACAACAATGGAGCTCTAAGGCGTGATGGATAAGATATATCACACTTCAGCTACACGGATATCTGTTGATTGATGGTTTTGGTCATCAGTTGGGATTTGATGAAGAAAAATACAGAACTTAAACTTTAATAATCATCAAATATTCAAGGGTATCTGTGACATTGTTTCTTGCATATATACAGTATTTATATCTATCAGTATACTGTGAGTATAAAACAAAGAAGTAGAAAATGTCTCAGAGGCAATTAAACATGTGGTTAATGAAGCATATAGTGGGACAATAATGTTTCAGCTTTATGGATTAGCTCAGAGGTATCATCGTTGTGCTTCCTCTTTAGTTAGTGAAGCGTATTCCTGACACGCTTCTGGTAAATCTGCAGCTCATTTTACGCCACATTACAATTTAAAGGTCAAAGCATGTCTGCTGTTATATATAAACGTGTGTTTGCTGTGCAGACACTCACAATAGAGTGGTGAATTTAATGTTGGGTCATATTCTGCACCATCCCACTGCAGCTGGACGTGGTGTAGCGGCAGCGTCCCCTGACCTACCCTCCTCCTGAGTGATTTACAATGACATCAGATAAGTGAACGCCACGACTCTTCAGCAGCGACCATGCAGGGGAAGGTGCGCATTGATTGGACACATTCTGAGGAGCGTTAAAGTGTTAAAGTGCTGCCAAACTCTATAAATCCAGGCCTCACCATGTATCGGTCCTTCTCTCCTCTGAAATGAACAGACAGCGCCGTCTCACACAGCCCCTCGTCTTAGCGACTTTTCTTTTTTTCTAATGCAAATGTTTGGGCGAGAAAAAGATCAATGCCTGTGTAATAGCTTATTGAATTTTTGTGTAGATTGTGAGAGAGAGGTAGTTGGACAGAAATGAAGAGATGCAGAGAGGGAAAAAAAAACAACCACAGACAGAATCTTGTCGTCACAGTAGATTTCACAAACCCCAGCGCGTGTGCACACACAGGCGTGCACACACCAATATGCTGTGACTAAGGCCTCGCAAATTGGCAATTCATTTAGCCAATTTAGGTTTAATGATCACAGAGGTAATGTCAATGTCAGTGACGTCGCTGAAGCCTCTCTGTATTCCCTGCCTGCCTCCATCTTTGTGCTCCATGATGGGACAGGAGACGGGGTGACAGGTTGGCTAACAGAATGAAGTCTGACGAGAGGCAGAAGCACCGCAGGGTCCCACCAAAAAAAAAGAGGGGGGAAAAAAAGAAACGCAGCCATCTTTAGTTCCAGCTGCACACTCAAGAGGACCGGCTTGGCACACGATGCCAGCCGCCTCACATCTGCATCTAAATGGGCTGCTGAAATGAGCTTCATGTGGCAGATTAGCCAGCCTCCCCTGACAAAACCCGTTGCTGTCACTGCAGCAGAGACCACTCTGTGGTGGCAGCTGGTCTGTTAACCCGAAAACCACTGGATCCACTGTGTTTGTCTCTGCCCTGGGTTTCATTCACAATGTGACAAAAAAGAGTTGATCCAACATTCGGTGGCAGGTGACACCATCAGTATGTTGACGATCATCATCTGCTCAAACCATTTATGACTCCTGTTTGTTGTTTTTTGGCAGGAATGCTGCCACATTTTGGCATCGGGTGACACGATAGCTGCAAAACAAACACTTGAAATGATTCATTACATCAGTTCTCTCCCATATGGTGTAAATGTAATGCAACTATGTTAGAGGGTCTAACCTTTAAAGAAACAGCGCTAACTTTGTCGTGATTGCAGAGGGAAGATGGCTCTGTCTTAGTGTCGCATACTGCTGCTGTGAAGGACTGAGCATGAAATCCAATTTACTGCAGCTCAGCTTACCCTCAAGTCAAAGGCAGCTATTTCAACCTAAGCCGGGGACAGGCGACAATACACACACACACACACACACACACACACACACACACACACACACAGAAATGTTTGTAGTCTGAATGAATAATGCTCTAAAATGAGTAACTTATAGGCTCAACGCTGATTAATGTTGTGTTTATGTGTGTGTGATCTGGACAACGAGGAGAGGACTCGGTGAAGAGGAGAGCAGAGTGCTGCTGAAGGAGAACACAGTTGATTTCAGCCTGCACTTTGTTTTAATGATAGATGCTCTGCGCCCCAGCGGCCAGGCTTAAATGCCACCTCCCAGAGAACTCTCAGAAGTCCTCTTTCACTGGAAAATGTGTGCATCTGTTTTTATGCAGTGCTCTTGAAATCAGACTGTCCTTCTGCAGCTCCACTCTCTCATTTCATGCAGTATTTGCAATTAATGAAGGTTTCCCCCTACAGATTTTCCACTGCTCTCATTAAAATTAGAATCATTATGTAATGTTTGTAGCACATTGCTGTGTTTGGACTTTTCCCTGCTAACAATTTCTCATGAAAAATTCTGTCTTTCCGTAGCGTCGGATTATGAAACATCTCGAAGTAAAAACTCCCTGATTGGCAAGCAAGTGGAGGTGGCGAGCACAGAGGAGCTTGGAAGGAAATGATGGCAGCGGGGCTGAGTGGATCGAGTCGATTGAGCGAGGAAAAGAGGTCTGGACGAGGAGGGGGGTGAGGTGGAATGAGACGGAAAGCATCGAGGAGGGGGAGGGAGCCGCATGTTTTGAGGTGAGTCCAAGGTGACCAAAGGAGGTAAAGAGCCATGTTAACCTGCAGGTTAATGTACAGAAAAAAGCCATCTGTTCACTGAAGAAAGCAGTTCTAGTCCACACAGCTGAGCTACATACTGTACTGTATTTGTTAAAAATCTCGTGGTAACGTGGAGAAAGCAGCCCATCCGTTCCAGCTGCTTGCAAGGGTTAACCTTTGGCTGTCACATGCAAAATGTCATATGCGCATGAATAAATTTAGGTTATTTTGTTGCCCTCCCCGCAGGTTGTCTACATGTTATGTCTTGTTTTAAGCATATACACAGATCCTGAGACATGAAGTTGGGAAGATTGGATGCTTTTTCTTCCAATGCAGTTTTATTTCATTTAATAGAATTTTATTAAAAGTAGAATCCACATCTCTGTTTCCCTCCCTCCCCTCAAACATATACAAGATCTATCAATCAAATAATTGTTGGGTCTACGCTGAAAATAATATTTGTAATAGTAATATTGATAAACCAAACTAAATACAAGTAAATAACCACTGGTAAAACGCACTAGTATTAATTCAACACATATGAAATGATAGATACGTGAAAAGTAAAGAAATAAATCGAAGCCCATACACAGGCTACTTATCAGCTAGCACACATCAACATTAGGCATACCAGCTGTTCTCATTCCCAGGGTGTAAAATATCGACGCTTTGTCGCACCAATCGGCGTGTGGTGATGACGCACAAGGCACCCTTTAGTACCTGTTTGAGGCACACTTTTCAAGCAGCTACATCCTCGGCAATATTAGACTCTGAGACAAAGTGGTCTGGTACTGTGGTGACGAAGTTCAAAGAGCGACAAAACAAACTCAGTGCATTCATCCAGGAGACCGCTGTTTGTGTCCATGCCTTACATTTCCCTTTCACGTTATAATCAGATGTTTGTTTGTGTCTTGTGTTCAAGTTTAGTTTCATTTTCCCTTTACAAACAGTAATTTTAAGCCAAACCATGTTGTTTTTTTCTAAACCTAACTGTTGGAGCCATAATGCAGGTTTTTGTTTGGTTTATTTCATCAGTACAGAACACAAGGTGGATATATGCAGTTCTGACATTGAACATGGGGTGGAGCACTGATGTGACTGTGCTTATACAGTAGGCAGGTAGGCCCTGAGGTTACGAGAATCAAGTGTGTAGGACGGCAACAGTTTTTGAGTGGCATTTTTGAATAGCGTGCAACCATGTGTAACTGTGGTACTGTACTGGCTTGGAGATTGAACTGTGCTGATATCTGCATGATTATATGGTGAGATACAGTATGTTGAACTATGAATGAATGTATCAACAAATTCAAAGTTATACAGCATGCTAGACATTTTATTTTTAGTCCAGAACATGAATCCAACCAAGTTCTTCCGTTGACCCTTCAGCGGCTTATAGACATTAGTATTTTGTTGTTAAAAGTGACTACACTAAGTGGTTTTGTTTGAATTCACAACGTTGAGCATGTGTTTACGACCGTAAAGTGACGCTGAGGGATCTATCAAAGTGTCAGATGGGATGAGAACATGTTGGGCACACATGCATACGCCGTGGTTCTTTATATGACCTAATACATGTGCAGAAACCCATTACTGGGACATTTATGGTTCATTTTTGATGTGTGTATGCAGCATTGTTTGTTTGGTGTGCAGCATTTTTACTACATGAATTATTCTGTGTTTGCATCATATGAGACAAGCTGCAGTTGATTTTCTACAAATATTTCCACAAATTTCAACAGCAGCAAAAACTTTTTTGGGGTAAATTAGATTTCCAGCATCTTTCTCTTTTACTTTCAGTTTGACTCAGTTATGGAGTTCTTTCCTTTGCGTTATTCATGTGAATTTGACTGTCAGGCAGTTTTTGCAGTCTGTGTTTATTTTTGCTAATGTGCCACTTGTATAGGTGTTAGTTGTAGCTAGCTACATACACACCAACCATGTGTGTGTTTGTGTTCAGCTCAGTGTTCAGCTAACGTATCTCTGATCTCTCCATTTCTTTGTTATTTTTGTCAAGTGTTCTTCTCCTCTCATGTCTTTCATCATGTACATTTATGATGTTGACTCATAAAGACTCAGATGTTTTGCTGAAGTTGAAACATTGAAGAATGACAGAGAGCATCAGTTGTTTCAGCAAGTGCCCCAAACATCATGATAAATGGACTTGCATTTATATAATGCTTTTCTAGTCTTCTGACACCTTCAAAGCACTACATGTTACATTCACCCATTCACACACACATTCATACACTGATGGCAGATGCTGCTAAGGTGCCAGCTTTGCCCATCAGGATCTAATCTAAATACTCATTCATCTCATTCACACATCTCATCACACAATTTGGGGTTAAGTGTCTTGCCCAAGGACACATCGAAATGTGACTGGAACCCACAGCTGCCCCACACAGAGCTGTTGAAATTATGACGGGGGTTAAGGTGCATGGGTGGGTCAACAAAACACTGGCCTTTAATATAGGAGACTGCTGTATGCTTCCCTTTTCGCTTTTTTTTTAAAAGCATGATCTTTCCATAATCTTAACCACGTGTTTATTATTGTAGCCATGATGATGAAGGTCTCCTAGTTTTAACGAAGTAGTAAGATCAGAAAAGGCCGCTGTGTGTCATTCTGGAGGGCATGGATGGACCAGTGGACAACTCCCAGTTCTGAAAAGTGAAGTCAATGCTGAAGTGCCCTAAACTTGCATTCTTTCTAACAGCCAGCGGGGGGCGACTCCTCTGGTTGAAAAAGAAATCTGTATAGAAGTCTATGAGAATTTATTACCTCAGTAAACATTGATTTGGATTTAAACCCAAAAATGCTATAAGGAAACCATAATGTTTCGCTGTGCGGAGGACGGAGCGGTCACAGCCGGTGTGTATGGCACAGTGGAGATGTGGAAACCTGTGGCACTGAAGTAAAAAGTCAACCAGAGAGCTCAGACATGCAGCAATCCAGCGTTAAAGATAGGAGAAAGCGCTCCACACATATTGAACATAATTTTAAATAATAAATAGTAATCGGTAACACCGGTGTTGTTATGAGTTTATTAACTGGTGCGACAGTTCCTCACCGTGACATCCTTTGGCCCAATCTACATCGCTAGAGTCTGTGTTTCCTAAACATCTAGAGCAAAGTCGGTGCGTATAATATTATCATAACCAATAGTTACAATAAACAACAACAATATGAAGGTCAACACCTAGAATTTCCTTTTATATGGTAGACAGTAAAGATTTGATTTTAACAGTATATTCTTATTATATATATAATATTATCATATTGATATAATCCATCTGTGCCTTGAGTTTGGGGCAGTGTGAATGTGCTGAGAGCTTCATTTAATAAAGAGGCTTGTGAATCTCTATCTTCTCTCAGGCTTTTTTAGGGAGGTGTTGAACCTGGCTGCCAACTTTCTCTTTCATCACACTGTAGTCATAATGTAGCACGGTTTGAGGCAAACAGAGAGCGCTACTGCCATGAAACCACGCAGAGCAAAATAAGGACCATTAAGAGATTCACCATGTCAACATGACCTGCAGACCTGCCCCACAGCATTATTCTGTGTGTCAAACCATTTACACACCTGCTGGGAGCTGGCAGAAAACACTACTGTGTGTCATACAGACCTACAGGAACCTGAGCATGTAAAGTACACAAGCAAACACACAATGGCACATATGCAAAAGGGTGAACACACATACACAACAATGGCATCAGACGCACAGGAGCCAGGTGCATGTCCTTATGATTTTGGACAATAGAGAGCACACAAAGGCCATGCATGCTTAATCTTCAATCGCCAGAAAACTCTAAATAGAACAAAAAGAGGATGCGTGCAGCTGATCTACATATAGCATATTGTTTTTTTCTGCAGAAGCAGAAATTACAGGCTATGTTTTGGGAGCTGATTGGAGTCTGAAGGCCAGAGTGTGGTTTTATGCTATAGTTTGGTCTGGGGTTATGCAGGGTAAGAGTCAGGCTGGTAGCTCAGCTGTGGTCTGCATACCTTTAGGACAATAAACAACAAAGAGACTTAATGCTCAGCGTATGTGCTCTCTTGCCATTTTTGGCAGCCTTAAAACCAGTAAATTATAGAAGTAAGAATTTAGTGCGGCAGATTTCAAGGCATTCCTGTTTTATGATTATGGTCAAGTCCTCTAAACTAAATGACAAATATGTTTTTGTCATTGCCTTCCAAAACAACACATATGTGAATGTTTTCTGACCTGATTTCCATATGAGCAGGACAAGATAGATTGTATTCAAAAACCATTACATAGAGTACTGTAGGACTATTACAACTTATGTTGTTATTAACATGTCTATCTTGTCACTGTTGTGATTTGATTGGGTTCAGGCACAAAAATCTAGTTGATGCTGGGATCAGAATACACAGTAATTTATTCATCTATTGACATGAGCCAATGGTTCACCACTGAAACATCTCAACAACTGTTGACTGACAATCACCTGCCAAGTATATTTTGAAAATGCCTGCCCTTTAGCAAACAGTTTCGAATGACTGATTATCTGATGGTCAGTTTAGAGGATAAACCCCAATGACCAAAATATTTCAAAATCTACTGGATGGATTGCTACAGAGTTTTAAGGAAAATGTCTCAACAATTATTGGATGAATCACCATCAGATTTTATACAGGCATTCATCCCCACAGGATGAACTGTAAATACTAGCAATACTCTGACTCCTATAACAGTAGACCATTAATTTCACAGATCCACCTGATAGTACCAATATCATCCATCTTTCACTTCAACATGGGTACACTTGTGTGCAGAGGAGCACATTGTGCTCTTCTGGGTCATATGACACTTTGGAGAAGCCAAACTAAGTAAGAGAAGGCAAAAAAAAAATAGACACAACAATAGTTGATTGGTTGTCTTCCACTATGAGAAACTACACAGGACAGAACTATAGACTGAATAGAAGAAGTTAATGTAGTCCCCGTGAAGTCACATATTGGTTTTTGGACTGCTCTTTTGAAGCCTTGAGTTTGGCATTTTAGCATGTCACCATCTTTGTTTTTGGCTGTCGCCATCTTGTTTTTTTGCAACCAGAAGTGACAAGAGAGGGTGGAGCTAAGTGCAACCAAATGCTGAATAAGACATTTTTAGGTGACCAAAAAGTTTAGAATTAACTTTTATGAACTAAAACACAGTGTGAAAGGGTTAAAGATGTAAGACGAAAACATAGACAACTCCCAGACTGAACAATGCTACTGCAGTAGCCACTAAACACGCCCTAAAGCATACCCAGCTTTATGGTCTATTTGACTCTAAATGGGACCATAATTTACTAAATGAACATCATGCTGTATTGATGACTTGAAACTAGAGATTGAGACCATAAACTCATGTTTACAGTGTTTACTGAGGTAATAAAGCAAATGAGAAGTTGGCTTATTTTTTTCCTAGACTTCTATACAATCTGACTTTTTTTTTTTTTTTTTTTTTTGCAACCAGAGGAGTCGCCCCCTGTTGTTAAATGTTGTTATATAAAATGCAAGTTTAAGGCACTTTAGTATTGAGGTCACTTCTCAGACTGCAGAGAACAAGCAGCTGTCTTACTGCTCAAGACTCATTTTTGTTCCTGATGACCCACGCCTGTTGGATTGGACCATAATCGGACTGATATCATATAGTCTGATCCCAGTGTACGGTCAGAAATAGATGGTGGTCATGGTTGATGTTGACTGTCAGTTAATGAAAAATGTGTCCTGTGTTCAACAAGCTTTTTTTGCCCGTCCATCTACCCCTAAGCCCCTCCATGAGAGGTTTTCAGTTGCTAATAGTCACACATCTTTTTCCTTTACATTTATTACACAGTCGCTCGACGGTGTAAAGATAAACAGGTTGTTTTAAGCGTTTGAATAAACAATAAATGCTTTATCGTGTGAGCACAGACTGTATATGGTATCCATACTGCAACCTTCAGAGTAATTTGACCTTCCTTTCTTTGCTTACCATTGCTGGTTTTGTTCTGTGCATTAGTTTCACAGTCATTTGAAATAAATGTCAGTTTAGTGACAGGCACATTCCTCCGTTTTAAATGTCAATACTTCTCATCCCTTGCTGCATTGCCTCAATTCAAAGGTCACGTTGTTTATCAGGGACGACATGCACCTGTATTCTTTTCGAGGACAGTGATGAGTGGGGAGATTTTATGTGTTTATGATTACTTCATACTGGTTGAATGAGCAGCGATGCAAGCCACGGATGTTTTTTCATAGTGCTGAGTGAGGTCTTTGCATCAGACCAGAAGAAGCCTTGGCCCATTTTTAAATAAATAAAGACCTCAAACCTCTGGGTCTGAAATATTCATCACAGAAATCACTAAGTTACTGAACTGCGTTCCACACCGCTGTACACTGAGGGAGATGAACCTGCTTTAGCACATTTCCTTCATACTTCACTGCTGATTGTGTCGACATGTTTGAATTTGGCCTTTCATGAAAGAAATACAGTATTTAGATGGCAGTGGATGGAGAGATTTCTTTGGCGATAGACAGACTTTTTCTCTGTTTGTTCCTCCATCTTTTCCTATCAACACCATCACTGTCATCACCTTTCACAGACGCTATTTTGGTCTCTGGACTAACATCTTTGTCTCAGTAAAAGGAAACTAATACAGTTTATAAAACCCCATCGCCCCATGTTGTTGTGATCTCGTGTCAGTGTGTTTAGTGTTTAATGCATACAGAGTTAAAGCTTCAGCTCTGGGGAGGGATTACCACAAGCTCAAACTCACACCCAGATCACAGGAAGACTCAAGCAGGGGTAAGAGCAAACAAACAAAAATAAAGTAGGCAAATATTTAGTTAACATGCACGTACATGGAACAAGGTCATTGCAGTTAATCAAATTTAAAAACAGAAGCAAACATTAATATAGATAAACTGACAAGATGTTGAAGCCTGATGTCTGCCCCCATATATGACTGCGTCACGTTGAGAAAAACTGAATTCTTCTGAAGAATCTACATTTTAGTCTTTTAATAAAAATCCAGTGCAGGTTGTGCATCTTATTAAGCTAATTCTGCAATAAGGTCCCTTTGTGTATTTCGTTAAATAAGACTGAACACATTGAGCAGCTACTTCTATATAGTGATAAATATCAACGTAATTAAAATCAATATGCTTTTTACAAAAGAATTAAAATCTAATTTACATATCAATATATCTATGTAAATTATAATCTCTACTCTGAAATCAAGTCAAAATTTATCATTTATTTCATTACATTTTAACAGGATTTGTTCAGCACTTTTGAACCTATTATCCCAAAAGGTCTACTGTATAAGCAAATGGCCTTTTGACCTCTAATGTTTTTTTGTTTTTTTTTTTAAATTTTTTGTTAAGGCTATTTTGTGGGTGTAAATAGGGCACAAATTCTAGCGACTGTCGTACATATGTGTAAATGCACAACTGCAGAGAAGTTCTATTAGGATTGTCACATGAACAAGAACAGTGAGGAGCGTCGCTCCCGCCGTCCTGCAGGGCAACGCTTTCATCATGCACTGGTCTTTTCTTAATCATGACTTGATGACATCTAAGATGCGTCTAAGTTGGCGACAGCAGCACACGCAGCCAAAAGTTTGTGCCAGAGATGAGTGATCATCTTGGCAGAAGAGGAATGTAAAAATCAATTTGATCAATGGGAGCACAAAGAGAAAAGCTTTCTGATATGGTCTTACCCAAGATCATCCTGTAGATGTCCACTGTCAACTTGTCTTTCCCACGTTATCTTCTCGCTTGACTCCTCTCTCCCTTGATCGGCTACTGACTCAAACCGTCCGCCCGTCTGGCTCTCAAAACTCAGTGTGAGACAAAAAAAGACGTCCCAGCATCACAGCCTTCATTTTGCATCCCTACGCTGGTGTCTCTTCCATTCCCCTCGTCCACATGAGATGTTTCTCCTTCGGATCTACGACACACGTCTCTTGCTTAGCCAGCTGTTGCCAGAGGAGGAGCACAGCAGCAGCAGCAGCCCTGACTGCAACACAACAATCTACTGCAAGGAAGCCTGTAATTTATTCACTGTTATATATTCACTCCAGCAGGAGGAACACCAGAGAATACCGCTGCCTCACTGGAGGAACCTCTGCACCACAGCGTGCCTCCCTCTCTCTCACTCTCTCTCATATTTTGGGGTTGGGTATAACCTAAAGGCACCTTGCAGTCCTGAGCCGTGATTGGCCAAAGGCTCGACCAATGAGAATAGTCGGTGCTGAGCATTTTCTTGGGGTGTTTGAATGAGGAGGCAGAGTGATAATGCTGCTGTCGACTCTGCTCTCCCTCTCTCTCTGTCACCCTTGTTCTGCTGTTTGCTATTGACGATTATTTTTTTTTCCTCTCATGTCTCTCTATCGTCTCGCTCTGTACTCTGCCTCGTGCCTCATGCCGACTGCATCTGAAACATGTCTGCCCTCACAACGTCCTCCCCCTGGATATCTGCTCTGGCCTCCATTTCTACCTGCTTGTTGCAGTTGTTACATTTTGAAAATGCTGACCGAGTTCACGCTGTAGTTGCGTCTGTTTGAACTGTTTGAACAGAGTGGAAAGAAAAGCAGACACAGAGGTGCGACGGAGACTGACAGCTCGAGAGACTCGATGAAGCGTTGGAGGGAGGGGAGGGGAGATTGAGGTTAACGCAGACTGACTGAGGATGAACCAGTGTAAGGTGGAGGAAATGTGATGGAGGAGGAGGATGAAGGAGGATACAGGAGGCTGTTTGACAGGCAGAGAGTGCTGAATGAGCTCAAAAACTAAGCTTACTTTGTTAGTACTTAGTACGTAGCTCAAAGCTGATGTATATTCAAGACATCAACAAACTATTTCTCACAAGATCAGGCAGCATAACCTTCAGCTTCTGTCAACATGAAGTGATTCATTTCTACTACAATTGATTAAAATACTTACTTGTGATAAGCACAGATTAATTACACTTTTCTTTTTAGCTGAATGGACCTTAAAACAAACTGGTAACTGAGTAACTGAGAGGTAACTGAGAGGTAACTGAGAGGTGCCAGAGAAGTGCCCTTAAATAAGGCACCAAGGCGCCTATCAGGGACAGTCCTCGCTCTACATTATTCATCTCTACATCTCTACATTGTTGCATGCATATAGGTCCTGTTTGTTCATGTATGTATTTCAGGCCTGTGTGTGTTGTGTAAAAAATAACAGAGTGAAGATATTGAATTTCCTCTCAGGGGATCAATAAAGTGTGTCTTCTTCTTCTTCTGCTTCTTAAAGGGAGATTCATCAAGTATTTAATATGTATCTATATATCTATTATTGTAAATCATCTCGTGGGCACCCATAGAACCCATTTTCATTCACATTTCTAGAGGTCAGAGGTCAAGGGACGCCTTTGAAAACAGCTGTGACAGTTTTTCCTCCCCAAAGTGTATTGCACGTTTGGAGCGTTACTTAACCGCCTTCACGACAAGCTAGTATGACATGGTTGGTACCAGTGGATTCGTTAGGTTTTCTAGTTTCATGTCAATATCTTCACTCTAGCTTTAAGAGTCCGATGATGCGTTAAAGAAAGTAGTAGCGTTAAAACGAATTGGCATTAACACGTTATTATCATGTTCATTTTGACAGCCCCAGTTTGTACATAATTTATAACAAATAATACAGTGAATCAGATAATGTGTTGTGTGTGTCTGTGTGTGTGTGTGTGTGTGTGTGTGTGTGAGAGAGAGAGAGATAAGGTTTCCTCATTAGTTGAGTCGGGTTGAATAATGCAGGTAGGTGTATTGTTGTGTCCAATGGGCCAGGTGCTAATGTGGCTGTCTGAGGGTGAAGGGGCAGACACAGCATGACTTTAATGGATGTCACCATGGGAAACTGAAATCGGACCCCTGGACTCGGGTGACACCATCCTGCGTGTGTGTGTCTCTTGGTGGATGTATGATGAGGTTTTAAATGTTCACTTATGAAAACACTTTGCTGTGAACTGTTTTAGGATTGAAAGATGTTATCGCCAGATTGGTAGAAAAGAGGGTAACACACATATTTACCTCAAAAATGATTAAAAATGACTTAAACATACATAAACATTATTTAATGATTATATATTATTTAAAGATTATTATTTAAAATTTCATATAATGGTTGAAATAGGGCCCTTAGGCTTGAGAAGCGGCTGTGTGCTGCTCTTCATCAGAGGTGGAAAACCAAACCTAACAGAAGACACTTCTGATCAGACACAAATCTCACCAATGTGACTTATTGTCTACACAAATGTAACCTGGTAGCTGATGTAATGATTCAGGGAGTTTTTATAGAAATTATATCAATTACAGCATACAGCATATCAATTAAATTTGGATTTTTTTTCCTAGAAATGTATTAAATAAATTAACAGCTATTGGGAATATACAGTATTTACACATGTATATACTGTACGTATATATATACTGTATACACACACACATACATATATACGAATACACATATATATATACAGTATATATATACACAGTATATATATATATATATATTATATAAAAATATATATATATATATATATATATATATATATTTAGTACCATCATTAGTATTACTATTACTATTGTTGTATTCATTGTTTTAACCTATACTATACCTATATCTAGTTATTATTATTATTATTATTATTTATATTTTTCATATAATTTAACATCTTCTTGTATTATCATATAAAGTTATGCTACTATTATACTACTACATTACATTACTGTATCATACACTATATTATGCACTACTGTTTTCAGTTCTCCTGCACTATTTACGCCACCATTGGCACACTGTCACTTCAGTGCTGTGCTTATGTTATCTTATTTTTATTTTTGTTTTATTCAGTTCTATTCCATTCATTTTTTAAAATCTCATTTTAGGGTATATTGGTGTTGGGATGTGTTGTTTAAACCACTGGATGCCTGTATAGTAGTATCTGTTTATCTTCTCTTTATGTGGAGGCAATGATTATAAAAATTATTAAGGTTTTTGATCTACAGTCTTTTATTTATAGTTTTATCTACAGTAGATGTAAAGAAAACACTGCGTTAAGTTTTTGTGGTAGCTGATCTTTTTTGGCAGACTCTGAGAGTAAACTTTGGCTTTTGTTTGTTTTATTTGTCCCAGTGGTTGCTGCTATTTGCCAAACACTGCTTTATTGGCTACACGGCAGCTGGTTCATAAGACAGTTAAAAGAAGCTCAACTGATTTCAGCACATGCAGCTTTTAAACAGGTTTGGACCTGATTAATATTTAACACAAATCTGGTTTAATAATAAATTCTGATTCATCTTAAATAGAATAATATTTTGCAGAGAAAATCTACATTTTTGAAGTTTATATGAGGGTTGTGTGCAGTACTGTACAGTCAGTAGGCCTGTGTGTGTGTGTGTGTGTGTGTGTGTGTGTGTGTGTGTGCGTGTGTGTGCATGTGTGAGTGTGAGTGTGATTATGTGCATGTGACCTCAACCTTCCTATCATTCTTTCATTCTGACCCGGGAGGTCATAAATGTGTCGACAAGCTTGTTGAACTCTAATATTAGCCGTGATAGTCAGTGGTGAGTCCCGAGGAGTCCTGCCAACATTTAATGAAGTCTTCATTTCACCGATGAAACAGCCAAAAGCATTGTGTTAAACCAGCCACTCATTGGTTAAAGAGGCCAAACAGACAACGATGACGAGATGAAAGCATCTTAGGAAACATCTTCTCACATAACTTACTGCATTTTCTGTCCTGCATGCACAAGTATAATTTAATAATGCACTAGTATGTGTGAAGTACTTGTTGACAAAGTGACAGGTAACAATATTATAATTCAATCTTGTGTCTTTTTTTACTGGTTTTACTGGTTCTGCTGTTTGTGCTTTGTGGTCAGAGTGTCCGCACTAAAACTCAGATCCAAATACAAACTTAAAAAGCAGCCAACTGTGTTTGGTTGTAAATCTATTTCATGTCAAGTGTCAAACAATGTGTGTTTCTCCTCTGGTGGCTGAGTGAGGTCAGCGGAGGTCGCAGAGCAGAGCAGCTATTTACTGAACCTCAGAGGTTAAAATAGGTGCTGCTAGAATGGAGACACACACACACACTGGCCTAAACACGTCTCTGTACACTCACTGTAAGAGGAAGAAAATAGGTCACAGCACATGTACATGTACGTAACAACATGCTTTGTTGGCGAATAGAGAGCCTAAGTCTTAGCCTTATTTTTAAGACAGATCATTTTTTATCCCGTTTGAATTGCTCCATGAATCACACATACGATGTTGTGTCAAATTAAAAGATAATTTTGCAAGACAAGAAAGTTGCAGCTTGTTGTAAAACTGTTGAAGTATATGATATAATTAGAAAGACAACACACCCAAAAGTGCCGTAGTGACGTCTCTCGCCGAAGCTACGATGCCGGTGTGTTTTGTACTAGGATGAACTCACACCAGCGACGGATCTTGCTTGTGCTTTTGCTTTCCGATTGATAAACAGACCAGGAGTCTCCGGATAAAACACACCAGGTAATATAATGTTTCATTTGTGCCTGGTCATAACTAAGTTATCTAGCCAGCTAGTGTTGGTGACGTATATTGTACAGGATAATAGATGGATTTCACTGAGAGGTTTAACAATAAACTAAACGATACTACGACAAAATTTACAACAAACTGACTTTCTTGACTTGCAAAATTATCTTTTAAATTGACAAACATCCAGTATGTGCGATTCATGGCACTACTCAAACGGGATCGAAAAAATACTTCTCTCTCTATTGACGACCGTTCATATTTTATAATAAGGTCCCACAGGGTCCACTGGAAGGGGCGGGACTTAGACTCTATCTATTTAAATCAAATTTTATGTTCTTGAACATTTGTAAATATCCATTTTTGTCATGAAAAAACACAATTTGACTGAATAAAAACTTTATGAGCTAAGCTGCATATCAACAAATGTACACTTGTCTTGCTGGTAATACTGTTATATTTAGGTTACATTATATAGTTTGATGTATATATACTAAACAGAAAATCCTCAAAGTTGGAAAACAATTTAACTTGATTCAGAACTGCAGTTTTAAGCCATCTGAAAATAGAGTGTGAAAAGTTAAATAAAATCTTAACTCAAGGTCCACTTAATGGAGTTTCAACCACATCAGAGATGGGTTACAATCACCCCTTTATATATGACCACCTCTAATCATGTGACTGGAGTTCAATGATCGCGTGATCAGCTGTATTGAAAACGACAGTGAGACTGGTTTAAAGCTCCGGGAAAAGCTAGAAAGTGAATGTTGAATTACGATTTTTTCCTTGTTTTGTCAAACATACGGAAATTGTTTCCACGCCAGTCATGTTGGTAGTGATTTGACAATGTTAATGTTTTATGAAAGGCACCTGATGTTTGATCAATTCCTTTTACTCTCCTTTGGATGTTTTGAAGTGGGGTTGTGTGAGGTATTTATCAATAGTCTGTGTATTATCTACAGTAAGAAAGATATTCCTTTATTAGTCCCACAGTGGGGAAATTCAGTTTTACACTCTGTTTTTCACACACAGTACATATACATGCATCAATGGAGAGATGTCAGAGTGATGGGGCTGCTCCTGACAAGCGCCCAGAGCAGTTGGGGGTTTGGTGCCTTGCTCAGGGGCACCTCGGCAGTCCCCAAGAGGTAAACTGGCACCTCTCCAGCAACCAGTTGGTCTTGGTCCATGGGGGTCTTGAACTCGTGACGTCCGCGTCCTAACCCAAGTCCTTACAGACTGAGCTACTGCCGCCCCCAGTAGATGATGGTTGTAACACCCTCAGCATAGAGAAGCAGACAGGAGTTTTAGACACCTAAAAGAAAGGCTCACCTAAAAAAATCAGTATCAGTTTAAGTGTACACTATATTTAGAATATTTTCATCACTTAATCTTGCCGTCAGACAGCCCTTTCCTTCTCCTTTCTGACAGTGAACTGAACTGAAAGTCAAACTTATTTATGTTTTCTCCAAAGCCGGCACACTCAGATAACAAATCAGTATAAATATGTATCGCCTATGCTTAAACTGGTATTGTTTTTTTTTTTTGTTTTTTTAAAGTGAGTCTTTCTTTTAGGTGGCTAAAATGTTTTTAGGCTGCATGATGGTGCAGGGCAAGAGGATCACAGGTTCAAATCCAGCTTTGGCCTGTCTGCGCGGAGTTTGGAGCAGTCCAAAGACATGCAGGTTAGGTTAATGGCCCTGGCGACTTGTCTGGGGTCTACCCCGCTTTCACCCAATGCCAGCTGGGATCGGCTCCAGCAACCCCGCGACTAACGGGATAAGCGGTTGCAGATTTTTCTGCCGTCCTCATCTCCAGGAGTACATTGCTTTGCTCCGGTGTTGGTATTCCAGCCTGTTTCTTGTTGCTGGGAGCACGCCGACCGTCATCTAATGTAGGTAATACACTGACTGTGGATAAGTACCTCATATAACCCGACTTGAAAACACCCGGCCTAGCCTTTAATTTTCCTCTGTTTACACATTTCAACATGTAACTTGGTAAAGTTTCAGTGTTATTTAGTCAAAGAACCTTAAGCTGATTATCGTTTGAATCTTGCACTAGAACGAGCACACTGGAATCACAACTCCCTTTCATGTTATTAGCGACATTTCAACCAACCTCAGGCAAAATGTGTTCCTTGTAGTGCATTGTTTTGTTTTTTTTTTTGTTTTCAGCATATTTGAATCCCATGCTCCTAAAACAGAAAACCTCTTGCACTTTATCACACATTGCTCATTATGCCAAACTCTTCCGTCCTGCTGTGATGCTGATGAAGGAATAGTTTGGTCAGGAATATCGTGACAGACAGTGCCCTCTTTATTTAAGCCCAAGCTCATTCTTTTTTCTCTCTTCCCCCCTCCCTTGGTCCTTCATTCCTTCCCTGCATCATACCGATGATGTATGTGAAAGGTCGGGGGTCGGACCAGGTCTGAGCACAAACTTTTGTCTGACAGTGAGCGCTGACGTTTGTTAGAGACTGCCCTAACTTTCATCAAAGAGAGAAACCTTCAAAGCTTTGTGGAAGACTGTCACTCGCTCTTTATTTCTACTCAGTATATTGCAATAATGAGGGGATCCTGGCTTATCCACCTCTCGGTTCATTTTAAAGTGATCAAAGGAGGAATGCTCAGAGTTGTGGGTGGTTTTGCATCCCTCAGTAGTTGGTGATCTTACCTGAGCTCCACATTGGTCGCCTCTGTTCTTCAGAAGTTTGGAAGTGATCCAGATCCTTTGTCCGGTAGAGAGTCCAGAGGTCAGTGTGTCAGCCAGCATAAAGTCATACACACAGAGGTCCTCTTTGAGTGGAATAAATAAAAGTATGTTCACGTCACTGTGACGAGATAAATAAAGTAGCGCTGAGCGACATGAGTGCAGATCTTGCACCAGTCTGCTGGAGATTGGAGAGGGAAATGCTCGGCACAGGCAGCCACATGCCCACAGTGGAGCTGCATCAAACAGCAGGCGGCTTGATGTTCAGCTTCTGCATCTTCTTCACGGTATCTTTCTCTTTTCAGATTCTTTTTAATTCCTCTCTGTGTTTCTCTGTATTTTCTCTGTGTTTTTTTTTTCTTTCCTGTCGTCACCTCTTTCCTGGGAGCAAAAGAAACAAGTGCACGAGATTCCAGAGGCTAATTCTGCTTCTTAGGACGAGGGAACCTAATATGTGAGGACAACTGTGGAAGGAGGGAGACACCGGCAGAGAGAGAGTGTAAGGAAAAGGAGGGGCAGGACAGAGAGAGGAGGGGGACCCAGCGACGGATGGCAGATCAGACGAAACAAGGACTGGAGTGTGTGTGTGTGTGTGTGTGTTGTTGAGGAGGAGGGTGGCAAGCTGTTGAAACTTGAGAGACTTGAAGGAGAGGAAGCAAATGTTGACATGGTGAAGCAAAGGGACGTATGATTGGCGTTTGAAACAGATGGCTCAAAGGCAAATATGTAGTTTCTTTTTTTGTTTGTTTGTTTGATTATGTAATGGGGTCCCAAACAAATGGCTCTGCCCAACAGGCTTATTCCTGATGTGTTAAATGGCTCTAATAGAAAATAGACATAATGTACCAAGCCGACAGTCGGTTATCCGACAGTTTTGGGGCGTCAGTGAGCATCCGTTGGTCTAGTTTTTCAGTGTGTCCCACACCGTCAGATCTAGTCTGCCTGTGGCAGAGTGTTTCATCCGATTCAGTATGTTGAATCGCTGATGCTGCCCGTCGTTGAGAGAATTCAATCTGATTGGCTGTTCAGTTTAAATGAATCAGTGGACGAGAAGAGAAATAGATGGGAGGAAAGCAGCAAACGAGTAAAGTCAAGAGGACACGCAGAAGGCTCTTTTCATTTTTCATCTTCATCTCATCTGATCATTCCAATACACTGATACTGTCACGATGCCGTGGCCATCTGGACTGAAGCTAAGTGGTGAACGAGAGTCGTGTGAAAATGCTCAGCAGACGCTTCTTTATGCCATGGACGTATCATATCAACGACTTGTACATCTGCCATCCTTGGTCTTTCAGTTTTACCTTTTTAAATGACAAACACAGACTACCATGACCTGCAGTAACGGTAGTCGGCTGTAGTCATTGCGATGTCGACGAGGCGACGTATCGGATGCCCTTCGTCGCTGCTACTTCTTTGATGTCAGGGTTGGTTTGTGTGGGCCTTTAGTCACACAACTATCCCAGCCATGGCTCAACACCATGTATAAAAAGCCAGCACAAAGGCATTGGATCTGTGGTAATATAAAATATTGGTTAGTGCAGCTTTAAATAATATATACCATGATGGAGGATATTACACATAATGCCCAGTCTTAAAGGGCACAATGTGCTTTCATTTTAAATTTTTCTTTCTATTGCTGCTAATAACACATTTCCTCAAAGCTACCAGATGCTAAGCAGGTGATCAAACAGATTTTTACACTAAGGTTAATTTAGGAGACTCTTGATTGGAGCACTTTAATCTGGTTACAGTAATTAGTTTATAGTATGAATGAATATGCACTCAGTCATATATTTCCAGCTCTTTTTAACAGTCTCCTGTTGCAGTTCCTTTTTTACAGTCATAGTGAAAAACATCAAACATCAGGAGGTAACTTTTTTTTTTACAGTAGGTGGCCTTCTTTAAAACGCTGATCCACTGCAAGTCCAAAACACTCTCAGCCTCTCAGTCACCCATTACGCACCTCTTGCAGTAATTTGTCATCCAATGAAACACCCGAAGTGAAGAGCTGGAATAGCTGGAATGATGAAATTAAAATGTGGATGGCTGTGAAATGAACACAGTCACACAAAATTTACAAACCTGATACCGTTGGTCTCCTGTGCGCTATCATGTCGATTCCACTCCGCTGCCAGTGAGTGTAAATTCAGATTGGATATCATAAATGTGCTTGCAAGTGTCGTTTCAGGGAGGCAGGAGAGTATTAGGTGGAGGAGCAGGAGGCGAAGCCTGAGGTGAGACTGACGCATGGCGCAATGTCGAGTAAATGTCAAACTAATTCTGATATGCTAAAAGGCCTGTGATGAAGAAGTCAGCTCTACTCTGCCTTTACAACTCACCTTACCAAATATGGTGGGTAAATGTGGGGTTAAGTACAGGCTATCAAAGCTATATGGACAGTTTAATGGCATTCAGTAGGCTATATGAAGTGCTCTTGTGTAAATGAGATTGGCTGCTCAGAAAAAACAAGTGTTTAATGCCAGCAGTAAAAGCGGTAATGGCACCGTCAAGCTTGGCAGGGTCCCGCTGTGACCGAGATGTCCATGTAAACTCATATCCTGGTTTAATTTGAAGCACACACCTTCACTTTTATTTTATTTGCATAACATGGACACATACACACACACACACCTTCTGGCAACATGCCACGTAGGGGTTAGGTTAAGGGACAGTGGGGAAGGACAGCAAACTGGAGCAGTAAGCACATTTCACCAGGGGGATACAGTTACACACTGATTCCTCCCCCTCAGGGTCGCTCTTCTCTCTAAACCATCTCTCTCTCTCTCTCTCTCTCTCTTCTGTAAATTTTTTTTACAAGAACGCTCACCATTACATCCGGCAGAGAAATGCAGTACGTTGCATTCTATGATCTATAAATGGCTCATCAATGTTTACGTAGGTCTCCATTTTCCCTCGACATGCGGAGCTGCTTGGATCGGCATAACAACTCATACAACCAGCTAATTAAAACTACTGTTGGCCACAGCGATGCAGTTACATTTTATGGCTCTCGGTTGACATCATCTTTTTTGCCCAGGTTGGTATTTGTCTCAGATAATTAAGAGTCCCTAAGTAACAGGACACCTTACACACTGAGACAGGGGATTTCTGTCCTCAGAAGGAGGTCAAAGGAGGCCAATTGTTGGACACTTGCTTTAGAAGAACTGCTTCAATATGACACTTTACTGTGTTCTGCTGGGGAATACAGACGGTCTGCTATAAAATAAATAACTGTAAGAACGCTGTTATTGACCAATCACAATCAAGTATTCAACATAGCCATGTAAAAAAGATATTATAGGATTATTATTACTGATGTGTCAATGTGTATAAGCACCAGGAATGTTGCAAATTTACTTTATAAACTGCTCAGCAGGTTGTACTTTAAAGGTCATTATACTTTACAATGTGGTCACATGTAAAGTGTTATTCTACAGCTAGTAACTGTAGCTGTCAGATAAATAGTGAAAAGTATAACTTAAGTTTATACTTGAGTACAGTACCCAATTAAACATAGTTGCATCGCTGGCATGTTTTTCTTGTTTTTTCCAGAAAATGGATATTGAGCTGGGCAGCACTGTGGTGCAGTGGTTAGGTGGTGGTTGGGGGCGGCAGTAGCTCAGTCTGTAGGGAGTTGGCTTGGGAACCGGAGGGTCACCGGTTCAAGTCCCGACATGGACCAAAAACTGAGTGTGAACTGGTAGCTGGAGAGGTGCCGGTTTACCTCTTGGGCACTGCCGAGGTGCCCCTGAGCAAGGCACCAAACCCCCAACTGCTCGGGGCGCTTGTCTGGAGCAGCCCCCTCACTCTGACACCTCTCCATTACTGCATGTGTGTGTGTTTGTGTGCATGTACCATGTATAAGTTAAACAGAGTGTAACAGTCCCACTGTGGGACTAATAAAGGTAGATCTTCTTCTTCTTCTTCTTCTTCTTAGCACTGTCGCCTCACAGCTAGAGGGTTGCTGGTTTGAATCCGGCCTTGGAGCCCTTCTGTGTGGAGTTTGCATGTTCTCCCTGTGTTAGCGTGAGTTTTCTCCAGGTTCTTCAGCTTCCTCCCACAGTCCAAAAACAGATTTTAAAGATGACTCTAAAATTGTTGAAATTTTGAATGTGAGCTTGAATGGTCTGTGTCTGTGTGCCCTGCGGTGAACTGGCGACCTGTCCAAGGTGTACCCCACCATCTCCCAGTTTCAGTTGGGATTGGCTGATGGATGGATTATTGAGATATATTGTGTTTCTTGTTAGGACCTTAATTGGCAATTAATGTTGTAGATGTTTGTGATATGACTCCTTTTTAATTGCTTGGTGCAGCCTGTAACTCCACTGTACAGATTCAACACTTTATTAATTGATGCAACCAACCCATACATTTTTGTGGTTTGTTCTAGATTTTTTTTATAAAGACCCACCTACAGCAGAATATTTTCATTATCTATGAAGGTGTTATCACACAGACCCAATATTAAATTTATCAGACAATAACTTTTGATCCAGAATAAGAGTTTTACTTCAAATGGTGCAAGTTGTGTTATTTTCCTACATTGTTTTGGCTCCTTACTCTGCCAGCAGTCCTGGAGAGCACTGTCTGCTTTTGTTCTTTGTGTTTTTCCACCTCAAGGATAAATGCGCCGACCACATCCCTCTTCTCTATTAGCCCTTGCTGCTCTTCAATGCTGCCTTTGAAGATTTAATCAGTCAGATTTCCGTGATTAATCCTTTTTCATGTCCTTTCACGGTAAATAATTATAGAGTTTGATACGATCGCTAGCTGCATAGAGAGGACAGCATGCAGATTTCTGACAGAGCTGAGTCCCCAGGTACCTTCATTAGCCTGATTATTCTGATCCAAACACACTCCATCAACCAGTTTACATGTAAATAGGTTAATTCTATTCCCACTCCTCACTCACTCTGCCAGCACGCTGTGTTTAACAGATGAGATCTCACCAAATGACTTCTGTTTTATTCAGTCTCTACCTTGTGCAACATTTCTGTCAAATGTTTAATTTGCACACTAAAAATGGCTGTTAGGTTTCTATAGCAGATTTAACAGACGGCTGAATTTCAATCGCTCGTCAAGTGCAGAAAAGCCGAGCAGGGAAGGATCATGTCTCTCTTTATCCACTATAGAATCCCCAGAAGGCCTCAGTCAGACTTCACAGTTACAGCAGGTTGTCTGATGAAGACACCCAGTGGCCAGATACTCACATCCCATCCAACTCCTGATTTTATTTCAGCAGAAATCCTTCACCACTTGGTGGCAGTGCAGCTCCACTCTGCTCATTTACAGGGTCAGTACTAACAAAAGCGCCTCATGATAGCCAAAACACTCCTCATGGGCATAAACAAAACAGGACACTACTTTTTCCTGAAGGTCATTTGAATTTAAGATATTTTTATCTGTCCCTGAGGGAGCCTTTAGCACTATCAGAAGCTTTGTAGTGGACTAAGTGCACAATAGCTACATGCTGTTGTGCAGCAGAGGAGATGATGAGCTGCCCCGACTGCCCCTCTCCTCTCAGGATTAGTGACTTAATGCAACCATTCAGACACTGAGCTCCGATCAGCTGCTTAATACTGTTTTATCCCAAATAACACAACCAGCCCTGCACGCAGGATGTGCTGTGTTTCACAGACACATACATATACCGACAAAAGACAGCGCATACACTTTATATACAGTATATTGTGTAGTTGACCTGCAGATAATAATCACGCAGTAGGAAGCTGCAATATGAACAAAAACTCACTAATTCTTTGTTTTATGGGTTTGTATTTTAATAATCATTTTCTAGTACATTTCCCAGAGCTAAATGACAAAACAAAAAATGTGATTTTCCTTGAAAGAACTGCTCCATTTAAGCCCAAGTAAGTATCCATTTATCATTGGAGATGTAATTCTCCATTCATGTTGAATTGTATGCATACCTGTATACAATTTTACATTTATATATAATATGTATGCTCAGCTGACCTGTACACCGACTAAAAGGTTTCACTTGCAGCTGAAGACTGAAGTCTTTATTTTTCCTGTGATCAACTTCAAATTACCAGAAAATTGCTTTAAAAAATTAAGGGAAGATTTTGGTAATGTCTTACTTTATGGGCCCTTAAAGAGTAAAGGGACATTATGTAGGATTTGGCAGCACCTTGTGCTGTGGTTGTCAGATTACAACCAACTGAATATCCTTCTGCTTACTTCTCCCTTTCCAAGATTGCAGTAACGTGAGGCGCTGAGAGCAAAACCGTAACGCCATTCGCCTCGCTCAGAGGCCATCCTTACCATAATAACACTACTTGAAGCCCCAGACACATCAACCCGACATAAGAGTGTCAATGCAGGCTGCTTCTTGTGTTGCCTCACATCACGTTTGTTCTGGTCGAAAATGTGCAAACACACTGTAAAACCTACCAACCATGTGCGTTCTGCGCCTGCGTGAGAGGAAATAACTCTCCATGCCAGCAGGTGGCATAGTCTGTATTCGGCATTTAAAAAGGGAAACCAGAAAACTGAAGATGGCGGATATACAACGTGTTGTATAGAAGAGCCTGTGTTTTTCCTTTTGACTTAGCTAGCTTTCCTCACTTCTGTTTCTCTTCTCGTGCAATGATTAGTTTAAGCAGAACTGCCAATCAGATTGATTTCTCTCACTGATGGGCACCGCTGCCGATTCAACATGCTGAATCAATTGAAAAAACTCTGAAAAGGCAGACTAGAGCTGACGGAGTGGGACACATCGAAAAAACTAGGCCCAGACGATAGCCATAAATTGTCCGATGGCCAGTTGTCAGCTTGGTGTATGCACAAGTGTGTTGCAGAATTACACTGGCCTCCAGGTAACGTAAAACAGTGTAAGTCTCTTTCTAGAGCCAGAGTTTAATTTGTCCATTCTGGGCTACTGTAGAAACATGGTAGAGCAACATGGTGGACTCTGTGAAGATGACCTTCTCCCTATGTAGATATGAACGGCTTAGTCTAAGGTAACAAAAACACAATGATTGATCGTTTCAGGAGATTATATGCTAATGAAAACATATTTGTGAATATTATTTTCTATTTCTGCTTATAGAAATGTTACACACTGGTCCCTTAACCAGGAATTTGCCTCACAGATCCCGGCGTGTCCTGGTGGAGATAGTAGTAGCTCATGAGACTCTCTGCCATCATGGGCTCATTTAGATCATGTAGAGTCACAGTCAGAGGGGTCGAAGGTCAAAAGGGGCGAATTCATCCCTTTGTCTGTCTTGGGTGAGAAAGTGGCCTTTTGAAATGGCAGATCTTTTTACCCTGTAAAACATTGGTCTATCAACGGTCTATCATCTATCATGTGGATAAATAAAGTGTATCCTACGTGTCCAGTGTTAGACGTCCTCTCTGAGGAGAGTCCGTGCCTTCAAAGAGTAGAGGGATGCCCTGTTTTTGTTATTCATCCTGCCCCTTCAAAGTTAGGCCCTGGTTCCCCTGGTTAGTAGTGCAAATGCACTGCAAACACACACACACACAGGCTTATACTAATCCTTGTGAAAACAAAGTGATATATTTCTCCCAGCGCGGGTCAGGCGTGGGATGTTCGTCAGTGTGTTTATCAGGATTATGAGCATTTCATCCATAATATGACGTCTAACATCATACTTACCAAACACTCACTGTTCTAAATGGGAAACACGGGTGAACGGTGTGTAGAAATAAGATAAGATAAGATAAGATATTCCTTTATTAGTCCCACAGTGGGGAAATTCACACATTACAGCAGCAAGTGGATAGTGCAATAAAAGACAAGAAGCATAGATGTAAAAACAGTATTAATACAAATAAAATAAATTAGTATATACATAATAGAAAAGTAAAGCCAGAAATGTGTCCATCATATCAATGATATAATTGTACATATGAGTCCTTATTGCACTTGAAAATGATCTGAAAGATGAGTTGACCAGCAAAAAGATGATTCAACTGCCGACCATGACTCTTTGAGACCATTCCCACCAGTGAGCCTGACCCAGTGTGACCTTGTGACCCCCTCTAACTGACCTCTCAGTGGGTGGCCCTCACACTGACCAGCCTGGACCATGAATCAACAGAAGTGGCTGCTCTTAGATCAGATCTTTGTTATTTTGTTCATTGTCATCTCAACTTTGACGCTACATTTCCAGGCCGATATTTTCCTACTCAGTCAGTTTCTCCTTTTAAGATAAGATAAGATAAGATATTCTGTTATTAGTCCCACAGTGGGGAAATTTATGGTGTACAGCAGCAAAGAGGATAGTGCAAAAGACAGGAAGTGGCAGTAAAAACACAAGCACAAGCAAGATACAACACAGTAAAAAAGGGGAGGTGATTAAAAAAAATAGGAACAACATTATTATTATATACATGTGTAAAAGTAACTATTGCACAGTGAGTGGAATGAACATGCATCTAGTTTTTTCTTATAATTTTTTTTTCTATTTCACCTGTTGAATGTTTCAATCCTCAGATTAACTCTTGCTTCTCCATAAAAAAGGAAGGACAGGTATCTCCAGCCCTAGAAATCCTGATTTAGATATTTCAAATCTGTCTATGTAGATATTACAGATTTGTTTTTTGAATGTATGTGTACAGTATATATGAAAGGCCAATGGTATAAATTATTGTATACTGTATGTGGGTGTTAAGTTGTGGTCTGAGTGAATGTCAGGGAAGGATTATGCCGTCCCAGTGTCAGTAAAGAAGAAAGTCTCTGTGGCCGGGCAGCCTTGTTAATCATAAATCTTTATCTTACAATCCTGCCTCGCACATCCGCCCTTTCATTAAAAGACAGCCAAAGGATTAGTGAAGCTAAACCACCGAAATCTGGAGAGAAAAATGAGAAACAGTCACTCGCTCTGCTGATGGTTTTATATGAGACAAAAAGAGGAGAAATTAATATCTCTCTATCTATCTATCTATCTATCTATCTATCTATCTATCTATCTATCTATCTATCTATCTATCTATCTATCTAAAGTAAACAAAATCCATGGACTGATTGGTTTTTTAAATGTTTTAATAACATCAAATTTTCCAGACGACAACAGAAATGAAAAAGACAGAATAATAATTACATGCTATCCAATGCAAATCTGTTGGGAACTAGATATAAATTTTCATAAAAGTAACCTGAGAATGACATTTTTGCCCCTTCACATTGATCCATGTTTAATCAAAACAGCTTTCTTCCTCCTTCCAAAGATCAGCTACATTGCGCTAAGAAATCTACCTCTGAATACGCTTTGAGTGCAAAACATGAAATACTGTAATAAACAACAAAGAAGAGGACGGAAAAGTAATGTAAGAGATGAGCTATCAGTCTAAGCAAACAAAGAGACCACAAGTATGTACAAAAGGAAATCCAGACACACACCTGCACATCAGAACAAAGTCCATATACACTTTATTAAATTAGAGAATAAATAAAAATACTTTTAATTTATGTAGTGTGTTACCAAAGCTAAATTAGAAGTGCTTGTATCACAGTAACAGGACATCTGTGGCCAAAGCAACATTTCCTATCAGGACTCTCCAGGTTCTTAAAGTATTTGGTAGTCAGTGTTTTAAGAAAATGTATTGGTCAAGTGTTTTCAAATTTTAACAATGTCAGCAGTAATACTCTAAGTGCAACCACACATGTAAAAACCGTTTTTATTGTACAGTTGCTCTACTAGCAGACTGATCCTTCACTCAGTGTTCATGGAGGATCAGAGAGCGAAGACGAGCAGACGGGTCGTATCAATAGCTGAAGCAGAAGCTGATCTGTCTCAGTCTCTGTAGACGGAGGTGATCTGTCGGGAGGGCATGTGCTGTGGATGGTAGGAGTCATACGGCCCCTCTAAGTGAACGTCGTAGCCCGTCTGAGTCTGATACAGGCCCTGGTCCACAGGGGAGGGGGAGTAGTGGTGTGGGGGTGGGTAATGGGGGAAAGGCTCCTGTTTGGGTACCAGGTTACTGCTGATGCTCAGAGGTGGTGTAGGGGGGCCGTCGTACGGAGGGGTCCCCACACCGCCAGCGTTGTACTCATTTGGCGAGTGATTCTCGTACACTCCTCCCTTCATCGCCCTCAGGTGAAGCAGGTGAGCAGAGTCAAAAGTGCCATACGGCGGACTTGGCAGGCCTGGAGAGGAGTAGCTCACCACGCTGCCGAGAGGAGCAGGTGCCGTCCGGACTCTATGTCTGTCCTCAGGCCTCATCCCGGCACCAGAAGCTGGTCCGAGCTGCAAGCAGCCGGCCACCAGGTTGCTGGTGGGCTGTGAGAGGCCCTTACACAGTGTCTCCATGAAGGCCCTGCTCTCCGTGGACAGGCCCCCCTCCAGGGCCTCGGACAGAGCGCAGATGTAGTTCCGAGCCAGCCGTAACGTCTCGATCTTGGACAGTTTCTGTGTTTTGGAGTGACATGGCATGATGGTGCGCAGGTTCTCCAGTGCATCGTTTAGGCCGTGCATACGCGAACGCTCCCTGGCGTTGGCCTTTACACGCCTCGCACGGAAGCGCTCCTGCCGGGCCTTTGTCATCCGCTTTTTCTTGGGACCGCGTCGCTTGGACTCGTTTTCATCCTCCTGTCCCTCCTCCTCTTCGTCCTCCTCGTCCTCCTGTGCATCCTCACTCCCCATCTCCCTGTCCTGTTGGTTCACTCCTCCTGCTCTGCAGCAGTGTGACGAGACTGATGCGTCTCCATCAGGCGAGCTCATGTCTCCGTCCATCCACTGCAGAGGGCTGACGACCTCCTCTCCCTCGCCTTGTCTCACAAATGGCTTAATCATCATGGTACTCTGGAAACAAGAGCACATCTTTGTCAGACAAACAACATTTTTATTTGAATAGCAGTGGTCAAAAGTAACTATTTGCTGTAGAAATGCTAAGTAAAATGAAGTACTGCACTCAAGCACAACTTTGGGGTACTTGTACTTAAGTACTTCTATTTTTGCTCCTTTACAGTTAAATCTGCAGTAGTAGAATGTTTTTGGCATCATTGGGCAAAAAATCCATAATAACCTTTCAGCATATCGTAATTCAAGTGTTCGGAGAGAAAACTAGACTTCTGCACCTGCTCATGGCTCTGTTTACAGGCTTTAAAACATCTAATCTGTGATGGGAGGCTTTGGCCAATCACAGGTCATTCAGAGAGAGAGAGTGTTCCTATTGGCTGCACTCTGGCTGGTTGGCAGTGCTTGGTATTTCCTCAACTGATCTCAACATGGGTGCTGCTTCACAAATTTTCTCATTATACAGCTAAACAGTAACTATAAGATGTTTCTGAAAATGTGAGGAGAGAAGTAGACATTACAGTAACAGAGTATTGATTCATATTGATGAGCGCTGCTGATCAGAGTTTGTTAGTGACTGACAGCTGCTCAGAGAAGGCAGACTTCAGCTCGGCTCTGATTGGTTGTTTTCCTCCAGTCTGTGAAATCTTGCAGATGCCCTTAGGAGCACCACAGGACACAGGACAGGATTTTTTTCAGGGTACCTGTATAGGCACTACTGTCAGGATATAGCAACCATTTAATAAAAATAACTTTTTCATACCATATGTGCTATCACTTGCTCAATTCTACGCAAAGGTGCTTAAACGTTGTGAAAACGGGATGAAAGTGAAAGTGAAACTTAACGTACAGGACACAAGTGGTGACTTTTTAAAAAATCATATTTGCCCTAATTTGACCAACTTCTGCTTTAACAGAGGAAAATATTGCTGTTTACTCCCCTTCTAGTCTCTTTGCATTTTTATTTTCACATTCAAAATGACAACTTTATAAAATAAGTATTGTTTTACAGTATGTTAAACTACCAGTCGATGGTGCTTTTACTTCAGTTATGGGTCTGAATACTTTTTCCACCTCTGAAGAACACCTGACAGCCTTTGTGTAGACCCCAAAACATGCAGACTCTTGATCTATGGCTGCTTAACCCAGTATTTAAGAAGATTATGTGGAAAAGTATCACAGGTTTACACCAGGCTGAAGGAGCTGTACAGTTTGTTAGTGATAATGATGACAGTCCTCTTTTTTTCTAAGATTTTAGTAACCAACAGGATTTTCAAATACACAATAATAAGAACATCTAGAGTTACTCGTTTTGGTATCTGATCACATTTTTTCTGAGAAGGTTAAGGGGGGATCATGACATTGGTGTTTCTGGCTACGGCCCTGTTAAAGATGAAACCTGGATCCAGTGAGTGTACGTTTTCATCTACCAATAATAAGCAATAATAATAATAATAATAATAATAATAATAACCTAACTATACTGTAAACTGTGACTTTCAGCAGATCTCAAACAGCTGCGGCCTCGGACATTTACTCCAGACGCGCGCTCCTCCTCCACAGGTGTTGGTGCTGACTGAAACAATAAACACGATGAATAGGGATAATCTAAACTATACCTGTGTGGTATGTTTTATATCTATTTTCATTCCTTTTCCCCTCCTCTCTCAGGGTAATCCCGGTCAACTTGTGAACTGGTAATGCCCCCGACGAGATAAAGTCGCTGACAGGACTTCAATCTGGGGCATCGCAGGATTTTCTCCGTGCGGATGAAGCCACGACTATGGGATTAAATGAAAGATCGACGTCCCCAGATCAGTGACTCAGATTGAATTGAAATCAGACATTTCCAAACGCAGTAATATTAATGCCTCCACACAAATTGCGCACTCGAGTTATTTGCAAAATGTCGAATGAAGCAGCAATGAAGGAGAAACTTTAGGTTACATATTTTTCATTAGATTACATTAGTTTACTTTTGGTGTTTTAGTTGGAAACCCCGGTGCCAACTGTTTGTCAAAAGCTGAAAAATATATTAAGATTGAAAAATACACACAAAAGCAAGTCTTGTAATCTTCCAGGCTACAGAAATAAGTTAAATAATTTGTGAAACCTCTCTGAAACATACCCGTGCTGATGCGTCCTCAGGAAGTTTGTCCGATGATATTTTTCGTTCTCAGTTTGGTGTGGGTGAGGTGTGTGCGTCCGTGCAGCGCTGTCCCACAGAGTCTCAGTGCGGGTCACTGTGTGGGGGCTCCGGGTTTTAATCTCCACGTTAAAGCTCCTCCCACTCCCATCCAATCCATCCATAACGCGCTTGAAGCTCGCGCGTGGCCGGCCCGTGGCTCTAGCCCCTGGAGCTCCGCTCGTCGCCTATGTGTGTGTGTGTGTGTGTGTGTGTGTGTGTGTGTGTGTGTGTGTGTGTGTGTGTGTGTGTGTGTGTGTGTGTGTGTGTGCCCAGGCGCCTTTGTTGCTGTGCGGAGGGCGGCAGCGCGTTTGCATTGAGCGGAGCAGAGACGCGCTCAGTGCGCTGAGCCTAACTGTATGTGACAGCTTGAAGTTGCGTGTGAGCAGGTGTTTGCTCCGTCCCTTCTTCCAGCCATCCATCCCTCTGCACTGCGGAGGCAGGCTGTTGAACAAGTTCATTTCACCCAAGAGGCAGCTCTGACCAGACGGGCTAAGTTTGGTCACATGAGGTGTGCAGTTAGAGCATCAGGAGCATCTCTGGGACTCATTAATGGCCTCTTCTCTCTGCAGTATGTAGCTCCATGCTGTCTGCAGCTTAAAGCACCTCGTGTTCATATTCAGTGTGCAAGCAGAACTCCCAGCACCCACATACTTTGAGTACAATTTGAAATACCACAATATAAAATATATTCAAATTATAAAAATGTATTTGTGATTAAAGCTAGTGAAGATACTGGTATTATTTCAAACTGGATCCCCTATAAAGAATCCATTGGTAAAATCCAGGTCATAGTATCTTGTCGCAAAGGAAGCTAAATAACACTGCAAACTTGCATTAAAGTTTGATGAGGAAAAACTGTCATGGCCATTTTCAAAGAGGTCCCTTGACCTCTGACCTCTAGATATGTGAATGAAAATGGGTTCTCTGGGTACCCACGAGTCTCCCCTTTACAAACATGCCCACTTTATAATAATCACATGCAGTTTGGGGCAAGTCATAGTCAAGTCAGCACACTGACACACTGACAGCTGTTGTTGCCTGTTGGGCTGCAGTTTAACATGTCATGATTTGAGCATTTTTTAAATGTGACATCACTTGAGGCAATCTATCAGATCTCCCATAAAGGGATTTTATACAACTTTTTTCACATAAGCCTGCGCAGTAATCCTTCATAAAACCTGGAAAACAGTGAAGTACTCTTTTAAGTACAAGTGCCTCAGTATAGTACTTAAGTGTACTTTGATAAATGTACTTAGTTGTATTCTACCACTAATATTCAACAGGCCAACAGGTTTATCATCATAACGGCAAAGTTATTTTTGCAGGATGTAATGATATATGGTATACGCTTTTTTAATTTTTTGTGTGTCCTAGAAAGTTTGTTCTGAAAGTTCAGAAATATTTTAAAAATTGGTAAAATCATCTTTATATTTTACATATGAGAGGTACCAAAAGATGACTTGTCAAGGGCTTTAGATATGTTTGATCAGACTTTAAACTTGCACTTGCTGATCAAATCATCACCTTTAACACATGCAAACAATTTACTCAGTCACACAAATTATATCAGAGTTTATGGAGTGTTGGGTTTGGTCTGTAACTTCCAGGATGACAGTAATTAATTTGAACGACAACAACACTGTGACGATGGTACATTGTTAAAACACTGCTCTCACTTGAGAAACCTACATTTATGAAGTACCTCCAACGAGGCACGGTGTGTGTGTGAAACAGTGGACGCTGAAGTGCCTTAAACTTGCATTCTTTCTAACAGCCAGCAGGGGGCGACTCCTCTGGTTGCAAAAAGAAGTTTGATTTCTGGTACTTCTACTGCTACTCTACTTCTCATTTGATTTATTACCTCAGTAAACATTGTAAACACAAGTTTTAAGTTTTCTTTAATACAGCATGATGTTCATTTTGTACATAATGGTCCCATTTAGAGTCAAATAGACCATAAAGCAGATTATGCTTTAGGGTGTGGCTTATGTTGTGATTGAAAGGTTGCTACCACAACGTTATCCGGTCTGGGAGTTGGTCGTGTTTCCGTCTTACAGCTTTAACCCTTTCCCGACGTGTTTTCAGTTCATGAAAGTTAATTGTGACATTTTAGTTGCTTAAAACTGTCTTATTCAGTGTTCAGTTGTTCTGAGCTCCTCCTTCTCATGTCACTTATGTGAATGTGAAAAGATGGCGACGGCCAAAATGCCAAACTTGAGGCTTCAAAACGGCAGTCCACAAACCAGTGGGTGATGTCGAGATGACTATGTTCACCTGTTATATACGGTCTTTGGTATGGAACTAAAGATAATTATGTCTAAAGAATTCAAATTTATGCTTTTTAGAAAAATAATCCCATGTCCTTCTTAGTTTACGTGTTAAGCCACAACCAAAGGGTTTGTATCAGTGGTAGGACAATTCAATGTGTTTCATTACCTTTGCCTAATAGATAACATTATACTTAATTTAAGTTGTGGATTTGGTGCATAATCACACTAATTCAAATAAAAGAATAACTTAAATAGTAAATTATCATTTTGGTCATAATCTGTCCCTGGACTACACTAACTTTCTGTGACAAAGATGTGAATAACAACAGGATATCTTGTTGACTGACTGGGGAACAGAGATAGCACCACATGCTCTAACAGAGAGGCTCGACGTAGGTTACGAGGTGATCTTCACCCCCAAACTATGTGCTTCTCTTTCCCCGTTCATTCCCAGGCCGACCACCTTCCCCACTGCTCCTCCCTGTGGGTCTCTGCCTTTCCTATTCCACACCTGCAGCCTGAAATGGGAATAGCAGAGCCGGGCCTCCTGCATCCCCAGAGTGGGACTAGCAGGGGAATATGATAGCTGAGGCCTTGTGTCCCCATTGCATACACGCATACCACTGTTTATGATACTAAAATAAACTAGAATTAGTATTTTAATGTGTTTTGGGGGAAAAGTTGCATCCCAACTCGTTAAATACAGCATCTGTCATGACAAAAGTGCTCTTCTTCCTTCATCATTTTTCTTTTCAGTGTGACCTGCTTAACTTTATATCATCCAGCCTTCATGGTCCATAACTGTAATAATACTGTATGTATGCCATAATGTCCCCAGGTCCCTCACTGCTGACCGCACATGATGAAGTCCTGCTGCAGATGGCCTTCTCTTAAACATATCTCTTACTCTAACAGTCTGTGGCTCAGATGCTCGTCTCAGCTCACTCAGCATGTTCACATTGCTCAGAGGACACTGCCTCACCTTTTTCTAGGTATGTTCGTGTGATGGGAATTGAGTTTATTATAATAAAAATATGAGGGACAGATAAAACTTCACTCCAGTACACACACAAACATGACCTTCCCATGAATCCCCAGTGTATGTGTTTGTGACAGTGGGGGAAAGTGGGCTTTGTCCATCTGTCATACTGGAAGTCCTCTGAGAGCTGCCAACGCCACAGCATGAGGAATTTGTGCATGTGTGTGTTTGTATAGCTCATGTTTAGGGAAGTGGATGGATATGCAGTAATCAAAATCCTCCTACAATATCAGCAGCCTTGGATATATTTTTACTGCAGCGACACCAAAAGAAGGTCAGTTCGATGGATCAAGATCGTATCTCTCACTCTGCATGTCTGTATGACAATACGGTCATCAAATTGTTCAGAAAGCGCACAAAAAAAAAAAAAAAGCAGAGAATGAACGTTGCTCTGTATTTCATGGTTCCCCGTCAACTTTACAAATGGCCGGCATCTAAGCCAAAACTTGAACCTCCCTCCAGCCCGGCACCGACTCTGGGGAGACAGGGGTGATGTTGACCATGTGTCCTACTAACCATCTCATTGATGGACCCCACGACTGGGTAAAATAGACGCCCCCCTCTGCCTGAACCCCTAAACCCCCTTAACCCTTCCCTAAACCCTCTGTTGGCCCCCTGTTGTGCGTGCTCATTGGCTGACCGCCTTCAGGCGTCCCTTTTCCACGGGTCCATTGTCTGGCCCCATAAGCAGCTTTGTTTCTGCATGTGCAGCTGGGCTAGCCCGCGCAACCATTAGCCACAACACGCTAAAGCGAGAGCGGGATAATATAATTACAAAACAAAAGTCAGGTGGCTCACGAGATCTGCCAGGAGAACCCCGTGTGGGGGAGATGCGAGGACACGCTGGCGGGTGGCCAGCTATAATTCGATTATGAAGTTGCGCAAGTGACAAAAGAAACAATTGAATCTTTTTTTTTTTTTCTTTCATTTGCCCCACTGTGGTTTAATTTGATTCCACCGTGGCTTTAAAAAGAAGCCAGTGTGAAAAGAGAGAAGATTTACTCTTCTAATTTCTAGAGTCACCAGCTCAGAAAATGTAATATGCGCTGACAAAATAGCGAGAGAAATTCCACTTTATTGTTGCTGCAACACACTCCCTGCATGTGAGGCCCAAATCAGATGAAGGCCGCAGTTTCTCCTGCGAACTGACTGGTCTTGTGCTCTTGTTTTGCATGAATGCACTCAGACTGGTGGACAATGGGATCAGTGGCAGATCCATCTCCTGTAATACTTTCTTCAAACAGGGCTGCAAGTGTGTCCCCCTGTTCTGTCGGCAGACCCGAATTTATCCTGTTAGTCACCCTAGATGAGTGAAAGAGTAAAATCAACCCCCATCCCAGCTGGACACACACACACACACACACACACACACACACACACACACACACACACACACACACACACACACTTAACCCCACACTGGGGAGTTACACACACAGCTTTATGGACAGCTGATAAAAGCAGGTTTAGCTGGTAGCTACTGTTTGAAGCAGGTCAAGCAGAACAGGATCTGTTAATGTCTTTTTGTTTCTATGGTTCATACTGCAAAAGACTGCATTTTGTTTTTGTTTTTTGTTTTTTTTGTTTTGCTGTTTTAGAAGACAATAAGCAATTGTGTCAGATGCACACATGCTCTTCATACTGAAGGGTTGGTGTCAGTATTGTGCCCGCTCAGGGTGTGTAAAACGCCCATTTTTTGCCCCATTAGGCACAGTTTGATCGCGCCCCTGGGAGAACACCACATTCTCTTGGTCTGGAGGACTGCTCACGAGAGGTTACACTGCAGATTAATCGTCTGTCTGGTTTACCGTTTTATTTATGCAAGTAGGTGTGCATGTGTCAGAGTGGGCCACTTTTGGGAAAATAAACAATACCCAAAGATATATTCACCTTTTCATTTTATTCCTGCTTTGTAGAAACATTTTGGGAATGAAAATAAGCTGTCGTGTTATATTTCAGCCCGTTCTCATTCCCAGGGCGTCAAATAGTGAGGCTTTGTTGTGGCCATCGGCGTTTGATATCACCGCACAAGGCACCCTTCAGCGTCAATATAAGACACACCAGGCTTTCCATTAACTACTATGTAAACCCAGTGCTGAAAGTGCACTGGCAAGTGCTGTGGTGACATGTTCAAAGAGCAAAAGACACACACAGGGCAGGTGGGAGGGGAGGTGTATGGGTCAAACAAATTCAAGGTTTTCATCCAGGAGACCACTATTTGTGTTCTTTACCTTAAGTTTCACTTTCATGTTACGATCAGCTGTCCATTCGTGGCCCGTGTTCACAACGTTAAGTCACATTTTCACCGTGGAAACAGTAATTTTAAGCCCAGCCATGTTGTTTTTTCCTAAACTTAACTAAGTGATTTTATTGCCTTTGTTTAAAGGAACAGTGTGTAAAGGCCCTGACACGCCAAGCCTTGTTTTTTGGTGTATCCTGCACCGTCGGCTCTAGTCTACCTAGGTCTAAGTTTTTTCGGCTGATTCAGCATGTTGAAGTGTCAGCGCTGCCTGGCAGTGAGAGAAATCACTCTGACTTGCTGTTCAGGACAAGCAGAAGGTTCTTCTCATTTTTCATCTTCATCTCATCTGATCATTCTAGTACATGGATATTTTCACAACGACGTGGCCATCTGGAGTGAAACTAAGTGGTGAGTGAGAGTGGTGTGAAAATGGTCGGCAAACGGAACTTTGTTTCATGTACGTATCATAAACAATGGTTTGTATATCTGCCGTCTCCTGTCTTCCGGTTTCCCTTTTTGAATTTCAAATACAGACTTACGCCACCTGTTGGTGTGGAGAGTTATTTCCTCTCACGCAGGCGCAGAATGTACGTGGTTGTTGACCGTCAGTTTGTGGTGTGTTCAAGTGCAGCTTGAAGGGTGAAGTGAGGTGACTCAACAGTCGGCCGTCGTTGCCACTAGTCCTTTGATGTCGGTTTGGTTTGTCTGGTCCCTTTACATTTAGTGGGATTTATTGGCAGAAATGGAATATAATATTGATAATTATGTTTTCTTTAGTGTATAATCGCCTGACCTTTGGCTCCAGAGAGGGCTATTCATGGTTTCGTGTTGGCCACTGTAGCTCTGCAACACACTTGGCACATGGGAAAGGCTTCAATTAGTTGGCGAGATCCCGCCAGATCCTACACACTGTTCCTTTAAGATAAGATAAGATATTCCTTTATTAGACCCACAGTGGAGAAATTCACATAATTGACATGGTCAGTATGTGACGAGTTGGAATGAGAACATGTTTCACATTTATATCACCACATATCTTCTAGCTTTTAAATAGAAACGTTTAATTAAATTACAAATAGCGCTCACTCAGAAAAGGGCTTCTGTCGGGAATATTATTATTCAGTGTTTACATCTTGAGCGTAATGAGACACAAGCAGACTCCTTCATGAGTTGCTTCTTATTTATTAGATGGCAGCTTCAGTTCCTGGGGGTTGCAGGAAAAGCAGAGCCGATGTACTTCTTCCCATCACCATAGAAAGAATTATTCCAGGTGTAAGTTTGGATAATGAGCTCCTTCCCTCCCAGGCTCAGACGACACCTGCAGATGGACAATAAAAAAAAAAAAATCAATGTAATCAATGTAATCAATGTAAGAAAACATCACAGGACATGAACTCACTGTTTTCCAGGGCGAGCAATGTAGCAGAGGCTGTACACGGCAAAGTCAAATTCAGGGCTGCAGCCGATGACTGCGGAGCCGACCTGTTTGTAGTAGCCGTCCCACATGAACTGCATCCCCATGACATCAGGGTAGGTAGTCCACTGAGAGCAGGTGAAAGAAAGAAAAGAAGGGAACTGAAGGGAGCGCTACACATGTCACAGTTTATATCAACATATTGAGGTCTGTATTGAGGATGCTTACAGGCCCATTGAAGCTGTGGCTGTAGTAGTTCAGCTTTCCTCTTTTCTCAAGGAGATAAAACTGGATCCAGTTGTGGAAACCAGACACTTTTCCTCCCTTGACCTCCCCTGTTACAGAATGTGTTTTGTAATAATCACAAAGACATACAAATATATATCTGTGGAGTTTGAAATAAATCTGCTCTCTCTGAACCTGCAAAGATGTGTTCAAAGCCGCTAGAGTCCATCTTGTTGTTGTTGCGTGAGTACAGACCAAACCACATCATCTTCAGGTCCTGAATGAACTCTTCCTCTGATGCATAGATGCCTTAAAATACAGAACAGCACACTTTAAACACTAGAGCAGAGGCAGACATGAGGCAAAGGTACTACTAGTGGTAAAAGGTACTTCAAAATAGAGGAGAGTAGAGGAGAGTTGGCTAGAGTAGAGTAGAGTAAAGTAGAGGAGAGTAGAGGAGAGTTGGCTAGAGTAGAGTAGAGGGTACTGATGAAGACTTGATAGACTTAAAGTGCACTAGAGCATTAGCGTTACCAGACCAGTATGTGCTCAACCAGTGTCAGGATGTGCTTTTACATGTGGACCTGGTTACCCTTGGTGTAGAGGAATGCAAACAGCTCTCTGCCCAGCTCAGTGTTGGACATGGTCTCTTTGAGGAAGGTTTCCTGCTCCGCCAGCTGTTGAGGACTGAAGTCCTCCGTCTGTCCCGTCATCCTGTCGTAGTTGTCCAGCACAGCCAGGAGAGCAGCGTAGGTGGGTCTGGAGAACAGAGCCTCCTCATTCAGGTATCGGAACAAGCTGGAAGCACAGAAACAAACACAAAACGACAGTGAAAAATACTGTACATCACGAGTGCTGTGTTGATACGATGGCCTTCTCACGGTGCAGAGGAGAGATCGTCCTTGGCGCTCGTCTGAGAGTCGGGCACCAGAGCCTGAGGATCAATGATCAACTCTGA